>JALAZF010000048.1:4190000-4809642 GCA_022829125.1 Lathyrus tuberosus | reverse complement strand
CTAATGAATATCAGAGTAAAAGTTTTCTATAGAACGAAATTAGAAATAAATCAGATAAATACTATACTGGAATATAATTCACATCAATCAAACAATACTCCTATCATCTAAATAGTAACACTTACGGGGCAATATTTTCTTCTTTGAAAAAGAGTTAATTAAAAAGGATCCGCTGCGTTAGCGTGATCGGAACCAGACCTAACCTTTAATCTATACCAGCCGCTCACGCTGCACCGGTCGCTCCTTGCGTTAAAGTGATAAAGTCCTTTTTTATGTAATTACCTCTAAGACTTAGTTAAAAAGTGCTTTCGATTGAAAATATTTTATACCAAAGGGTTTCCGGCATATGCTCGGCCAACCGGATCCTAAATCTATAAACGCGTCCGAAAATAGTTTTAAAACCTCTTTCTAATAATATAAAACTTTCCTAGTTAATCAATAAAGTGCTTCCGCTGTATTTATCAATTAACAACTAACAAACTCTTTTCTAAAGTGTCGGACGACTTTCGATCTTACCCGATCTAGTCACAGTCATTACGCAAACAAAAACACGGTCTCATTTACGTAATGACCGATCAATTGAAGTTCAGAAGAGTTTAATTAAAATAAAAAACAGCCCCTAAAGTATTTCTAAAGAGATGTCGTGTGGAGCACCGTCAGAACGACGATCCTCACATCCCAGCACAAGGGATTTAGCTAGACATAGTAATAGAGAACATAAAAATAAATCGATTTGCAAAGTAAGACATATTTAAAATAAAAACGTGCGAAGTGTGAGAGTGTATTTTGAGAGAGTGAACACAAGTGTCACGCTTAAGTTCAGTTCCAAGAGACACAGATCACACAGATAAATAAAATAATAAGGTAATGGCAGAGACGGAAAAATAAACGAATATAAAGCAGTGCAGGAAAATAAATAATATAAAAGCGATGCGGATAAAATAAATTGTATTTTATAAAAGAAACCTGCTCCAAAGCGGAGACTGAATCTGGTACAGATGCTGGAAAATAAATTGCGGGAAAGTAAATAACTCCTAACTATGATTGCTCCAATCCAACTAACAACTATAGTGCAACAACCCCTCGATATGACGGATTATTGCTTTACAAAGTGAACTCTATGCCTATGTTGAAAACTAAGATTGGATATCTAGAAAGTGAAAATACAAGTCCTTATATAGGAAACTCGAAGTTGTAACTGTCTCTAATCATAATGAAAAACGTTTTAGAAACTAATTTCTTCAGGTGTAACTGCCTTAAACGTTTCAGACCGTTTCCTCTTTATAACTGTCGGCGCCCGCCGACCCATGCTCCGCGTCCGCCGAGTGTGGTTTGGAAGGTGAAACGTCTTTTGTGACCGTTGGCGTGTGAGTGAAGTCATTATGCAAACGGCGTCCTCCTTGGTGTCCGCTGAGTGAAACGGCTAGTGTACAGTTTACACAAGAAATCTTCATTTTAGCTCTGTTTTGCTTTGTTTTCTTACTGTAAGCTCGAATCAGGCAATGTATCTGAAAGTAAAACAAAATACCATAATAGCAAAGGAAAATAACAAATAAACAACTAAAATCATGTAAAATCGGAGCCAAATATACAGTGTATTTTAGTGTTATCAAATTCTCCCACACTTAAACCTTTGCTTGTCCTCAAGCAAACTCTGATAAGTAAACAAAAGAAAAGCAGCAAACATGCAAGTATCCGATCTGGGCTAAGAACTTAAGTTTGATCAATAATACATCAGTAGGTACTAACTCATAACCAAGGGTATCGTAATGACACTTTTCGCGATTTGCGGGCATAAGTTTCTCTCCTATACAAACCAATCCAAACTATGATATTATACTTAGGCCTATCTTACTCATTCCTTTCTTACCCCTTTTCATTCAAGCGCAGTCACATTAAGCCCGTTGTCTTTCACTCGCATGGTGAACATAACCTGTGGTAATCCTGATCCTTTTTATCAATGATTTGATACTTTTTGCCAATTCTTTTCCTTTTTTATGTACTTTTTCTTGCAAATTTTTTTTCTGAAGATACTTGAACATCTTCTTGAATTTTTTTTCTTTTTCTTTTTCTTTGGCAGGATCTTACCTATTTGCATCGGTTTGTCACTTAGCGGTGGTTAAGATGGTGCTGACTGCTAAAATAAACTACTTAAGGGTTAATGATGAAGGGTGAGATTTTAAGGCCACTGTATAATAAAAATCTATATAAGCTCATATAATTGAGAAACTTACGGTGTAAAAACGATATCGATTTTTCAAATAGTTTTCCCAAGCCTTTGCAATTGATCTTACTTGTCCTAATAGCCCAAATTATCAAAATTAATGCTGTTTCTTTGTTAAAACTTTTTTTGTTAAGGCTTAAGAATTGGAAGAATAGATAAACTACACAAAATGACTCGTAAAGCACATTTTTAAAACAAACTAAACTATACTAGAAAACATTATATAAAACAACTAAAAACAGTAAATATCTTCTCCCAAACTTAAACCGAACATTGTCCTCAATGCTTCGATAAAAGTGAGAAAGGGATAGGTGAAACCTGGTACTCAATCATGTCGGCCACTGGGGCCATCTCTACCATGCTCTGGACGTCTGGGACGACGGCTCCTACTGCGGTGTCGGGTAGTAGGTGACAACTCCATCTGCTCAATCCTCTCGATTAGAGAGGCATTTTGATCTCTAAGTGCTTGGAAACCCTCAAGAGTGGATTTCTGTGACTCCCGCATAAAATCCATCATCTCTTGCTGTTGTTGGTACATGGCATAGAATAGGCTATCACGCTCTTCTTCTCTGGCTTGTTGTGCTTGCCACATTTCTTGAGTGATATAAAATCCGGAAGAAGTACCTGCAGGATGATGAGTAACAGGTGGGGTGTGTGCAGGTGATACACGAATGGGGGACTGCTCCATATGGTCATATTCATCATCTGTCTCATTTCCTTCGTCCTCGGGGACGTTTGGAAGTAATGGGCCTAAAATAGGAGAAGCCTTCAAATCATAGAGCCAGTTTTCTCTTTTGCGCACATCAGTGCATGTTGAACAAGATAAGGCGACACTCGGGATGGCAGCATTGCGAACCATGAGGATATAGCCTCCTTCCGGCCTCGTTTTGCATAAACGCATATCTCGCAAAAATTTTAAATCAATGTTGCGAGGAGGAAGTGGTTCCAATGTGGCCAACTCAACGTCCAGATGGAGGGCTCGTGCAATGAAGGTAATCAACCCTCCAAATGACACAGTGTTGCCCTTTTTCTTAATTGCCCTCATATGTGATATCATAAATGGTACAGGATTTAATCTTCTTCTAAGTAAAGCAGCCTGTAAAAATATAAATTCTTTGGAATTCATATTGTTAGAGTTTTCACGAGCAAAAATAGTATCAGCTATTAAAAGGAGGAATACCCGTATGGCCGGGTTATGAATGTCAGAAGCCAAATTTCCATCAAAGGAGCAAGTGGTTTGGCCTGAGATGTTTTTCCACAGTTGAAAGGCTTCAGTTGACCAATTGGTGTCTATGGGTGCCTCACAGGCTGCACCATTCCCAAAATGGAATCCTAATAACTCAGCAAGTGCATCAGTGGTATAAATGTATTCAACATTGAACATCCTAAATCTCACCGTGCCTACTGTGCTGGCAGTGTTTTCTCTGACAGTGTACTCCAAAGAACTCAAAAATTCGCGGGTTAGCCTTTCGTAGGTAGGCTCCTTGTGAATAAAAATATTCTCTAATTTCAAATTTTGTAACAGATAAAATACGCTAAATCTTATACCAAGGTTATACAGACAAATATCATTAATGTACCTCGTTGCAAGAATGTTGCGTGTCCGCAATTTCTCCCATTTTTCCCATTGCTTGACTCCGTCATTTCCATCTCGAAAAATGATGTTTTCTTGGTTCTCCGCTGCCATTGTTGAAGTGAAATGAAGGTTTGGTGATGGAGAATGGGTAATTTTTGTTTTTGTAGATTTTGGTGAAATCTATGGTTTTTATAGAGAAAATGTGTAATGGAAGGTGTAATGGTAGTGGGGAAGTTATGAAATGGGGGATTTTAATGGTTTAATGGGGTTTTGTGGTGATTGAAATCGCAATTTATAGAGAGTGGCAAAAATGGAGGTTTTCTTATTCTGGTTCGTTTAAAACCCAGAACGCCTCCGCGTTCGCCGAGAGGGGGTCCGCGTCCGCGGACTGTGAAAATTGGGCTGGCACGGATTTGGGCTTTGGTTGGTTCATGAATCTCTCCTTGGGGTGTTTATAGCATATTGGTACATGAAAGAAACATAGAGAATATTTTGTTTATTTATTATTTTATATATTTGTAAATGTAGGATTTAAATAACAGTTATTTTTATTTTTTTATTTTTATTTTTTATAAAAAATGAATGAATGAAAGAAATTAAATATAACCAATAGATTGTAATGATGTAGATATTTATTATAACTTGGAATAATATAACACTCGCAAAAAGCATACGGTTGCCATGATTCTAGTAACCATGGAAAATAAAATCTACTAATAGTCTGATAATAAAGATAATAACAATAAAGATAGAAATGCGGTAAAGGTAAAAATAAACAATCATAACAAGCATGTGGTAAGTCTCCTCCACACAAAGTGCGAGCTATGCCCCAGAGCTCCTGAATATCTTCTAGGAATACTGACGACGGACACCCTGAGTCATGTGAGGACAAGGTGCTCGTGCCTCTGCAAGCTGGCGTTTGAGATCGCAAATCTCCTGCTCCAAAAGATCATATGATGAAGCGTTTGTTGCGTCTGAGATCTCTATCTGTAAGGTAAGCTCGGCGCATTCTTCGCGAAGAGAAATGATCTCCTTGCGCATAGCGTCAAATTCAGAATATATGTTCCTGCGTTGCAGATTAACGTTAGAGGAATAAACGGTAGTCCTTTCAGGATAGGGTGTAGGGTGGTACTCAGGCACAGGGTGGTTCCTTGGTCTGACAGGTGTCTCGTCTTGGCCTTCCAAAGTGTATGACCAGTTAGCTCTATCATGGACACTTGTTCGGGTATGGTTTGGCAAACCAAAGTAGTGAATGACTTCGTTATCTATTAGGAGCTTAAAGTTATCTGCACTAAAGAATGCTCTCCTGATAAGACCACGGTCAAGGCAATGATGAATGTCAATTAAGGTGTAGCCACAATGGGAGGTAAGATGAGTTAGCTTGTTGGCTAGACCTAGGGCATAAGCTATGTGTGTAATAGTACCGCCTACATGGATGGGTCCTCTGGAAGATGCAGCATTCAAATATAGGTTATACATCAGAAAATTACCACTGGCTAATGGTCGTGACTCAGCAGTACAAAAGAGCATCAGAATCTCTTCTGCAGTAACTTGGTTCTCAGTTTCACTTCTACCAAAGAAAGTCTCAGCTAGGATCATTTGGAAATAACGGAAAGCTGGGTTGTGGATTTTGTTTGCTAATTGGGTGGAAGGATCAGGTCCTCCTCCACCGGTGATTTTGCTCCAGAATAGGTCAAGCTCATCTTGCATAACATTGGTTTCATGCATAAAATGGATTGCATCCAAGCCACATTGAAAACCAAGTATTCTAGCAAAATCTCTGTGGTTAAGGGCATACTTATTTCCAAATAGTCTGAATCTTATGCTTCCACTGTTGTAACCTCTTCCACTATAAGGGTCATAAATGAGTGAACTGAGGAACTCTAAGGTTAGATGCTTATAT
This sequence comes from Lathyrus tuberosus, assembly GCA_022829125.1. Taxonomy (NCBI): domain Eukaryota; kingdom Viridiplantae; phylum Streptophyta; class Magnoliopsida; order Fabales; family Fabaceae; genus Lathyrus; species Lathyrus tuberosus. Next base: position 4,803,939 of record JALAZF010000048.1, on the reverse strand, counting down.
GTTACATTCATAGCTTCAGAATACTCATCCCACTGGAGCTGGTGACAAAGGTACCTCACACTAGCCTCAATACCTAAAGTTGTTAGACAGTTTGGGTCAGGGTACCTAGTGGGTAGGATTTGTCTCTCAGAAAGGACTACGTATTTCTTCCTCTGTTCGTCATCTCTGAACACAATGTGCATGTCATCATAGCTCTGCATCCTGCAAAGAAAGTTAGTGTGGAATGTCTGAGATGATGTGATCTGTAACCTGTAAACATAGACATTGCATAAGTCAATTACGTTAGAAAAGAATAATATAAATAATAAATCTTTTTCTTTTTCTGAAATAAATTCTATGCATAAATAAGAAAGATAACGAAAAGACAATCGTGGGTTGCCTCCCACGCAGCGCTTGTTTAACGTCGTTAGCTTGACGACTGAAGAACTTACGTTGTGGATGTTGCTATAGGTGGGTCTATCAGAGTGTGACCAGAGTAGTAAGTAGGGATGTCACCTCCATAGTAGGGTTTCAATCTTTGTCCATTCACTAGAAAGGGACTACATGAATGATTTTCAATTTCAAATGCTCCAGATTTCAGGACTTTGGTGACCTCATAGGATCCAGTCCATCTTGAGCGTAACTTACCTGGAAACAATCGTAACCTAGAATTGAAAAGAAGTACAGGATCACCTACGTTGAACTCTTTTTTGATAATTCTTTTGTCATGCCATGCTTTGGTTCTCTCTTTATATATTACGACATTTTCATAAGCATTTCGGCGTAATTCTTCTAATTTATGAATATCTAGAATTCGTTTATCTCCGGCTGTTAAGTAATCCATATTAAGGGCTTTTATGGCCCAGTAGGCCTTATGTTCAAGCTCAAAGGGTAAATGGCAAGATTTTCCGTAGACTAATTGATATGGGGTTGTTCCTATAGGGGTTTTGAAAGCGGTCCTATAAGCCCACAAGGCTTCTTGTAGTTTTAAGGACCAATCTTTTCTAGAGATTGATACGGTTTTCTCTAAGATTTGTTTTATTTCCCTATTAGAGACTTCAACTTGTCCACTAGTCTGTGGGTGGTAAGATGTGGCTACTCGGTGTTTCACTCCGTATTTCTTTAATAGGTTCTCAAATATCCTAGATATGAAATGCGATCCTCCATCGCTTATAACCAATCGAGGTACTCCAAACCTAGGGAAAATATAGTTTTTAAATAGTTTAATGACTATATGAGTATCGTTGGTGGGTGCTGCTATGGCCTCAATCCATTTGGATACATAATCAACGGCTACTAAGATATACTTGTTTCCCATCAAAGATGGAAAAGGTCCCATAAAATCTATACCCCAAACATCGAAGATTTCTACCTCCTGAATATTTTTCAAAGGCATTTCGTCTCTTCTTGAGACGTTCCCAGTGCGTTGGCATCTGTCACATCTTACAATGTAGGCATGAACATCGCGCCATAACGTTGGCCAGAAAAGACCTGCTTGAAGTATTTTAGGGCATGTTTTGGACGGCCTAGATGTCCACCATATGGTGAAGAGTGACAATGTTTAATTATATTTTCAACTTCTTCTTCAGGGACACAGCGACGGAAAATGCCATCTGCGCCTCTCTTGAATAGAAGGGGTTCGTCCCAATAGAAGTGTTTTACGTCATGAAAGAACTTCTTCTGTTGGTAATTTAGATCAGGGGGTATGATATCAGCTGCTAGATAATTAACAAAATCTGCATACCAAGGTACGGTTGTCATTGCGAATGCTTTTTCAATGTCTACTTCTAAATAAGGGTCAGGATCATCATCGTGGATGGTTCTAACTGCTCCTACTAATCTATCGTATGCGAAATCATCATTGATAGGAACAAGATCTGGTTTTAGATATTCAAACCTTGAGAGGTGGTCAGCGACCACATTTTCAGTGCCTTTCTTGTCTCGGATTTCCAAATCGAATTCTTGAAGTAAAAGGATCCAGCGTAGTAATCTAGGCTTAGCATCCTTTTTGCTTAATAGATATCTTATCGCAGCATGATCAGTGTAGACTATGATTTTTGCTCCTACTAAATAGGATCGGAATTTGTCGATTGCAAAGACTACTACCAGGAGTTCCTTCTCGGTTGTGGCATAATTCAGCTGAGCCGCATCCAAAGTTCTACTGGCTTAGTAAATTACATGGAGTTTCTTATCCTTCTTTTGTCCCAAAACAGCGCCTATTGCGTAATCGCTAGCATCGCACATAATTTCAAAAAGTTGATTCCAATCAGGTGGTTGAATTATAGGTGCGTAAATCAGTGCTTGTTTTAGGTATTTAAAGGCTTCAAGACATTTATCATCAAATTTGAATTCGGCGTCTTTCATAAGTAAGTTGGTTAATGGTTTAGTTATTTTGGAGAAGTCTTTAATGAAGCGTCGGTAGAAACCGGCGTGTCCAAGAAAACTTCGGATTTCTCTAATGGTTTTGGGTGGTTGAAGGTTTTCTATTACTTCTATTTTAGCTTTATCAACCTCAATGCTTCTTTTGGACACTATGTGTCCCAGTACTATGCCTTCAGTCACCATAAAATGGCATTTTTCCCAGTTTAGAACAAGGTTGACTTCTACGCATCTTTCCAGGATTTTCTCGAGGTTTGTTAAACAGTTTTTAAAACTGGATCCACATACCGAGAAATCGTCCATAAATACTTCCATGATCTCATCAAGGAAATCTGCGAAGATTGACATCATACAGCGTTGGAAGGTAGCTGGGGCATTGCATAGTCCAAATGGCATTCGTCTGTAAGCAAATGTTCCATAGGGGCATGTAAAGGTTGTTTTCTCCTGATCGTCAGGGTGAATGGGTATTTGGAAAAATCCTGAGTATCCGTCTAAATAACAAAAGTAAGAATGCCTAGATAAACGTTCGAGCATTTGATCAATGAATGGAAGCGGGAAGTGATATTTCCTAGTTACCTTATTGAGTTTTCTGTAATCGATACACATCCGCCAACCATTTTCTACACGTTTGGCTATTTGTTCTCCTTTTTCGTTTTGTACAACGGTGACACCTCCTTTCTTAGGTACCACATGTACGGGGCTTACCCATTTACTATCAGATATTTGGTATATTATTCCAGCCTCTAACAACTTTAACAATTCCTTTTTTACAACGTCGCTCATTATAGGATTTATCCTTCGTTGATGTTCTCTGGAGGGTTTAGTGTCTTCCTCCAACATAATTCGGTGCATACACACAGAAGGACTTATTCCTTTGAGATCAGAAATTTTATAACCCAGAGCTGAGGGATATTTTCTTAAAACATCTAAGAGTTGATTGGTTTTAGGACCATCTAACGTGGCACTGACTATGACTGGGCGATTTAATTCTTCATCTAAGAACTCATATATTAAATTCTTAGGTAGCTCCTTAAGCTCTATTGATGGTTTTTTCGGACATGGCATATGATCTGGGGTAAGTGCCAAGCATCCGTAAAGACTGTTATGAATGTAAGGTTTAGATAATCGTTCGAATCCGTCGTCCTCCATAATGGGGATCGAAGGTAGTTTGATGATTTCCACAGGATCTTCTTTATCTAATTCTCTTATGCATTCATCAATTATATCAATGACATAACATGAGTCATCTATGGCTGGTGCATTTAAGAATTGGGATAATATGAATTCTACTTTCTCATTACCTACCTCGAATGTCATTTTTCCTTTTTTGACATCAATTATAGCTCCAGCTGTTGATAAGAAGGGTCTACCTAAAAGGATTGGGATCTCATCGTCTTCTTTAATGTCCATTACTACGAAATCTGTTGGAATATAAAGTTGACCAAGTCTAACTGGGACGTCTTCCAAAATGCCAATTGGATATTTAACTGATCTGTCGGCTAATTGGAGAGACATCCTAGTTGGTTGTATTTCTCCTAGGTTTAACCTTTTACAAACGGCTAAAGGCATTAAGCTTACACTTGCTCCTAATTCCAGAAGTGCTTTATCTATAACTTGGTTTCCCAAAACACAAGGTATAGAAAAACTTCCTGGGTCTTTCTCTTTCTTAGCAAGCTTATTCTCAGCGATTGAATTACATTCTATAGGTTTAAGATCTTCTAATCTTCGTTTATTGGTTAGAATGTCTTTAAGGAATTTGGAATAAGATGGTATTTGGGTAATAGCTTCGGTGAATGGAATCTCTACATGGAATTTCTCAATCACTTTTATGAATTTCTTATTTTGGTTATCCAATTTGGTTTGTTTAAGTCTTTGTGGGTATGGAATCGGAGGTTTGTAAGGAGGAGGTGGTACATAAACTTTTTCATTTTCTTCCTTCTCTTTAACTTCCGTATCTTTAGATTTCTCAGGTTCCACTAATTTCTCATCTCCTTTCTCAGGTGTGGTCACAACTTTTTTTCTAGGAGGTTCTGGATTATTTAACCTAGGGTTTATAGGCCCATCTTAAGTGGTCCCGCTCCTTAGGGCTATAGCATTAGCATGCCCTTTAGGGTTAGGTTGAGGTTGTCCAGGGAATTGCCCTCCAGGTGTAACATGAGTAGATTGTTGTTGTGCTACTTGAGAGATTTGGGTTTCAAGCATTTTGTTATGAGTAATTACAGAATCGAGTTTAGTACCCAACTGAGTAATTAGTCCATTTATGTGAATGTTTTGGTTCATGAACTCCTTGTTCTGTTGTAATTGAGCTGAGATGAATTCGTCCATCTTTTTCTCAAGATTTGACTTCTGAGGAGCATATGTTGCAGATTGGTTGGGTCTTTGAGTTTGGAAACCGGGTGGTCTTTGAGGTGTTGAATTCTGAGTGGGGTTATTATTCTTATAGGAAAGATTTGGGTGATTCCTCCATCCAGGGTTATATGTGTTTGAATAAGGGTTTCCTTGGGCGTAATTAACCTGATCTGTGGTACTCTCGGCTAGCAGGTTGCATTCAGCCATGGTATGTCCTAGGGTTCCACAGATTTCACATCCGGGTTGTATTGCTGCTACAGTTGCTGTGGGGTTGATAGTTAGGTTTTCTACTTTTTGGGCTATAGCGTTCATTTTTGCGTTCATATGGTCAAAACAACTTACCTCATACACACCTCCTTTGGTCTCTTTCTTCTCTACTTGTGCTCGTTCGGTCCCCCATTGGTAATGGTTTTGTGCCATATCCTCAACGAGAGCGCTAGCTTCGGCGTAGGGTTTGTTCATTAGAGCGCCACCAGCGGCAGCGTCTATGGTCATCTTGGTGTTGTACATGAGTCCATTATAAAAGGTGTGGATTATGAGCCATTGTTCTAAGCCATGATGTGGACATGCTCTTAATAGCTCCTTATATCTTTCCCAAGCGTCGAAAAGTGATTCTCCCTCGCTTTGGGTAAATCGGGTTATTTGGTTTCGTAAGACAACAGTTTTACTCGGTGGAAAGTATCTAGCGAGGAATACTTTCTTTAGGTCATTCCAAGTGGTTATAGAGTTGGCTGGAAGGGAATCTAACCATGATCGGGCTCTATCTCTGATAGAAAATGGAAATAGTCTTAGACGTATTGCCTCAGGAGGAGCTCCGTTCGCTTTTAAGGTATCGGCTAGTTGAATAAAGACTTTAAGATGTTGGTTCGGGTTTTCTGTAGGAAGACCTGCGAACTGGTTCTGTTGTACTAATTGTAACAGAGATGGTTTTAATTTGAAATTATTGGCTGGTATAGTTGGGTTAACTATACTAGAATGAGGTTCTTCGTTAGAGGGTAAAGCGAAATCCTTAAGAGGTTTAGCGTTTTCTTCTTCTGCCATTGCTCTTTTAAGTTTTCGAAGTAAAGGACGAGCTCGGGCGTAACGTTCAGGTTCTTCTAATGGATCAACTAAGTTTCCGGTACTGCGAGTTCTTCGCATTTACCGGCTAAGGGATGCCTTAGTCTAGATGGTGTAACAACAGGGTACAAAATTTTGACGTAATTGGTCCCCGACAACGGCGCCAAAAACTTGATGCGTACTATCCGCAAGTATACGGATTACGTCAGAGTAGTATAAAAGATTTATCGTTCCCACAGAGACCAATGTCAACCTATCGATTACTATTGTTACGGTGTTTATCTAAGGCTAATGAATATCAGAGTAAAAGTTTTCTATAGAACGAAATTAGAAATAAATCAGATAAATACTATACTGGAATGTAATTCACATCAATCAAACAATACTCATATCATCTAAATAGTAACACTTACGGGGCAATATTTTCTTCTTTGAAAAAGAGTTAATTAAAAAGGATCCGCCGCGTTAGCGTGATCGGAACCAGACCTAACCTTTAATCTATACCAGGCGCCCACGCTGCACCGGTCGCTCCTTGCGTTAAAGTGATAAAGTCATTTTTTATGTAATTACCTCTAAGACTTAGTTAAAAAGTGCTTTCGATTGAAAATATTTTATGCCAAAGGGTTTCCGGCATATGCTCGGCCAACCGGATCCTAAATCTATAAACGCGTCCGAAAATAGTTTTAAAACCTCTTTCTAATAATATAAAACTTTCCTAGTTAATCAATAAAGTGCTTCCGCTGTATTTATCAATTAACAACTAACAAACTCTTTTCTAAAGTGTCGGACGACTTTCGATCTTACCCGATCTAGTCACAGTCATTACGCAAACAAAAACACGGTCTCATTTACGTAATGACCGATCAATTGAAGTTCAGAAGAGTTTAATTAAAATAAAAAACAGCCCCTAAAGTATTTCTAAAGAGATGTCGTGTGGAGCACCGTCAGAACGACGATCCTCACATCCCAGCACAAGGGATTTAGCTAGACATAGTAATAGAGAACATAAAAATAAATCAATTTGCAAAGTAAGACATATTTAAAATAAAAACGTGCGAAGTGTGAGAGTGTATTTTGAGAGAGTGAACACAAGTGTCACGCTTAAGTTCAGTTCCAAGAGACACAATTCACATAGATAAATAAAATAATAAGGTAATGACAGAGACAGAAAAATAAAAGAATATAAAGCAGTGCAGGAAAATAAATAATATAAAAGCGATGCGGATAAAATAAATTGTATTTTATAAAAGAAACCTGCTCCAAAGTGGAGACTGAATCTGGTACAGATGCTGGAAAATAAATTGCGGGAAAGTAAATAGCTCCTAACTATGATTGCTCCAATCCAACTAACAACTATAGTGCAACAACCCCTCGATATGACGGATTATTGTTTTACAAAGTGAACTCTATGCCTATGTTGAAAACTAAGATTGGATATATAGAAAGTGAAAATACAAGTCCTTATATAGGAAACTCGAAGTTGTAACTGCCTCTAATCATAATGAAAAACGTTTTAGAAACTAATTTCTTCAGGTGTAACTGCCTTAAACGTTTCAGACCGTTTCCTCTTTATAACTGTCGGCGCCCGCCGACACCCATGCTCCGCGTCCGCCGAGTGTGGTTTGGAAGGTGAAACGTCTTTTGTGACCGTTGGCGTGTGAGTAAAGTCATTATGCAAACGACGTCCTCCTTGGCGTCCGCTGAGTGAAACGGCTAGTGTACAGTTTACACAAGAAATCTTCATTTTAGCTCTGTTTTGCTTTGTTTTCTTACTGTAAGCTCGAATCAGGCAATGTATCTGAAAGTAAAACAAAATACCATAATAGCAAAGGAAAATAACAAATAAATAACTAAAATCATGTAAAATCGGAGCCAAATATACAGTGTATTTTAGTGTTATCAATTTTTTTGAAATAATCCAGCAGTTTAGTGACTGGGTTGGTCGAACATTAGAAAAACTCATTCACTAAATTTAGACAAAATAGAGGCTATGAAAGTGCATCTCTGAAATATTTCGGAGATGCATAGTTGAACTAAACTTAGCCAAAATAGAGGTTTCATTCATTAAATCGTCAAGTGAATGTAATATGAATGCTTCTGGAGACGCATCTCCAAATTTTAGAGACAATTGTAATTTTTTAGGGTGGTGGAAAAGTACCTCATAGAGTTTAGAAAGTGTTATGAACTGGGCCGAGGCTGCCCAACAGTCGAGCAGGCCCAACCCATATAGCATGGGGAGGCCCAATAAGACCCCTTCGCGGGGCACTTGACTACCACGAGTAGGTCACCGCTTCCCCCGGGCACTTTACAGTGTCGGGCACTTGGATCAACAGGACAGGAGGACCCCCGCACCCCTGCAGAGAGGTACCTCCCCGACATACCAGCTTCTCCCCGCGAGAATACCGCATATCACTCCTCGACAGACATGGCTCCTCCCCGCGAGGCCATGTCCGTCGTACGGCTTAACGGGTCCTCGACACAGAAGGCTCCTCCCCAGCGAGGAGTGTCTAACGGTCCGTACCACGTAGACACGATCCAAGTAACCACTCCACTCCCGAAGGATTCGGTCTGCCCTAGTCCCAGAAATCTAGGAGCGGTTACCCCAGGGCGAAGACCACGCGTTGGTCTTCACTACGCCACGTAAGCCCTGGCAGTTACTTGGATTGGGCCTGACAATCCAACCCAATGCAAGTAACCGTTGGCCCCGCACTGGGGGTTCTCTATATAAATACCCTCTCACTTGAGAGGGTCAGGTTAAGTCACTTTTCTCACTCTTCTTGTATTTGCTGTTACTCTGTGCACTCCCTAACTTGAGCGTCGGAGTACCTTGCAGGTACACCCCCCCCCCCCCCCCCCCGCCGTCCTTCAACCTCACCGGAGCCGGAGCTCAACGGACGTCGTTGGCCACCTGAAACTGTCTGATCCAGGTACGATCAGTGGCGCCGTCTGTGGGAAATTTATAAGCTTCCCCGTTTTCTCCTCGATAAACCAAAGCTTCCTCTATTCATCACCAACATGGCCAATCCGATCGTCAACCAGGCTTTGGACACCGTGCTCGCGCAACTGGAGAACGGGAGCCACCGTGAGGACGCCATCACCCTCCACGGCGGCGAAGGCGACATAAGAGACGGACAGACCGCCTCCCCGGACTCCCAGGATGCGACCAGCAAACCCCTCTCCAGCCAGTTGCTCCACCGCCCAACGCGGACCCAAGCACCGTGGCCTTGTTTGCATTGATCAACCAGACCAATCAGCTGATCGCGCAGCAGAACACCAGAATCGAAGCCTTGGAGCAAGGACGGGCACAACGATCTTCCCCGCGAAGACATCGTCGTCCCCCGTCACCTCGTCGCCCTCCTTCCCCGCGAAGGACCCCTTCCGAAGATTCCCGGACTCCGTCGCCCGTACGCCATGGTCGAAGACCTCGTCTCGAGCGACCCCAGCCGGCGATCACCCAGAAACGCCCTCGTTCCCCACCTCGGAAGGAACCCAGGGCCTCCACCATCTCCAAGAAGTCCAAGCAGACCGAAGAGAGACCAAAGAACCGTTCGAGGAACTCCCCTCCACGGCACCATCGATCACCTTCGAGATCCCCGGCTGGTAGCAACGACGAGGACCAGAGGACCCCTTTGTCGTGGGAAATCATGGACGCCCCAATCCCTCCAGGCATGGAGAAACCTCCACCATTGGGGACCTACGACGGGCTGACCGACCCCGACGATCACGTGGAGAGTTTCGAAGCGATGCTCGACTTTCGAAACGTCAAGGGAGCCATTAGGTGCAGGCTGTTCCCCACCACCTTGCGAAAGGGAGCCATGACATGGTACAAGGGTCTGGAACCTGGTTCGATCACGTCATGGAAACAACTGAAACAACGCATCACCAAACACTTCACCGCGTCTCGTCGACACCCGAAGACAGAGGCTGCCTTAGAAAAGATCTTCCAAGGGAGGAACGAATCCCTCCGAAACTACATCGAGAGGTTTAACAAGGAAGCCGTCGAGGTCCATACGACCGACGACATGAAGAAATACTTAATTATCCACGGACTACGTGCCGGGTCGGACTTTGCCAAATCCATTGGCCTCCGGAGACCCCGGCGTCTCGAGGACCTTCTCGCTCGAGCCCAGAAGTACATCGAACTCGAAGAGACGGAAGCAGCCCAGATCGCTCTTAAGACGAGACGTAGGGAAGGCCCCCGCGGCCACAAAGACGATGACGCTTCTCCCCGACGGGGAGGAGAAAATAAAAAAGAAAACCGCAATCGAGATCCCCGGGAACAGCGCGGGCCAGCTGGTCGATTCACGGAGTACACGCCGCTCAACACTACCCGGTCTCGGATCCTCTCAGACTGCCAGAATTCCGAGTTTGTGAAAGGAGGAGTTCGCTTCCCGAAGCCCGCTGCTCCCAAACCAAACGTTGACAAATCTAAGTACTGCAGGTTCCACCGAAGCCACGGGCACGTGACCGAAGATTGCATCCACCTCAAGGATGCCATTGAGATTCTCATCAAAGAAGGGCACTTGAAGAAGTATGCCCAACAGAATGACCCTCCTCGTCCCAGCTTAAAGGAAGCACAGAACGTCGAGGAGATGACACCTCCTCCCGGCGACAACCAGCTTCAGGTCGCCCTCAGCGTCACTCGTCCCGAGGACTTTTTCGTCCCCCCAATCATCGAGGGCGAAGAGGCAATCCGCAACATGTGGGCGACCTTCCCCGACGAGGACCCCGTCACTGCCCGCAGCACCTGGGAAGGCTTCCCCAAAGCGATGGTCATCTCCAGAGGCGAACCCGGGAAAGTCTCGGTGGGATCGATCAAACGAAAGTTTGACGAACTGGAATCCGCGACATCCGCGAAAACGACCACCCTCGAGAAAGTGCGGGGAGATTCCAATCCCATCACCTTCTACCTCGAGGAACTCCCCGGGGGAGCCCCGAACGCCACTATTCCCCTCCTGGTCAGGGCGTAAATGGCGAACTTCGACGTCCGAAGAATCCTAGTCGACCAGGGGAGCTCGGTCGACATCATGTACTCTCACTTGTTCGGGACCCTTCAGCTGGACGAGAGGCATTTGACCCCGTACGTCGGGTCAGATCTACAGGGGTTCAATGGAACCACCACCAGACCATGGGGTTACGTGGAGCTAATGGTTACGTTCGGGGCCGAAGACATGGCCCGACAGGTGAAGATCCGTTTCCTGGTGGTTGAATGCCCATCCCTTTACAACTGCATCCTCGGAAGGACCACCCTTGCTGAACTCACGGCGGTCCCGTCGACGGTCCACCTCAAAATGAAGTACTACACAAGGAGGGGACGAGTAGTGACGATGCACGGGGACATCAACGCGGCCAGAAGATGCTTCGACGCCGCCGTCAAGGGCCTAAGTTCCATTGGTCCCAAACTTAAGGCCGTGGGCAAACCACCCCCGGACGTCAGACAGGTACCTCTCCCGCGCGTCAACGCGGTCGACCTCGACAGCAGGTTCTCCGGCGAGCCCGACGAAGACAGAGTCGAAGACCCCGACCACCAGGCGGAAAACAACGGGCAGCCTCTCCACCCAGCGCGCCCCATCCCAGATGGAGATTTCGAGCTAATGGCCCTCGGAGACGACCCAGATCGCAACGTGAAGATCGGCGCCGGGATCCCCGACCTAGCCAAAGAGCAGCTGAAAGCATGTCTGAGGGAGAATGGTGACCTCTTCGCGTGGAGCGCATCCGAGATGCCGGGCCTCGACCCTGAGGTGGCTTGCCATCAGCTCGCGGTAGATCCGGCCGCTAGGGCCATAGCACAACGTAGGCGTAAGCAGTCTCCCGAGAAAGCGGAGGCTGCTGAGAAAGCTGTAAAAGACCTCTTAGAGGCAAATTTTATTTCGGAAGCCAAATACACGACATGGCTGTCCAACGTTGTACTTGTTAAGAAAAATAATGGAAAATGGAGAATGTGCGTTGATTATACTGATCTCAACCGGGCTTGCCCGAAAGACTGTTATCCCTTGCCTAACATCGACCAACTGGTCGACAATTCTGCAGGTTACAAACTACTGTCTTTCATGGACGCCTATTCAGGATACAACCAAATTCCCATGGACAAGGTCGACAAGCAACACACGGCCTTCATGACCGCGTCAGGCAACTACTATTATAACGTAATGCCCTTCGGTCTGAAGAATGCCGGTGCGATCTACCAACGGATGATGAACAAGGTCTTCCGAACTGAAATCGGCAACATGCTCGAAGTTTACATGGACGACATGATCGTCAAGTCTGCAGAAAAAGTCAACCACGCCGCGCACCTCAAGAAGGTGTTTGACACGGCGAGGAGGTGCCGCATGAGGTTTAACCCCGACAAATGCACCTTCGGCGTTCGGGCAGGGAAGTTCCTTGGATTTTACCTCACGGAACGAGGAATCGAGGAAAACCCCGACAAGTGTAGGGCCTTCTCCGAGCTCCCCACTCCAGACTCGAAGAAGTCGATACAATCGTTGAACAGGATGCTCACCGCCCTTTCCCGGTTCGTCGCCAAATCCGCACAGTACGCACTCCCCTTTTTCAAACTTCTCCGGCAAAAAGCGGAGTTTGACTGGAGCGAGGAATGCGAGCAAGCACTCGCACACTTGAAACAAGTCCTATCGCAACCCCCGGTCCTCTCGCGACCCGAGAACGGGGAAACACTCTTCTTATATCTTGCGATCACGAGCGAAGCGGTCAGCGCCGTCCTCATTCGGGAAACCCCGGACGGACAGAAGCCAGTTTACTTCACGAGCAAAGCTCTCCAAGGCCCCGAGCTCAGGTATCAGCAGATCGAGAAAGTCGCACTGGGCCTCGTCACCGCGGCCAGAAGACTACGCCACTACTTCCTCGCCCATACCGTCATCGTGAGGACCGACCAGCCTATCAGCCAACTCCTCGGACGACCGGATATGGCGGGGAGAATGCTCAGGTGGTCACTCGAGCTGGCCGAATTCGACATCCGATATGAAGGGAGGAAAGCCCTGAAGGCACAGGTACTGGCCGACTTTGTAGCAGAGATGACCGTCCCGGAACCCTCGACCAACAGGTCGCAAAAGTGGACAATCTATATCGACGGAGCATCCAGCCCGAAGGGAAGCGGGGCGAGAATTATCCTCAAAAGCGAGGAAGGCATCCTCATCGAGGTGTCCCTGGAACTGTCTTTTTCGACTTCGAACAACTAAGCCGAATACGAGGCCTTCCTCGCGGGACTCAGACTGGCCGAGGACCTTGGCGCCAAAGAGGTCAAACTATACACCGACTCTCAGCTCGTAGCCTCGCAAGTCCGAGGAGAGTACCAAGCCAAGAACGACAACCTCATAGAATACTTAGCATTAGTGAAAGAGAAGATGAAAAAGTTCACCTCCGCGGACGTAACTCATATTCCCCGCGAGCACAATGCCCGAGCAGATGTCTTGTCCAAATTGGCGAGCACAAAGAAGAAAGGCGAGAACAAATCCGTCATACAAGAGGTGCTTTCCCGCCCGAGCATTGACAAACCAGGCATGGTTTCGGACATCAACGCCATCGGGGACAGCGATTGCTGGATGACCCCGGTATACGAATACCTCATGACGGGCAAACTGCCCGAAGAACCCAAAGAGGCAGGAATGGTCAAGAGACGGGCATGCTCGTATACCATAGTCGAGGACAAGCTATACCGCCGAGGGTTCTCTATCCCCCTCCTCAGATGTGTCGAGGAGACCAAGGTTCCCGGCATACTCCAGTAGATTCATGAGGGAATCAATGTGCAGCACCTCGGCGGACGGTCGCTAGCTCGTAAAGCACTCCGGGCAGGATATTACTGGCTCACCATGCAACAAGACGCCAAGGAGCACGTCAAGAAGTGCGATAAATGCCAACGGCATGGGGACATGCACCTCGCTCCTCCCAGCGAGCTCACGTCGCTATCCTCCCCGTGGCCGTTCGCATGGTGGGGGATGGATATCCTCGGACCTTTCGTCCAGGGGTCGTATCAAAGCAAATACCTCATCGTCGAGGTAGATTACTTCACGAAGTGGATTGAAGCAGAAGCATTAGCCAAAATCACTGCCTTCAACATACTACGCTTCTACAAAAGGAATATCCTCGCCCGGTTCGGGGTGCCTCAAGCCATCGTCACCGACAACGGAACCCAGTTCACCGACAGGAACTTCCAAGACTTCGTCACAAAACTAGGCACGAAGCAGCACTTCACGTCGGTCGAGCACCCTCAAACGAACGGACAGGCTGAGGCCGCGAACAGAGTGATCCTTCGAGGATTAAGACGACGACTGGGCGACGCCAAACAACGATGGGTCGAAGAGCTACACAGCGTCCTCTGGGCCTACCGAACAACCCCACACTCCACGACCGGGGAGACCCCTTTCCGTTTGACCTATGGAACGGAGGCAGTGATCCCCGTGGAGATCAGGGAACCCTCGAGGAGGACGGAAGCCCCCCTCGACGGGAACGCGAACGATGAAGCCTTGAGGGAAGAACTCGACTTCGTCGAGGAAACACGCTCGGGCACTTCTCTCCGAGACGCGTCACTTAAACAAAAAATAACACTACGTTATAACGACAAAGTCATTAAACGTGATTTTCAGGTGGGCACCCTCGTCCTACGAAGGAACCAGAAAGAGTCGCGAGAAGGCAAACTCGCCACGAACTGGGAGGGCCCGTACCGCGTCCGCGCGAAAACGGGGACAGGAGCCTATTTCCTCGAAAATCTGCACGGGGAAGAACTTGCTCGACCATGGAACGCTGAAAAGCTAAAACAATTTTACAGTTAAACACTGCCCGCGGCTCACTAGCACCGCGATTACGGGGATGCGCTAGGGTACAAGCGCGACACCCCTATAAGAACACGACGATCAGAGACCGCGTTGTGTGTGCGCGAGGACATTTGATCCGGCGGGGATACCTCGATCGAGGCCCACCGTCGTCGTGCCAACCGGGCATAACACCCAGCTCGCGATGGGAAGTTCATGCCACGAGACTAGGACCTCGACCGAGCTCTTAGCCTCGTTGAAGGTCAGAGTACTCCTCTGGCCGCCCGACCAGCTCTCCACGCGGTCAGGGTCTGTCGAAGTCGAGCAAATCCCAAAGCCTTATTACTTAGGCAAAAATAAAGTATAACAAATAACACATCACACACGATCAAAATCAATATAGAGGTATTACGAAGTACGAATATTGGGCAAAACCCTTAGTACAAAAAAGTTACAAATATAAGCCCACAAGCCGGGCAAAAATAACCATTGTGCAAACAGTACATCAACTAAGCCCACAAGCCGGGCGAAACAAAATGGCTCGCAGGCCGACCAAAACAAAGATAAAAAACATACTCAGCTGCGGTCCCGTCAGGCTCCTCGTGCACATGAATGTCGTTCTCCCGCAGAGGATGCACGATCTGGCCATCCACCACCTCAGCGTCGGGGTCAATCCCTTCGGTGACGAGATCAGGGTTGAGAACCCGAAGCTGAGCCACGGAACTGCAGAACCCTATACCCGCGGTTTCAATAGAATCATCCTCGGACAACCGGAGATCCTGCTCGAGCTTCCGGAGCTGCGCCACAAACGCTGTACGAGTGGTGAGGAGCCTGTCTTCCTCAGTTTCCCCCTCGTCCGGCCGCACAGAATCTTCCAACTCGGCAACCCTTTCCTTAAGCCGCTTCTCCTCCAACTCCAGTTCAGCGATTCGGGCAAGGTGGCCTTTCTCCATCTCCTCGGCTTTCTTAAGCTTGGCCTCGACCCGCTGCTGCTGCTCGCTTTGCTCTTTGTTCAGATCTTGGCACTCTTTTAGTTCCTTGCGCATACCGAGCATCTCAGCGCCCAAGGTATCCAGTTTCTCCTGCAGGCGGGCAAGTTCAGCAGCAGGGCGGGTCTCGTCATTGAGAATGATAGCAGTCGAGCAGATACGCATGACGGCCGACAGATCCTCAAAAATCATCCTCCTCCTCACTTCAGTAGCAGTCCCCAGCACAGTTTAGATCTCGGAGGGAAGGGTGCGAGGATAAGTGACCTCGGAGAAGAAGTGGGGTTTTTGATGACAGGGTGGAAGGTCAAAGCTGGAAGGAACCGGGGGACTGTCTTCACCACCCAGGTCGACGACCTCTGCAACGCGTTGCCTCTTCGGAGTCCCTTGGGTAGCCGGGGATTGGCTTCCCGCAGGAGTTGTGTGACCACCCACAGTCCCCGACACAGTGGCAGCAGGCTGAGACTGACTAGATCCTTCGGGCACGGCGGCCGTGGAAACACCCTCTTAGTCTTTTGAGCGCGACGCCTCTCCCCGGGCCTGCCCTTCCCGGGCCTTCTTCGCCTTGAGCTTCTTGAGCCTCTCCTCGGCTCCGTCCATTGTTCCTGCAAAAAGGAGGAAAACATTAGTAAGGCAAGGAAAACAGGGGCGAGGAATGCTTAAAGTAGGGACATTTTCACCACCTAACAGCTCGATCGCTTCTTCGTCGGAGAAGGTCTCGAGCAGAACGCGAGTATTTATCAGGCGACGTTCTTTTTTCACCTGCCCGTCCGCACCCACTATCGGCTGGCCATCCAACGTTTCGTGCTGAGCCTCAGTAAAGCTCTCCACGAAGGCGACGATTTTATCATAAGCTTCCCGTTCATAGGCCTCCAACTGAACGTGCTTCGTCTTGTATTTATCGACTCCCTTCGTAAAGTGTGCCTCCGTCCAGTAAAGAGGGAACTTCGGCTCCAGCACCTCCTCGGGACGACCGTCGACCTCGCGGGTGACTTTCCGGTACAACGAATAGACAGCCTCGAGGGTGACCGGTTTTACGAAGTAGTAACGGAACTTGAAATCCCGAATGGAGTCCAAGTAAGTATGGAACAGTGCCTTGCTCTGCTTGAAGGACACCCAGCCATGTCGTCCACCGACCGACGACCGTTGGAGATGGAATATGCGGAAGAAGAGGCGAACGGTCGGCACGATCTCCAAATATCTGCAAACAAGCTCGAATGCCTGAATAAAAGCTAGCGAGTTCGGATGAATCTGGGAGGGCGCCAGCTGCAACCAGGTGAAGATCCCCTCTTGTAAGTCGGTGAAGGGCAACCTCCACCCCGCTTTCTCGAACATAAATTCGTACAAGGGGACGCGCATTCCCTGGTAAGATGAGCATATCCGATGATGCTCCTCGGGACGAAAGACCTTCCAAGATTTGCCGGATCCTATCAGTCTGTGCTCGACGGTGCAAAAAGCGTCGTCCTCGGAGGGATAAACGAAGATGGACGACATCTCCAGGGCCTCGTCGCAGACCCAATCCTCGAGCGGCCTCTCTTGCGCAAAGGCCATGTGAGCCATGGGGGAGTCGGGCTGCTCGTCGTTTTCCTCGAAATATCCTACGGCCACCTCCGCAGCCAAATCGTCCATTTACCTGAAAAGCAGAAGGAAACGGTGAATTCGATTGGTCATATCAAATTCACCCCTCCACCGCTGTTCAAGCGAACGGGCGAAGAAGGGGCGAGACTTTCTCAACTCCCCGACACGATCGTCCGAGGATCAACTTGTCCACCGGGGAATTCATCGCCTCCCCGGAAGGTTCTGCCCCGTGTCCCCGCGGCACTAACAAATATACTGATTAGTAGGGACCCCGAGACATTCAACGGGTCCCCGACGTGTTCGTCCCTGATCCCCGAGATATTCATCAAAAGAGAGCGAAGTTCTCTGCGCTCTCCCCCTCAACAACTAAAGATTCCCACCGTATTCGCCAGGAATCCTCTCGTTTCTCATGGGAATATCATCAATTCACCAAGGAAACGTCCTACACTGATTATAATTGAAGAAAAATGCAAAATAAAGGTCAAGTTTGGAACAAGTACCTGTTAAATGGCGAATTAGGGTTCCGGCACGGAGTCTCCGGCGATTTCACGACGGTGATCGACGGTTGTTGAGGAGAAAAGGTCTCCGGCAGGGAATGTCCGGCAGATGACGGCTGCCAGCTACGGCGGAAGAGAGTAGAGAGAGAAGGAGGGGATTCTTGAGAGAGAAGTGGAAAAGTGAAAAATGAGCGAGGGGAACGGCTTTTATAAGCGGTTCTCGCGAGACTCGAGGAGCATAGGGCACTCGAGTGTGCTACCCTAGCCAGCCGCCCTAGCCTCCCTAGGTAATTATGGCAGGCGACACGTGGCACGCATGCAGCCGCCCATCTCCCCACGCGTGTCGCTTCGGTTTTCCCCAACGCTTCGAGTCCAAAACCCTTCATCTCCCCGACCATACGATCGGACACAACTTCCCGATGCCCGACTCTCATTCGGCCGAAGGAATTTCACGCATATGAACGACCTCCTCGGTTCCTCTCTTGGCGTATCCTCGACACGCCAATGACCCTTAAGTCATTACTCTGACACCTCAGAGCAACGACTTGGGGGGCTCCTGTTCTGGACTGGGCCGAGGCTGCCCAACAGTCGAGTAGGCCCAACCCATATAGCATGGGGAGGCCCAATAAGACCCCTTCGCGGGGCACTTGACTACCAAGAGTAGGTCACCGCTTCCCCCGGGCACTTGGATCAACAGGACAGGAGGACCCCCGCACCCCTGCAGAGAGGTACCTCCCCGACATACCAGCTTCTCCCCGCGAGAATACCGCATATCACTCCTCGACAGACATGGCTCCTCCCCGCGAGGCCATATCCGTCGTACAGCTTAACGGGTCCTCGACACAGAAGGCTCCTCCCCAGCGAGGAGTGTCTAACGGTCCATACCACGTAGACACGATCCAAGTAACCACTCCACTCCCGAAGGATTCGGTCTGCCCTAGTCCCGGAAATCTAGGAGCGGTTACCCCAGGGCGAAGACCACGCGCTGGTCTTCACTACGCCACGTAAGCCCTGGCAGTTACTTGGATTGGGCCTGACAATCCAACCCAATGCAAGTAACCGTTGGCCCCGCGCTGGGGGTTCTCTATATAAATACCCTCTCACTTGAGAGGGTCAGGTTAAGTCATTTTTCTCACTCTTCTTGTATTTGCTGTTACTCTGTGCACTCCCTAACTTGAGCATCAGAGTACCTTGCAGGTACACCCCCCCCCCCCCCCCCCCCCCCGGCCGTCCTTCAACCTCACTGGAGCCGGAGCTCAACGAACGTCGTTGGCCACCTGAAACTGTCTGATCCAGGTACGATCAGAAAACAATTCTTTTTTTATGTTCAATAATTACTTTTACTCTTTTCCGGTTGTCTTAAAAATTAGATCTTGTATGATTTGTTCGATCCAAATAGGAAAAAAACAAAATTTTTGTTTTTTTTTTCAAATAGTTTAATCTGGTACTCCTTTTTTAAAGGAAAAGAAACTATATTAATTTTTAAAGATATCTAAGAAAAACTTGGTTACATTTGAGTTTCTTTGTTTGACTATGATGTTCTTTCTCTTTTATGGCTTTCCTAACAAGATCACAAACCTCTCTATTATGAGTCAGGTGGATAAATCTAATGGTTCCCTTTTAAAACATTTCTAGGATTTTTTGAATATGGTTCATTTTATAACACACATAGGTTATATCATTCTCACTTTTATTCCCCAGCGCCTCTCCTAGTAATCCTTTCAATGATGTCTTTGCAATCAAAGATAAGATGCACTCTATCTAAACCAAGGATTCTTGCCACCATGAACGAATTGATGATGACCTGAACTTCAGTGGACATGTTGTTGTAGCCCCGTTGATTCCAAGTGAGTTCAACAACCCTATGTTTTTCTTTATCCTTGATGATGGCGCCGAGATTCAAAGCACTCTTTATAGCAAGGTACACATCTGTGTTGATCGTGTACTCATAATTATGTGATGACTTTTTTAGCAAGTAAACTAATCAAGTTGAAGTAATAAAATTAAGATCGTCTCCACAAGGATTGCTATTTTAACTAGGTGAAATTCGTGCTAATTGAAAAGTAAAATCGGGAAATTTGCTTGAGGATATGTTGAAAAACGTTAAAACTTGACTAAAAGAACAGATGATAAAACAAATAGGCCTTATTCGAATCGCCTAACTTTCCCCTGTTTGTGATTGTGCATTATTTGAATTGAATTGACTTTATAAATTTCTGACGAATTAACAATACCACAGTACCCAACTCCTTGATGTGCAACTCACTAATTTGGACTACAATTCCCTAACTCTTTAGACGAGTTGGACAAAAAAATTAGGCGATCTAAGTGCGTTAATTCCCTAGCCATAACTTATAATTATCTATCCCTAGTTATTACTAAGTTGAACAATTAATTTATTTCCAATCGGTAGAGTTAGGGTCAGTAATATCTACTCATCTAAATTTACTTTGTGAGTTCGTCAACACCTAAAAAGCAATAAACACAAAAGTAACTGAATAGAAAATATATAATCAAATTATGAAAATAACATCAAACAATCATATGATCCAACATAGTAAAATTAAGTTCATCTGCTAAGACCTAATCAAAAGAAATCTAGCTACTCACAATGATACAAGTCTCTAATGGCTCAAAAACTCTAAAATCCCTTGTTGTAGAAATCCTTGTCATCACTTTCTATGTAGAAATTCAGAATCCTTGGAAAAGTGGATTCTCATTCCTTTTAAATAGCCAAAAACATGATAGCCAAAAGTACCATCGTGACCACTATGAAAAGTATCGTAGTCGCAATAACTTTTTATTGCGACCATGATTGTGGCATCGCCATCGCGAGAAATCAAGTGGCCAAATGCTTAATTTGCTTTCTTTTTCTCCTTTTTTTATTCTAAGTCCTCGGTTCATTCTCTTATTCTATTCTTCTCATTTCTTCTTCACTTTAGCTCTTAATCTGCTGAAATTACATCTATTCTTCCGAAAATGCTCGTAAATATTATGCAATGATAGAGTGTCATCACAAACCCAAACTTTGTTACTTTTCCATAAGTAACTTGCCCGTAAACTGAAAATTTTAACAAAAATAAAATGCTTGCCCTTACCAATGAACATCACGTTTCTATTCGTTAAGAAATTTGGTTGGTCCTAACTCAACCCTACAAAACCGGCTTGTAGGGTGAGGATTGCCCCCACTTATAAACATATGTTCATGCCATATATTATTCGATGTGAGACTCTTAACACACACCTCACGCTCAAGACTAAACAACTGAAGTGTGGAAATAAATGGTGTGTGGCCCGTTAAAGCAAACCATAGTAGGTGGTCTAACGGATCTTAAACGAGACTCTTGATAACTTGTTGAAGTATAAGAGAGTGAGAGACATTTGAATAAACTGTGTGTTTAAAAGACACTATGGAAACTGTATTATATATAGAGATATTGAAGCTAATTACATGCTATAGTCGATGTGAGACTATTTTATATACAAATATTCTTAACACTCCTCCTCAAGTTGGATTATAGAATGTAATTAGTTGTAATCTTTCTATATATAATACATTCTCTGTAGTGCCTTTTAAGCACGCGGTTTATTCAAACGTCTCTCACTCTCTTATACTTCAATACTATTGTTTTTGATCATCACATCTGTTCCATTCTCAATCCAGATAATTCCGAAAAGTTCTTCCAACATCAATATACTTAACCTGTCTCTCATCGCAGCTTTATTCACTCGAATTTACATGGTAATTACACAATCGACGTACAAAAGTATTTTACCTCAAGTTTGCACAATTTCTAATAAAGACAATCAAAGTCATATTTAAACACACACTTTTGAGGTCTTTTAAGGTTGTAATTGGGCTTAAGTCAGGGTAGTATATTTTGAGATAGTAGGCTAAAACCTCTAGAGTTAGGTACCTAATTTTCCTTATGTTACCACGTTCCTTTCATAATGATCTTTATCTTCTCAACAGAGTAATACGTTTTTTTTGGGCAGAGAGAAGTCATAGTTAATAGTTGATACACGTCCTTCTAAGAAGTAGAGATTCAACGATCCACTACTTTGACTCAGTGGGCGGTTGTCATTCCCAAGGAAAACGACTCAATGCCTATATAAACACTCATTCCCTAACAAGAGAAAGACAAATCATAACATAACCAGCATTACGGAGATTCAACAAGTATATGTCAACAATGTCTTTTTGAATTGCATACATTTAGAAGAAATGTATTTGGTTTAGCCACAAGCTTCAATAATCTAGATAAAACTTTGGTATGCAAGCTCAACAACGCTCTTTATGGCTCAAGCAAGCCCCAAGGGCATGGTATGAAAATCTAACTCAAACTCTTCTTAAATTTGAATTCTCTCACTTAAAATGTGATAATTCGTTATTTATATATTGTTAACAAGGTGTGCCTCTCTATGATCTTGTGTATGTTGATGCCATACTTATAATTGGATCTAGTTATATTTTAGTTCAAAATCTTATCAATAAGATGAATGATACAGTTTCTCCAAAGAAGCTTGATAGACCTAAGTACTTTCTAATAATATAAGTCAAGCCTTAGACCAATGGATTTTTACTCCTCATTCAATCCAAAGACATCATGGATCTTCCTGCAAGAGAAAAAATGAATAATGAAAATGGTGCGCCAACATTTATGTGAGAACTTGTAAACTAAGTAAACATGGATCTAATACTTTTTTAGATCCTCAATTGTATAAGTTGATAGTTGGTACTATAACACCCTAAACCCTAACATACGATTTTAAAACATAATGCGGAAATAAAATTCAAAAAGGGTGTCACAATTTTGCATCATAACATATTTCTCAAAATATAATCGCATGGGAATTATATAATTAAAAACATATTCAATTATCCCATGAAATAGTACTAAACTTTATTAAACTCACAAGTCAAATAAACTCAACAATTCACATAAAACATCATCAAATAATTTCAACCTAAGTGTTACACTATCAGAACGACCCGCAGAAACTAAACAACGCAAAAACAATAAACGAAGAAGGCCAATTACGCCATCCTCCAACATAAGCAACATCTAATGCTCCCCGGGCTCTACCTAAGTTTCTGCACCATATGCGTAAAGAACAACACAGGAAACAAACAAAAGGTGAGAATACTTAACATATGTTAATGGTGCATAAAATAGGAATGATAGTCCACATCAACATATAATCATTCCACACAATGTAAAACATACAATCATAATGAAATGGATAATTATTCTACTCCCATGCATGTGGTATCATCCTACAACACTAGACCAAAATCCTACAACACTGGATATCAGAGTTATATTACTGAGGGATCCTCAACACTGGACCGAACTTCTACAATTTTGGACAAAAGTCCTAAGATAATCTTTGATATACATGATGCATATTGCTACAAACAAATGCAAACAATATCCATCTGAACCTCCTACTCCCATTATCAATTATCAATCTTAACACTGGACCGAAGTCCTACAACACTGGATCGAAGTTCTGCAACACTAGACCAGAGTCCTATAACACTGGTTTCTCTCTGAACCTAAAACTCAGCATAACTCAACACTTTTTTTTATCATAAATTGGCATAATAATCAAAATATATTATTTTCTCATCAATACTCATCAATAGCATCAAAACCGCATTGAAACCACGTTTCTTGCTAATCATACCCCAGATTCGAATAACTATTTAATATATCAAATGGAGTCAGAATCAAGCAAATGAATATGTTATGAAAATCTTAGAATGTCTATTTTAAGAATCTAATTCTTATTTTAGGACTTAATACCCCAATCGGTTCAATTTAATCAAAAGACAAGAACTGTTATTGGCACCAAACATAATGTTTTGTCTGACTTCAAAATAGAACAAAAATTTATAGACTAATAATAAAATTATGAAGCTCTCCATTCTAAAATATTGTTGAACTCTCTTTCTAACTCAACTAACGATACCTCAAACGGACTTACGAAACTCAAGTTACGCATGTAACACAATGACAAATGCACGACTGAAATTGACTATGCCTCTGGTATATAACCAGAGAACTGCTACTGTTATAGCACTCATAGACCCAATTTTACCAATTTAAAATAAAGATTATTGCTTTAGCTTTATAACGCAATTGAGGACGCCTGAAACAGACTTACGAAACTCAAGTTATGCCTGAAATGAGACGATCAATCCCCTTCTATGTCTACCCAATTTTCTGTGTTTTTCTCCTTTTTAAACAAATTCAAAACTCGTCTATTTCACCTATTTGAGTCTCAACTGCCCCCAAACGCTCAACAAATTCGACCATGAAAATCATCAACACATTTTATCAATTTAACAAGATTTATCAATTACTCCAGCAATAATTAACTCACCAATATTATTATCATCCTCATCCCCCTGCCTTATAGTTTTATAGCCGAAACCCTATTGATCGTGAAGGCTGGATCAGATCCTGTAGAATCGGGCCGCCAAGTGCGTCAGGGATGCTGGTCGTATGGAGAGGAGGGGGTGTACCTGCAAGGTACTCCGACGCTCAAGTAAGAAAGGGTCAGAGAAAAGGAGCAAGTACAAAGTATGAATTCTTAGGGTGAATATTGGATGCCTGAACCTCTCGAGTGAGAGGGTTTATATAGTGCCCCTAGCGCGTGGCCAACGGTCCTATTTTCGGGGCAAAATAATCGTTTTCCCCAAAGAATAGGTAACTACCCAAACTACCGTTATGTCGGGCAGGGTGCCCAAAACTAGTCGTTATGTCGGGCATAGGCGTGGTTCCGGGCACCTGCCCATAGCTGTTCGGGGAGCAGTGAAGCCGTGCGCAAGGGCAGTAATTCCGGGGAGGAACGCTGTATTCCTTGCCCGATTGGAGGGGCAGAAAGGTAACTTTTTCCCCTCTGTGGATTGGACTTAGGCAATTTGGGCCGCTCTGGAGCAGAGGCGGATTGGGCCATGTCTAGCCAGTGGTCCAGTCCAGAACAGGAGCCCCCCAAGTCGTTGCTCCCGAGCACGGGAGTGATGACTTAAGGACCGCTCGTTGCTCCGTGGAGCCAGTATGGAGTCGTCGTTTGGAGACGAGGAGGATTGTCTCAAAGTGCTCGTGGCTCCCTGTGTCCGTGAGGTTCGTGGTCGTGACCTTATTGCCCGGTGTTCGGGGAGATTAAGGGTTAGACAGAATTGGAAACGTTGGGACGCCACGTGTGCCTAGAGCTCCGTGTAGCAGTTAATAGGCAATGATGGCTAGTGGGTAGTCATCATGGCCTACGATCACGTGTTCGCACGTGCCCCTTCGTATAAAAGGGGGAAAATCGTTCCATTTGGAACTTTTCAGTCTGATTTCTCTTCGCTCTCTTCAGTACTCTTGCCCGTAACCACCTTCCGCCTACTCCGACCACCGCGTCAAGCTTCGAGCAGCTTCTTTCTTCTATTTAAATCAAGTAAGTCTTCTGATCCTTTGCCTGTTTTGCTTCTGTTTGTTGTTAGTGGTAGATTGCATGTGGTTAGGGCTAGTTTTAGAGGACGAAATGGGTGAATATCTGGCGATTGTTGGTGGTGGACGGTGGTTGTGCCATTTTTCTACCTCTAACATGTTGTCGCAGTTAGTCGTATGTTTCAGCGAGGAGGGTGGTTCACGGTGATGTTGTGGTAGCTATGTAAGCGTGATCGCCGTGTCTGTTCATCGTTCGAGTGGGTGATGAGTTTTCCGGTAGAACATTCCCAGATTCTGGTGAAGCTTTGCGATTTTCGATGAAGCTTCAAACGGAAACTGGGTGTGGGTGCGGGGAAGCTCCTCGCCCTGGGATGATTAGTTTCGAGCGTCTCCTCGCGGGGAGGTTTCAGCTTTCCTTATGATGTTAGGGCTTAGGCCGGGGACGTTGTCCTTAGCCCTTTGCGCGCCCTTTCACTTGACTTAGCAGTGGAAGGGTGGATTTGATTTGCTGTCGAATTCATTTTCTTATCTGCTTTTCAGGTGACTGTAATGGCGACGGGGCCAGATAGAGAAGTTATTATAGATACATCAGAGGAGGAGACAGGCTCCGAAGATAATAGCAGCTCGACGGCTTCGAGTCCGGCGACTTCGAGTTCTTCCAGCAATGTCGGGGAGGAAGAGGTGGATGACATGGACGAGGATGTCGACGGGTTCTCCGCGGAGGAGTGGGAGGTGGCCGAACCTGCCGAGCATGTGTCCACTTTCGCAAAGTCTTTGGTGGACGTTTTCACAGAGGTAGTACCGGAGGGAGAGTGGAATGTGCACTTCCCTTCGTTAGACGATCGTGTCTGCACGCACTTGGGGGACCGTTTTACCATGTATGAATACGCTTTCAAGGAGCTGGGCTTGAGGCTGCTGTTCACTGATTTTCAGCAGTCAGTGTTCATGCATTTAAATTTGGCCCCCACGCAGTTGCATCCTAACTCACTGGCCTTCATCCGGGGGTTCGAGTTGGTATGAGAACATCTCGCTATAGGGGCTACTCTTTCTTTATTCTTCATTGTCTTCCATCTTCAGCGGCAGCTATCGGGGAAGAAGTACGGTTGGGTTTCTTTGAAGCAGCCCCGGAAGCTATTCAAGCCGTTTTCAGAGTCAATCCGGACATTTAAGGAACGGTATTACGTTGTTGAGCCTGTGTCCGAGGCTGCCCAGGACAGTACATATGTCTGAGAGATCGAAGTTGACGAGGACGGGAACGAGCTTCACGATGAGGAGGGGTGGTTTATTGGGCGGAGACTCTACAAGTTCCCCCTCCACTGGGCACCCGACCATTTTGCCAAGAAGCCCAGTGACTATGTCTTCCAACCGAGCGATCTCCGCGGGCAGGACGCCGTAGCGTATGAGGTGCTGGTGAAGTGGGTCAACTCCTTCGGGCTTGCTGAGTGCTGGACGAGCAAGGGAAACCCGATCTTCGAGGAAGATGGGAGTCAGAGGGTCGAGCGCCGATTCATCAACGTTAAGGCACTACTGGAGTGCATGAGTCCCGTGGATGCCGAGAAGTTGCTTGGTAGTCATAGTTATTTAGATTTTGTTCGTGTTTTTTCTTTTCCTCGTATCTAACATGTTCGTGTTTTGCTTGTGCAGGTGAGATGCCTCAGGCCCATGACAGGTGAGATGCCTCGCGAGGAATAAGGCTGGGGCGGCTCCTCCGAAATCTCGGTTTGCTGGTGCTCGTGCTCCTCCTCCTGGTCAAACTGCCACGGGGACCTCTTCTTCTCCTACTCCCGCTTCCCGGGGATCTCTTCTATCCTTGACTAGGCGAGCGAAGTGGCCAAGGGTAGCTGACGTTGTGGACCTTACTCGGGTGCCGGAGAAAGGGAAGTTCGAGCTTCCTCCCTGTATCCTTGATAGGAGGTTTTTTTGAAGGCAACTCTTTGGTCATTCCCCGGGCGGAATCTCTTCGCTTGGAAGGTATGGATCGCCCGAGCAAGAGGGCGCTGGTGGCCCAAGACGCTTCTGCCTTGGTCAGGATGCTAGAGATGGCGGCTGTTTACGCTGAAGGGGACTCTGCAACTGAGTCCAAACTCAATGCTGTCCGGGCTTCTGTGGCATCCCTCAAGGAAGAAGTCAAGAGTGTCGGCGAGGCTCGGAAGAAGGCTGAAGAGGAGGCGGTTAGGCTGAAGGAGGAGAACTCTAAGCTGGCGGTGGAGAAGAAAGCTGCCGAGGAGCTGATCAGGGAGCTGAGGGCGGTCAATGCCCCGGGTGTCGACGAGCCGGACGATGTGAAAGAATTGAAGACTAGATCCAAGCTGGTTGCTCGCATGCTGCTGGCCGAAGACGATGGTATTGCCGTCGCGGAGGAGTCTTTCAAAAATGCCGTGGCTCAATTGCGGGTGGTGAACCCTGAGCTCGATTTTTCTGTTGAGGGTAATCACTACCTGGCGCATGTAGAGGATGGCCGTATTGTCGTACCCGACGGTCTCCTTGAAGGTACCCCCGAGGATCAGCCCGCAGAGGACCAGGGACCCTAGCCAGAGCCTGCCGAGCATGCGGATGAGTGAGGAATTTGTATTTTTGATGTTATTGTAATCTGTCCGGCCTGTGCGCCGTGGAATTGCTTGTAATTTTTTTGTGGGGGGGGGGGGGGTGTGGCCCCCGTTTCATGTGACTAAGTACAATCGTGGCCCTTGCGGCCACTTATTATGTTAAATTATCACATGTTAAATTCTGTTGTTTGTATGAATTTACTTGCTTTTATTTTTTGCAAATATTTTAGGGGGATTGCTCGTTGCAGATGTGTTCGACAGTGAGGGGAACTAGTCGAACGGCCGGGGAATGTCCTGGCGGGGTACGGAGCTCTGGTCGCGTTTGAGGCCAGAGTTCGCGGCGTGAACGTCCCATCGCGAGCTGGGGTTCTTCCAGTCATGTTACTTTGACGACAGCGATGCTCGATCGAGGACCGCCGTCAAGCAGTTACCCGGCTCGTTACTGAGCGGGGTTCTGCTTTATTCGTATGCGATGCTTGTACCTAGACGCGCATAGTGGTCGGTAGTTGACGTTCGTCGTTGTGACGGGTCGAACCGAGGATTTAGCTGTAGTATTGTTTTAGCTTTTCAGCGTTCCATGGTCGAGAAAGTTCTTCCCCTGAGAGATGTTCTAGATAGTAGGCCCCATTTTCTGTTTTTGCTCGGACGCGATAGGGTCCTTCCCAATTGGCTGCTAGTTTGCCTTCGCGAGAGTCTTTGTGGTTTCTTCTTAGAACAAGGCTTCCCACGTCGAACTCTCGCCGTATCACCTTGGCGTTGTGCCTGATGGTAATTTTTTGTTTTAGTGAGGCTTCGCGAAGGGCTGCCCCGGTTCGGATTTCCTCGACGAGGTCTAGCTCTTCTCTCAACGATTCGTCGCTCATCTCCTCGTCTAGGGGCGACTCTGTCCGCCTAGAGGGCACGTGAACTTCGACAGGAATTACAGCCTCGGATCCGTATGCTAAACGGAAAGGTGTTTCCCCGGTCGTTGAGTGCGGAGTTGTGCGGTATGTCCACAGTACGCTGTGCAGTTCCTCGACCCATGCCTTCGCTTGAGGCCTCGAAGGATGACTCGGTTGGCTGCTTCAGCCTGCCCGTTTGTTTGAGGGTGCTCCACGGATGCGAAGTGCTGCTTCGTGCCCAATTGGGCGACAAAGTCTTGGAACTTCCTGTCCGTGAATTGCGTCCCGTTGTCCGTTACTATCGCTTGGGGAATACCGAAACGTGCAAGGAAGTTTCGTTTGTAGAAACGCAGGATGTTGAGGGCAGTTATTTTGGCTAGAGCTTCTGCTTCTATCCATTTTTTGAAATAGTCTACGCCCACTATGAGGTATTTGTTCTGACTTGATCCTACCACGAAGGGTCTTAGGATGTCTAGGCCCCACCAGGCGAATGGCCACGGGGAGGACATAGCCTTGAGCTCGTTAGGCGGAGCCAGGTGCATGTCCCCGTGCCGTTGGCATTTATCGCATTTCTTTACGTGTTCTTTCGCGTCGTTTTGCATGGTCGGCCAGTAGTAGCCTGCCCGTAGAGCCTTTCGAGCGAGGGACCTTCCACCGAGATGTTGGACGTTGATTCCCTCATGGATTTCATGCAGGATGTGTGCGACCATTTCCTCCTCGATACATTTGAGCAGCGGAATGGAGAATCCCCGTCTGTAGAGTTTATCTTCGACCAAAACATAAGAGCAGGCTCTTCACCTGATTACGCTGGCCTCCTTTGGGTCGGACGGGAGTTCGTCTTTGGCGAGATAGTTGTAGACTGGGGTCATCCAGTAATTGTTGTCGCCGATCACCTGTACGTCGAGTGTCGGGGAGGCCTTCTCGATACTGGGTCGAGGAAGTACTTCATGTATGATGGACTTGTTTCCGCCTTTCTTCTTCGTCCTGGCAAGTTTAGACAGCACGTCTGCTCGTACGTTATGTTCGCGGGGAACGTGTTTCACTTCCACTGTTGTGAACTTCGCCATTTCCTTCTTTACCAGGGCCAAGTATTCGGTCAGGTTGTCGTTTTTGGCTTGGTATTCTCCCCGGACCTGGAGGGCCACGAGTTGTGAATCTGTGCAAATGACGACTTCCTCCGCGCCCAGGTCCTCGGCAAGGCGTAGCCCAGCGAGGAAGGCTTCGTATTCCGCCTGGTTATTGGAGGTTGGGAAAGACAGTGTGAGTGACACCTCGACATAATTCCTTCGTCGCTCTCCAGTATGATGCCCGCGCCGCTTCCTGCCGAGCATAAGGCACCGTCGACGAAGATGGTCTATTTGCGTGCCTCGTTTGCGGGGGAGTCTGCGAACGTCATTTCCGCGACGAAGTCGGCCAGAGCTTGGGCCTTAAGGGCTTTTCTACCTTCGTACTGGATGTCAAATTCGGACAGTTCTAGTGACCATTTGAGCATTCAGCCAGCCATATCTGGTCGTCCGAGCAGCTGCTTTATGGGTTGATCTCTTCGAATCACGATCGTGTGAGCCAGGAAGTAATGTCTTAATCTTCTGGCTGCGTTGATGAGGGCCAGCGCCACCTTCTCTATCTGTTGGTATCTTAACACTGGTCCTTGCAGCGCTTTGCTAGTAAAATATATGGGTTTCTGCCTGTCAGGTGTCTCGCGGATGAGAGAGGCAATCACTGTTTCGGTTGCTACGGCCAGGTATAGGTACAACGTTTCACCGTTGTCCAGGAGAGAGAGGACCGGTGGCTCTGAGAGTGCCCGTTTCAGATGGAGAAGGGCCTTGTCCCACTCCTCGGTTTATTCGAATGCTGCCTCTTTGCGGAGGAGTTTGAAGAACGGTAGGGCGTGCTGGGCGGACTTGGCCACGAAACGAGATAGTGACGCGAGCATTCCGTTGAGGGACTGGATGGATTTTTTGGACTTGGGCGTAGGAAACTCGGAGAATGCCCGACATTTGTCGGGATTGGCCTCGATTCCTCATTTCGTTAAGTAGAAGCCGAGGAATTTGCCTGCTCGGACACCGAACGTGCACTTCTCCGGATTAAAACGCATTTTGTATTTCCTGGCCTGTTCGAAGACCTTTCTCAAATGGGCAGTATGATCGGTTTCCTCGTGGGATTTTACGATCATGTCGTCCATGTAGACTTCGAGCATGTCGTCTATTTCTCCCCGAAACACTTTGTTCATCATTTGTTGGTACGTTGCTCCGACGTTCTTCAGGCCGAAGGGCATTACGTTGTAGTAATAGTTGCCCGATTCGGTCATGAAGGCCGTATATTTTTTGTCGGACATTGCCATTGGGATTTGATTGTAGCCCGAGTAGGCGTGCATGAACGATAAAAGTTTAAAACCAGCAGAATTATCAACAAGTTTATCAATATTGGGGAGGGGGTAGGCATCCTTCGGGCATGCCTTATTGAGATCGGTATAATCAATGCACATGCGCCATTTTCCATTAGATTTTTTAACTAATACGACGTTGGACAGCCAAGTGGCGTACTTGGCTTCCGAAATAAATTTGGCCTCGAGGAGGTCCTTTACAGCTTTTTCAGCAGCCTCCGTTTTCTCCGGAGACTGCTTCCTCCTACGTTGTGCTACGGCCTTGACGGCCGGGTCGATGGTCAGTTGGTGACAAGCGACAGATGGATCCAAGTCGGGCATTTCGGCGGCGCTCCATGCGAAGAGGTGGACATTCTCTCTGAGGCATGCTTTGAGCTGCTTACTCGTAATGTCGGGCAGGTCTGCTCCAATCTTCACTCCCCGTTGGGGGTCTTCGCCGAACAGAACTATCTCGAAGTTACCATCCGTGATTGGGCGCATAGGATGGGAGCTGCTGCTGGATGACACAGACGGGCTGGCTGAAGCTGCTCGTTCCTCTTGTTGGTCCTCGGGGAAGCGACTGTCGAGGTCAATAGAGTCGGCCTGGGGCAGAGGCTTGGCCTCTTCGGAGCTGCTTGGCAGTGCTGGCTTGCTTGATACTTTTGGCTTGGGCGCAATGGTGTTGAGTCCCTTTGTAGCTGCTTCGAAACACCGTCGGGCAGCTTCTATATCGCCGTAGAGGGTGGCGACCATCCCTTTCGAAGTGTAATACTTCATCTTCAGGTGGACGGTTGAGGGCACTGCTACCAACTCGGCCAGAGTTGGCCTTCCGAAAATGCATTGGTAAAGTGACGGGCAGTCGATTACCAGAAATTGCACCTTGATGGATTTAGCCGTCTCAGCTGATCTGAAGGTTACGATCAGTTCGACTATCCCCACGGCTTGGTCACAGACCCGTTGAATCCCTGTAAATTGGACCCTACGTAGGGGGTAAGGTGCGATTCATCCAGCTGAAGTGTTGAAAACAGCTGGGAGTACATGATGTCGACCGAGCTTCCCTGGTCGATGAGTATTCTGCGAACGTCGAAGTTCGCCATCTGGGCTCTGACGAGCAATGGTATGCTTGAGTTCGGGGAGCCTCCGAGGAGTTCCTCCCAGTAGAAGGAGATGGGGACGGATCCCTTTTGGGCCCGATCAAGCGTGGTCACTTTGTTGGAGCTTGTGTTGATCAGGTGTTCGAACTTCCATTTTACGGAGCCCACAATGACTTTGTTGAAACCCCCGCCAGAGATGACCATGGCGGAGGGAAATGTCTCCCACGGGATGTGGGCCACAAAATATGCAGGGGCGCTGAGCCCGTCCGGGGCGTTGAAGTCCTCGGATCGCGATATGGACATAGCGACCTATACATTGGCGTCTTCCGAGGAGGGTACCTCCTCCTCGACCTTCTTGGACTCCTGGGTGTCCTGCCGAGGAGTGTCCTTCTTCTTCGCGAACTGCTTCAGGTGGCCGTCCCTGATCAGTATCTCAATGGCATCTTTCAGATGGATGCAGTCCTCCGTAGTATGGCTGTGACTTTTGTGGAAATGGCAGTATTTTGATTTGTCCACGTTTGGTCTGTTCGGCAGTTGTTTGGGGAAGCGGACCCCAACCTGTTTGAACTCCGAATTGACACATTCGGACAAAATCTTTTCCCTGGAAACGGTCAGGGGAGTGTAGTCATGGAAGCGCTCGAAGGGTCCCTTGCTGTCGCGGGAGTCCCGTGGACGGTCCTCGTGCCTCTGTTCACCTCGATGAGATGTCGAGGCTTCATCTCCTTTGGAGGCTCGAGCGTTCTCCTGGCGGCGTGATGCTCGGACGTTGCAGGCCGAAATCTTCTCTTCGTACTGAATGTGAGATTGGGCTTTGAGGAGGATGGCGTCTAAGTTCCTCGGTGGCGCGAGGCCAATGACTTTAGAGAACTCGGAGTCCGAGTGGACCCCTTGTTCGAGCAGAAACTTCTTTATTTTATCTGTCGTCGGGACCTGCACTGCTTCCTTGTTGAACCTCTCAATATATGCGTGGAGAGGTTCGTCTTTCCTCTGGATTATGGCTCCAAGAGAGGCCTCAGTTTTGGGGGTGGCGGCGAGATGCTGTGAAATTCCGCGAGAACATCCTGCCCAGCTGTCTCCATGAGGTAATGGACTCCTCGGGCAATAGCTTATACCATGTCATCGCTCCCTTTCGGAGCTTGGTCGGGAACAATCGGCATTTGATGGCACCCCGTACGCCGTAGTAGTCTAACAGCGCATCGATGTTCTCGATGTGCTCGTCGGGGTCGGTGGTCCCGTCATACGTGCCAAGTGACGGGGGTTTCTCCAAGCCTTTTGGGAGATAGGTAGCCAAGATCTTCTGGGACAACGGGCCGCGAGGCTCGTCGTCGTCGCTAGAACTGGTGTATGATGGGGACCGAACGGGATGCTCGCGACGCCGGTTCCTTCGCGGGGAAGGTGAGCGGTTCCTTCGAGGAGAAGGTGAGCGGTTCCTTTGAGGGGAAGGTGAGCGGTACCGTCCTTTAGACTTGAACGGGGGAGATTGTTCGTTCCTCCGAGTCCTCTTGTGGTCATGAGCGTGCTGGTCACGTGGGGAGATTTGGTCGCGCTTCCGGGCTACGCGAGGATCAGGTTCTTGGCGCAGTCTTCAGTCGATTTCTCTCCGGGGCTGCGGGCTTCTTGATCATCGCTGGTTCCTCCGCGTAGGAGGGGATCTCGGACAGTGGGACTCTTCTAGTACCCCGATCCTCTCGTTCTGCTGCAGGATCAGGGTGTTGGTTTTGTTGATCGCCTCCAGCAGGGCTGCCACGGCCGGGTCGGCATTGGGCGGAACAGGAACGGGCTGGACGTCAAGTGATGGTTGATCGTTGTTGCGATCGGCAGGGGTAGGGGAAGGAGAAGCGGTGGCTCCGTCCCTGAGGAAACGAGAATCTTGGAGGAGAGATGACTGCCCGTCAACGTCAGATTTATTGACGGGGAGGATGGTGGTTTGGAGAGCATCCTTGGTGCGATCTTGGGAGGCCATGATCGTGATGATGTTTGAGAATTGTTTTGATCTTCGGTTTCTGAGGAAAGAAAGATGGGGAGAACAAATTTCCCACAGACGGTGCCACTGGTCGTGAAGGATAGATCAGATCCTGTAGAATCGGGCCGCCAAGTGCGTCAGGGATGCTGGTCGTATGGAGAGGAGGGGGTGTACCTGCAAGGTACTCCGACGCTCAAGTAAGAAAGGGTCAGAGAAAAGGAGCAAGTACAAAGTATGAATTCTTAGGGTGAATATTGGATACCTGACCCTCTCGAGTGAGAGGGTTTATATAGTGCCCCCAGCGCGTGGCCAACGATCCTATTTTCGGGGCGAAATAACCTTTTTCCCCAAACAATAGGTAACTACCCAAACTAGCCGTTATGTCGGGCAGGGTGCCCAAAACTAGTCGTTATGTCAGGCATAGGCGTGGTTCCGGGCACCTGCCCATAGCTGTTCGGGGAGCAGTGAAGCCGTGCGTAACGGGCAGTAATTCCGGGGAGGAACGTTGTATTCCTTGCCCGGTTAGAGGGGCAGAAAGGTAACTTTTGCCCCTCTGTGGATTGGACTTAGGTAATTTGGGCCGCTCTGGAGCAGAGGCGGATTGGGCCATGTCTAGCCAGTGGTCTAGTCCAGAACACCTATGCTATGGGATAACCTTTATACTATCTCCTTATCAAAAGGCGTTAACATATGTTATCGATCAAATCACACCTATACGGCATCAACATATTTTATTAATTTATAAATTTTATATTCTCGCCTTATAAAAAGGCGTCAGCAGGTTATCAAATCACAATCAACAAATAAAACATAATGATTCAAATTTCACTTTTTTTCGCATGGTGTAACCATCGATACTCAACAATAACAATAACATATCACCTACATCATAATCACTCATATATGAATAATTCTCCCCCTTACCTCGAATTCGCA
This sequence comes from Lathyrus tuberosus, assembly GCA_022829125.1. Lineage (NCBI taxonomy): Eukaryota > Viridiplantae > Streptophyta > Magnoliopsida > Fabales > Fabaceae > Lathyrus > Lathyrus tuberosus. Next base: position 4,769,126 of record JALAZF010000048.1, on the reverse strand, counting down.
GGAAGGTTGAAACTACGGTAATGAAGTTTGTTGGGGGATATTTTTCACTAGGGAACATTGAACATTGTGGAACTTCTTTCTTTTAGAGCAACACCTTTGTGAGAGACACACCGCATATTCACCCAAAACCTTAAGGCGATAGGTGTATGGGTTCTCCCACTTATAAATGCTCATGTCTTCACATTTCTAGCCAATGTGGGACTATGACCCATACTGCTCACACTTGTTATACTTAACACTTTCCCTCAAGTGTGAGTCTATCCACAATACTTCCATAATGATCCCCCTTAAGCGGAAGCTCTTTCCACATACACTTGTACCACTGTTGACACTCTTTAACGGGCACCTCCTAACCACCACCTGTTGGGAGTACTTTCGATACAAGTGAGCCAGTCCTTCACTCGAACCAGGCTCTGATACCACTGTTGGGGGAGATTTTTCACTAGGGAGCATTGAACATTGTGGGACTTCCTTTTTAGAGCAACACCTTTGTGAGAGACACACCACATATTCACCAAAAACCTTAAGATGATAGGTGTATGAGTTCTCTCACTTATAAATGCTCAAGTCTTCACATTTCTAGCCAACGTGAGACTATTACCCATACTACCTACACTTATTATACTTAACAGAGTTCCTCTTCGCCTTCAAAAGCTCTCATAGAGTTGTCTCTTTCTCTCCTTAGCCTTTTCTCACAAAAACACGTACCGAGAACTCTCTCACTTCTTTTCTCTTAAATAAAACCTAATTCCTTTTTATTTTAATTAACTCTACAATTTTTCTTCAACTCTCACTAATTCTACCCACTCCTAATTTAATTAAAAATCTATTTTAATGCACAAAACTCTTTTTCTTTTCTTCACATTTCTCTATTATTTAAATTATTAAAAATATAATAAACTTCTAATTTAATATTAAACTACTTTTCCTTACTCCAAAACCTGTGTCAGGGAGCTCTAAAAAGCAATATCTAGTTACTTGATCTAGTACAAAGGTTGAATATCATACCCTAGCTCATACCATATATGAACTACTCTGGCTAGAATAACTATAGGCTAAGGTTGGTATTTCTTTCTTTCCTTCCACTTTGTTATGTGATAATGTGAGTGATGTCTTGTTGTCTCACAATTATGTCTTGCATGCTCGTATCAAACATATAGAATTTGATATATACACTTTGTTTGAGAGAGGATTGTTTCGAAAAAATTTCACATTCAACATGTTCTAGCTACTACTCAAATAACATATCAGACACATTAAATAAATATAACTGATTTTCAAGAGTTAAATTTCAAGTTCAAGGGTGAGAGAGTGTGATAGCAGGCCCAATCGGAACAAAAGAAGGCCCAATTATTTAAATGATTATGTGATGAATTAAGTGTTCAGAAATTCTAATTTAGTTTTTTATCTTTTGGGCCTGGCCCAGTTAGCTAATCCAGCAGTGTGCTGTTGTATTTAAGTCATCTTGGATTTAATGAGAAGGCAGAAAATTAATCAGAATTTTACTTTCTTCTTTAGTTTTATGTTTATCAATGGTGAACCCTAAGTTTGGTAATATTTGCTAATCCCTTTGCATCATTGGTGCTTTCATTCTGTATTCATGGCTCCCCCTAAACCAACCCAACCCACTCCACAAGAAATTGTTGAACAAACTATTCAAACATCTCACCTTCACATAGATAATGCCATTACTCAAATTCATTCAGATCTGGATGAGAGATTTGACATTGTTCGTTCAGATCTAGAAAAAATACAACGCAACCTTGGCTCCATCAACACACAAATGGAGAATGACAAACAGATTTCCAACTCACGCTATGAATCTATCATGGTAACCCTCAATCAGCTGCTCACCCAGCAGTCCTCAAAACCTCAAGTTGTTGTTTCTGCAATTGCCAGCACGTTAGGTATTACAAAGCTTCCTACATCTTCTACTATGGGTACAACACCTATTTCTAGCAGTTTTTCACCAACCCAAACCATGTTACGTCATTCTGCTATGGTGACACAAATCCCTACACATACTGTACCTTTTTCCACCGTTCTATCCCCAGCCCACACACCCTTCCATCAATCTGTTATTCTCTCTCACACCACCGTTCAGCCTAACACCACCTTGGGTTCAAATTTCTCTTCGCCACACATTCCTTCACATTACCCCTATTTTTCAACTATTTTTCCACACAACACAGCCTATACTCTTCCATTTACCCAACAAAATCCATAATCCCAAATTCCATTTAACCAAATTCCTCATGTTCCAAACCCACCCCCATTTCGCACTCCAAAACTAGAACTCGCCCAATTTGACGGATCAAATCCATTAGAATGGCTTTTTCAAGCAGACCAATTCTTTAGTTTTTACCAACTACCTCCTGAAAATAGATTACCTATGATATCTTTTTACATGAAAGGAGAAGCCTTAGGTTGGTTTAAATTTATGCATCACAATCAATTATTGTCTGATTGGCCCTCTTTTACTAGAGCTTTGGAATTACGGTTTGGTCCCTCTCTATTTGCTAACCATCAGGCTGAGTTGTTTAAACTTAAACAAACCAGTTCAGTTGTGGAATATCAAGCAGCCTTTGAAAAATTGGGAAATCAAGTTGTGGGATTACCACCTGATGCTATGCTGAATTGTTTCATTTCTGGCCTAATTCCGGAAATTCAGAACGAACTAGCTATTCATAAACCCAGTTCTATTTCCCAGGCCATTGGATTAGCCAAACTTATCGAATCCAAAATCCGAGAGGCAAAACCTAAGTTTCAAAAACCGTTCCACAACGCCTATACCAAACCCAGCCCAACCACTCAAACCACAACCCATGTTTCCACCCAACCCAAATCGTTACCAACCACCCAGACCTCCAAATTCCCTATCCGTCGTCTCTCAAATGCGCAACTCCAAGAGCGTCGCGCTCAAGGCCTATGCTTCAATTGCGATGAAAAATTCATCCCAGGACACAAATGTTCAGCTGGGAAATTCCTCTTATTATTGGTTGATGATGGGGATTCTACCCTACAAGACAACACTGAGTTACTAGAAGAGCCAGTTCTTCCTACTGAACCATAGGAGACCTATTTTCAACTATCACCCCAAGCTGCTTGTGGTCAATTATCCCCAAAAACACTTAAATTTCATGGCATCATCCTTGGTATGCCGGTTACCGTGCTAATTGACACAGGGAGCACACACAATATTTTGCAACCACGTATTGCTCACCACCTCAAACTTCATACTACCCCAATCCCAAATTTTTCAGTCATGGTTGGTAATGGCTCTAAATTGTTGTGCTCAGGCCTTTGCCCTCAAGTCCCCCTAACCCTCCAAAACAACCTGTTCACAATTCCCTTCCATTTACTTCCTATTGAAGGAGCTGATGTTGTCCTTAGCATGGAATGGTTACGTACCCTTGGACCCCTTCATGCTGATTTTTCAATCCCCAAACTCTCCTTCACATTCCATAACAACTAAATAACTATTACGGGTGATCCAAAAACTTTGCCTTCACCTTCCTCTTACAACCAGATCTGCCACCTGATTCATACCGACTCAGTTGCTTCCATTCACTTATTACTATACCAACCCACACCTATAACAGAACCAAATTCTTTCCCCAATTCTACACCACCCCTCGAATCCTTACACCCCTCCCTTCCACCCCAAATTTCCACCATTATAAAGTCCTTTGCTTCCATCTTCCAAAAACCTCACGGACTACCCCCACCTCGCCCACATGACCATCATATTCCACTTTTCCATAATACTGCTCCTATTAATGTCATACCCTACCGATACCCTCACTCACAAAAAGATGCCATGACCACTATAATTCAAGACATGCTTCAGGAAGGTATTATTAAACCCAGTAACAGCCCTTACTCATCCCCTGTCCTATTGGTTAAAAAGAAAGATGGGAGTTGGAGATTCTGTGTGGATTATCGCGCCCTTAATGCTGTGACAGTCCGAGACCGTTTCCCTATACCTACGATTGATGAAATCTTTGATGAATTGGGATCAGCAACTATTTTTTCTAAGATCGATCTTCGATCTGGATATCACCAAATCAGGGTCACACCAGAAGATACACATAAAACTGCTTTCAGAATGTTTGACGGACACTATGAGTTCTTAGTGATGCCATTTGGCCTAACTAACGCTCCTAGTTCATTTCAGTCTGCAATGAATGATTTACTTCGCCCTTTTCTACGTCGGTTTGTTTTAGTTTTCTTTGACGATATATTGATCTATAGTCCCTGCATTACTGAACATGCTAAGCATTTAAAGTTGATTTTAGATTTGCTCTTGTCCCGTCAATTTTATGCCAAATTATCAAAATGTGTTTTTGCTGTTCCTAATGTTGATTATCTAGGTCATATCATTTCAAGTGAAGGTGTAACCCCAGATCCGAATAAGATTCAAGCTATCTTGGATTGGCCTACGCCACGTTCACTCACGGCTCTCAGGGGTTTTTTAGGCCTCACCGGCTTTTATCGACGTTGTGTCCGTCACTACGCCTCTCTCGCCGTTCCTCTCACTGATTTATTGAGTTCCACTAAGTTACACTGGAGTACATCAGCTGAGACAGCTTTTACAATTTTAAAGACAAAAATGACTGAAACTCCTGTTCTAAGTCTTCCTGACTTCTCCCAAGTTTTCGTCGTTGAAACTGATGCATCTGCGGTAGCTATCGGAGCTGTCTTGTCCCAGCAAGGTCACCCTTTGGCCTTCTTCAGCAAGAAACTTTGTTCCAGATTGCAAGCATCTTCAGTGTATGTCCGGGAAATGTATGCTATTACGGAGTCTGTGAAGAAATGGCGTCAATATTTGATTGGCAGAAAGTTCCATATCTACACTGACCAAAAGAGTTTAAAGAATTTGTTAGTGCAGACTATTCAAACTCCTGAACAACAGAAGTGGACTGCCAAATTACAAGGATTTCACTTTGAAATTTTTTACAAACCTGGCAAAACTAATCAAGTTGCGGACGCCCTGAGTCGCAAACAAAGTGAGGAATTAGCCATGTTCTTCTCCATCTCCTCGCCGGTTCCACTACTCCTGACACAACTAAAGAGATTTTATGAGTCCACTCCTGAGGGAAAACTTCTTCTGCAGAAAGCACAAACAGACATTTCAATGCAGAAAACTTTTCACACTAAAGATGGACTTCTATTCTTCAAAAATAGAATCTTCATACCTGATACTCAAGACCTTCGCAAAACTATGCTCAATGAATATCATTCAACACCAGTGGCTGGTCACTCGGGTCTTAACCCCACTTTGGCTCGCATATCTTCATCATTCCTCTGGCCTGGCATTTACAAAGACACCAAAGAATTTGTTAAAAGATGTCTTACTTGTCAACAAAACAAATACATGCCGATAAAGAAACAGGGTCTTTTGCAACCTTTGAACACACCATCACGTGTATGGGATGAATTGAGCATGGATTTTATTACTCACCTACCTTCCTCCTTTGGACATACAGTGATCTGGGTTATTTGTGACAGGTTAACTAAGTTTTGCCACTTCATTGCCCTTCCCACCAAGTTTTCAGCAAAGGATTTGGCACTCTGTTTTTCTGTCGAAATCTGTCGATTGCATGGTGTCCCTTCATCAATTGTGTCAGATCGTGACCCACTCTTTCTTAGTACCTTTTGGAAGGAGCTTTTCAGAGCCCAGGGCACTACCCTCAAATACAGCTCCGCTTACCATCCTGAAACTGACGGCCAAACAGAAGTAGTTAACAAGTGTCTTGAAACATACATGCGGTGTTTTACAAGTGAAAATCCAAAAAGATGGCTCAGTTACTTACATTTGGCCGAGTTCTGGCATAACTCCGCTCACCACTCATCTATAAATATGTCGCCATTTGAAGCGCTCTATGGACGACCACCTCCCTCTTTTCCCACCTACCGTCGCGGTTCCACCACTATCTTGCCCTTGGAGGAATCCCTGCAACAAAGAGATGAGCTTTTACAAAGACTCAAACTTAATCTTCATCGAAGTAGACAAAGGATGGAAACTCAGCATAATAAAAAAAGAGTAGACTGTACCTTTCAGGAGGGAGACTTGGTTCTACTCCGCCTCCAACCTTATCGACAGATTTCAGTTCAACACCGTGCCTCTCAGAAGCTCTCCAAACGCTATTTTGGACCCTTCAAGATTCTCCGCCGCATCGGGCCATCTGGATCTCCCTTTGTCCTCACGAATCCACCCGGTGGTTCATGTTTCTCAACTCAGAGCTTACCATGGAGCGGACCCTCATCTCCACTTCACTCCGATCCCACCAGACCTCCAAGTTTCGGACGACAACAACAACACCTTTGCGAACACCATAGCCCATCATCATTCTTCAACCCCGATTAAACATGCAGGTGTTTGGCATCGGAAAGAAAAAGAAGGGGAGAGTTCTACAAAGCTTTTGAAGGACTTAGCACAAACACAAAATGAAGTTGATGCCTTACATCAGAAAGAAAAGAAAAGACTGAGTTTGGAAAAACGTTTGAAGGACTTAGAAAGAGAACAAGTTACAAGTGATGGGTTACAAAGTGAAACTGAAAATGACTTTGAACTAAACAAAGTGTTAAGCGATATTGAAAAGCTTTCTGATGCCTTGGGAACTACCGCGCCACCTACTTCTGTCACCTATCCCACTACCTCTCTTAACTTACCATCTCACCCATCCAATTCATTGGATTCCCTAACAAAAAAATCTACACCGTCCGATTGTCTGATCACACCACCTAACCCTTCACGTGCCAATCCACCTTTCCAAGCAACCCCCATCCCTCATCTCAGTACGCGTGTTGTAAACGTTTCCCAAGATGGGACAACTGGCACGCATGCAAAACCACTCACCGACCCACTTGCACTTTCTCCTCAATCTTCAGTTCCACCGCCCCACGCTATTGGGCCCTCAACCATCAATTGGGCTTCAATTTTTCGTCCAACCCAAGCCCTTCATAACTCCAACCTTGAGGACAAGGTTGTTCTTGGGCCAGACAGTAGTGATAGCAGGCCCAATCGGAACAAAAGAAGGCCCAATTATTTAAATGATTATGTGATGAATTAAGTGTTCAGAAATTTTAATTTAGTTTTTTAACTTTTGGGCCAGGCCCAGTTAGCTAATCCAGCAGTGTGCTGTTGTATTTAAGTCATCTTGGATTTAATGAGAAGGCAGAAAATTAATCAGAATTTTACTTTCTTCTTTAGTTTTATGATTATCAATGGTGAACCCTAAGTTTAGTAATATTTGCTAATCCCTTTGCATCAGAGTGTTAGAAGTCTTCTAATGCAAGGCTTTATAATCCTACATTGTATGGTAATAGAGTTAGTTAGGAATGGTTTTAGTTGTTAGAATCTTAACATTATGCAAGTCTTAGCGTTGCTTGTCATAGATGTGCTGTATGAGCATACATATAACTGTTAAACTAATGAATCTTACTCACAGGTCAATGAAAAGCTTTTATACTGCTGCATAATGGTTGCTTAATGCTGCACATAGAATAATGTTACAATCAAATTGATTCTATTTTTACATAATTTATTCTCAATTGTGATTTGCCAAAAGTATCAACGTAAGGTCAAGGCTTTGTCAATCTTTTGTAGTACTAGTATATAATTAATTCTAAATGAAAATCTTTAGTATAATTTATTTCGTTTGAAATCTATTGTACGTATTCAAAAATATAATTAATTTTATGTGATAAAAATTGATAAATTATTTTATAAAATTATCCTTTATAAATAATATTAAAAGATAAATTAAAAATAAATACTTAAAATTATAATAAAAGTACAATAATTCAACAATATTATGAAATAATATATAATTTATATAATATTTTTTAAACAATTTTTTTTACCCAAAAAGAGCAATATATTCAAAGAAGGAGAGGGAAACAAAAGAGGGGAGATTAGAACAAAACCCTCTTAGAGATTATCAAAACGATAATGAGGAAGTCCAAATTTGTTATGAAATACTAAAGGAATCAAGGCATCCGGAGGCTTATTCCAAGACCAGAAGTGAAGTAGAATTGATAGCCAAAGATGCTAACAAATTTGCACATTAGTTCCCTTCTATGTATATATGAGATAAATGAAATCTAAAATACCTAATTTTAGCTAACCAATTAAGCCAAATGGTCCTAATATTCCAATGGACAAGCTTAGGCTCCCAAGCAGCCAAAAACACAAAAGAAGAGTCAATTTCAATCCAAAGATTATTCCAGCCGATATGACAAGCATAATCAAATGCTTTAATAACCCAAAAAAGCTCAACATGAATAGAGGAAGGACAATCAAGCTTTTATGCAAAACCAAAAACGAAATCACCCAAAGAGTTTCTGAACAAATCGCCACACGAAGCCATATCAGTGGAGAAGGTGCCATCTATGTTATATTTCAAATAACTTCAAAGATTTTCGGAGCCTTGGGCGGATGCAACTTGACATTGAATGCTTTTATGATAGTGAACTCATGAATGGAAGAGCTAGCCATTTTGGAAGTTATATTTCCTATGAAGGCAACTTCAATAAGAATTTGATTGAGGATCTTCTTCCAATGCTTAAATCCATTTCTGAATCTGACATGATTATAGGTCATCCAAATGCCATTGATAATGTGAACAATGGAAGCTTGAATAATGACTATGCACTGAGGGCTCCAATTCATGTCACAAATATCCATAATACTTAAAATGAGAGACGCAAGAGAAATCTTTATCATATTGAAAAACCAGTGCAAGAGATGCAAAGAAAAAGGACAAAAAAAGAAGAGATGCTCCGATGATTCCTGTTGAGATTTACAAAGGTTGCACATCAAAGGTATGTGACAACCACACAACAAAATATTATCATCAGTAGGCAATCAATTATGAAAGAGCCTCCAGACAATGAATGTCTTGGAAGGGGGATTATTAGTATTCCAAATCTGCTTGGACCACAAAAGAGGAGAAGTGATATCAACCTTGAAGATGTAGGCATCTTTCATAGTCAATTCACCAGATCAAGAATGAATTCAAACTTTACTATCTGCGATGTTATCCAAAGGAATAACAACCTAGGGATGGCAATGGGTACCCGTGGGGACGGTACTAGTCCCCCGCTACCCGCCCCGTTTAGTAAATATGATACCCGTATCCGCCCCATATCCGTGCGGGTATCTGGTAGACGGGTACCCGTGGATTTTGAGATACACGCGGGTATTAACGGATATCCATGAATATTATTTTTAATTGTAATTTACTAATTTTTCTTTTGTTAAATAGAAATTTTAGCTTTTTTGTAATTAGAAGATTATGTGTAAATAGAAAATCTATCTATAATTTTTCATGAAAATCATGATTCAACAAACTTGAAACAAATATATATTGAAATTATGCTTTGAGAATGTGAGAAAAATGATCACATAATGCATATTAATTTATAGAAACATCAAACATATAACAATATATTACACATGTGATTTAGTACAAATACCATAAATTGCACATAAATTACACATGTGATTTAGTAGAATCTATTCTATAATATGTGATTAATTTTTCCAAAGGATAAGTAATTAGTATATATTAATTTTAAAGGATATTTAATTAATTTTATTAATTATAAACGGGTAGAGATACCCGCGGGTACGGGTACCATTAAATCTGTATTCGTGCCCGTAATAAAACGGGTAATTAAATATCCGTTTATATTACCCGTGGATACCCGTTAAGCCATCTTACCCGTACCCGTGACGGATTTTATCCGCGGGTACCCGCGGGTACGGGTTTTTTTGCCATCCCTATAACAACCTGTTCAGCCATAGAAAACAAATTAGGAATCAAGTTGGTTATATGAATAGGAAAATTCCAAGAACCGTTATATAAGAAATCATAAACCAGAGTGTTAGTATTAATAGCATCTTGATATTGAATGAGGTTCACAAGGGGAGGATCACACCAAGAATCAAGCCAAAAGTTAGGGTTAAAACCAATGCCCAAGACAATTCTTGTGTTAGAAGTAACACAATCCATCTCACTTTTAATACTACTCCAAATATGAGAAACAATGCGGTACTTTATAGGAATTTCATCTCTAAGCCATCCGGCTCTTAACAAGATAGCTTAATTTTTAGAAGAACTCAAAATATCCCAACATAATTTCAAGTTAAAAGCTTCATTAAGGGTGGAAAGGGACCTAAGACCAAAACCTCCCTGGTCCAAAGGTTTGCACACCTTAGGCCAAGCCACAGTAACCAACTTAATCTTACTGACATCACCAAACCAAATGAAATTCTTGATGCTTCTCTCCAAATCTTTAATCAGAGACTTGGGCCAAGAATAAATACTGAAGTTGTGAACAAGCATAAAGGTGATAAAGGATTTAACCATTTGGATTCTACCAGCGAAGCTAAGAAGAGAACCCTTCCACTTTGTTAATTTAGAAATAACTTTGTCAAGGATAGGTCTAAGATACCTAACTTTACGTTTACACTTAAAGATATGAACGCCTAAATAAGAAAAGGGAAGGCACCCAATCTTAAACCCTAGATGATTAACAATATGGTGGAGCCTAGCCTCAGTAACAAAACCAAAAAAATATGTGAGATTTTTGAGGATTCACAATTTGACCAAAAGAAATAGCATATCTAGAGAACAAATTGATGAGGGAGGCAATGCATGGATAAGCTTAATTTTCTTCTGAATGACAAGGTTAGTTAAGCTCCTGCTAAGAATGTATTCAACAATGCAAAAAAGGAGAGGAAAGAGAGGATCTCATTGTCTCACACCCCTGTTACACTCAAAGAACCCATGAAACTTTCCATTGAAAGAAGCAGAAATCTTAGAAGAATTGAGGATGGTCAAAATCTAGTTATTGAAAGTATCGTTGAATCCAAATTGTTTAAGAACCTGGGAGTTGGATGATTTCTGAAGATTGTAGTTGAAATCTTTGGACCATGGGAAGAGCTTGAGAGTACCCGACAAAAGGTTCCATCCACCGTTGGACATGACCCTCTTCGTGTCTTCAACTGATGAAAAATAAAGTTCATAAAAACCTTTATCGAGAGACATTATCCCCCAACGACTGAGGTTGTTCCATAAGGGAGGGAACTTGTTTTTCAGAGCCACCACCGTCAACGGAGTCATTCCTTTGGGTCAAATAATCCGGCCGTGGAGGATGTGGTTGCATGCCTTGATCCCTGGAAGATATTCCTCCTCCGGAATGGATATAGCTAAACGATGTCTTTTGTAACAAGGCTGAAGTAATTGTGAATTTGAGATTTGACAAACATTTGAGTTTTTATTGAGGGCCTAAGCGAACGAATTATGTTTGTGTTTTTGAACAGGTGGTTGTGAATTGATGACTGGCGATAGGGGTTTTCGTTGCTGAAGAAGAGACGATGTTGTTTCTAAAAAGAAAATGTGGATTTCCATGGATGAATCAAAGAAGAGGAAGAAGAATTTACCGTTAGCTCAACTGTACCCAAAATTGTTGGAGGTGCATATTAGTAACATTAAGTAAATTCTTCTGATTAGACATGCCTTTAAACAAATACTCCCTCCGTCTCATAAAAAGTGTCTCATTTGCACTTTTTTCATGTCTTAAAATAAATGTCTCTTTAGAATACAAATACTCCATTTATTATTTTTTTCCACTACTATACCCCTATTTATTAACTTTCACGTTTTTCAACTACTCCACTAATTATAAAGTAAGGGTATTTTAGTACAAACATATAATTTTATCTTTAAAGTTAACACTTCCAATCATTTTCTTAAGAACCGCGCATATTTCATTTCAGACACTTTTTATGAGACGGAGAGAATAACTTATACTAATATAATTAGACAGAAAACAAATAACTTATACTAATATAATTAGACGGAAAACAAATAACTTATACTAAAAGACAAAAAACCTATTAAACAAATACTATTTCCGTTTCTTTATGTAAGAGACAATTTATTTTTTAGATTCATGGAATAATCAATGTATTTAGTCAACTTATAGACTAAATATATTGATTATTTAATAAATCTAAAAAGTGAATTGTCTCTTATAAAAAAGAACGAGATAATATTAATTAGACATGCCTTTAATTTTGCGTCTAATAATTAATCATACATTATTATAAAATAATTAACTTTTAATATAACTATTTTAAAAATTAATATATTATTATTTCTTTATAATATATTTAAATATTTTATCGATGCATAAAAACTAAATTCATTAAAAAATACTAATTTTACTTTGCAAATTAGTAAGCTTGATTGGGAAAACACCGCGTAATACAATTTGAAATTTTGAATTTTGAAAGTTGAAGGGTGGCGATTAAAAAAAGAATAGAAAATTAGTTGAAGCAGCTAATCTATAGCTGGAAGATGATTTAAACTCTGTAATTGAATCCGCGTGGCAGTTAGAGATTTCATAGAGACATTAATCAATAATCATGCCATTTTTTGAGTTCAAAAGTTTAAAGTAAGATTAGAAAAATAATTGATGGTATAATAAAATATAACTAAATGTCAACCAATTCTATCGTATCTTCAAAATTTCTTTTACTTTTATGACATCAAGGGGCAGTTGAATTTTTTTTTAAATAATTTTTATAATGTTATATATTTGGATATAAAAAAATTTATAAGATAATTTAAAAAATAAAAAAAAATAATTTGAATAGTTATTTTTAAAATATTATTTTAAGTATTTTATTATTTTATTAAAAAAAATGGAAATCAAAATTTTAAAAAACCACTTAATTTTAAAACTATTTCAAATAGTTTTTTCATAAAAAACCATTTTTGACATATAACTTTTTGAAAAAAAATATGTGATTTTAAATTTTTAATTATATTTTAATCTTCAATAATATATATTTATATTATAAAATATTAAAATTAATCTTTTAAAGTTAAAATAAACTGGCCTCAAATCTAATGTTTAAAAAAAATCATTTTTTATGGAAAAATTAAATAAATTAACTACTATTTTTAATTAATGTTACAAATGTTTTGTTTTTGTTTATAATCGAAATCAAAAAGAGTGGGTGTGAAAACTGAAAAGTGCTAATACGGTTTATTCTAACCTATGTTTTCAATTATTAATAGTATCATATGGACAGCAATGTTATCACATTTGTTTATATTTTAATTCGCGCCCCTAAACTCCGTTTACTTATTTATATTTTGAATTTCAACGCGGCAAGATGGGAACAAGAACTTTAATGATTGAGATATCTTCTTTTTTATAATATAAATACAAGGGAAAATTACAATGACATCTCCTAAGATTTGTTAAAATGACACTAATACTTCATTTAATTTTATAATATGCATTGGTCTCCCTTAAATTAAAATATACCGATAAAATATTTTAATGACGAAAAATAAGAAGAGGTGTCAGTGCTATTTTAATAAATTTTAGAGGAGGTGAATGTTTAATTTAAAACTAGAGGAGGGTATTAGTGATGTTTTAATAAACCTATAAATATAATGATAGAGATTTTTTTCTAATAAAAAGAGAGAATAAACTACATTCAACGCAAAGATTGAAAATGTATTTTTTTAAAAAACATTTTTACAATGTTGTTTGATAATGTTTAAACATAATATTATTACATTAAATTTTATTTTTACAATGTTGTTTGATAATTTCTAAACGTAATATTCTTACATTGATAGAGTAGACACTGTTTTATTAGAAGATTAAACTAATTAACTAACAAGTAATTAATTAGTTTTAGCTAAGTTGATTGGTTAACCAACAAGCTTAAATACTTCAATACTGTAAATTTTGTTTTGATAATCAATGAATGCAATGCATAAGATACAATATCATAACTCATATCTCATCTTTCATTATATGTAAAGTGTTCTTAAGCTTGCTTGTAGAACAAGGAACTCATAGATGAGTCAACAACTAACATCAAGAATATGGTTCGATCAAAGGAAAACACGGGAGATTTTGTGAGGAGTCATGGAATAGGGAAACACATAGTGAGGTAGGTGGTATGATTTCAAGGATTCTGGCAGCAATCATGAACACAAATGATGGATTTCCTTATAACATCTTGATTCTTAATGGAAGTAATTAGGAGTGATAAAGTGCTTTAATGAAGTCTTTGTTTGGAGGTCAAGATGTGATCAAGATTGTGAAAGACGGCTATGAGGAACCGGGAGTAGAACAACATATGCACAAAGAGACACATTCAAGGAGTCAAAGAAGAAAGATAACATAACTTTGTTCTACATTCTATAAAATATGGATGTTGGTTATTTTGAAAGACTTCAAAGGTGTCAAAATCATGAGGCATGTGATATTCTTGATAAATACCATGATGGTGGAAATAAGGTGTGTTGAACATGTGATTCCATTATCTCCATATACAAGAGGGATGTGAATTGTGGAGATTTGAAAAACGATAGTATTCTGAGCCGGCCAAATGACCCAATGTAAAATGCCATCACACGTGAAGTGCAAGGTACACCATTATGATCTCCACTTTTTTACTACACTCATCTTAAATTGTGAACTGACTTAGGCGTTAAATTACTAACCTTGCAGGTCCACCCCGCGTCGCCGTATCGGAGATCAGCAACACCAATTCAAGAACATTCACCGTCAATACACCTACTCATGGTTCCATAACAGAGAAATTGTGTCATCTGTGAGAATTAACTTCTAATTCCCGCAAAATTTCCAAGAATATATCACCCTAGATCCAAAGTTGGGTCCCTATGAGAATCGCCGAGAAACGAAGACATTCATCTCTAATATGACACCGAAGATCCTCGCTCAACCTCCTAATTTTATATCACCTAATTATTTGTCATCGATGAGATCCGTATCGTGACGATTTCCAACGTAGATCAGTTATGCCTACATGAGTACTTCCTCCATACGAAGGGTAATCTCAGAACGATAAACGGAGATCGCACGGTACTCGGATTCCTAGATCATGATGAGGTAAACGAAGTTCCGAACACAAAGTTACCTTCGATTATAGTAATTACCATCCCAAATTACATTACCCATTACGAAGACGCGAATTGTTAGTTATTTTGTTTCTATTCCCTTCTATTTGATTGTCGCCACTAAGATCCACGAAATCGCAGAATTTGGCGGTGATCCGTCATCAGAACATATTTTCTGAATGGAAAAGTGATGCTAAATCAAGAACAAAAATTGAGATGCACTAGGATACTCGAGAAATGAGAAGATATGAAGAATCTTGAGTGTAGAGATACTGTGCGGACTGGAAACTACATACAATAGCGGAGATCCATTGACCTTCAATAATTTGATAGCTTGCTCATATAGAATAGTGAAGATCACACCCTCAGCAGGAAAGAGTAGGCAGGAGGAAGGTGCCCCAGGTTTTTCATAACCTCGAGGGGAATAACAGAGAAGAAAACTAGGTTCGATCCATATTGACTAGAGAGGGACTTATTGGAGAGGGACTTATTGGAGAAGCTCTCAAGAAATCTAACACCCTATTCGACCACAGTTTCAGAGTAACCTAAATCCAGTTAGACCGCGGAGAATAATTTTTTACATCCCTTACTGTAATACCTCAACATTTTCCCTCCTATTTATACCTAATCAGTGGCTTATGTTTCATGCCTCATATGCATTTAAGCCATGAACATTACACATGCATCATTGGTCTTCTCAAGGCATGGTGTCAAGGGTACCACTATCATTAAATGGGCAAAGTAAAGAGGATAGGATGTATTTAAATACTCAAGCCACAAAGGTTCATCATACCTCAAGGCACATCATATGGTTCACCATTTTATTAAAAGGTTGAGTTGGCAAGAGAATGAAGGAGGATCACACTCCCCTAGCTGTTGATCTCAACTAGGGTTTTGGATGTTCATGATTGGTACACTTTCATAAGCAAGGATCTTGGAGTTTTAACATCATACTATCACATGAATCATCTTGGTTTAAAGGATTTCATATCATATTCAGAGGAATTAGGGCTTGGAGGATCAGTCAATTTCTCCTGACTTTTGGGGACCAAACAAGGTTTTGCCTAAAGTCGGTTTATTTCTGATTTTTTGGGCAAGACTTAGTTCCATGGTATTCTATGTATTCTCAAGTGTCTAATATTGGGACATGAGTCATTAATTGCATCATAAGGGTTTCAATTGGATAGATGATTGAAAATCAAGATAATTGGGGGAAAAAGTCAACTGGTCAAGAAAAAGTCAACTCCTGACTTTTTAAGATCAAAATCATGATCCTCATGTCAAATAAGGTCCATGGGTAGAATTTGATCAAGGAATGTCCAAGGAATCAAGAAAAATCAAGAATTGTGAAAGGTTTCCATTTTTGGGAATTTAGGGTTTTGAAGACTTTCCATTTTGGGAAAGTTTTCACCCTTTTTCAGCCACCTTCAAGCCCAATTTTCTCCATGCTACAAGCCTCATTTGGAAAAAAATTCAAATGAAACTTGTAGTATGATCTCTCACCTTTCCAACCATATAAAGAACTCCTCATTTGGATATGTGAATAAAAAATTATGATCATTTGAAAATGGGGTCATCAAGTTGTTCAACATTGCAAATAACTTAGAATATTTTCCAACATTTGGCAGCTCGCGTGTGACAATGTTCTAGTTCATTTTTCACCATGATAGAAGCTTCAAATCCAATTGCGTTCAACATGAAAAACGTAGTATGAAACATCTCCTTCAAAATGAGTACAAGAACCATACCATTTGGATCATCATTCAATGAGAACCATCCTTCTAAAAACCCAAAAAAGTCACTCTTGGTAACCTCATGCAAAAATTTCTGTCAAGTCATTCCATGGAAGCCTTGTGCACCTTGTTTCAAGTCCATTTTCCACAATGTTAAAGGCCTTGAATTCACTTTCCTCAAACAACAATATTGGAGTATCAAGCATGCTCTTTCCATTGGCATCAAAAGTATGGAATTTGGTTCCATAAACCTTGAGATACACTGCTTCAAACCTTGCATCATGCTTAGGTTATAATTCCATGCAACATCCTACCACCTTGCCATACTTTTTTTCACTAACTCAACCATGAAGTGCTTGCCACAACCATTGCAGCCTGCGTGTGAATCAATGTACATCATACTTATCTCATAAAGCCAAACAAAACTCTTCATAATGTGTACCATGCATATACCTTACCATGTGTGCCATGTAGAATAAAACTTAATAAGCAAGGTACCTGTTAACTGTACCAGCTTATGTTGACATGATCTCTGCCACACATCATGATCATCACCATTATAAATACACCATAACAATGATACTCATGCACCCATGCAAGCATAACCCGTGTCCTTCACTTCATAACCTCTCTTCCTCAATTTTCATTTTTCACACTTCACTCCCTAACAAACTCTAACCACCTATATAACACCCTAACCAACTTCATTTTCAGTTAGAGAGAGAAAAAAAGTACAGTTGGAGAAAGAGAGAGAGATAGCTTTGAAAGTTGAAAAACTCCATTGATGCACAAAACTTCAAAACTTCAAAACTCCTTTTTGAGAGTTTTTGGCTATTTTCCTTCACCAATCTCATCACCATAACCTTATCTTTCTTCTGTATGCATTGGTTTTGAGCTGGAAGTTCACATAGAAGATACACGAGTTCATGGCAGTTCATCATTAACCTGAATATTTTTATAAGATTGAAGCAGTCTCAAGCATTTATATTGCTTTTCAGTAGATTTGAAGAGTTTGCACGAAGTTTTCTGGTGTTTCTTGAAGTTAGAAGTTCATCTCAGGCAAGGTAATCATCTTGGAACTTCATTGCATCATATTAAAGTTTGTATGTGATTAGAAGCATGTAGGTAGGTTGCATATTGAAGCCCTATAATTATAGGCTCTGTTTGCTGGCTAGAAATAGGGGAAAATGCGAGTTCTCAGTTTTTGGATCTTAACTTATTTCCTTCGATTCTCTATGTGTGTTGATTGTATGAAAGTTATGAGGCCATATTTGAGATCAGCATGAAATTTTGGTTGAGATAGTGTAAGGTTTTGGCATTTCTGGGTTGTTTCACTTTCAGGCACGGTGGTGCCTCGCCAGAGAAGATGACCAGAGGTCCTTCTCCGGCCACCTGTAACAAACCCTAGTTATCCAGATCAATGGCCATGTTATGATCTCAGCCCTTTATCCTTCTTAATCCAACACTCATGATGAAGCCAACACATTAATGAGCCATGTGCCACACGCGTGCTGGCATTTCTATTTTTGTTTTTTTAACTAATTCTGAAATAAGGGGATGAGATGATCATGGTCGTCCATGGTTTGGATCCTAGGGTTATTAGCTGACCAGATAATTTTCAATGGTGAGGTTAAAACCTGGAATAAAAACGTGATTCAATCCTAGGCGTCCAATGTTCTTGATCTAAGGGCTCATGACTTGCCAACACATTAATGAAGGGCATGCCACTCACATGCTTAGCTTTTCCCCCTTTTTTCAATTTATTTGAATTCTGAGCAAATGAGATTTTTTATGAACTGGGCCTAAGAAAAGTTGTTATCCACGCCCTAGTTCCTGAGCCCAATGTGGATTTAAACTAAGTTCTTACTTGCATGGCACCCCATCCCCTTCTATGTTTTTTTTTTAATTTTCTTTTTTGTACACGTTTCAAAATGAATCTTTAAAAATAGCTCCTGATGGATAAAAATTCCAAATAAATTCACACATGACCTTGAAGGTTTTAATTAATTTTTGGATATTTTTAATTTCACTTTTGGGCTATTTGGATATTTTTAATGAATTTTTGAAAGATATGTGTGCTTGACATGGTATCTTGTGATAAAAGTTCCAAAAAGTGATTTTCCCTTGATCTTGTGAATCTGAGTTTTTGTGTACACCTAGCCTATTGATGGTGCAATATCTTGAGGATCATTTTACCTTTTGATCATGAGTTTTAGGTTGCTTTTGAATGCAAATTTTGAGGCTTGCTTTGTATGATGACTTTTGAATAACATGCTTGGTATTTACAATTACTTGAGTGCCTTTGGTTCATGATTTGGATCCAACCTCTTGCATGTGATCACCTACTGCCCTTGACATAACTTGGTTGATACTAGTTTAGATTAATAATATAGAGTACTAGTTTAGATTACTCTGCAATGTATTTATTTGATTGTATATAAAAATAATATTAGACCATATGTTGTATATTTAAGTTTGATTGCCACACTACTTGGCATTTGGATCATATAATTTTTAATAAAATTATTTTGCAGATACCTTGAATCATGGTGATGATGGTTTTATCATCTGACATTCCTTTAGTTGTAGTATTATTATGAATGCTTACATATTTTGGTAGGTGGAGCTAGTATATATTTTAGATTATGATTCGAAGAATGTGTTATTACCACAACTAATTTCCTTTGCTGTTGTTGATGACGAGGCTGAATTTGATGCATACGTTGAGACGATTGCGGAAAACTCAAGTTCAAGTGTTAAGTATAAGTTGGATCATTATTTGAAGGAGATAGTTATAAAAAAAACTCCAGATTTTGACATTTGAATTGGTGGAAGTAAATGGAGTTGTGTATCCAACACTTCAAGCAATTGTAAGAGATGTGTTAGCTATTCCTATCTCTACAGTAGCTTCTGAATTGGCCTTTAGTAATAGTGGTCGAATATTGAGTCCTCATCGTAGCCGACTTAACTGGAGTACTGTAGAGGCTTTGATGTGTGCTAGGAGTTGGCTATGGACTGCTGAGAATAATGGTAAAATTTTAAACTATTAATTCAATATTGTAATGTATGTCAAATAATCTTTACATATTGTCAACTAATTATTCTTTGTTATTCTACATGTGATGTATAGGAACTTCTAGAGTTGCAGAAGAATTTGCTAATGTGTTGAATGAAATGGAGTCTGTGTATAAGTAATTCTGAGTGATAAACATGTCTCTATATTGTAATGTCATTTGTTTCAAAATATGCCAAATATGTAATGTCATTTGTTTTGCAAGGTGCTAGTCTGCTAGCTTAAATAATTCTGTTTTGTTTTGCAATTATATTGTAATGTCATTTGTTTCAAAATATGCCAAACATGTCTCTATATTGGTGCATCATTAGCTGCTGTAAGATCACTATATTGTTTCTGCAGTGTTGGATTAACACATGCAAACATTGATTGTTTTTGTTTCTTCAACTTGATTCCAAATAAGAAAGATTTCAACGGTAATTTAGCGGGACTCGATGAATGTTTCATGTTTCATGTGATCAATTTACGGGTTTATAAATGCTTGACAGAGCACATTTGGAGTCTGTTGGAAACAATTTACTAAAGAACTTGACATATCACATTTCCTATAACCAAGTCTCTGCTGTAATCCAAGGCAGACTCAACAAAACGTTTAGCTATCTGCCATAGTCCATATATGTACAAGTGTTAGAACGATGATACATTCTATTTTTTATTTTAATTTTCTCATCTCTAATGTATTTTTAACATATTAGGATTGAAATGCATAAACAGGAGATAGTTATTAAAATATTAGGATTGAAATATTAGGATTAAAATTCTATGGGCATGTTTGCTTGTGTAATTCTATTTAGGATTGAAATATTAGGATTAAAATTCTATGGACATGTCTGATTGAAATATTAGGATTGAAATATTAGGTTTTAACATATTTGCTTGTGATGACAGTGTTGTTGATAGCTGGATGTGCAGCAGCCACAACCATTGGATTTGTGGGACAGTATGGAGAAATCACAGCCATTGAATGTTTCTCTTATGATGTTGCTGTTGATGTTGGAACTTGGAAAGTTGTAATTTGATTATAGCTGTGTTATCATGTTGCTGTAATGTTATTATGTTAAGATGTTAAGATGTCATATTTGTAATGTTAAGATGTTAAGATGTTAAGTTGCATGAAATCATATTTGTAATGTTAAGATGTTAAGATGTTAAGTTGCATGAAATCATATTCATCAAACATGCTCCATTTTCCAATAATTTGATTGTAGACTTTCAAATTTCAATGTTATTGTTGTATTTTTTGTGTTTTTGCTACGGGTTCGGGTTTGGGTGGAAAACCCCGAACCCAACGGGTATGGGCGTGGGTGTTATTTTGCCACCCGATATAGCCTTTGGGTTCAGGTGGTGATTTCGGGTGCAGGTTTGGGTAGTGTGAAACACGCACCCGACCCTACCCGTTGCCATCCCTACTTCCAAGGTGGGAATCTTTAGTTGCTGCACTCTTTTATTTGTCACCTGCTGATTCAAAGTTATTCTTGGGATAATACCTTCTAAAATATGAGAAATTTCAAGGGGATTTCTCCATCAATTATGCCTTCAAAGATAGAGTGGATGCCTCATCCATAGTCTATACAGTCTATAAACCCATCTTTTCATACAAATATACGTTTAAGCAATTAATGTATCGAGCCACTATCTGGCTCTCCGATTCTTCCAATTCATTATGCTCAGTAAAATGTAGGAACTCAACTGTGTATTCTGTCACAGTTATTTTTCTCTAAACACACTCAATATACATCTTATAAAGAATATTTCACAATCCTCCAGAAAAAACTGCTCCAACATCAATTGTTTCATTCTTCGCCAAGTTTTGACTGACCCCTTCCTTTGCCTCTACCTTTAAACAAAGAGCTGATCCCACCAGACAACAGCAGTATTATTTAGAATGATCGCTGCCATCTTAACTTGCTTGTTCTAAGAGATGCCCATGTGTAAGACCCTAATATTTCACATTTTCATTTGCATTTTTACCACAAGCAAGATCACACATTGATTCCATTATCCCTCTCATCTTTGGGTTTATGCCTTGCAGGGTTTACTGATCATCTGTGTGTTTTCTTATTCACTTTATTGCTTTATTTGTTTATATTTTACTAACCTTAACCAAAATCCAAAATTATTTTTTGCTTTTCTTTCAATAACATTTTCAGGGGAAGAACATGTCAAAAATGCCAAAATAACAATCTCACAGCTCGAATGAATTTTATCTGAGAAAAGTCAAAGTTGATCCGCAATCATGTCAAATTTATCTGGTCAAGGATTCCCCCAAGTTTTAATTGATTATTATTCAATAGACTCCAAGGTTCATGTGTTTATTTCCATGCCTTCTTTGACGAGCAAAAGAATCGAGTCGAACCACAGCAGTGCATTCAAAAGAAGTATTTTTCAAAAATTTGTACCAAGTAACCGGTTATCACATAGTCTGTAACCGGTTACCCTCATGGAAATTTGAAAAAATTAAGCAAATTCAAATTCAGTAATTTTCACATAAATTCTCATCATTTTGATCACATTTGTAATATTCTAGACCATCTCATTTTAATTCCATACATCATCATAATTAATTCCTACCATACACCTTCACTAATCACCACTCTTTTATGAATTTCCCTCCAAATTCAAATTCCAAGCCTAATTTTAATCTTCCAAACCAAATTCCAAACCACCAAATTCCCAAGCCTAAACTCTTTTAATAGAGCCCTCATTTCATTCATTTCACAAGCTTTTGATAGCAAAAAAACCTCTTGCAAATTCTCTCCCCAACCACAAATTTTACTAAAGCTCACTTTTCTTCTTTTGAAAGTTAACAAGAATTCACATTGAATCTCGTTCAACTTTGAGCTAAACCTTCATCCAAACTTGTTTTCCTCATCAATTATCATAGATCAAGGCTTTGGTGTTTGGATCTTGAAACAATTTGAAGGAATTTTCAGATTTGAAGTGGTAATTCATCTTTCACCATTGTTGAAGCTTCATCTTCGTCTTCCATAATGTAGATCTTTGGAGATATTTGTTACTTGATCCTTTGGAACTTGTAATTGTGTTTAATTGTTGGTTTTTGCTGTTATTTTACTTTAAATTTCGTGCAATTTCAGTTCCATGATCACAAGGTGTTTGTAAAAAGTTTTGGAAGTGGATCATGCTGAATTTTGCACAATTTTCTGCATTCTGGTGCAGAGTAACCGGTTAGCAGATATGCAGTAATCGGTTACTCTGTGTTAATTTTGAAAAACTGCGCTTATTTTGAACTAAGTAACCAGTTAGCAGATATGCAGTAACCGGCTACTTCGAAACAGAATGCACATTTTGGCTTGTTTTTGGGACTGTTTTGGTTCCTTTTCCATTTTTTCCCTTTCCTTTTGTTCTTAGCCTTAGATCACATAATTGTGTGGTTTAATTTGGCTTTCTCTTCATCTATTTCCTTTTTTTTTATCGATGAAAGTCTTATGGATCATAGAATTCCATTGTTGAATTTTGATCACGACTAGATCGCTACCTTCTTTTCTTTTCGTGCGGTATTGCTTTCGGATGACGATCTACATATCGTTCATCTAGCATGCATTAGCACAAAGAGCTATTGACCGACCTCATTGTAGGGTAATTACTCTGTAAATTACCCGGCGATTGCTTAACATAGCGCAACATATGTCCCTTATTGGAAAATAATAAAAAATTATTGATTATTTGTCTTTTGGTTCAACACTTATGAGACTTGTTGTTAGGATGCTTTGGTCTTATCAATCCTCTAATGAGTTCTCATTAACCTTGACCTAAGTGAAATTATTCAATTATTATTGATCACTTACTCTAACAACTAATAACTAATCACTAACTTCTAACTTTTACTTTTATAATTCCTTCTCGCTCCCTATCTCTCTTTTACTTTTATGCTCCATTATTATCATTTTATATCATGTTTATATTTCCGCAATTTGTCCTTTGTCCGTTGGACATATGTTTATGCTTCCGCAATTTTTCCTTTGTCCGTTGGATACATGTTTATGCTTGTGCCTTTTTCTCTTTGTCCACTTGGACCAAAAACATTAATAAAGGCCAAAACCTCTAAAAAAACTTGTGCTTCTAATCTTGGACTATGGTTACTATCCTTTGCAATGGACATGGAGTTTTGCACCTAGACCTTGAACTTCAGTGCTATTCTTGGATCCTTGGACTTAGAACTAGGGCTTTTTCCCTTTGCTTTGCAATTATGGTTCGAAGACTTTGGACTTCAATGCTATTCTTAGATCCTTAGACTTAGAACTAGGACCTTTTCCCTTTGCTTTGGAACTATGGTTCGAAGACTTTGAAAACTTGTGCTTTTGCTTGGTTTATGGTGAAGATAGCTACATTTGTGGTTAGATCTTTCTTATCCTTAGCTTTTACTTTATGCTTTAGGATAGTCACTTCTTCTCCACCAATTCTTCAATTTTCAAAACTTTCTCCCTTTTTCAAAACCTTATTGTTTTCAAAACTTGAACCTCTTTCATAATCAAACCTTGACTTTGTCAAGTGATTTTACTATTTTCCTTTCATTTCTTAACAAATGCTAAACTACATAAGCATATTGACTCCTTTTTCAAAAGACTTTAAAAAACACCAAACTCATCAAACTTTTTTGTGCCCTTGTGCACTTTCCCTTTAAAACTTTTTCATACGTTTAGACATGATTCATTTCTTTAAGCGGAATTATTCGCTTGGAAATGAAGATTTGTCTTTACATTTTAAAATCAACCAAAACAAACAAATTTCATTCTTTGTACCACGAACTACGGGGTTTTGATCCTACATTGCACATCGTGGGTACGTAGGCATGAGGCGACAAGTCTCTCCAAACACAAAAATCTTAAAAAACAATTTCTCTTCTCATCTCCTTAATCTCTTTTCAAACAAACTTTTTTAGACCAAAAAGCGTAAATATTTCAAAGGGTTCCTATAGAGTACTATAGACGTTTTGGGTGCTAACACCTTCCCACTGCGTAACCAACCCCCTTACCCAGACTCTGTTCACTTGTTCTTGTTTTTAGAGCTTGTGTAAGTTTTGTTCGCTCTTTTTCCTTTCCTTTTGGATAAAATAAAAGTGCGGTGGCGACTCTTGCTTTTCGAGTTAAGTTAATCAATAGCTTACACTCACGATTTTTCCGTTACAGAGAAGTGGCGACTCCGCTGGGGATCTTCCCTTGAGGGGTTTAGCCTACTTTGATTTATTTATCGCTTTTTGTCTGATTTGTTTTTTATTTGTTTGTTCTGTTTGGGAATTCTTATGTGTGGTGAGATAAGCCCAATACCCAGGCTTGAGTATACACCTAAGACTAGGGTGGAAAGTAGTAGGACCTACGCGCCATCTTGGTACGTTTGGTGTTCACGAAATTCACATCCAGACGAGGTTTTCTTGGGAGATATTCTGACGTGCGCATCTTGCGCATTTCAGGGTGTTGATCTAGAGAGCTGTCGACTCTCGACCATTTCCCCGAGGACTCAGTTGAGGCACTCCTCCCAAGAGGCAATAATGGCAGACCAGAAATGGCAAACCCATTATGTTTCTTGATTTGAGGACCCGAAGCTGAGGACTTTAGAACCCTTAACCCATCTTGGCCTTATTAGGATGTGGTGCGGTGGCTATTTAGGTCCAGACTTGAATCAGTTGTTACGCGATACCACACTCAGACAAGACTTTCTTGAGAATATTATTGACTACCAAGTAATTGGGAAATCGATAATATCCGAAAGATGGGTTGTAGACTCTGGGAACTTCTTTAGAACCTTGTTCGGCAGGTGTTATACCCTTAGTACATACCTTTGTGGGTTTGTTTCTTAACCTCGACTCCATGTGATAACACGAATTTATATCATATTTTTACTTCGATTTATGTTAGTTTCTTATTCTGTTTTTCGTCTAATATCCGATTTTCTCGAGATTATTTAAGTGTTTTTGCAGGTAATCCCATTTTACAAGTCAAAGTATGCTAAGTGTGGAAAAGAACCAAAACATGTAAGAAAAGAGCAGAAAAGAGAAGAAAAATTGAAGAAACTAAAATTTGATGATATCACGATCGTCATGGATACACCACGACCGTGGCAGCCTCAAAATGCACCACGACCGTCACACTTTCTCACGATCGTCATGCGCCTAATTTTACACGTTGGAGCAAAAACTGGACTACGAGTTTTCAGATAGCAGTTTTCACACGATCACATTTTCCTCCGAGGAATGCTAGGTTCAAAGTCATGTAACCGTCAATGAAAGTGGCGACATTCTCTCCAACCTCCACCTAAATTCAGCCTATAAATACAAGTCATTATGAAGAACAAAGGGTAGCCAAATTTTCCTTTCAAGTGTACTGTCTTGCTGCTAAATTATTTCTAGAGCTTTTGTTTCGTTCTTGCTTTACATTTCCATTTCCTTGTTAACCATTACCGTACAGAGTATTAGTTTCTCACACTGAGGAACTATTACAACTTAGTTTTAGTTTTTGTTTAATTGCCTTCAACATTTGCAATTTACTTTATTGGAGCAAGAACCTACCGGCTTGTGGAGGGATTGCTATTGCTGTTATTACTAATTACCAGGTTTCCATTATTTAATTCAAAGCATTGTTTATTTTCTGTCTTAATTATGTATGTGTTTACTTATTTCCTTGCCTTTGCGTTTAATTTCCTAATTATGTCTAGCTAAACCGGTCTTATCGGTATGTAATGAAGTAACTCAAATGGATTAATTTTCTCTAAGCTAAAATCAATAATAAATCCTTCTTCTGGCTTCGATTTCTTAATTTAAAACCCAACTTTTATTACGAGAGTAAAAAAGGTAACATAGGTTAAAGTCGAGACCACGGGAGTGTGAGGCTTTACCCGGATAGCTGAAATCGGGCATTAGTTTTAAAAACAGCGGAAGCGCTTTAAAGTTAATTAGGTTTAACTAGTTTTCAAAAAGTATTTTTAACCTCATACGGGCTAGCGAGAGCAGACGTATTGACTTAGAAGTATAGTCCGAGGCAATAACCACGGGAGTGTGAGGTGAGGGCTTTTAAACCGGTTTTTCCTACAGATGAATAGGGTGATAAATCTTTATACGCTTAGGTTTAATTAATTCCACGTAGGTTACCAAATTATATACCGATAATTTATTCATAACTAGTATTCCCAAATTTTAATTTCCCTTTAATTTCCCGTTTGAACTAAAAACCAAATTCTGATTAGCCTTTGATAAACATAGTAACGATAGATAACGGTGCGTTCGATTTCTAGTCTCTGTGGGATCGCTAATCTTTTAGAACTACGCGATACGACTGTATACTTGCAGTTAGACCTATTTAGGCACACTAAATTGAGCGATCAAGTTTGTGGCGCCGTTGCCGGGGACTAATTAAGGCGACATCGTAATTCCTTTGTTACGTCGTATAGACTAAGGCAAAAACCAAATTCCCTTTCTGTTGATTGTATGCCAAGTACTCGCTCTTCTGGCGAAGACCTCGTACGACCGACAGACGAACCTGAACGCCTTCTTACTGTAAAAAGACGTATCCAATAATACTTTTTAGCTCAAGATATCCCTTTTCCCTTATCAGAACCTGAATATCAATCTGATCCTGAACTTGAATCCGAATCAGAACTAGACATGGCTGATCCACCGCAAAACCGACCTCTTAAGTATTATGTGTGTAAATTTATCCCAAGAGAGGGAAAAGGAACACCGCATAAACCTTAGGAAGGGGGAAAGGAATGGTCATCGCAACCATAACCTGGGTTCGGGAGTCGGTTACGCGAGGGGAAGGTGCTAGCACCCCACGCGTCCATCGTACTCGATGGGATCCACGCTTGTTGTCTATTCTAAGGGTAAGTTATACTATCATCTAGGGCTGTACTAAGACGGGAGGGGAAGACAAAGACCGACTCGGTAGGACGTCGACGTCCTAGGCCTACGTACCCCCTTTGTGCGATGGGGAACTCAGAGTCAACGTAGTTCGGACCAAGTTCTTTTTGTGTTTTTTATGAGCGACGTTAAGCTCGCGTCCGGCAGTTAGGGTCGATGCTTGTTTGCGACTCAGACGGAAGGTAACGTGCCCTTTTTGAAAATAGCCTTTAAGTTGAAGGTCCCGAAGGACAAAAAGGTTTGAAGTTGGTTTGTGTTTTTTAGGACAGAAGTGGCTTAAGTTAGTTTCTAAGCTGCATTGCGCCAAAGTCTAGGGCACAGGGGCGAATACTTAACGCATCGTCCCAAGACAGGACGCTCGCTAAGCACTCTAGAAAGATAAGAGGAAGCCCCTCATTTCTCATTCCCCATACTTAAGGTTCGTGCACAATACACCTTATTATTATTAAGTGTCTTAAAGAAATTTGAGATGAGAAGAGAGAAGACACAAGGGTAACTCTAAAGGGAGACTAATGGTCCTAATGTTATCATGCATGGGTGACCTACGGTTAGTGAGGCTTAAAGATGACCTAAACCCTAAAGAAAGAGATAGGAGAGAAGAAAGGTAAGGGTAACCATGAATGCTTATCCATACCCTTAAGGAACTTACCTTGATCCTGCATAAAAGGTTAGTGAAAAAACATATATAAATAAAAGGAATAAGGTGAATGACACTCAAGCAAGGGCAACCAATAATAAGCGTAATCCAATCATGAATTTAGAAATCAAAGGGACACCCTCAACGCAAATGGCATGAATGCCTTTCAAACAAGGTAATCACATAAGGTCAAAGATACGCCTGCAAGAAAATCTCAAGTAAGAATGACTCCAATAATTATAAAAATGATTCCTAAAAATCCCGAATTAAACAATAGAGTTCCTCAACCAGAGGCAAATAACATATAAAAAGTCCCTGCAAAAATCCAAAATGTTAGCCGTTCAAATAATCATACAGAACTCAAGTAAGGGATAGGTTCAATGTGCCAAAGAGGGGGACCTAAATGCAATGTGAAAAATATTTAAAAATGCAAGAAAAATATTTTTAAGCACTTTGGAATGTTCATGAATGAATGCAAAAAGAACGGCTGAAAAACATTTTTTAGATGAGGAGAATGAAAATAAAGAAATTTATGCATGCATGAGATGTGTAATTAAAAAGAAGTTTAATGAAACAATTAATTTAAATAATAAAAATAAAAAATAAAATTTGTAAAAATTTTATGAGATGATAAAAATGAAGCATGAATTTTTTAGGATTTTTTAAATACATGTAAGTATTTTTAAGAATTAAAAAATGAAATTATAATGATTTAATAAAATAAAATGAAAGAAAGGCGCTGGGGGTGCAAACAGTAAAGAAAATTACACTGGAAAGATTGAAATGGGCTAAAGGGGGAGTGCGAGTAGTAAGCCCGTGTGCATATGATCCATCAGGAAATAAAAAAATAAAAACTAGGGGGGGTGTGATAAGTAGAGGAAACATGTTGAAAAAGAAGGTTGGGCCAGAGGGGGAGGGTGCAAATAGCACCCGAAGCCCAAGTCCACAGCTGGTGATCTGGTGTGGTTGAGGCCCGTGAGAGTCCAAGGTTTGACTCAATCCTAGCCTTTGGATGAGTCTTTTAAGGAAAATCAGGAAAAGCCAATTGATCACGTGGTTCATGAGAGCGCGCGCATGGTAAACCTAAGTCAACGCACCACACCCAATACATTGACTCAGGATATAACGTAGCCGTTGGATCCAACTCGCATCAACGGTCCAGATTGAAACTGGGGATGGGGCTAGGGTTTACTGTAGCTGCCGGCCGGAGAAGATTCCAATCGTCTTCTCCGGCGAGACTCCGGCCACCTGTTCAAAAAAAAACTCCAGAAAATGCAAAGGAGGACATCATTTTGTCCAGAATTCCACGAGGATCCCAGATGTACAACCCAAATCGTCAAATGATCAACATATAAATCAAACCGAAGAGAAACATAAACGTGCCAAAAAATTCAAATCGACGGTTCAAGCAATTTACGCGTCCAAAACCAAAACCAAACATAGCATGATGGTCAGCAGGCATACCACATCATTATACATATCAAAAAGAGAGGTTTGGTGACCACGAAAAAAATGATATACCTGAGATGGCAATACCTTTGTTCCTGCTTTTAGCTCCAAGCGACGGTTGGTTTTCGTCCCAGAGATCCCTAGGGTTGAGTTTGTGGAAGAATTTTGTGATAAGACCTCCTGAATCGTGAGCTTTGATGAAGAATCCTCCTTTTGGTTTTTCTTGAGATCTCCTCTAACTTCACGTGCATGCCCTTCAACCCTAGCATGAATTGGCTTATAAAGACTAGGGTTTTCTTCTGACCATGACTTAGGCTTGGGTAATTCCAAGTTTAATTATTTTTGAATTATTTTATTTAATATTGAACTTTAACTAAATAAATCCAATACAAATAAAATAAAATGAGGAAAAACCAAATATATGCTCTTTGGGTCGTGCATGGCTTTATGTTTATGTTTGGTTTAAGAAACTTAAGGCCCATTTGTCAAAATTTGGATTTTAGGCATAGTTTGCTTTGTGCACCTCCTCAAAATTGCCCAACTTTGACTAAGCATAACTCCTTTAATTTTTAGCTCCTCAATGCAAATTAATACTTTTTAGAAACCTCAAGATGTCCTCTAACCAACCCTTTTGGTCCCATGTCAATTTGATCTTCCATGTTCAAGTTATGAGCTTTTGAAAAAGGTTGACTTTTGTTGACTTTCAAAATGACCTATAATGTCTTGGTTCATATCTCCCAAATGAAGCATTTCTGGACTTGGCTTGTGAGACACAAAGTTGTAGGGAATTAAATTTCCTTCAAGATGGGATTTGGTTGAGGATTTTTTGATGAAGTATGTGGAAGTTAGACCTGGTCAAAGTACTGTTGATTTTTCCTACAAAAACCCTAATTTAGTAACTCCTGATTCTTGATGATTCTGAGGTTTCCATGATGAATCATGATCAACCCTTGATCAAATGATGAATTTCACCCATAATCTTGATGTTGACCAAAAATCTTGAGGTTTGACTTTGTGTTGACCACAGTTGACTTTTTGACCAAGTTAACTGATTCTCAATCCATTGGCCAATTGAACTTCTCCTGAATCAAACTGATGGCCAATATTCCACTCCTAGATACTCAGGGACCCAAGGAAAACCATGGAATCAAGTCTTGCCCAAAAAATCAGAAATAAACTGACTTTATAGCAAACCCTAGTTTGTGGCACCCTCAGTCTAGGAGGAAATAACACAGTCTCCAAATCCAAATTCCTCTGAATATGATGTGTATCCTCTCCAACAAAGATAAGATATGCCATTTATTGATGATAAAAACCCAAAGAGCTTGCCCATTGGAGCAATAAACCCAAGAATTCCAAAACCCTAAATCATGCACTGGTTAAGAGAGAGTGATCCACTTGAAATCTCTTGCCACTTGTGAACCCTTGATGATGTGATGGACCAGATAGGACCTTCTTGAACTGCTTCAAGCACCTTGACCCCATGCTAATGATATGCATACATGATAATCCAAAAAAAACATAAGCCAGTTAGCAAAAATAAGGAGGGCAAATTTTGGGGTACAACAGCTGCCCCTATTCAATCAACTTGGTCCTGAGTGGTATGATAGCAATGGCTCTCAGACATTCCAGGATACACGGGGATTGAATACTGAAAGAACCCCAGAAATTTGCTAATGATGAGAACAACGAGACGGAGCGTGCT
The DNA here is from genome assembly GCA_022829125.1 of Lathyrus tuberosus. Classification (NCBI taxonomy): domain Eukaryota; kingdom Viridiplantae; phylum Streptophyta; class Magnoliopsida; order Fabales; family Fabaceae; genus Lathyrus; species Lathyrus tuberosus. Next base: position 4,737,693 of record JALAZF010000048.1, on the reverse strand, counting down.
GGAAAAAGGGAACATGACCTTAATCATGTCCACAAGAAAACGAATACGACCTCAATCGCCCGCAAAGGAAGACTGGCCTCGATCACTCTCTCAAATAAAATACGAACACGACCTCAATCGCACCCACAAAACAAACACAACCTCAATTGCACCCGCAAAGGAAGACTGACCTCAATCACTCCCACAAATAAAATACGAACACGACCTCAATCGCACCCACAAAACGAACACAACCTCAATTGCACCCGCAAAGGAAGACTGACCTCAATCACTCCCACAAATAAAAAACGAATACGACCTCAATCGCACCCACAAAACGAATACAACCTCAATTATACCCGCAAAGGAAGGCTGACCTCAATCACTCCCCCAAATAAAAAACGAATACGACCTCAATCGCACCCACCAAAACGAATACAACCTTAATTATACCCGCGAAGGAAGACTGACCTCAATCACTCCCACAAATAAAATACGAATACGACCTCAATCGCACCCACAAAACGAATACAACCTCAATTATACCCGCAAAGGAAGACTGACCTCAATCACTCCCCCAAATAAAAAACGAATACGACCTCAATCGCACCCACAAAACGAATACAACCTCAATTATACCCGCAAAGGAAGACTGACCTCAATCACTCCCCCAAATAAAAAACGAATACGACCTCGATCGTACCCACAAAACGAATACAACCTCAATTATACCCGCGAAGGAAGACTGACCTCAATCACTCCCACAAATAAAAAACGAATACGACCTCAATCGCACCCACAAAATGAATACAACCTCAATTATACCCGCAAAGGAAGGCTGACCTTAATCACTCCCCCAAATAAAAAACGAATACGACCTCAATCGCACCCACAAAATGAATACAACCTCAATTATACCCGCAAAGGAAGGCTGACCTTAATCACTCCCCCAAATAAAAAACGAATACGACCTCGATCGTACCCACAAAACGAATACAACCTCAATTATACCCGCGAAGGAAGACTAACCTCAATCACTCCCACAAATAAAATACGAATACGACCTCAATCGCACCCACAAAACGAATACAACCTCACTTATACCCGCAAAGGAAGACTGACCTCAATCACTCCCCCAAATAAAAAACGAATACGACCTCGATCGTACCCACAAAACGAATACAACCTCAATTATACCCGCGAAGGAAGACTGACCTCAATCACTCCCACAAATAAAATACGAATACGACCTCAATCGCACCCACAAAACGAATACAACCTCACTTATACCTGCAAAGGAAGACCAACATAAAGTGGACTTTACTGGGGATAACGTGAAAACAAAACTTCTGTTTTAAACCACCTCGTTTCAGAACCTACTGGTAAGATGACTCCGTTGGGGAAGAAGAAGTCTAAATAAAAGACTCTGCCGGGGAGTACAAGTATGAGGAACGCGTCCCTCCAAAATCTCCTGAGTGATGCCACCTCCTGCTGGCAAAGAAAGTATCAAACCTGGCTTATGCTTCGAATGCAAATGAAAATGCCATGTTTTTGAGGATGTGATGCAAATGCTTATGATATGCAAAGGGGTCCCTCCAGCAAAATAAATGCCGGAGAGAAAAGAATGATTCAGATCGGGTTAAAAAATAAATTGTCCTCTGAATCCCAGAACTCCGTTGAGAAGGATCACCGTGACCGACTCTCTGGATCAATAACTTCTGCTGGGGATGAAGTCTCAGAAGAACATTCGCTCTACTGGGGATTATACATAACTCTTTGAAAAAGGGGGCCACGGCCTGGATCAAGAGAGTGTCAAATATCACTTGGATTTAAAACCTGCTAGGGATGTCAACCCCTGTTGGACAAACTGTTGCGAGGATCACTGCCAAACTCTGCTTGGGGGAACGGTAAGTGCTGACATCCACCCTGCTAGCGGATAACATCAAGCTTACTTATCTGTTGAGGATTAGATTGCACCGTTGCTGCTGAGAAAAACATTTCCTGAAGCGTTCAGACTCTATGGGGGAAATATGTCTTAATCCGGAGAAAATACTTCTCAAGTCTCCTGCTGGGGAAGGTTTGCTCTGCTGAGGAAAGTGCAACCTCAATGCTGGGGAGAGTAAGCTACTGGGGAAGTACGATCCTGTTACCCTTCAATCCTGACTTGTTTCTAAGGTCATAGACGGCCCTTTGAACTTTCCACTTGCCCCAGACCACCAGGTCTAATGGAAGAAGTCACCTCAAGAGGATTTTACAGAAGACCGGGCGTTCGCACAGCCCCAGGGTCTTCAAACTCTTGGAGAGATTTATCATATCTTGACATAACTGCCCCAGTCTTCATAATCCATAAAGTACACTACTTTGAAAGGGATTTGCAATGACCTGAAATGTTCTGCCTTGAAGAGGTGCTTTCAATTAACCATTTTCAGGAGTGGATAATCTCCCACGCTCTGGAGGTGGCCTGCCCCAATATGAGCTTTGAAGTGACTTTGCCCCTGATCTTAGAATGAATGCCCCAAAATAACTGAATTTCAGAGGGACTTCTCGACGTGACTGCCCCAGATTGGCTCCATCTTAACACGACTTACTGGGAGAGCCCACTCTACACTGAGTCTCTTGGTAGCATGCCTCTTGATATGATTGTCCTTCGGAATTTTCAAGCAGCCCAACTTGGCAGGATCAAGCTTCTTGACTGACTTTCACTGTGTAAGCTACATTGATGCTTAGGCACATGTATGCAAACAGAACAAGTTATCTATGAGAATTCTAATGCAACACTCATGTTAACCTTGAAGTTTTTATTGAAAATGTGTCGCCCATCCTTGTGAACGAATCACTAGCTGGGATGCGACCTTGATTTTTGAATGGAAAAACAATGTGCACATGCAATACCAACAAATCTTATTGGCACAACTCATAGGAGTCAGGAACGCTATCCTGTTGAAGTACGCTTTCGGAATAAACCCTGTTTCAATTAGGACTTTTAAGGGTTGTAACGTGGTTTGGTTCACGGTTTCAGAAAAAAGGATTTATGGCTCAAAACTTATCGGTGCCCACCCACTCTTCGTGATGTTCTCCAGTCCTATGTTCAGTTAATCTGACCCGAACACTCATCTCTCCAAAGGTTTATGATCTTTAGGGAATCCATGCCACTAATGGTTTGACACCTAAGGAGGTTTTGGAGTGACAGTCATCCCTTTTATCTTCTGTAATCACACGAATTTGTTCTTATCGGGGATTTTCTTTTCGCCTTTCGCTTTTTCTTTCTTTTTTTTTATCCCTAATTTTTGCCTGGACTGACTCTTTTGAGTTTTTTCGATTTTGAAGTCCAGCGGGACGCCCTAACTTTTTCCTAAGTCGCTTGTTCTCAAGCTTCGACTTAGCGGGCTTTCTCTTTTTATTCCCCTTTTGAACAAAGTGTGTGACACTGGTCGTCTTACTTGCTTGAAAGGATTGTGACTGCCTCACTCCTTAGTTGTTGACGGATAACCATCGGGGTTTCATATCTCTTGCACACCCTCCTTGGAATTTTGAGCGCTCGGTCAAACTAACTGACGCCTACCCTGCCCCTGGGTTAAATATGAGGGTTTTTTCGTACGAAAGAAAACTCCCACTCCGAGGCTCAAAGGGGTTAACGAGGGTTTATCTCCTTATCTCTCCAGTGTTTATGGTTTTGAAACAATGCCTGTACATCCTCAACAGGGTTTTATCCAAATGCGCACCATTAGAAATCGGCGTTCTTATTTCGTCATCCTCCCTCAAGAGTTCTTAACAAGAAACATTGATATTGCAGTGCATATAAACATTTAAGAGTGAATACGAATGGATTTCTTCAAGGAAAACATACTCATTGCATTAATATCATCATAAAAACAAACAAGTCTTGCATACATAAGATGCTTTAATAGAAAAAAAAAACTACAAATGAAAATGCAGTAAAGAAGCTGAAGATTGCTATTGCTGAGGAAGCTTAATTCTGCCCGGACGTACTTGCAGACTGAGTGTTCATTTGAGAAAGGAGGCTTCCATTGATGTACATATCATCTTCAGTGAATACAATGATCTCCGAATCCACCAGGTCTTGCACCTTATGCCTGAATACATTACACTCATCAATCGTGTGCCCGAACGTTCCTGAGTGGAACTCGCACCTAGCAGTCATGTCATAATCCGGAGGAATAGGGTACGGTACTGGCGCGGTACCCCTTGTTTGAATCAGAGACTTCTTAAGCAGGCGCGTAAACAGCTGACTATAAGGGATAGGAACAGGATCAATTATCCTTTTGGGCCTTCTTGGTCTCGATTGCCCCTGTTGCTGATAATTCTGCTGTCGGTGCTGATTTGGGCGCCCAGTCTGGCCCTGCACTTTCCTTTCTGCACTCGGCTGAGGCACAAACAAGGGTTGTGGAAGAGATCACTGACGCGAGGTGGATCCTTTGGCAAAAGAGGGAGTCATCAGTCCCTTTGCAACACTGGGAGTAACATCACTTTGTTTACCAGTGCCAACTGATGTAAACTTGATTGCCCCTGAGTCAATGAGCTCTTGGACTTTATACTTGAGCATCTTACAATCTTCAACATTATGACCAGGCGCCCCTGAATGGAATTCACACCTATCATGGACATTGGAACCCATACGAAACTTGGTGTGTGGAGGTCCCGCAACAATCAATTCAATCAGCTGAAACTTGAGCAGGTGCTGAAGCAACTGAGCGTATGGCACCGGAATCTGGTCAAACTTCTTTTCAAACTTTTCCTCAAAAAACGGTTGTTGATGAAAAAGTTCAAACGGTGGAGAGGATCCACGAGACAATCCATGGTCTAGAGGAGACCCCAAAGAGATAGGAAGAGGAAGGACCTCTGTTGTGGAAGCGGGTATAAGACTGTCTTCCCTATTTAAAATTTCCATGATTAAACCCATCTGAGTATTCATCTGATTGATCTCTTCCCTTAGCATTCTCTGCTCCTGGAGCATGTCTTCCCCAAATTGCCCTATCTGGCTTCGCATTTCCCTCAACTCAGCTTGGATTCATTCCATGATTCTCTTCTGATTTGGTCTGGTAAAATACCGGTGAATGTGCTGATCTGAAATCCCGAGATTAGAACAAGATAAGAACACCGAAAATAAACACCTGTCATGCAAAATGATTATGCAAAATGATTATGAATATGCAAATGCAAATGGACGTGTTTGAAAATTCACAAGGCGATCCACCCCTTGATTCTGGTATAATAACAAGATATAATGGAACTTCTGCTCATATATTAAGAAAACCAGAGAAAAGCCGAATGTCAACAACCACAAATCTGAGATAACAAGTCTGAATACAAAAACCATAGGTCCCAACCAACAAGCCTGGTGGTGATCCACATACAATAAAAGAAGGAAGAAAACTAAGGCATGTCATCAAGGTTTACAAGAGTCAATCCTCCCCATCCACTATGCTTTCTGCACCAGTTTTGAACTTCCTTGAACAACTTTCTGGTGTCGGGATGCTTCGGCCTCTGAATCAGTCCTTGGATGAGAAGGTCTCTCCTGTGTATGATCCCATCCAAGTATCGGTAATGTAACTCCCAAGCATCTTCTTTAGTAGCACCATCTATGCTAGGACCCTCATGTCTAGGTTTCTTCACTTCAGCTTGGACTTTCAATTCCTCTATGGAGGCTATAGCTTTGTTGAGTTGATCTTGGACAGCTTGTCTCTTGAATATCCCTGATAGAATCTCGGCGTCTTTCTTCTTGAGCGTAGACTTCAACTGATCAATCTTAGCTAGGTAAGCGTATTCCTTTCTTTTATTCTCAGCCATGGCAGTTTCTTGGTGATCATTGAACCTGTGAATCTTTAACAAAGCCTTGCCTAATTCCTCCTCCTTGGACCTGAGAACGCTACTGATACCATCCAAAGCTTGTTTCATTCTTTCCCTGGATGCAACTATGTCAGCAAGCTCTTTTTCTGCTTTAGCAAGGAGCTCTGTCTTTAACTTGGCGGTATGAATAGCTTCACCCCGCTCATGCTTTCACTGATAAATCTCTCTCTTTAGCTCACTATTCTCTTCCTGCAACCTTTCTTTTTCAGCCCATAATGTGTTATACTTCTCCAACTCAACGGTGGTAGGAGGCTCGATCACCAAAGGATACAGAGGTGGTTCCACCGGGAATGGGAGAAGCTCCTCTTCTGCTCTCTTCTTAATCCACTCTTTATATGGATGGAAAGCCCGATTGTTACTTTTCCCGAATGGAATCTTACCCTTCTTAGTCACCTGTTTCCAAGCATTCACAACTTTCCGTATCAACCCTTGATCCTCAATACCATTGAAGAATAAGGATTCTCAGACATCTCGCTCTTCGGGTGGATTCTTCAAAGGATAGCAAAACTGTCTGATAGCTAGGGAGGGATTATAGTTAATTCCACCTCTCCTCCCTATCAAGGGAACATTAGGGAATTCTCCGCATTTGCAAATGATCTCCATTCCTAGCAAGTCACGATTAATCCAAACGATGTTATCAGCAGTCAAGCCCATAACCCTCTTAGACCACTTCAGAGAATCTTTCGTATCAACGAAAGCGCCAGATTCAGGGAGACGACTCAGAAACCAAGTAGCTAAGAGCGGCGTACAGCAACTCACAGTTTTCCCACGCCTATTCTCATTCTTATAGTGGACTGAGTGATACACATCACCTAGCAAGGTAGGTATAGAATTCTTTGACATAAAGATCCTGATGGCGTGCATATCCACCAGATCAGGAATATTCGGAAACAGAACAATCCCATAGATACACACAGCTAGAATAGCTTGGAAAGCAGTCCAGTTCTTCTCTTTGACATGTATACAAGTTTGATCAAATAGGAACTTCAATAGGAAACCCTTAACTCCTTGTTTTTCTGCAATGTTGCTGTTCAGAACAGGCTCACTAATATGAAGAGCGACAGCCATATCTTTTATACCGGGGTGTTCTTCAGAAAAGAAAACTATATCATGACTAATAGGAATTCCCAAAATAAATGAGAATTCCTCCAACGTCGGAGCCAAGATGTAGTCCGGGAAAGTGAGGCAACGCAGAGGCGGGTCGTAAAACTGAAGAAGTGTGTGAATGGCATCCTTCTCATACTGGGAGATATTATAGACAAATTTCAGAAGTCTTCCATACCTTCCACTGAACTCTGTACGAACTCCGAAACCAGCCATATTAATCAATTTGTGAATCAATGTCAAAGTCGGCTCTGGGAATGAATAGGCAATAGTCTTCTTTCTTTGAACATCCATACTGAAGTAACCTCAGAAAACCGGAATCAAGAGTAAGATGCAAGCCCTGAAAAATGTCAAACACGTCAGAATGCAAGAAAAATGATATACTCATGCAAACATGTGGTCAAGGCACACTGCTGGATGTGCTGTGCTGTTAGCTGAACGAGGAACCAGAAAACCAAAACTCTGAACCACTGAGGAACCCACATAATCAGACATTGATGAGAAATCCAGAATAAGGGTATGTTGAAGGTCTCGGTTACCTGTAAACCTGCAAACACCCATCCCCTCTCACGTGTAGGTACTAGGATGTTCAGTATCCCGGGCTCTCAGGTCGAGAAATGATGATACGTTCATCATTCCTGGTTTGGCATCATCATCAATCGAGGAGGCCTCAACTGATTCTCCAAGGCGGAAGGTCCTCAGCTTTGGCACTGAGGTCGAGAAACAACAGTACGACGGAGAAATGACTTTTTACTTTTGTTTTTCGCAAAACATGTTGCGGTTAGCAAGAGTCGCCACCGACTTTTCTTTTATCCAATTTATTTAGGAAAGGTGAAAAGAACAGGAAAGACCGTTTTGAAAAGATTTTTGAGTTCGGGGGGTAAGTTATGAAAAGGGAAGGTGTTAGCACCCCTTTTCATCCGTAGTTATCTACGGGCTCTTAACTGGTAGCTCACTTTAACTTGCTTTTTTTTGAAATGTGGTGTGTGTTTAGAAAATATTTCGTAAAAGTTGACTTTGTAATAATTCGTGTAAGAACGTATACAAAGTGTTTGTTTTTGAAAATATTTTTGAAAGTGTGAGGTGTGAAAAGTATTTGTTTTTTGAGTTGTGAGTGAGCATTTAAAAGTTACCTACCCTTAATTTATAAGGTCTTTCTTGTACTTATCATTTTCCTTGAGAGATAGTACTATCCATACCATTAGTGGGTAGGTAGTCCTATCTATTGGATGTGGAGGGACATCGAAGGGTCATCAAATGGTCATAGAAGGCAACATGTAAGGATACCTTAGCAATTCGTAGGGACTACCATCATTTTTCCGTAGGGTCATCGAGGGACAAGATCATTTTTTGTAGGCAACTTGAAGGGTCATCGAGGGACTATGATCTTTATATCGAAGGGACTGTGATGATATTATTCGTAAGCGTCTTTTGCTAAAGTATCCCTACGTTCGAGGGGCATTCATCCCTCGGGGTACAGTACTAAAGTCAATCGAGGAGTGCCTCCGCTGATTCTCTTCAAAACGTAGGGGCCGTCCTATGCGAGTTCCAAAGCGGGCCCTCGGGTGCGAATGGGTTTGCCACAGGATGTGGTCTGCCACTGTCACCACTAAAGAGGGATGTTTCCACTAAGGTCCTCAATGATCGGTCACCAGAGTCGACAGCTCTCTAGATCAACACCCCAACATGCGCAAGACACACACATTAGAATGCGTCCCAAGATAGCCTCGTCTGGTTATGAATTTCGTGAACACGCAAACGTACCAAGCGGGCACGTAGGTCCCACTACTTTCCACTCTAGTCCTAGGGTATTCTCAAGCCTTGGTATTGGGCTTAGCTCTCAAACCCACCCAACCTGCAAAACAAAGACAGCCAGCACAGCACAGCAGTATGACAGTAATAGAAAATGAAATGCAGAAAATGCGGTAAAAAAATAAAAATAAAAATACAACACTTAAAGCAAATCAAAACCAAACACCCAAAAAGACGCAAAGATAAGCAAGCGTTAGGACTGACTCGCTTAGGGATGGACCAGCATAGGTCAGCCAGAAGTCCCCAGCAGAGTCGCCAGCTGTGTAAATTTATCCCAAGAGAGGGAAAGGGAACACCACATAAACCTTAGGAAGGGGGAAAGGAATGGTCATCGCAACCATAACCTGGGTTCGGGAGTCGGTTACGCGAGGGGAAGGTGCTAGCACCCCACGCGTCCATCGTACTCGATGGGATCCACGCTTGTTGTCTATTCTAAGGGTAAGTTATACTATCATCTAGGGCTGTACTAAGACGGGAGGGGAAGACAAAGACTGACTCGGTAGGACGTCGACGTCCTAGGCCTACGTACCCCATTTGTGCGATGGGGAACTCAGAGTCAACGTAGTTCGGACCAAGTTTTTTTTGTGTTTTTTATGAGCGACGTTAAGCTCGCGTCCGACTGTTAGGGTCGATGCCTGTTTGCGACTCAGACGGAAGGTAACGTGCCCTTTTTGAAAATAGCCTTTAAGTTGAAGGTCCCGAAGGACAAAAAGGTTTGAAGTTGGTTTGTGTTTTTTAGGACAGAAGTGGCTTAAGTTAGTTCCTAAGCTGCATTGCGCCAAAGTCTAGGGCACAGGGGCGAATACTTAACACATCGTCCCAAGACAGGACGCTCGCTAAGCACTCTAGAAAGATGAGAGGAAGTCCCTCATTTCTTATTCCCCATACTTAAGGTTCGTGCGCAATACACCTTATTATTATTAAGTGTCTTAAAGAAATTTGAGATGAGAAGAGAGAAGACACAAGGGTAACTCTAAAGGGAGACTAATGGTCCTAATGTTATCATGCATGGGTGACCTATGGTTAGTGAGGCTTAAAGATGACCTAAACCCTAAAGAAAGAGATAGGAGAGAAGAAAGGTAAGGGTAACCATGAATGCTTATCCATACCCTTAAGGAACTTACCTTGATCCTGCATAAAAGGTTAGTGAAAAAATAGATATAAATAAAAGGAATGAGGTGAATGACACTCAAGCAAGGGCAACCAATAATAAGCGTAATCCAATCATAAATTTAGAAATCAAAGGGACACCCTCAACGCAAATGGCATGAATGCCTTTCAAACAAGGTAATCACATAAGGTCAAAGATACGCCTGCAAGAAAATCTCAAGTAAGAATGACTCCAATAATTATAAAAATGATTCCTAAAAATCCCGAATTAAACAATAGAGTTCCTCAACCAGAGGCAAACAACATATAAAAAGTCCCTGCAAAAATCCAAAATGTTAGCCGTTCAAATAATCATACAGAACTCAAGTAAGGGATAGGTTCAATGTGCCAAAGAGGGGGACCTAAATGCAATGTGAAAAATATTTAAAAATGCAAGAAAAATATTTTTAAGGACTTTGGAATGTTCATGAATGAATGCAAAAAGAACGGCTGAAAAACATTTTTTAGATGAGGAGAATGAAAATAAAGAAATTTATGCATGCATGAGATGTGTAATTAAAAAGAAGTTTAATGAAACAATTAATTTAAATAATAAAAATAAAATAAAAATAAAAACTAAAATTTGTAAAAATTTTATGAGATGATAAAAATGAAGCATGAATTTTTTAGGATTTTTTAAATGCATGTAAGTATTTTTAAGAATTAAAAAATGAAATTATAATGATTTAATAAAATAAAATGAAAGAAAGGAGCTGGGGGTGCAAACAGTAAAGAAAATTACACTGGAAAGATTGAAATGGGCTAAAGGGGGAGTGCGAGTAGTAAGCCCGTGTGCATATGATCCATCAGGAAATAAAAAAATAAAAACCAGGGGGGGTGTGATAAGTAGAGGAAACATGTTGAAAAAGAAGGTTGGGCCAGAGGGGGAGGGTGCAAATAGCACCCGAAGCCCAAGTCCACAGCTGGTGATCTGGTGTGGTTGAGGCCCGTGAGAGTCCAAGGTTTGACTCAATCCTAGCCTTTGGATGAGTCTTTTAAGGAAAATCAGGAAAAGCCAATTGATCACGTGGTTCATGAGAGCGCGCGCATGGTAAACCTAAGTCAACGCACCACACCCAATACATTGACTCAGGATATAACGTAGCCGTTGGATCCAACTCGCATCAACGGTCCAGATTGAAACTGGGGATGGGGCTAGGGTTTACTGTAGCTGCCGGCCGGAGAAGATTCCGATCGTCTTCTCCGGCGAGACTCCGACCACCTGTTAAAAAAAAACTCCAGAAAATGCAAAGGAGGACATCATTTTGTCCAGAATTCCACGAGGATCCCAGATGTACAACCCAAATCGTCAAATGATCAACATATAAATCAAATCGAAGAGAAACATAAACGTGCCAAAAAATTCAAATCGACGGTTCAAGCAATTTACGCGTCCAAAACCAAAACCAAACATAGCATGATGGTCAGCAGGCATACCACATCATTATACATATCAAAAAGAGAGGTTTGGTGACCACGAAAAAAACGATATACCTGAGATGGCAATACCTTTGTTCCTGCTTTTAGCTCCAAGCGACGGGTGGTTTTCGTCCCAGAGATCCCTAGGGTTGAGTTTGTGGAAGAATTTTGTGATAAGACCTCCTGAATCGTGAGCTTTGATGAAGAATCCTCCTTTTGGTTTTTCTTGAGATCTCCTCTAACTTCACGTGCATGCCCTTCAACCCTAGCATGAATTGGCTTATAAAGACTAGGGTTTTCTTCTGACCATGACTTAGGCTTGGGTAATTCCAAGTTTAATTATTTTTGAATTATTTTATTTAATATTGAACTTTAACTAAATAAATCCAATACAAATAAAATAAAATGAGGAAAAACCAAATATATGCTCTTTGGGTCGTGCATGGATTTATGTTTATGTTTGGTTTAAGAAACTTAAGGCCCATTTGTCAAAATTTGGATTTTAGGCATAGTTTGCTTTGTGCACCTCCTCAAAATTGCCCAACTTTGACTAAGCATAACTCCTTTAATTTTTAGCTCCTCAATGCAAATTAATACTTTTTAGAAACCTCAAGATGTCCTCTAACCAACCCTTTTGGTCCCATGTCAATTTGATCTTCCATGTTCAAGTTATGAGCTTTTGAAAAAGGTTGACTTTTGTTGACTTTCAAAATGACCTATAATGTCTTGGTTCATATCTCCCAAATGAAGCATTTCTGGACTTGGCTTGTGAGACACAAAGTTGTAGGGAATTAAATTTCCTTCAAGATGGGATTTGGTTGAGGAATTTTTGATGAAGTATGTGGAAGTTAGGCCTGGTCAAAGTACAGTTGACTTTTCCTACAAAAACCCTAATTTTGTAACTCCTGATTCTTGATGATTCTGAGGTTTCCATGATGAATCATGATCAACCCTTGATCAAATGATGAATTTCACCCATAATCTTGATGTTGACCAAAAATCTTGAGGTTTGACTTTGTGTTGACCATAGTTGACTTTTTGACCAAGTTAATTGATTCTCAATCCATTGGCCAATTGAACTTCTCCTGAATCAAACTGATGGCCAATCTTCCACTCCTAGATACTCAGGGACCCAAGGAAAACCATGGAATCAAGTCTTGCCCAAAAAATCAGAAATAAACTGACTTTATAGCAAACCCTAGTTTGTGGCACCCTCAGTCTAGGAGGAAATATCACAGTCTCCAAATCCAAATTCCTCTGAATATGATGTGTATCCTCTCCAACAAAGATAAGATATGCCATTTGTTGATGATAAAAACCCAAAGAGCTTGCCCATTATAGCAATAAACCCAAGAATTCCAAAACCCTAAATCATGCACTGGTTAAGGGAGAGTGATCCACTTGAAATCTCTTGCCACCTGTGAACCCTTGATGATGTGATGGACCAGATAGGACCTTCTTGAACTGCTTCAAGCACCTTGAACCCATGCTAATGATATGCATACATGATAATGCAAAAAAAACATAAGCCAGTTAGCAAAAATAAGGAGGGCAAATTTTGGGGTGCAACATTATACTGCCGCATCTCAACAAGAACCTCACAACAGCATTGTCGCCCCAACTATCAACCGAAACGATTTCGAGTTAAAACCCTCGTTGTTATCTGATGTGCAACAAAATCAATTTTCTGGAAACCCAACAGAAGATCCGAACGAACATCTGACTAAGTTTGTGCAGTCCGCAGACACAGTGAAAGCAAATGGTGTAACCGCAGACGCCATAAGACTACGTCTTTTCCCTTTTTCATTAAGAGATAGAGCTTGGGCTTGGTTGCAATCCTTGCCATCAAATTCTATCACTTCTTGGGAAGATTTAAAGAAGGTCTTTCTGGCTCGATATTTTTCGCCAAACAAAACAGCTATGCTGAGAGCCCAAATCAATAGCTTCAGACAAAAAGACAACGAGTCTTTATATGATGCATGGGAAAGATACAAAGATATGAGGAGGATATGCCCGCATCATGGTCTTGAGGATTGGTTAATTATCCACACGTTTTAAAATGGTCTCTTGTACAATACAAGATTGACAATAGATGCCGCCGCTGGTGGTACACTCATGGATAAACCCTATGATGAAGCCCAACAACTCATCGAGAGTATGGCTCAGAATCACTACCAATGGGGAGGTGAAAGAACTCAAGTGGAGAAATCCCAACCAAAAGGAGGAATGTACGAAGTTTCTAGCCTAGATCACGTCCGTGCTAAGATAGATGCAATCGCTCAAAAGATAGACAATTTGACCATGACACCCACGACCACCGTGGCTGCTGTAGCGCCAAACTGCAAATTATGTGGAACAGCTGGACACGCTGCCCCTGAATGCCAAGTTTTAGTAGGAGCCTCTACAGATCAAGTGAATTATGCTCAAGCAAACCCCTATGCAAATACCTACAATCCTGGTTGGAAGAATCACCCAAACTTCTCTTACAAAAACAACAATGCACTGTATGCACCTGGTCAAGCACCTGCTGCGCCACCAGGTTATCAAAAGGCTGCAACAGCTGCTCCAAATGTTCCTAGGAAGTCTAACCTTGAACTGATGATAGAAAACTTCATAGCTACCCAGACTCAGACAAACAAAGAGTTCTTGAATCAAAACATACACACTAGTGAACAGATTAAGCAGTTAGCAAACAAAGTAGACGCTTTGGCCACTCACAACAAAATGCTTGAAACACAAATTTCCCAAGTGGTTCAACAACAAGCACCTACTGATGCGCCTGCTGGAACATTTCCTGGACAGCCACAACCTAATCCTAAAGGACATGCAAACACTGTTATACTGAGAAGTGGAAAAGAATTAGATGGACCCGTTGATACAAGACTTCAAAATCCAGCCATGTACCAAAAATATGCTAACGACCAAACAACTGAGAAGGAGAATGAACCCAAGGAAAAGGAAGATAATGACCAAGAGGCCGTAAACAAAGAAAAACCTTATGTGCCTCCACCACCTTATAAACCACCTATTCCGTATCCTCAAAGATTGAAAAATTCCAAAACTGCAGGGCAATTTAAGAAATTTGTTGAACTTCTGAAACAATTAAACATCACGATACCTTTCACAGAAGCCATCACCCAGATGCCCTCGTATGCTAAGTTCCTAAAAGAAATCTTATCCAATAAGAAAAAGATTGAGGAAAATGAAACAGTTACACTTACTGCTGAGTGTAGCGCAATAATTCAAAACAAAATGCCTCCTGAGCTGAAAGACCCAGGTAGTTTCTCCATACCTTGTGTAATTGGGAAGTTCGTCATAGACAAAGCTCTATGCGACTTAGGAGCCAGTATTAGTGTTATGCCCTTATCCATATGCAAGAAGCTTGATATGGGAGAATTAAGACCAACTAAGATGTTTGTTCAATTAGCTGGCCGCTCTGTTAAATACCCAGTTGGTATACTAGAAAATGTTCCAGTTCGTATAGGACAATTCTATATCCCTACTGATTTCATAATCATGGATATTACAGAAGACTCTACTACTCCTATCATATTAGGAAGACCATTCTTAGCTACTGCTGGAGCAATTATAGATGTAAAGAGAGGCAGGCTAACTTTTGAAGTTGGTGAAGAGAAGGTTGAATTCATTTTGACACAATTCTTACAAGCTCCGGCTATAGACGACACATGTTATCTACTAGATGTCATAGACGAGTGCGTAAGAGAAATAGAGATGGAGCCGACCACATATTCAGATATTCTAAAAATTCCTATACCTCCGATTTTCGAAGATGATAACTGGCGTGAACCTTATCAAGATGATAGCCTAAGCGAATGCTTAGCACTTACACCAGATCATCTACCTTGCCCGAAGAACCCAGCCCTAGAACTGAAAACATTACCCAAAAAATTAAGGTATGAATTCCTAGACGAAGCTCTCGAACGACCTGTAATAGTCAATGCAGACTTAGGATAAACTGAAACCAAGAAACTGTTAGACGTCTTAAGGAAATACCCAACTGTGTTAGGCTATAACATCGCTGACCTTAAAGGAATAAGTCCTTCTATTTGTATGCACCGTATTATGCTGGAGGAAGACTGTAAATCCTCTAGGGAACATCAGAGAAGGATTAACCCGATCTTGAGTACTGTAGTCAAGGACGAAGTGAAAAAACTTTTAGAAGCATGAATTATATACCCGATATCAGACAGTAAATGGGTTAGCCCAGTACATGTCGTTCCAAAGAAGGGAGGTGTTACAGTTGTTAAGAACGAAAAAGGTGAATCTATAACAAAAAGGGTTGTAACTGGAAGTAGAATGTGCATCGACTATAGAAAGTTAAATAAAGCCACTCGTAAAGACCATTTCCCATTGCCTTTTATTGACCAAATGTTGGAAAGATTGGCTAAACACTCATACTTCTGCTATTTAGACGATTACTCAGGATTCTTTCAAATTCCTATTCATCCTGATGACCAAGAAAAGACGACCTTCACATGCCCCTATGGCACATTCGCTTATCGACGAATGTCGTTCGGACTATGTAACGCACCTGCCACATTCCAAAGATGCATGATGTCAATCTTTGCTGATTTTATAGACAACATTATGCAAGTATTTATGGATGACTTTTCTGTTTGTGGGCAGAGCTTTGAAGGATGTCTATCGAACCTAGAAATGGTATTGGAAAGATGCGTAAAAGTTAATCTCGTATTAAACTGGGAGAAATGCCATTTTATGGTAAATGAAGGAATTGTACTTGGACACGTTGTGTCCGATAGAGGAATTGAAGTTGATAAAGCTAAGATAGAAATTATAAAAGATCTTCAACCTCCGAAAACCGTACGAGAAATACGAAGTTTCTTAGGACACGCCGGTTTCTACCGACGATTCATAAAGGATTTCTCGAAAATCACTAAACCTCTTACCGGTCTATTAATGAAAGACGCTGAATTTATCTTTGATGAGAAATGCCTAAAAGCGTTTGAACAGCTGAAAACAACTCTTATTACCGCACCTATCATGCAACCACAAGATTGGAGATTACCTTTTGAAATCATGTGTGATGCAAGTGATTATGCTGTAGGTGCAGTTTTAGGACAAAGGAGGGATAGAAAACTTCATGCCATTTACTATGCAAGTAGAACCTTAGATTCCGCCCAAATGAACTACGCTACCACAGAAAAAGAACTTTTAGCCGTGATATTTGCCCTTGACAAATTCCGTTCCTACCTAGTGGGAGCTAATATCATCATTTATACAGACCACGCAGCTATTAGATATTTACTTAACAAGAAGGATGCAAAACCTAGACTACTAAGGTGGATCCTACTTTTACAAGAATTTGATTTAGAGATAAAAGATAAGAAAGGAACTGAAAACGTAGTAGCAGACCACTTATCCCGATTAGAGGGCATTAAACCAGAGCCAGTACCCATTAATGAGGATTTCCCATATGAACGACTCATAGCCCAACTAGAAAGTGATATGTCTACTCTTCAGTTGAATGACCCAAAGATGGAAGAAGCCGTGGAAGAAATTAACATGCACGCAACCCTGCCATGGTATGCTAACATAGTCAACTACTTAGCAGCTGGAATACTTCCACCAGACTTATCGTATCAACAAAAGAAAAAATTCTTTCATGATCTAAAACATTATTATTGGGATGAACCTTTGCTGTTTAAGAGAGGAGCCGACGGTATCTTCCGTCGTTGCGTCCCAGAAGAAGAAATAGAAAACATCATCTCTCAATGTCATTCTGCTCCTTATGGAGGACATGCTAGTACCTCAAAGACATGTGCTAAGATTCTGCAATCCGGCCTATTCTGGCCCAACCTTTGGAAGGATGTCCACGTTGCAATAGTAAACTGCGACCGGTGCCAACACACTGGTAACATATCAAAACGCGATGAGATGCCTCAAAAGGGTATATTAGAAGTAGAAGTTTTTGATATATGGGGGATTGATTTTATGGGACCCTTCCCATCATCCTTTGGAAATAAATATATACTCGTAGCTGTCGATTACGTTTCAAAATGGATTGAGGCAATAGCCTCTCCTACAAATGACGCACGAGTAGTCATAAAGCTCTTTAAAAACACAATCTTTCCCAGATTTGGTGTGCCGAGACTTGTCATAAGTGACGGTGGCTCTCATTTCATATCAAAAATATTTGACAAATTACTATTGAAGTATGGAGTAAGACACCGCGTAGAAACACCATATCATCCACAAACAAATGGACAGGTTGAGGTCTCGAATCGAGAAATAAAACAAATTCTAGAAAAGACCGTAGCCACCTCTAGGAAAGACTGGTCATCAAAACTCAACGAAGCTTTATGGGCATATAGGACGGCCTACAAAACACCAATCGGAACTACACCTTTCAAGCTTGTCTATGGTAAATCTTGCCATTTACCAGTGGAATTAGAACATAAAGCCTATTGGGCTATTAAAACATTGAGCTTAAGGTATGATTCCGCAGGTGAAAAACGTATCCTAGATCTGCATGAACTAGAAGAGTTAAGATTAGACGCTTACGCAAATGCTAAAATATATAAAGAACGAACAAAAAGATGGCACGATAAGCGCTTATCTAGAAAAGAATTTAGTGTGGGAGACGTTGTACTCCTATTTAACTCAAGATTAAAACTCTTTCCTGGGAAATTAAGATCTAGATGGTCCGGTCCTTTCGAGATTACAAAAATTCTACAAAGTGGAGAGATAGAAATAAAGGGGAGGAATAGTAATCCATTTTTAGTCAATGGTCAACGTCTAAAACACTATCACAACATTGAAAATAGAGATTATTTGAACTGCCTAAGACTTTTAGAGTTGCCCACCGAACCCCCTAACTAAGCATCAAATTGAATTCGTCAGGCTTTCGACGTTAAAAACAGCGCTTAATGGGAGGCAACCCATGATTTTTGTTTTATATTTGTTATTTCTTTACGTTTACTATATTTTATGTTTTATTTTTATTTCGCAAATTTTTAGTTTCATTTATATCGTTTTAAATTTAATTTGAAAATATTGTGCTGATCTTAAAAATTGAAAAAAAAAATACAGGATTATAAAGTCTCTCTACTCTTTCTGTTCTCCTCTTCTGCTTTCATTTTTGCAAAAAGAGCGTAGACTTTCTGTTTAGCCAATAAGGTTGGGAGGGTTTTGCTAACAAGAAACATGAGTGCAACCGTAGGTTGACTTTAGAATTCCTGAGCTCTTTAAGCTATAACCCTCACTGTGGAAAAGGTTTAACCAGGGGAAAAATTACCTTTAGACTATTTGGATACAGCTGCCAGTTCACCATGAAGGAACTGTCAGATCTTTTAGGATTTCCTGAAGGACCTACTATTTTCTCTGTGGTTCAAGAGTACTTAGTGTTGGTTGGAGAGCTGAGTGATTTTTGGGGTAGAATTTCAGGGAAACCTGATTTTGACATGGACCCTATGCTTTCAACAGAAATACATAACCCCGATTTCCGTTACTTTCATATGATCCTGGCCTATACCTTATTTGGTAAACCTGAGAATGATAACACTGTTTCGAGGGATGAGTTTTTCATTATGTTTTGTGTTTCTCAGTCTAGAGAGGTTAATGAATTCACTTTTATGCTGAACAACTTTTGCAAACTTATTAATAATGATAATAGTCCAATTCTGATAGGTAGCCTAGTTACAAAAATAGCTGAAGCTATGGGATTCAGAACCCGACTTTCTAAGATTAACCCCTTTGGAGAATTTAGACCCATGAATATCACCTTTTGCTTCAATAGGGTTATGATTAGGGACCAAGGTCCGAACCATTTCCAGCTTTTAATTAACAATGTTGTCGTACCACACTTTACACTTCCAAATCATGAACGCACAAGTGTGCACAATCAACATAATTGGCTATATGACCTTGATGAACCCGTGCCTGAACTAGAAGAAACCTTTCCTGAACCTGAGATCGATCCAAAAACACCCCCTCATTACCATGATATTGACTATATGGAATTCCAAGAGAACATTGACATTCCTAAAGTTGATGTCACTAATTATGCTTCTAATCTGAATTCTATTCTAAAGACTATGGATGAGTATCATAAAGAAATCACTTCAGTAAAGGATGAGCTAAACACTGTGCGAAAAAACATTGTGGGACTCATGGACTTGACCATTGAATAATTTGATCATTTAAATCAAGCCATCACATCTTTGAAGAAACGCCTTGGCTAGATTTATGAAGCACCTTATTTTCAAGATTTTTATGCATTTTACTTTAGAACAATTTTACATTATTTCAGTTTTCATTTTTCATGTCGGGAATAATTTGATTTCATACAGTTTTAATACATTGCTAGTAATTTAACTAGCACCTCATTAGTTTTACAGAATAATTTCATTTGCTGCTGATATTAACTCTTTGTGATTTCAATTTCATTCATGTTCGTATTTTTAATTCTATTTTAATTTATGTTGTAATGTTACTTATCTCTGTGTATGCAATATACTGCTATTTCTATATGCTTGCCACTGCCTATTACTAAATTATTGTGTTTGGAATTATTTCTGTCATAAAACAAATTAACCACCCAGAATTTGTGAACGTCACGATCGTGACGACCCCGTGACGACCGTCACGCGGGTTTGAAACAGATTATGCGTTAAAACAGAACTGCTTCATTCGTTCCCTCTTCTTTCCCTCATTCAAACCCCAGCCGTCCACTACCTTTTGCCATTCCATAACCATTCGACATACACACATTTGACCCACATTAATCATCTTCCGTAACCATTCATCTTACCATTTTCACTATATAATCAAACCATACACCACCTCTTTTCACAAACCCTCAAATTCCATAACCTACTTTTCCCCTAATTTCTCAGTAACCAAACAATGGCACGACAGATTCCAGATTTATCTACATTGAACTTCAGAGATGGAGAGGCAAGAGAACGCCAAAGAGCTCGGTACATCGATTTCTATCGCCGTTCCGCTCAACCGACCCGCTACATTAACGTTGCATGTTTAGAAGAACTCGGAATGCTTGAGGGAGTTCAATGGATGTTACAAAATTCCGGTCTTTGGAAACTTTGCACTCAGAGCAGGCCCACTTACGAATACCTAACTTTAGAGTTCCTCAGTTCATTCACTTAAATTACCCCTCCGGGAGAAACGAACCAATTATCCGGAGTCGCAAAGTTCCGCATGTTTGGTAAAGAGTACTCAATCGAACAAGACCGTCTTGTCGGAATGCTCGGTTTCCACCATGGTGAGGATGTACACCGCCGGGTACCACAAGAAAATTTCTTTCAAGCAGCCTTTCAACTATGGAATCAGTTAACAGGAACAATAGTCGACAACTAGGATAGCCTTAACGCGACTTTCATCCACAACCCAGCCGTCAGATACGTCCACCGCGCACTTGGAAGCACCATCTTTGCACGAGATAGTAACCATAAGGTGAATTCTAAGGAGTTGTTTTTCCTTCATTGTATGTTTCACCCAGAGCTAATCAATGCCGCACCATTTTTACTAGCACACATACACTCGAACTGTGCTAGAGGCTCAAAACCCTTCTATTTTGGAGGGATTGTCACCTCTATTGCACTCAGTTTGAATTTGGAAAACGACCTTGCTAGACTACCCTCCTTGCCTCCAGTGTTCCTTGATATAGATTATTGCCGAAACGCTCAGCTCATCAAGTTATGACGAGATGGGAAATACCATCCTATGGTCCGCGCCAAAACCGTAAGAAGTATCATCATGCCTTGCAGGAGTCGCATTGACCCTCAGAATATGGCCAATTGGCTTTTTTATCTTAATGCTCCTGAGCAAAATGCGCCTGCTCCTGATGATCAAGAACCTGGACCTGTTGATGAGATGGAGCACGAGATAGATAACGCCCCAGAAAACCAACCACCGCCAGCCAATGATGCTCCTTCGACCTCCAGACGTCGTCGCCGCCCTGACCAATACCCAATTACTAATGAAGAAATCTTGAGGGTTATATGGCAACAAACCCAGCAACAGAACGAAATGATGACCCTTATGCGTCAAATCCAACAAGGGCAAGTTGACCAAGGTCAGAGGCTTGACGGTGTCGTCGAGGAGATGGGTGCATTGACACTGCGAGTGCAGAGCCTACACGAGTACATCCATCACGTGGGCATTCCTGATCACGTAGCGCAGCATGGAAGAGGACGCTCTAGAGGCAGAGGACGTGGTCCACCTTGATTTTATTTTGTTTTTCTTATTAGTATTTCTTGTTAATCCCCTTTATATCACAACATTGAGGACAATGTCCGATATAGTGTGGGAGAGTTAGTTTATTTTCGTTTTATTTCCATTTCTTGTACTTTCTTTTTCCTTATCAAAGTTAATATATGAATACTTTCGTTCAGTAATCCGATTTCCCCATTTTATTTTGCCATAACGAAAAAAAAAATTTTACGATTAATGCACGTCGTGACATACCAAGCTTTAAACTATGTTAGGAAGCTGGGAAAGTGCTAACAAGACCGATACCGTCTTGACACCTTAGACATCTTGCGTATGCGATATCAGTTTTGATACTTATTATACGATGCCTCGAGTTCAGTCCTAAAGTAACCCCTAGTAGTTTATATTAGCAGTCAGCACCGTCTAAATCACAAACCACGTGGGGAACCGATGAATATAAGTGTTTGATGCCCAATCAAGAAAAGAAAAAAAAGCTTTCTTATCTATATGCCGAGAAAAAAAATAGAAT
This sequence comes from Lathyrus tuberosus, assembly GCA_022829125.1. Lineage (NCBI taxonomy): Eukaryota > Viridiplantae > Streptophyta > Magnoliopsida > Fabales > Fabaceae > Lathyrus > Lathyrus tuberosus. Next base: position 4,715,621 of record JALAZF010000048.1, on the reverse strand, counting down.
ATGCAACAACTCTCACAGTTGTGAAAATGTGTAAGAGAAGAAAGAAAATCCGTTGTCGATTGGTTCAGAGGTACCTGATTCTGAACTTGGTAGGGCGAACTACTGTTCGATCCCCCGCAATCTACGAATGGGATGTATAAAGGGTTACCACACTTGTGTATCAGGCCCCGTGAGAAAATGGGATTAAAGTCACTAACCGGTTACTCCACTACGTGCGTGAATAAGGCAAAGGGCTTAATGTGATTGCGTTAGAATGAAACCGGGTAAAATAGATACGAAAACTTATGGTTGAACTATAATGATTTGGACTAGATTGTATAAAAGAGAGGTCTATGACAAGCTTGTTGCTTTGTGTCATCATTGTATCCTTAGTGTTTTACACTAGTACCGACCTAACTAACAAGAAACTCATTTTACAAATCCATTGGTATGTCAGGTATGTGCATTTGATGAAGTTTGTCCGTTTTAAATAGATTGATTGCTTGAGGACTAACAAAGATTCAAGTGTGGGAGAGTTTGATAACACGAATTTATATCATATTTTTACTTCGATTTATGTTAGTTTCTTATTCCGTTTTTCGTCTAATATCCGATTTTCTCGAGATTATTTAAGTGTTTTTGCAGGTAATCCCATTTTACAAGTCAAAGTATGCTAAGTGTGGAAAAGAACCAAAACATGCAAGAAAAGAGCAGAAAAGAGAAGAAAATTTGAAGAAACCAAAATTTGCTGATATCACGATCGTCATGGATACACCACGACCGTGGCAGCCTCAAAATGCACCACGACCGTCACACTTTCTCACGATCGTCATGCGCCTAATTTTACACGTTGGAGCAGAAATTGGACTACGAGTTTTCAGAGAACAGTTTTCACACGATCACATTTTCCTCCGAGGAATGCTAGGTGCAAAGTCATGTAACCGTCAATGTGAGTGGTGACATTCTCTCCAACCTCCACCTAAATTCAGCCTATAAATACAAGTCATTACGAAGAACAAAGGGTAGCCAAATTTTCCTTTCAAGTGTACTGTCTTGCTGCCAAATTATTTCCAGAGCTTTTGTTTCGTTCTTGCTTTGCATTTCCATTTCCTTGTTAACCATTACCGTACAGAGTATTAGTTTCTCACACTGAGGAACTATTACAACTTAGTTTTTGTTTTTGTTTCATTGCCTTCAACATTTGCAATTTAATTTATTCGAGCAAGAACCTACCGGCTTGTGGAGGGATTGCTATTGCTGTTATTACTAATTACCAGGTTTCCATTATTTAATTCAAAGCATTGTTTATTTTCTATCTTAATTATGTCTGTGTTTACTTATTTCCTTGCCTTTGCGTTTAATTTCCTAATTATGTCTAGCTAAACCGATCTTATCGGTATGTAATGAAGTAACTCAAATGGATTAATTTTCTCTAAGCTAAAATCAATAATAAATCCTTCTTCTGGCTTCGATTTCTTAATTTAAAACCCAACTTTTATTAAGAGAGTAAAAAAGGTAACATAGGTTAAAGTCGAGACCACGGGAGTGTGAGGCTTTACCCGGATAGCTGAAATCGGGCATTAGTTTTAAAAACAGCGGAAGCGCTTTAAAGTTAATTAGGTTTAATTAGTTTTCAAAAAGTATTTTTAACCTCATACGGGCTAGCGAGAGCAGACGTATTGACTTAGAAGTATAGTCCGAGGCAATAACCACGGGAGTGTGAGGTGAGGGCTTTTAAACCGGTTTTTCCTACAGATGAATATGGTGATAAATCTTTATACGCTTAGGTTTAATTAATTCCACGTAGGTTACCAAATTATATACCGATAATTTATTCATAACTAGTATTCCCAAATTTTAATTTCCCTTTAATTTCCCGTTTGAACTAAAAACCAAATTCTGATTAGCCTTAGATAAACATAGTAACAATAAATAACGGTGCGTTCGATTTCTAGTCTCTGTGGGATCGATAATCTTTTAAAACTACGCGATACGACTGTATACTTGCAGTTAGACCTATTTAGGCACACTAAATAGAGCGATCACCATGCTTGTGACTCGAACCTTTGAACCTTTGTGCTTTGAGTGATCTTGTTTGTGGTTGTTGCATTCATGCTCTCTTGCATCCATAAGCATACATCTGCATTCTTCCAAGTTGTCTCAGGAACTCATTTCAATTGTCTCATTCTCCAGTTATCTGTTCACCGTCAAGCTGTTTCCTCAACACAACTAAGGAACTAGAGCTGCTGCCAAATTGAGAATGGAAAATCAAGAACAACACAATGCCGAAGTTAGAATGGAAATTGATGAGTTGAAGGTCGACATGACCAAACTCACAGAAATGATGCAAGTTCTGATTGCTAGAGGTGAACCACCTCAGAGGACTGTGATCTCTGAAATCTCAACTGCTGTTGTTGACCCTCCACTGACTCAGCAACCAGCTTCTACTTGGCTAGAATTTGGGTTACCTCCGAATTACTTGCTACCCTTTGCAACTACTCATGTGTTTGTCCCGTCTGTACTTCCAGTATCTCCAGCTCCATTGTTCACTAAACCTCAACCCGTTATGCATTCTGTTGCTCAAGCTATTCCTGAGAATCCGTCTTTCATGTACCATGCTGCTGGTCCACAATCTGAAAGTCAGGGAGAACCTGGATACATTGAAGAAGTCAAAGAGCAATGGCAAATTCTAGACAAAAGGATAAGAGCCGTGGAAGGAAGTGATGTCTTTAGTGCTGCCACAATGGACATGTGCTTGGTTTCAGACTTGGTTATGCATGCAAAATTCAAAACTCCTGATTTTGAGAAATACAAGGAGCACACCTATCCCAGAAGCCACTTGGTGATGTACTGCCGCAAGATGGCTGCTCATGCCAAAAATGACAAACTGCTCATTCACTGTTTCCAAGACAGCTTGAGTGGGGCTTCAATGAAATGGTATATGGGACTTGAGAAGAACCGTATCCAAAGCTGGAAGGACTTAGTTGATGCTTTCTTAAAGCAATATAAGTACAATCTGGACATGGCACCTGACCGTTGTCAATTGTAAAATATGTCTCAAAAAGAAAAAGAATCCTTTAAAGAGTACGCTCAGCGCTGGAGAGAGCTAGCTGATCAGGTGGAGCCATAATTGGATGAAAAGGAATTGACTGGATTGTTCATGGACACTCTTCAGCCGCTCTTTTGGGAAAAGATAATAGGCAGTGTATCATGTGGTTTTGCTGACCTAGTCACTATTGGAGAAAGACTAGAAGAAGCTATCAAGAAAGGAAAGATTACTAATGCTGAAGCCTTTAGTGGTGCTAAAAAGTATGCTGGGAATTTTCAAAAGAAAAAGGATGGTGATACCCATGCTGTTTCAGTTGAAGGGAAACCTCATCGCAGGCAACAATAATATGTAGCTGCAGTTGCTCCTGTTGTCAATGCTCAACCATTTCAAGCTCCTCGTCAGGCTGTTAGACAGAATCAGAATCGCAATAGGGTTAACTTTGATCCTATCTCGATGTCCTACACCGAGCTGTATCCATGTATTGTAAAGAAAAATTTGATTATAGCGAGGGATCTACCTCCTCCTCTAAATCCTCTTCCAGCCGGCTATAGGGCTGATCTTCATTGTGAGTTCCATCGAGGTGGGGCAGGCCATAACTTGGAAGGTTGCTATGCATTGAAAGCTAGAGTACAATAATTGGTGAACTCAAAGATTCTAACTTTTCTTGATGAGAATCCCAATGTTGTCAACAATCCTTTGCCAGAGCATGCCAAGTAAAGTTTGAGTCAGTTCAGACGGATCATCTCCTAAAGCCAGTGTTTTAGACAGGATAACTCATCCTTGTTGCTGATTAGTCACTAGGCCTTGTTTCTTTCTGTTTGCACTTTTCTTTGATTGTATTGTCTGTTTGCCTTCAAACTTTATTTGTACTTTCATGGTAATTTCAATGAAATGAGCATTGCAATGATTTTGATTCAATTCATTTATATCCACTGTGTGCATCTTTATGCTTTCTTTTTCACCAAACAAAAATATATCTCCTGTTCACTTTCTTTATCAAACTTTTGTTTATGAAAATATTGGAGGGAGGAGGATGAAACGAAATACCTAAATTTGCTGGATTGTTTGCTTTCAACTGAAACTTGGCTGATGATGTACATGCATTGTTTCAACTCCCAAACACTGGAGAAATAAGGAAGTTAATCCTTTGTCAACCCCTTTGAGACTAAAAGTTGAAGTTTCTTTCTGTACGAAAAAACCCGCAATTTTAACCTGGGGATGGGTAATTCTCAGTTAATTTGACTGTGTATTTAAACACAATATAATCATTGCAATCACAAACTTTCCTTCGCACACATCAAAGAAGTGTCGAAGATGTCTTTCAAATCAAAAGCCAATGATGGTCCACCGTAATCATTAAGCAAGGCAGTCACTATCTTTAAAAAAAATGAAAAAAAAAATCAAATGAAAAGCCCACAAAGTCAAAACCTATGAAGGAGACTTAGGCAAAAATTGGAGCATCCCGCTGACTGTAAAATCAAATGTCACAGTTCAGGCAAAAGTTAGGGATAACAAAAGATCAATCAAGAGGTTACCAAAATCCTCAAAGATAAAACGAGTTGACTGATGTCCTCATCAAAAACAACAAAATGTTGTAAGAAAGAGTGACTACCATCTCAAAAATCCCTTGAGCCATCATCATAACAGTGCTGCAATTCCAAAATCACTTGGAACCTGAATGCATAGTTTGAATTAACTGAGCATAGGACTGAAGATCATCACGAAGAATGGGTTGGGAACAAATAAATTTTGAGCCTATATCCTTTGTTTCAAAAACCGTGAACCAGACCACGTTACAACCCTCAAAAGACCTAATTGAAGCCAGGTTTCTTTTGAAAGCATACTACAGCAAAGTTGCATAAATTGGCTCCTATGTTTGTTTCCAATCATTTGCTTTGATGTCATACCTTTGCTTTCTCTTTCATTTTGAATGTCTAAACCGCCGTGTTTTGACAAGTGATTCATTTGCTTTACATCAATAATATCATTCCAAAAATGATTTTTGATTTCAAAATTGCATGAGCTTTGCATTAAAATTACCATGAATGAATGATTTTATTTACAGGCAAACTTTCCTCATCAAGAAATTTTAAACAGTTGAGAAACTTGGTCAGTGATCCTATCAGGGGCACGTTACTTCCAGATCCTGTTGTGAATTAGTTCAAGATTTATTGCTCAGTGCAAGTTATTCTCATATTTGGTTATATAGAAGATCTCTTTCCAGACCCATACTGAGTTTAGCCTTCTCAATAGTCATTTCAAGAACTGAAGCCATGATCAGTTCATCCCCAGCAATAGTCAAGCTGAAGCCATGATCAGTTTATTCTTAGCATTCAAGAATTGAAGCCATGATCAATCTTTTTCCCTACAACAGTCAAACTGAAGCCATGATCAATTTATCCTCATCAGTCAATGAATCTGGGGCAGTCTTCTTCAAGAATCCTAAAGATGTCTTTCCTCAAAAGACCATCAGCCTGATACAATTCATAAGTGTGACAGAGGTGTGTTCAACATGTTCTCTCCAAGCAGAGTTGACAGTGTTCCCTGTGTTGAGGAATCAGAGTTCCATTCTTTCCTCATAAAAGGAGTCTGTCTCAGTTGTCTCTATCATCTGCATTGCATACATAAATCAATCATATATCATACATAGAAAGATTTTCATAGCTCGAAGTGTGTTTCATGCTCATATGCATTTTTCTGAGGTCCTGTTGCTGTCAACATCTTACCTTGTGATCAAATACCAACTTACTTGGCGCCTACCCAAACAGTTACCTGTCTTTTCACCCAGTGCTATTCCTGAATGTCTTGTTTTTTTTCTTTCTTTCCAGTGCCATTCCTGGATATTGTTATTTCCCTGTGCATCTTGTCTTGTTGTTAGATGTTTGTTCCAGTGATATTCCTGGATCTTTGTTTTTCTTTCGCTCCAGTACCATTCCTTGATGTATGCCTCTTGTTTCTCCAGTGCCATTCCTGGATGTTGAAGATGGTTGGAAATCTACCTGAGTACATCGCACACTCAAAGATACAACAGAGTCGCCACCAAACTTTATTTAGTCCCGAAGGACAGTGAAAATATCGATAAAACCCAAGGGGAAGAGAAACGGGAACGGGGGGTCGGTTATGCGAAAGGAAGGTATTAGCACCTAACGCATCTGTCGTACTCGACGAGAATCATTTCACTTGCTTCTAGGCTTGGATGGGTTATCTATCTAAAAGGCTTCTAGCTAAAGAAAGGAGAGGGAGATAAAGAAAGGGAGAAAGAAAAGAAAGAAAGAAAGTGCTCGCGGAGGAACGAAGTCCTCGTGCCTACGTACCCTCATAGTGAAATGAGGAAGTCAGAGCGTCGTAGTTCTTGGAACCAGGGGATAGAAAAGAAGGAAGGAAAGGGGAAGGAAAGAAGGGTGGAAGTGTGCTCGCCGAGATCATTACGATCTCATGCCTACGTATCATACATTCAAAAGAATGCAGAATCAGAGCTTCCGTAGTTCGTCGAACTGAACGGAAAAGGAAAAGGAAAAGAAAGTGGTGTCAAAACCAAGAGCAAAAGAAAGAAGGAAATTCCATTGAGGATTCCAAAGAAAAATGTGTCAAAACCAAGAAAAGAGTGTAAAGGAAAGAAATAGTAATTGTACTGAGAATAAGGTAGAATGGTGTCTAAACCAAGAGAATAAAGGAATAAAGGGGAAATGGTGTCGAAACCAATAGAATAAGGGAATAAGAGAGAAATGGTGTCCAAACCAAGAGGAAGAGATAAGAGAAAAATGGCTCTACTGGGGATAACTGAGAGGATCGGTGTCGAAACCAAGAAAATAAGAACAAAGGGAATAGGAAGGACTCCGCTGGGGATCCAAATAAAGGAATGGTGTCATAACCAAGAGAAAAAGGAGACTCGGTATATTAACTGGCTGGCAGTGGTTAACCGAAGAAAAAGAGTAGGAACCTAGCGGGGAAAAGAAGCTGGTGTCAACAGACGGACTGTGATAAACCAAGAGAGAGAGTGCTGAATCGAGAGAAGGTGTTTGACTCTGAAGGGGCCTCGGTATATTAACTAACTGGCAGTGGTTAACCGAAGAAAGAAAGGACTGCAACTCTGTGGGGGATAGAGAAGCATTGGTTTTAACAGAGAAAACTGTGATTAACCAGAAAAACGGGTGTAGGACCGAATAAAGATCGTGACCCAAATGACGGGTGTAGGACCGAGCAAAGGTCGTGACCCAAAGGACGGGTGTAGGACCGAGCAAAGGTCGTGACCCAAAGGACGGGTGTAGGACCGAGTAAAGGCCGTGACTCAAAGGGTTTCGGTAAACTGAATGAACAAACAGTACTCAACCGAAGAAAGGGTATTTGAACCAAAGAAAGGTTACTAACCCAAGGGTGCAAGTATTCGAACCAAGAGGAGGTTGCCAACTGCGGGGGATTCGGTGTTTACAGACGGACTGTGATTAACCGAAAGAAGCGAGTGATTAACCAAAAGAAGGTGATTAACTCGAAAGGGTTCAGTATTTTAACAGACGGACTGTGGTTAACTGAAGAAACGGGTGATTAACCAAGAGAAGGTGATTAACCCAAAAGAAGCTCAGTGATTAACAGACGAACTGTGATTAACTGAAGAGACGGGTGATTAACCCAAAAAAAGCTCAGTGATTAACAGACGGACTGTGATTAACTGAAGGAGATTGCAAGCATTGGTGTTTTAACTGACAGGCAGTGGTTAACCAATCAAAGGAAGAGGAACCAAAGAAAAGGTTGCGAACTCCTGGGGAAGTGTCAGTTGTTTAACAGAAAGACTGTGTTTAACCAGAGAAAGGGATAGAAACTCTGCAGGGGAATCTAAATACAATGATTGACCACAAGAACAGAGTGATGGAACAAAGAGAGATTGCTAGCGTAAGAATAATGACCTCAACCAAGAAGGATGATGATTGATCAAAATGAGAGAATGAAAGAGATATGAGTGATCAAGGATCGAAAAGGATCGCAAAGAGAGAGAAGAGTGATCAAGGATCAACTCGACAGGGGAATGAGAAACACTATAGATGGAGGATAGAGGTGACTATTCTCGAGGAGAGGACAAGACGCCCTTACCAAAGAAATAGCTAGAACGAGGTTGGAAAGACTCCATCCTTATTCCTTCTCTAGCACCCAAAATATAGTGTGGGAAGTGAAACGGACAGCGCGACCGCTCCAATGTTGTACAGTGCTCCTGCGTAGAGAAACAGATAGTGTAATGGCGTCAATTTGTACAGTGCTCCGATGCAGGGCGCAACGCGAAACTCCAACTCCACGGGGGGAAGAGAGAGAAAGCTCTAAAGGAGGCCTAAAGAGAGGAAAAGGGAAGATCGACTAATCAAAACAAAGTTTCGATCAATTAATTAAGGGATAAATATGCTAACAACTTTCCAAATAGGATGAAAAGTCATTAAAGCAAAAAAGAGTGAATTATTGATTATTCTAGATTAAGCTTATCCATGAAAATAAACTTAATGCAAGCTGAAATGGAAAGTGCAAAACAGTGCCAAATGATCATCCAAGTGTCACACAAAATCATGTATCATGTGAACAAAGATATTGCAAGAATTGTTATGCTCATATAATGCTAAAAACATGGAGAAAATGAATAATCGAAAACGTGCATCGAAAGTTCGTAAACATGCTTCAACCAGAAGTGAAATTTCATTAAAAACATCCATAAAATCAAGCATAATGATCAATGGAAATTAAAATTGGGAAAGCATGGCAAACACACTTGAAAATGCAAGAAAATAGCATTCTGGTACAGTGTTAACCGGTTACTCACCATGCGTTAACCGGTTACTTGCTTGAAAATTGGCGTTTTTGGTGAAAATTGAACTGAGTAACCGGTTACTCACCATGTGTTAACCGGTTAACACTGATCAGTTGTGAAAAAAAAACAGAAAAAATAGCTTTTCAAAAGTAGTTTTCAACACATAATCACTTATGCAAACTACCACATGCTGGGAACTGAGATTGTGCACGAAAATTGAACTTGAAAACAACAAATAAACAGAGATAGAATCAACTAATACAATTGAATCATGGATCAAACAAATGCAAAACCAAATCACACACAACAATTATCGACTACATTGCGAGCGATACGAAAATGCGCGAAACGGTAAAATTAGTTAGATCCACCAACCTACAAGCCGGAGATTTGGCTTGGTAACTGTTGCAAAGGATTATTGATGCAGAAAATCAAAGAACCAGAGGAATCTTTAATTTGTAGACGAACCGTATCGAAATCGAGCAAAATGCGATAAAGCTAAAAAATGCGAATTCGAACCGTTAGAAGTTGCAGCAACTACTCAAGATCAATCCAAAAGCTGAAATAACTCCAGAAATCCAAGTGTAATAGCAAGAATGATGAAGGTTGAGCTCAAGAAATAACCACTTTTGATTATCCTTCAAAGTAGAAATGAGCTTTGGTGAGGTTTTGGAAGAGAATTGAGATGAAGATGAAGATGTAGTAGAGAAATTCAGAGAGAATGTGGGAGAATTGAGAGTGAAATGGAGCAAATGGTTGAAGGTCCTTGAAAATGAGTGAAGGTGAGTTTATATAGATTTTAGGTTTGGAGTGTGAGATGGTTTGGAATTTGGTTTGGGATTAGCTTTGGGTTTGGAACTAGGTTAGGAGTTAGTTGGACTTGACTCACCGAGTCAAGGCGGTTAACTCGGTTAGTTAGAACCGACTCGGTACCAATCCCAATGTGAGTTTCAAAATCCAAAGGTTGACATGTTGGTACATTAAGTAACATGGTGCACTTGAATTAAAGTGATGCATTGGAATAAATACACTTGGGTTGAAATGAATAGTGTTGAAATATCTAGAGAAGACTAGAATGTTCCGCACACTGCTAGAATCAAGTAGAACCAAAGACCAAAGAGAGTGCATGGATGTTGTCCCCAAATGCAGCAGAAATCACAAAATCTGCATGTGTTAACCGGTTAACAGAATTACAAAGAAATTGTGTTAACCGGTTACTCAGACCAAAATTTGCCCATTTTGCTTGAAAAATGATGTTGTGGTCCCGACTTCGATTTTCCACCTCATGTTTTGATAAATAGGCATGGAAATCCTTATTTTGAGCTTGTTTTGATGATGAGATGACCTCATGAGGATATGATTAATCGAGCTTGAAAAACCTGAATATCATGTAACAAGAAACACACGAATAAAAGTGTGAATGCGTATGCTAGCGATGCGAATGCTTATGCTTATGCAAAAAGGCAAAAGAGGGAGGTCAAATTTCGGGTTACGACAGATGTCTATCCCTTTTGATCTCCAGTGTCATTCCTGGATATCTTGTTCCTCTTGTTTCTCCCAGTGCTATTCCTGGAAGTTTTGCCTCTGTTCTGTAATCCCCATTATATTTCTCTTGGATATCTTTCAGTGTCATTCCTGAAAGTTTTATCTGTTCATTCAGTGCCATTCTTGGATGATTTTTCTCCTTTGCATTCAGTGCCATTCCTGGATGTGTCTCTCACTATCATTCAGTGCCATTCTTGAATGTAGTGATTTACCTTTACTTTCAGTGCCATTCCTGAAAGTTCTTTTTTCTTTATCCAATGTCATTCTTGGATATCATTTCCTCAACAGAGTCCAATGCCATTCTTGGATACTTCTAATATATTTTCCAGAATCTTTTCTCACTTCATCCAATGCCATTCTTGGATGTTGAGTTTTCTTTTGTCCAATGCTATTCTTAGACACCTTTTCTCCAGCCAAGTCCAATGCTATTCTTGGATACCTCTGATGTTTAACCTTGTTATCCGATGCCATTCTTGGATGTCCCCCAATGAAGTTTTCAAATGGAATTTTGTTTATATCCAATGCCATTCTTGGATGACTCAGATGTTTGTTGTTGCTCCATTCAATGCCATTCTGGAATGTTGTAGTTCCATTTATCCAATGCCATTCTTGGATATTCTATTCCCAATAGAGTGTTTTTCATCTCCATCCAATGCTATTCTTGGATGACGCTGCTATTTTTACCAGAAACTTTCCTGTTGTTCTTGGACATTTTTTTGTCATACCTTTTATCTCGTTTGTAGTTTCTATCCAATGCTATTCTTGGATGTTACTACTCATCTCCTAGGGTCTTGTCTCTCTCTTTCCAACTATTGATGGATACTTCTCGTCACCTTGACAGATCTCCAAAAATAGCTTGCGTTCCCCGGCGTGTCTTTTCACGTCATCTCTCTCAATGTACCGTAAATCTCTTGTTTCAAGTTTCTCCGCAGTCTGTTTCATCCTTTGCATTCATATCATCCCGTGGCATCTTAGGGCTAAAAAATATAGCTTTTTGTATTTAAGTATCTTCATATCTCCCGATAGAAGAGACTTAAATAGGGGCAACTGTAAGACCCTAATTTTTGACCCCTAAGATTCCACATATCATTCATATTTTCATTTGCATTTTTACCATAAGCAAGATCACACATTGATTCCCTTATCCCTCTCATCTTTGGGTTTATGCCTTGCAGGGTTTACTGATCATCTGTGTGTTTTCTTATTCACTTTATTGCTTTATTTGTTTATATTTTACTAACCTTAACCAAAATCCAAAAATATTTTTTTCTTTTCTTTCAATAACATTTTCAGGGGAAGAACAGGTCAAAAATGTCAAAATAACAGTCCCACAGCTCGAATGAATTTTATCTGAGAAAAGTCAAAGTTGATCCGCAATAATGTCAAATTTATCTGGTCAAGGATTCCCCCAAGTTTTAATTGATTATTATTCAAGAGACTCTAAGGTTCATGTGTTTATTTCCATGCCTTTTTTCACGAGCAAAAGAATTGAGCCGAACCACAACAGTGGATTCAAAAGAAGTATTTTTCAAAATTTGCACCAAGTAACCGGTTATCACATAGTCTGTAACTGGTTACCCTCGTGGAAATTTGAAAAAATTCAGCAAATTCAAATTCAGTAATTTTTACATAAATTCTCATCATTTTGATCACATTTGGAATATTCTAAACCATCTCATTTTAATTCCATACACCATCATAATTAATTCCTACCATACACCTTCACTAATCACCACTCTTTTATGAATTTCCCTCCAAATTCAAATTCCAAGCCTAATTTTGATCTTCCAAACCACCAAATTCCCAAGCCTAAACTCTTTAAATAGAGCCCTCATTTCATTCATTTCTCAAGCTTTTGATAGCAAAAAAACCTCTTGCAAATTCTCTCCGCAACCACAAATTTTACTAAAGCTCACTTTTCTTCTTTTGAAAGTTAACAAGAATTCACATTGAATCTTATTCAACTTTAACCTAAACCTTCATCCAAACTTGTTTTCCTAATCAATTCTCATAGATCAAGGCTTTGGTGTTTGGATCTTGAAGCAATTTGAAGGAATTTTCAGATTTGAAGTGGTAATTCATCTTTCACCATTGTTGAAGCTTCATCTTCATCTTCCATAATGTAGATCTTTGGAGATATTTGTTACTTGATCCTTTGGAACTTGTAATTGTGTTTAATTGCTGGTTTTTGCTGTTATTTTACTTTAAATTTCGTGCAATTTCAGTTTCATGATCACAAGGTGTTTGTAAAAAGTTTTGGAAGTGGATCATGCTGAATTTTGCACAATTTTCTGCATTCTGGTGCAGAGTAACCGGTTAGCAGATATGCAGTAATCGGTTACTCTGTGTTAATTTTAAAAAACTGCGCTTATTTTGAACTAAGTAACCGGTTAGCAGATATGCAGTAACCGGCTACTTCGAAACAGAATGCACATTTTGGCTTGTTTTTGGGACTGTTTTGGTTCCTTTTCCATTTTTCCCTTTCCTTTTGTTCTTAGTCTTAGATCACATAATTGTGTGGTTTAATTTGGATTTCTCTTCATCTATTTCCCTTTTCTTTTGATCGATGAAAGTCTTATGGATCATAGAATTCCATTGTTGAATTTTGATCAAGACTAGATCGCTACCTTCTTTTCTTTTCGTGCGGTATTGCTTTCGGATGACGATCTACATATCGTTCATCTAGCATGCATTAGCACAAAGAGCTATTGACCGGCCTCATTGTAGGGTAATTACTCCGTAAATTACTCGGCGATTGCTTAACATAGCGCAACATATGTCCCTTATTGGAAAACAATAAAAAATTATTGATTATTTGTCTTTTGGTTCAACACTTATGTTTATGCTTTCGCAATTTTTCCTTTGTCCGTTGGACACATGTTTATGCTTATGCCTTTTTCTCTTTGTCCACTTGGACCAAAAACATTAATAAAGGCCAAAACCTCTAAAAAAAACTTGTGCTTCTAATCTTGGACTATGGTTACTATCCTTTGCATTGGACATGGAGTTTTGTACCTAGACCTTGGACTTCAATGCTATTCTTGGATCCTTGGACTTAAAACTAGGGCTTTTTCCCTTTGCTTTGGAATTATGGTTCGAAAACTTTGGACTTCAATGCTATTCTTGGATCCTTGGACTTAGAACTAAGACCTTTTCCCTTTGCTATGGAATTATGGTTCGAAGACTTTGAAAACTTGTGCTTTTGCTTGGTTTATGGTGAAGATAGCTACATTTGTGGTTAGATATTTCTTATCCTTAGCTTTTACTTTATGCTTTAGGATAGTCACTTCTTCTCCACCCATTCTTCAATTTTCAAAACTTTCTTCCTTTTTCAAAACCTTCTTGCTTTCAAAACTTGAACCTCTTTCATAATCAAACCTTGACTTTGTCAAGTGATTTTACTCTTTTCCTTTCATTTCTTAACAAATGCTAAACTACATAAGCATATTGATACCTTTTTCAAAAGACTTTAAAAAACACCAAACTCATCAAACTTTTTTGTGCCCTTCTGCACTTTTCCTTTAAATTTTTTTCATAAGTTTAGACATGATTCATTTCTTTAAGCGGAATTATTCTCTTGGAAATGACGATTTGTCTTTACATTTTAAAATAAACCAAAACAAACAATTTTCATTCTTTGTACCACGAACTACGGGGTTTTGATCCTACATTGCACATCGTGGGTACGTAGGCATGAGGCGACAAGTCTCTCCAAACACAAAAATCTTAAAAAATAATTTCTCTTCTCATCTCCTCAATCTCTTTTCAAACAAACTTTTTCAAACCAAAAAGCGTAAATATTTCAAAGGGTTCCTATAGAGTACTATAGACGTTTTGGGTGCTAACACCTTCCCATTGCGTAACCAAACCCCCTTACCCAAACTCTGTTCACTTGTTCTTGTTTTTAGAGCTTGTGTAGGTTTTGTTCGCTCTTTTTCCTTTCCTTTTGGATAAAATAAAAGTGCGGTGGCGACTCTTGCTTTTCGAGTTAAGTTAATCAATAGCTTACACTCACGATTTTGCCGCTACACCATGATATCGAAGAATCTGTCAACGTTGATCTACCAATACAGAAACTTCTCCACTCCCATCGTTCTATAGAAGAATGAAATATCAACCTTAACTCGATAGTCATGGTTATACTCTCAATTCCCATGATTAACTATTTCTTCATCGTTAGGTTCTTCTTCTTTAGAACTCGAATTTTCACTAATAACATAACGATTGTTTCATCCCTGCGGAACCCTAATCCATTATCCTCTCAAGTCTCTCCGTTGGTTCCTGTTGTTGACATTATCCACCTGATTTGTTAAAGTCGCCATCTGTTTAGTTAAAACAACTATGGTTATGGTAAAGTCATGATAATTCCCTTAAGGCCTGCTTTGGTCACTAGTTGATCTCCCATGGATGATCAAGCTACAAAAAGAAACAGAAGAAAACCTACTTTGATGCCACCTAACGCAGTCAGATCACGAAGGATTAACAAGCGCTAAACCTAGAATGAAACACAAGTTTGCAAGCGATAAACCTGTCAGATAAATTTATGGAATCCGCCAGAAAGAAAAAACTATTGGATTTTATTATGATGAAAGATGATCTTGACAACCACACCCAAAAGTGTTTAAATACAAGAATAGAAACCCTAATGGACTTGTAATCCAAAGTAGAAATAAAATAGAAAATTTTGAAAAATATTAAATTGCTTTTTCGGGCTTGAAACAAACAATAATAACTTAAAAAGCAATATGCCACGGAGCACGAATTTTTCTTCGATACATATAGCCAGCTTTTCTACGTCATAGGGGGAATATGACGAGCACGCTTCTGCATCTGTCACATGTTCAACCTCGCCTATATTTTTTGTCATCTTCACACGTCTTACAAAATGAAAGGTGAATGGGTCGAGACTATTGATAATTTTCTTAAGCAAAGAAAAATATCATAAAACAAAAAAGAAATACAAAGAAAATTAGGGGGACATAAACCTGACCCAACAACCACATATAAACCTTAAATGGAAAAAATAACAAAACAAAACAAAATGGTAAAGAGTCTAATGCAAATCAAATAAGTACACACAAAAGCACAATTTAGCGAACCCAATGCGAAGTTCGAAACCTAATTGCAAAAAAAACTATGTGTAAAAATAAGCCAACATTTTAAAAAATCAGAGATGAGACTGAAGAATCAAACCCGTCTTATTAAGAATGATGAATGTATCTACCTCCAACACGGACAATACACATACCAACTGACCTTGTGAATTGAAAATTACATAAATTTAATAGCCCTTTCGAGCCAAACCAACCCAGACAACGACGAGCAAGTTCTAAGACATCCGAACGGGCATAAACAGAACAACCCATCTGCAATTAAGTATTAACGAGCACAAAACTACTGTTGCAGTGACGAAGACCTTGAAACCTGTTGAAAACTGCAGATCTCATCAGATATGAAAAGAACCCAAGATCAAAGGCGAAAAACCACCACTAACACCAGTGACACATAACTTTAGATCAACAACAACCAGATATAAACCTAAACAACCAAAAAACAAACCAATCTCAACATTAAAACAAGAAACAAGCCATCCGAAACAATGGCCAATAAGAATCTAACTAGAATTCCGAAGAACAGTGTGAAAAACAGATTTGGCGACACCACAAATTAGACTACGTAGAACAACTCCAATAAATTGAATATAATAGTTGGATATAAAAATAACTTTAATATTTATTGTATAATGACAAACAAAATCCCTCATACAACGTTTTAAAGTAAAAAAGATAAATTATATTTCAAATAGAAATTATTCATTATCATTTTTTTTTAGTTTAAATTATTCATTATCATAGGAATAGCACAATAGTAGTATTATTGATAAGGAAGTTTTCACATTGACAACCGACTTCAAGCTCAAACTGGTATGTTACCCGTGCGTTCGCACGGGTGCATGTCGGTGACGCGTATTTGTTCTTAGAATATATTTATTTTTATAATGTATTTATTTAGAATGTATTTGTTCTTAAAATGTATTTATTTATATTTAAAATTTGAAAAAAATAACAAAATATAATAAAAATTAGTAAGTTTCTTATTTACTAAAAATTAATATGATACCTGTGCGGTCAAACGGGTATCCGTCGATGACGCGCATTTGTTTTCATTTAAAATTTTGAAAAAAAATACAATTAATAAAAATCAGTAAATATAAAAAAAAATATAATTTATATTTTAAAAAAAATAGAATCAATACCCACAGACATCGGTTGGTATATTTTTTAAAAATATTTACGCAATGATTTAATTTTATATATATCAAATAATAACATAGTATTTGTAAATATTATTTTAATTTTATAAATAAATATTATTAATATAAATAAATATATTTGATGTAAGTATTATTACAAATATTTATTTCGTGCGATACCCATATCAGTACCTATGTGATCGTCCGAGTACTGGTGTCTTATGCAGATTTGTTTTTATTTTTTTTTAATTAGAATTAATAAAAATTAATAAATACAAAAAATATAATTTATATTTAAAAAAAAATCAATACCCGCAAGCATCGTTTGATATTTTTTATAAAAATATTTATGTAATGATTTAGTTTTATAAATATCAAATAATATCATAGTATTTGTAAATATTTTTTTAATTTAATAAATAAATATCATCAACATAAATAAATACATTTTATGTAAATATTATTACAAATATCTATTTTGTGAGATATTCATATCAGTACCTGTGTGTTCGCCCGAGTACTGATTAATCTACAACACTACCGTCCTAATTTATAAAAAAAACTTTTTTTTTCTATTAAAGTTTAAGACAAAATAATAAATTTAATTTTAGTTATTTATTACTTAAAAAAGTAAAAATTATTTATAACTCTTTTATTATAAATTTATAAAAAAATTAAAATTTAGTGACTTGAATAATTATTGTAAACCACTTTAACATAATAAAAACTGCATATTTTTTCTAAATAATATTTTGTAAGAATATGTTTTATTTTTCTTATAAATAAAATCAGAGATATATGATGTAATTTACGACGGACCCTGCCAATAAACTAATATGTTGTTTAGTATTTTAATAGATAAATTTGATGTGCACATACAATAGCATGCACATGGTCAATCACTAATAAATGTCATAATATTTTGAAAGTTGGACAATATAATTGAATTTTATTATAATTTACTCATACTAATAAATAAGTTCAAATATAACTTTTGAGTATGACTATTGAAATGACGGTGTGAAATGCAATATTTGAGGCTGATGTTTGACACATAGAGATAATGATACTAAATATATTAATGTTAAGAATTTTATGGAAATCCTGTATGTCCAATAACACAATTGAGATAATATTGTATCGCAATCAAAACCTTAATCTTTTACTAATTAATATAAATATTTATCATGCAATCAAAATTATAGAGCATTTATTTCTTATTATTATTATTATTTTTCAATGTCTGACAATTCAATATCCTGTTTAATGATGTTTTTACTATTTAATGTATTTATCCCTCTCAATCTGAATGTTTATTTGACAATTTACAATACAAAATAATTGGTCTGAAATCAGTACCCGTGTGTTCGCAAAAATCAAATTAAATTGTAGTCAATGTCTTTATTCAATAAATTTACTTAAAAATTATGTTATTTATTTAAATGTCATGAATTAATATAAAATGTTGGTATTTTAAAATTATAATGTCTATAATAAATAGATGCTTAAATACAGGTCCGATAAGATTGTTTTTACTTTTGTTCTATGTTTATTCCATTACATTGATTTCTTTTAAAATGAAATTTGACATTAACTAATTTCACATTATTTTATTATATTTAATAGTTAAAATTTCGAAGATTTCCAATACAATTTACTTAATAAGTAACTCAACTCAACTTTTTGAGATAAGTAGATAAGAATTCATCTTTTATTAATTATAATTGTTCTACATTTTTCTAGAAGGTTATACATTAAATGAAATTTTCTCAAATTATAAGTACTAATCCCGTTTATTGTAATAAATATAGTGTTTTTTTATTATAAATTAAAAATTTTATATTACTTCTCTAAGTATAGTAATATTTTAATTTAATTAAATTGTTATTAATGAAAAAAAGCATTTTCAATAATGAAAAATAAAATAGTCATATTTGTAATAATTACATAATAAATAAGTATTTTTAAATTTTTTTAAAATAGTATTAGACCAAAAAAAATTACAAATTAGTAAATAAATAATGAATTTGGAGAGAGAATCCAAAAATAAGTTGTGTAATGATTTTTTAAATAAGTTTTAGCCATATAATTTGAACCTAATTGAAGTTATAGGAACCTAACAATTCACATAGTAGGTCAAAATTGACATAAAGAGAGAATAAAGTTAAAGATGATAGATATTGTCTTAATAGTATGTATAAGTTGTGATTTATTAAAAAAATTGTTTTCTGTCGTTGATAAACATAAAAAAATATGGACTAAAAAAAAAAGAGTAATGAAAAAGTATTTATGCATTTATTGATTTAATAAGAAAAATCAATTAAAATCAAAAGATATGGACTAAAAAATAGAGTAACATCTGATCATAAATTAAAAATTGGGTTAATACCCCTTTTGGACCCTATCATATAGGCCAAATCCCAAAAACAACCCTGTAAAAAAAAAAACACAGATTCCATCCCTGCCATTTGTAGATTCCCTCGTTTTGCCCCCTGAGTGGATTTGGTCAACCATATTGATGACATGGCGCTGCTTAGTTGGAATTTTATTTATTTTTTATTTATTTAATTACACACGTGGCATTTTTATTAATATTTTAATATTTAATATTTTTTTATTATTTATTTTTTTTATTTTTATTTTTTTTATTTTTAAATTTTTTTTTAAATTTTTTTTTAAATTTTTTTTTATTTTTTTTTTATTTTTTTTTTATTTTTTTTTAATTTTTTAAATTTTATTTTATTTTATTTTTTATTTTGTTTTATTTTTTTAATTTGTTTTTATTATAATTTTTTTAATTTTATTCTTTTTTTTTTATTTTTTTTCGTTTTTATTTATATATTATATATATATATATATATATATATATATATATATATATATATATATATATATATATATATATATATTATTTTTTTTTTTTTTTTTTTTTTTCGTTTTTGGACCTAATTTTTATTTTTAATTCTATTTTAAACAAATTGTTCTTTTAAAAATTAGTTTCATTATACTAATCCATTTATTTCAATTTATTACCATACTAATCCATTTATTCTCATACTAATTTCAATTCAACAATACTTATGAGTGATTTATTACCATTATAACTTCACTCATCAACCATCTTTATAACCTCTCTCCACTTCTTTTTTTTTTCGTTACAATATTGTTTCATTTCTTCTCCATTGTTTTCAATACTCATCAACCATCCAAAACTCAATACAAAGCATACTCACAACACAACAATACCACACACCCTAATAAACAAGAATCTCAAGCTCTCATCACTCTCCACATCCTCATGAAAATGGTAACTTGCTACTGCCATGTTCACACCATAAGTTGGTAACTTACTATATCATTATCCTTTGGTATGAACAATTTTTTGTACAAAGAACATATGAATGTGCATGTAAGGGGAGGATAAGGATGTTGTATCTCAAAACAGTTATAAGATTGACAAGTAACATATATAAGTACATATGAATGTAATGTAAGGTAATAGCAGACTGTGTGTGTGCCCTATTATCTCGTCGGTAATAGCAGGCTGTGTGTGTGCCCTATTATCGCGTCGGTAATAGCAACCCTAATTGGGAAGTGACCTGGTGATGCGCGCGTTCGATGGTTCTAAGAGGTCCGTTTTTGGAGAAATTGTATTGCCGATCAAAGTTGGTCCTAAAATTTTTGAAGCCACTTTCTATATCATGGACATTCAACCTGCCTATAGTTGTTTATTGGATAGTCTGTGGATCCATGGTGTTGGGGCAGTGACGTCCACTCCAAGAGTGATCAGTCAGCCTGAGGTGGTTAATCAACCCGAGGTGGTAAATCAGCCAGAAGTTTCAATGTCTTCTTTCAAAGATGCACGCGCTGTAGTTGAAGTTGGTGATTCCTAGAAGTGGGGCCAAGTCATTAATGTTCAGGTGAAGCAGAATACTTATGGACTGGGATATAAGCCGCCCCGACGAGCTCAAGAGCCTCTTAAGTTTTATGGTCCAGTCCAGTTCACAAGTGCTGGTGTCTTCTTTAATCGGGTTAATGCCATTGATGATGAGGGGGATAGTGATTGCGACATGGATGAGTGGATCCGCCCCTGCACTCCCGGTAAAAGTCTATGCAATTGGTCGTCTGAGAAAGTCATCCAAGTGACCCATCAAGAGTAATTGCCTTTGTTTTCTGTTTGTGTAAAATCCTACGTTCTGCCCAAGACGTAGTGATGTTTGTCTGTGGGGCTTTGATGTTTTTGTTTGCTTACTTTATCATCAATAAATGACGTTTTCACATTCAAATGTTTGTCTGTAAGGATAATGATATAGTAAGTTACCAACTTATGGTGTGAACATGGCAGTAGCAAGTTACCATTTTCATGAGGATGTGGAGAGTGATGAGAGCTTGAGATTCTTGTTTATTAGGGTGTGTGGTATTGTTGTGTTGTGAGTATGCTTTGTATTGAGTTTTGGATGGTTGATGAGTATTGAAAACAATGGAGAAGAAATGAAACAATATTGTAACGAAAAAAAAAAGAAGTGGAGAGAGGTTATAAAGATGGTTGATGAGTGAAGTTATAATGGTAATAAATCACTCATAAGTATTGTTGAATTGAAATTAGTATGAGAATAAATGGATTAGTATGCTAATAAATTGAAATAAATGGATTAGTATAATGAAACTAATTTTTAAAAGAACAATTTGTTTAAAATAGAATTAAAAATAAAAATTAGGTCCAAAAACGAAAAAAAAAAAAATATATATATATATATATATATATATATATATATATATATATATATATAATATAAATAAAAACGAAAAAAAATAAAAAAAAAGAATAAAATTAAAAAAATTATAATAAAAACAAATTAAAAAAATAAAACAAAATAAAAAAAAAATAAAATAAAATTTAAAAAATTAAAAAAAAAATTAAAAAAAATTAAAAAAATTAAAAAAAAATAAAAAAAAAATTAAAAAAAAAATTAAAAAAAAAAAAAAAATATTAAATATTAAAATATTAATAAAAATGCCACGTGTGTAATTAAATAAATAAAAAATAAATAAAATTCCAACTAAGCAGTGCCATGTCATCAATATGGTTGACCAAATCCACTCAGGGGGCAAAACGAGGGAATCTACAAATGGCAGGGATGAAATCTGTGTTTTTTTTTTACAGGGTTGTTTTTGGGATTTGGCCTATATGGCAGGGTCCAAAAGGGGTATTAACCCTTAAAAATTTAATACAATTTATTATGTTTAAATATGTTACATTATTTGTAATTTTATAAAATATTTTCAGATCTATTTTCTGCATTTATTGTTTAAATGGTAAATTTTTTTATTAAACTATAGTTAATAAAATCAACCGCTAATATTAGCAAAGAGAGACTAAATGATTTTCTTATTTTCTATTTATAAATATAAAACATATTTTATCTTCATAAGTAAATTGATAGTTCATATATCATTAATTTTTCTTTAATTCCAAAAACATACTATCATAAAGATAATATAAAATATCAAAAACATTAAGAATTTTATTTATTATTTAACAGACTAATTTTGCAGTATATCTAAAATTAAATAATTATACTATATATATATATAGGGAACGTATCATATGAGAATGTCATTTTTATGTAAGAATATGAAAATGAATCTGAACTATTAGATTTTAAAATAAATAGTGCAGATTATGTGTCAGTTTTTTTTCTCTCTCCTCCATCATTTATTTTAATAATGGAGGAGAGTGAAAAATAAAAACCACACATAATCTCCACCATTTATTTTAAAATCTAATGATTCAGATTCATTCTCACGTTCTTACGTAAAAATAGCATTCTCATATGATATGAACCCTATATATATTATTCGATGCAATATACATACATTATCAATTTCATCATTATTATGCAGTATGTGAATACTTGTTTACTGCTATACCAGACTGCTGCCCTATACCTAAGTACAGCAGAGCTGTAGGCAACATACTTCTTTGTATCTTCTAATACACCATAGTCAAACAACTCCTTTCTCCCATGTCAAGTCGCCGTTTGATACTTCTTTATCTGTCAGACAAAATATCATCTACATGTTAAGCACTATGTTGGTTTCCAAGGTCTTAAGTCAATATTATATTAAGTTTTCCTTAAACTATACAGCTGTAAATAAATGCTTATTAAAACTTTCTTTTAAATAATTTATTCGTTCCAGTTTAAAGTTATTATTTCCACTAACTTTTGTTAAAATTACATTACCATCTAAATAAAAGTTATTATTCAAATCATATTTATTTTTTTTGAAAATGAATTAAAAAAATAATAAAAATTATAGAAAAATTAAATTTTAGTTTCTCAAAATAAAAAACAAAAAAATGTTGAAAAATACCAGAAATTCACGTAGAAAATAATAAATTCTTTATAGTATTTCATCAAAATTACTTTATAATTAAAAATATTTACAAATTAAAAGCGGAGAGTAATAGTTTATAATATTGCATAAAAAAATAATTTTAATCTCTGCAAAATCATATATAATACACGCTGGAAATAACTGAGTATTTTCAAATATGAATTTGAATTGTAAAATAAAATCACAAAATCAATCATCTGCAAAAGAAATATATTTGTGACATGCTAAAAAATAGTTAAGTTTAATACTTACCGTTCTCTTCCCTTCCTTTCCATAATTATGGCGAATGGTATATGCATATTCTTTCTCAAACTTTTCCAAACCAACCTACAATCAGATCTTACAATTAATTTATCATTAATGTAATTAATGTAATTAATATAATTGGACAAAAATAGAATAGTATATACAAAGATTAAGACCTACTCAACCCAGACGTCTATAGAGATATGGGATAGATTGATAGGATATACACAAGCTCACATGTTTAACTTTAAAGAATGAATGAATAGATTTCAGTTTCTGATAGAGATTGTGTGCAAAAAATAAGAGATCATGTACAACAATCATACTTACCTTAGAGAACTCGGCTCTCCAAAATGCAAGTGCATCATCCAGATTCAAATCAACACATTGAACGTAAGAAAAGTGATAGACATGCTGCTAAATTATACAGATAATGTAAAAAATTATTAATATTATAATTTTAAATAAATTGAATACACAATTTAATTTAATTATTTTTATAAAATAATATTAAGAAATTTCATTATAATTAAACAAAAAATAAGAATCACATTTGTTTCATACAAATTATACAAGTATAAACACTAAGAAAACATTAAGCAAAGTCAATTAGTTGTAGTAGAAATTACCCCTGCTTTGCTTCAAGTCCAAACCAGAACCACCAATCCTATCAAAATAAAAATAAAATTTCAGAATCTATTTATCATGGCCAAGTTGTTTATCATTTAGGTTTATAAATTAGTTGTAAAAATAACTATAAAATAATAAGAGCAAATTAAACTTCATTTGTCATAACCTGCATAAAAATTCTAAAACAGCCCCTGTTCATCATCATCCTCATCAATTCATAACAACTTGTAACAACAGTAACAATACAAATCATCTTCTTGCTTCTGTGATAAAGTTTAATCAGAAACCACAAACCATAAACAACATGTTCACAATCAACATATCCATAAAAATCACGAATTTAATTAAAAACAGAAACGGAGAGGAAACGAAATCGGGATCAAACCAAAGTTGAGTCGAAACCGTGTCGACCAGTAACGATTCGTCACTGCAGCAAAAATTATGCAACTTATAGTAATAATTTACGGTAAAAATTGAATCTTTATGATAAAAAGAAGTATAAGAAGAGTACCCAAGAGCAAAAATTCTTATAAAAACAGCTGAATAAACACCAGCATGATTGATCAAACTTCTTCAATCAAAGATCTCCCAATGGAAAAGATTAAAGCATTTCAAGCCTGTTACACAGAAAATTAGCAAAAAAGAAAGTTAAAATCTACACGGCATAACAATCAAAATTCCCATTAACAATGTACCTAAAAATTAAATTTAAAAAAAAATCAAACAGAATTGAAATTTTCTCATAACCCATTACGAGTTATGCTGAAAAATTATAGCTGCAACAAAAATTAAGCAACTTATAGTAATAATTTGGGGTAAAACTTGAATATTTATGATAAAAAAAAGTATAAAGCCTCCCTGAATTCAACATGTTGCAGCATCTACTGCAATTGCTAATGTATAAACCTCACCCAACAGAGTCAATAATGATTACAACTCTCATAGATACTGACTGCAAAAAACCACAACATAAAAAACAACAACAACCCTTTTCAATTCTGAATCAAAAGTACGTAAATTTACTAAAACCAAATAAAAAATCCAAGAAAAATGTCAACTTATGAGTTAGTTCTAATCTGAGTTGGTTCAAAATTTCTAATAAGCCTCCCTGAATTCAACATGTTGCAGCATCTACTGCAATTGCTAATGTATAAACCATTGCCAAATTATGTATAAATCTATGTATAAATCTCACCCAACAGAGTCAATAATGTTCACTTGATGGTATAATTTATAAATCCAATATCTTTTTCACAACCTTCAAACCTTCAATCTTCGTCCACAACCTTCATAAAAAAACATGAGTTATATATGTATAAATTTTATTTTTTCTACAAAAGAATAATAAGTTATTATCAAAAGTTCAAGCATAAAATATTAATTGTATGAAGTAATTATGATTTCTAACCGTGTTCTTCTTCTTCATTTTCAGACCGGAAAAAATAAACTGAGACGACGTTAGTGATGGTTAGAGTTGAAAGAGTGAAAAGTAAAAATAAATGGGCATGGAAGTAGTTTTCTTTTTGCCTTAATCATCTTTCAGATAAATATCACACCTCTGAACACTCTGAACACTCTGAATAGTAGATCTGAAGGAAGAAGATTGAAATCTATAAGAAAAGAGAAAAATAAATGAAATAAAAATTAACAGTAGAAAAACCTAAAGGAAACAATAAAATACGATGGAAAGTGGCACAAACCATAAACAACATGTTCACAATCAACATATCCATAAAAATCACGAATTTAATTAAAAACAGAAACGGAGAGGAAACGAAATCGCGATCAAATCAAAGTTGAGTCGAAACCGTGTCGACCAGTAACGATTCGTCACTGCAGCAAAAATTAAGCAACTTATAGTAATAATTTGGGGTAAAAATTGAATCTTTATGATAAAAAGAAGTATAAGAAGAGTACCCAAAAGCAAAAATTCTTATAAAAATAGCAGAATCAACACCAACATGATTGATCAAACTTGATCAATCAAAGATCTCCCGATGGAAAAGATTAAAGCATTTCAAGCCAGTTA
Organism: Lathyrus tuberosus; assembly: GCA_022829125.1. NCBI lineage: Eukaryota > Viridiplantae > Streptophyta > Magnoliopsida > Fabales > Fabaceae > Lathyrus > Lathyrus tuberosus. The sequence goes on along the minus strand of JALAZF010000048.1, from coordinate 4,689,706 downwards.
CAGAGAAAATTAGCAAAAAAGAAAGTTAAAATCTACACAGCATAACAATCAAAATTCCCATTAACAATGTACCTAAAAATTAAAACTTTTTTAAAAAAATCAAACAGAATTGAAATTTTCTCATAACCCATTATGAGTTATGCTGAAAAATTATAGTTGCAACACAAATTAAGCAACTTATAGTAATAATTTTGGGTAAAAATTGAATATTTATGATAAAAAAGTATAAAGCCTCCCTGAATTCAACATGTTGCAGCATCTACTGCAATTGCTAATGTATAAACCTCACCCAACAGAGTCAATAATGACTGTAACTCTGATAGATACTGACTGCAAATTCTGAATCAAAAGCACATAAATTTACTAAAATCAAATAAAAAATCCAAGAAAAAAAACAGAAACCCTTTTAAATGTGATCATGAAAAATTGATCTGAAAGTAAAAAAGAAAAATACTTTTCAGTACCTGTCAACTTCTGAGTTGGTTCAAAATTTCTAATAAGCCTCCATGAATTCAACGTGTTGCAGCATCTATTGCAATTGCTAATGTATAAACCATTGCCAAATTATGTATAAAGCTATGTATAAACCTCACCCAACAGAGTCAATAATGTTCACTTGATGGTATAATTTATAAATCCAATATCTTTTTCACAACCTTCAAACCTTCAATCTTCGTCCACAACCTTCATAAAAAAACATGAGTTATATTTGTATAAGTTTTATTTTTTCTACAAAAGAATACAAAAGAATAATAAGTTATTATCAAAATTTCAGGCATAAAATACTAATTGTACGAAGTAATTATGATTTCTAACCGTTTTCTTCTTCTTCATTTTCAGACGGGAAAAAAATAAACTGAGACGACGTTAGTGATGGTTAGAGTTGAAAGAGTGAAAAGTAAAAATAAATGGGCATGAAAGTAGTTTTCTTTTTACCTTAATCATCTTTCATATAAATATCACACATCTGAACACTCTGAATAGTAGATATGAAGGAAGAAGATTGAAATTTATAAGAAAAGAGAAAAACAAATGAAATAAAAATTAACAGTAGAAAAACCTAAAGGAAACAATAAAATACGATGGAAATTGGTTCATACCTGATCAAAACAACCGTATATCAACATGGAGATCTCCTTCGGAGATGAACAATTCTGGTAACCCTAACCTGAAAATCATCAAATCAACCACATAAACCCTAACTTCAAAATCAAAACCCAAACTTTCTAAGATAACCAAACAAAAACAAAAGAGAGGTAAAGATATATGAGGGATGTAAGGATTTCAAAACGATACTCATCTACACAAACCAGAAAGAAATCAAATGGCTGTGAGAGGAGAAGAAGTGAAATCCTTGTGTTTCAGCTTCAACCACCATATCCCTGCATTTCAGCATTTCAGTAACATAAGAAGGTGAAATGCAAATTAGGGTTCAAAGAGAGAGAGAAGAAGATGAAGAAATTAAGAGAATAGATGAAATGCAAAGTTGGGAAATGAAAAAACAGACACGTGGATGGTCGTTTGAAAAAATCAGAAATTGACAAAAGAGAAGAAGCAGAGTTCAAGCCAGCCACGTATACACAAAACACGTGTAAGGGAAAGCAGCTAACAGTTGGAAGGCTGTGAGGCAAGAGGGGCAAATTGGTCTTTTTGGTAGCCATTAATTTTCTTATATGTAAGATAGTTACAAATACAAGTCGAATCGTGACCCATCAAACCAAAATCTTGGGCTAAATCAATATACCTATTTAAACTTTTTTTCTTCAATAAAATAAACAAATAATTGACTAAATTTATTATCGATTACCCCCTCCATCTCATAAAAAATGTCTTATTTGAGCAATGCGCGGTTCTTAAAAAAATAATTAAATGTGTTAGTTTTAGTGAAAAACTAATATCATTTACTAGAATATCCCTATAAATATAGTTAATAAAATAGTTGAATAAAGTGAAAACTAATGAATAGAGGTATAGTAATAAAAAAATAATAATACATGTTACATTGATAATGTAAATAGACAATTATTTTGAGATAAAGAAAAATTGTAAATAAAACACTTTTTATGAGACAGAGGGAGTAGTAATAAATAAAAATAGACTAATGAAAAAGTGTTACAATCATTTAAAAGAAAATGGAGTGATGAGAAGTTAATGGACATTAAATAGAATAAACAAACCACAAAGACTTTCCTTTCCGGCCATTTTCTTTTCCTCTCTGTCCCCACACTACTCAATACAAAAGTACCTCTCCAACACCTTCATATTTTTAACCCTTTCATATCTCTCTCTCTCTCTCTTCCCAGATCCATTGCTTTATCTTGCAGCTTCTTCTACTTTCATCCAAACAGTTCCATTTTCAGGTAACTAAACAAACTCTTTCTCTTATTTCTTCAAATCACTTCTATTCTCTCTTTAATTTTTCTACAAATCATTTTCTCTATTTATTTCAATTATTTTCAAAATTTCCTTGTTTTTGTCTGTCTTGCCAAAACGTGTTTTTTTATTTAATTAATTTTGTTTTATTTTACTTTACAAAATCCTTTGTCATATGTTTTTTAAATCTTTGTGTGAATCTTACCTATTGTTCTAACAAAACACCAATTTTAGAATTATTGACATAATCCATCAATAAAGTTACAAAAAGATAGTATTACAATAATTAAATAAATAATTTTGTTTTATTCAACACAATTTTTTTTTTATTTTCAAAATAAAATAAAATTTTGTTTCCAAGCGGCGATTGCGCGCTTCAACGTGGATATAGCTGTACCTTAAACACGCTCCGTTGTTTTTTTGAAAGATAATAAATAAAATAAAAATTGTCAAACTTTTTTTTATTTAAAAAAATAAAATTTATCTTTGGTTATATATTTTATTATTTTTCATTTTAAAATTGTCCGCGCGAAACTCATGCTGTCTTGTTTCACGGCTGTTTTCGTTCTGGGCCAGGGTCGGTGGAATACATACAGGCCCATCTAGATGGGCCCACATTAATTATTTTTTATTGTTAGTTTATATTTTATGAATGCCTCTTAATGATGGTTAATTGTTTTTGTTTTCATGTTTTGTGTTTGTTGTCAACAATTTTAGGAGCTAAGCTAGAAGCCTAGAAATTGGTGTTGAAAATGGCTGCTTCTGGGGTAGGTGTCACATGAAAGTTGATATAATGATTATGTTAATGCATGTGTTATTTATGGTTGGTTGTTTTGTTGTATAGGGTAATTCTAGTAAGCAAATGAAGAGGTTGGAATCAAGGAAATCACATTCTTGGTGGTGGGATAGTCATATTGGTCCTAAGAATTCTAGATGGCTCTCTGGAAATCTTGAAGGTAACATGATAGTTACAATTGCAATGCTCTTATTTTTATTAATTAGTCTGTTAGTTCTTGCTTGAATAATCTATACCAAGCTAAGACATCTCTAGGAATAGGTGTGTCGTAGTGTCTGATAAGCTTTGGTGTCCAACACTTATATGACATCTATATGACACGTGCTGTAAAAGTCAAATGAATGTTAAAAAAGTCACACAAGTATTTCTTAAATTTTTTTTTCTTTGCTTCGACATTCACTGAATTAGTGTCTGACACCCGTATAACATTCGGACCAAACAATTCAGACAAGTATTTCACAAAAATTTAATTTTTTCTTTGTTTCAACGTACCTTTATACATTTTTTGAACAAATCACACACATCTCAAAGTTTTAAACATATATATTAAAACAATGCTATCAATAAAGAATTAAAAATATTAATTATGATTAGAATATTTTCAACTTTTTAAATAATAGATGGATAAAATAAAGCTCAAATATTATCTTTATATGTAGTGCTGTCGGTGTCATATGTTTTTGACATTATCGATGTTGGAGTCCGTGTTTCATATGTTTCAATTAAAATGGGATTATTAGAATCATGTTAACATTCTTGATAGAATCTAAAGAAACCAAAGAAAAGAGAAAATATGAGAAAGTGAAATAAATTTGGTTGAATTGATCAAAATGAAAGCTTATTTCATTAAAGTGATACAATGAGATTTAATAGACTAAGAGTATAGCTAACTTAGTATAACCAATTTATAACTAACTAGCAACTGATAACTAACTCTCATCAACTAAATTGTAACTAACTTGCAACTAATAACTAATTTTCATCTATTGTAATTAATTTTAACTAATTTGTGATTTGAATGATAAACTCTTGAACTAGTATGTTTCTAACCTGTAGTAGAGTTTCATAATCATGGTTTAAATGAGTATTATCTTTTTTTTAAGATAACCTAGATATTTTTTAATGGTAAATTGAATCACCATTTTGATAAAATCATCTTTAATCTCAGAGATGGACCGTAGCGTGAAACGGATGTTGAAGCTGATAGAAGAGGATGCGGATTCATTCGCTAGAAAAGCTGAAATGTATTACAAGAAGAGGCCAGAGTTGATTGCTTTGGTCGAGGAGTTTTACCGAGGTTACCGATCCTTGGCAGAACGTTACGATCATGTGACTGGAGAGTTGCGGAAGAATGTTCAAACAGATCTCCAATCTCAAGGCTCGGGTTTTTCAGACACCGGCTCTGAACCGTCTTCGACTCTGCCTTCTCCAAATGTAGCTCATACTAAATCTAGTAACCGAGCTGCTGGGTTTGATTTCTTTCTGGGATCTGGTGGAAATGCTTCTGATATAAACCAAAAAGACGGAGATGAGTCGTCAAGTGTGACAGATTCTGAGGAGGAATCTGATGATTCGTCAGTCAATAATTATTCAGCTTTCTCGCGGAATGGTAGTGATCCGGGGATGAACAGAAGAATATCCGAGTTGGAAAATGAACTACGCGAGGTAAAAGAAAAGCTGTGGACACAAGAAGGGGAACACGCAGAGGTTTCCGTTTCATCTAGTGAGACGAGAATTGAGAATGTTGAAGATGCTTATGCGAAAATTAATGCGTATGAACAAGATCTAATGATTGTGAATGAAAAGTTAAGGATGTCGGAAGAAGAAATCGCTAAACTAAAGACAGAACTCAAAAACTACAGATCCTTGGATTTAGGAAATATCGTTAGTGGCATCGATAAGGAACTGGAGGTTCAAGGAGGCATTGATGGTGTGGATAAGGAATTGTTCGAGCCGAGTAATGACAATGTGGCACTTACAGAGGAGCTTCGAATCGCGGAAGAAAATCTCAAGGCTTCCGAAACGCAAGTTGCTTCACTGAAAACTGAGGTGAATAAATCCAAGGAAAGAATTCAGCATCTGCAGGATCAACTTGACTTGGCTCGGAAGGATGTTATCTCTTGGAAAACTAAATTCAGCGTCGAGAAAAGAGAGAGCACGAAATTCCAAGAAAGACTCGCGAGGTTAAAGAGTAGTTTATTGGACCGGGATAATGAGATCAGGGAGTTGAAAACAGCTGTATCGGATGCCGAGGAGAAAATCTTCCCCGAGAAAGCTAATCTGAAGTTGGAAATGTCCAAGTTGCTGGAGGAACAAACACATTTAAAAGAGCTGATCAGAGAATGGGAATGCCGCGGTCGATCGTTTGAAGAGGAGATCAGAAACATTCAATCCGAAAGGATCGAGATGGAGGCAGAATTCAAAGACAGAATCGAATTACTCAAGGCAGAAATCAATCAGAGAGAAAACAACATAAAAGAACTCAATGTAAGCCTTGATAATCTCAATATCATAATAGGTTCACTCAAGGAAGATGTGAACTCTAGAGACGGCAGGATTGAAAGTCTCGACCGACATTTGAACGAGTTACATATGGAACATGTACAACTGATTTCCGGAATGGAAGAATCACGCAGACAAGCAGAAGAGACGAAAACAAAAGCTAAGAAACTCGAGGAACAGGTCGAGAGGCAGAAATTGGAGATTTTAGAAACAGCCGAGGAGAAGCGCGAGGCGATTCGGCAGCTATGCTTCTCTCTTGAACATTATAGAAATAACTATCATATGCTTAAGCAGCATTTTATAGGGCATAAGAGGGTTCCAATTTTGGCTGCATAATTATTAGTATAAATCTAAAATGTGAGTTTGTATAATTTTGTTATTTTCACGTATAAAGCTGAATTGATCTAAGTTAGAAGCTGGTTCTTGAAAAGGTATCTATATCTTTGTATTATGTTTACTTTATTGTAAAATCACGATTGCATCTTGATGTAAAGTGTGGGGTACCCCATTATCCCTTGTCTACTAGTAATAAATTTTGCTAAAAAGAACACTTAGATGTGTGTACTATGTGATACATGTCTAGTCCAATTTGCATAAGTTTTTTCATGTTCAGTTTGCATTTTGGCTTTTTCTTATAATGAGAATAAGTTTATGTGTGACTCCTGTTTCAATGTACTTTTGGATTTGTTTATAGCCTCTCTTAATGTAATATTTTTAGTGCAATGTTGAGAAATTACAATAAAGTATCCATCTTTTTAAGAGAAGCTTTATATACACGTGAACACTCTTATAGGATAAAGTTTTGCATGATACAAAATCATGTTGGGCTATAGAATAACAAGATATATCACAAACCAATAAATGATAAGGAATATTTTTTTTCGTTAGATGAGAAAAACTGCAAGGTTTTTCTCTAATGACAAGTAGAAAACACTTATATGTCTTGTCATAAACCATTTGTTATGGGCCCATAAGACATAGCGTGTCAAATAAGTAGACACGTCTGGATTAATCTAACGGTTGGTCGCGATCCATACTCACTCCACACTTTTTGTTGATAGCTGTTTCCACTATTTAAGAGGAGAGACACATGATTTTTCAGATATCCAAATTCATTCTCACATTATTTTTTATCCTCTTACTGATCTAGGTGTTGGAGTGCTAACCTTGCAGACCATCCCATTCTCCATCGCATCAGAAGCTCAAATTCACCTTAGCAAACACTTTATCATATACCAAACAATCTTGGTTCCACAACGGAACATTGACGTCGTCTGCGAAAATCGAAATTCGATATCCGCGCATTTTCATATTCAGATCTCATTCGATCTTAAGATCCAGACCATCTCTTAGAGGTTTAGATCTCCATTTCTTGTTCCTCTTCTTCGAATCACAACCTCCTTTTCAATAAGTCTTTCTTCAGATTCTAGTGGCATTCAGAGCTAATCGATCTTTCGTTCAATGCAAAATCGCTACCATCGCTAATAGAGTTGTCAAATATTCACATCATCTTCCTCAAATAGAAGACGATCCAGTCTTGGTAATGTCTCCATCTAATCCTTCATAACAAGAACATGTTCCAGCGAGAGTTGGTCAATGAGTATTCTAAACTCTTTCGTTATTCGAATCTATGCAGAAATTTCATCAAGGCGAATATTCACATTGACCTCCATCACTACCTGTGATTCCTGGAAAGAAAATACTCCCCGACCTTTAGTTGTTGTAGTCTAACCTCGGGCTGCAGGGAGCTATTGATATGCTGAACAATGTATACAATTTAATGTAACAACATAACTCATAATTCCTAGTGAAAAGGCTGTTCACAATCAAAGAGAGCCCACATCAGGTTAAATTTGAAGAATATCACTGTGCGAGAGGTGACCTATCAAAGAAATTAATCCGATGTTCTTGAACTGACCTCCTTGAGGGCATCAAAGGAGCGATTTCGAGGTCGTTGGCTCACAGCCATCACTGAAGACACAAGACCCCTCCCCCAGATCATGAAGGAGGAAGTAACGACCATATGTCATCAAGGGAAAGATATGACGAAGATACTCCGGTCCTGGAGCAAAAAAAATCCTCTGTGTACTCGTATCCTTGATAGAAGAATTCTGAGGTCACTAGAGAAACCTTTGCGTCTTCAAACCTATGATCGGACCAGAAACCCAAACAAACATGTCGAGCACATGGACGACAAGTTAGATTACTATCACGCCAACGAGGCAGTAAAATGTAAACTTTTTTGCATTAACTTTAACTAGATTAGCGATTGCTTGGTTTAAGGCCCTATTAGACGAGATCATAGATTCTTGGATAGACCTTTAAAAGCTTTCAGCGTCTACTTCACCACCCAAAAACGACAAACTAAAACAATGGTCGTACACAATGGGATCACTCAGGGGGGAAGAGAGAAACCATATGTGGGTACATCGACCATTTTACCAAAGTGGTAGTGGTTGTGGGGGTACGGATAACATGTTGAAGTTTTGGACTTTTGGAACAAAGGTTCCTTACCAAATAATCAAACCAATTTTCATAGTGTTCAATAAAATTCTAGGTGTTCAAGTTCATCCATTCACACATTATTCCATAATCATTTCAATCCAATATTAATATATCAATCACGTAGAGCATTGGAATAGCTTTCTAACGCTTCTGACCGTGCCTCAATCCGAGTTACGGTTCTCAAGTTATAAGAAAAACAAGAAACGAAAAAACTGAAATTTGTCATGGTTGCCCAGCGAGCAGCCAGCGAGGCTGACTCGCTTTTGGTTCACCCGGCGAACTCCAGCCGAGGCCTAGACAGAACTGAAAAGGCATCATGGTCGCCCGACGAGCAGGTGGCGAGGTAGCTCGCCTTCTGTTCGCCAACCCTCGCTCGACGACGCTAGCAAAAAAGTGGTCGCCCCGGACTCGCCTTAGCTCACCCGATGACCTAAGCAGAACCCATAATCTGCAGAACGCGAAAATAAGGGCATCCATGGCCAAAAACCTCAACCCACACAACTAAAACACATCCAAAACTCCAATTGACATAGATTAACATAGTATGGCATGTAATTCATCAATTGCAACATAAAAACAACATTTAATTCAATTTCAACACAAAATCTAACCCACCAATATTCTCATATTTTCCCCCAAAATCTACAGTATCTAATGGAACTCACCTTGCAATGAAGAAGAAACAATTATTGGACGATGAAGATGAATGGTGATGAGAACCACCACTTCTAGGTTTTTCTTCTCTTCCTCCTTTCCTCTTTCTATCTTTCCTTCTTTCTCTCTTTTTCTTCTTTTCCTTTTCTTACTAACTTCTTCTTATTCATTAATATATAATACATATATAATATAATATTATATAATATGATACAAAATTACTCCAATTGATATTTTGTCATGTAACACCAATTGACCAATTATTAATGTTACTAAAGTATCATCTCTTGCACTTATTAATATTGGCCTGTCTCTTTTATTAATAATTGATCTCTCAAGAGTTCAATAGTTACTATATTGGTCCCAACTAATAATATTTAGAGCACTTAGGAGTTCCAATTACTCTAACTGACAAAATATAGAGTACATAAGAACTCAGTTGATCTTAACTGACACCTAATTGAGTATATAAGGGAATACGGGATATTACAACACACATCTATGCCATGTCATTGACATCACCGCTACCACTAGTATCCTTAGGCGTAGGGGATGGAGCTCTCGTGTTAACCATCTACGAGGATGACTTGGTGTAAGAGTGAAGGGTAACAGTGAGTATGGTTATTATAGTGAAGAATATGTGATCTAAGTTAATTTTACCAGGGCCCCACGGTTGACGCCATTGTACTTGTCAAAAAGTATAGATGTGCATGGTAGATACCTCCTTAGAGAGTGACATATGATTGCCGTCTCTCCCGAAAACTGCCAAACTCCCGCCTTTTTAGGGCAATACAACAATATCATTTAAAGATAAGGATTTACTTGTTTTCTATGCTTATAATGTTGTTTGTAGTTTTTTTTCTTCTTTCAGGATATGGTTCATCTTACTAATTTTTTCTATTTATGGACGAAACTTTACATTGAGTGTTACTATTTTCGTGTTCTTCTATTTAACAATAGTTTTTTTTTTGGCATTTTTGTGTTTGTTGATATTTGTATCAAAGAGTTATATATTAAACTACATAAAATTTAAGTTGATATATGTCTGTTTTCGAATTACTGCTATACATTTTTTTCAAAAATAAATTTGATTGATTTTACATTGATGTTGATATATGTCTGTTTTCGAATTACTTCTATACTTTTTTTTCAAAAATAAATTTGATTGATTTTACATTGATGTTATGCAAAGAACAATTACAAGTTATAAAATTTTCTTTCAAATTGCTTTTGAAAAGTAACAACAATTGAAGAGAAGAAAAATGGTATGTACACATTTCTTGATTTGTTGACATAATGCAATATATCATGATCTTGATGTATAGAATTATAAATGTTTTGCACAACTCATAACAATTGGTTAATAATTTTTTTACCCATCGTTGTTTTTAATTCTGCTCTCTATGGTTGATTTGATCATTTGATGTTTATGTTGAAATAGATTTGTTTAAATTAAGTGCAGACTTTTCCCCACCACCTTGCGGAAGGGCGCCATGACATGGTACAAGGGTCTGGCACCCGGGTCGATCACATCCTGGAAGCAACTAAGACAACGCTTCACCAAACACTTTACTGCGTCTCGTCGACACCCGAAGACAGAGGCTGCCCTATAGAGCATCTTTCAGGGGAAGAACGAATCTCTCCGAAACTACATTGAGAGATTCAACAGAGAGGCTGTCGAGGTTCATACGACCGACGACATGAAGAAGTATTTGATCATCTATTGACTACGTTTTGGATCTGATTTTGCCAAGTCCGTGGGCCTCCGCAGACCCCGCCGTCTGGAGGACCTCCTCCAACGAGCTCAGTTGTACATCGAGCCCGAGGAGTCGGAGGCAGCGCAGATCGCCCTTGAGTCGAGACGCAAGGAAGGCCCCCGCGGCCACAAAGGTGAAGACTCTCCTCCCCGACGAGGAGGAGAAAGAAAGAAAGAAAATCGCCCCCGTGATCCTCGTGAACCGCGCGGACCAGCTGGACGGTTCACGGGATACACCCCGCTTAACGCTCCCCGCGCGCGAATCCTCTCCGAGTTCCAGAACTCAGAATATCTGAAAGAAGGCGTCCGTTTTCCGAAGCCGACTACTCCTAAATCAAACACTGACAAGTCGAAGTACTGCAGGCTCCACCGGAGCCACGGGCACGTCACAGAAGACTGCATCTATCTCAAGGATGCAATTGAAATCCTCATCAAGGAAGGGCACTTGATGAAATACGCCCAGAAGAATGATACTCCTCGTCCCAGCTCCCGGGAAGCCCAGAACGTCGAGGAGACGACACCTCCCCTCGACGAGAGTCGGCTTCAGGTCGCCCTCAGTGTCACTCGACCCGAAGATTTCTTTGTCCCCGTAATCATTGAGGGCCAAGAAGCAATTCGCAACATGTGGGCAACCTTCCCCCACGAGGACCCCGTCGCTGCCCGTAGCACCTGGGAAGGCTTCTTCGAATCACAACCTCCTTTTCAATAAGTCTTTCTTCAGATTCTAGTGGCATTCAGAGCCAATCGATCTTTCGCTCAATGCAAAATCGCTACCGTCGCTAATAGAGTTGTCAAATATTCACATCATCTTCCTCAAATAGAAGACGATCCAGTCTTGGTAATGTCTCCATCTAATCCTTCATAACAAGACCATGTTCCAACGAGAGTTGGTAAATGAGTATTCTAAACTCTTTCGTTATTCGAATCTATGCAGAAATTTCATCAAGGCGAATATTCACATTGACCTCCATCATTACCTGTGATTCCTGGAAAGAAAATACTCCCTGACCTTTAGTTGTTGTAGTCTAACCTCGGGCTGGAGGGAGCTATTGATATGCTGAACAATGTTTACAATTTAATGTAACAACATAACTCATAATTCCTAGTGAAAAGGCTGTTCACAATCAAAGAGAGCCCACATCAGGTTAAATTTGAAGAATATCACTGTGCGAGAGGTGACCTATCAAAGAAATTAATCCGATGTTCTTGAACTGACCTCCTTGAGGGCATCAAAGGAGCGATTTCGAGGTCGTTGGCTCACAGCTATCACTGAAGACACAAGACCCCTCCCCCAGATTATGAAGGAGGAAGTAACAACCATATGTCCTCAAGGGAAAGATATGACGAAGATACTCCGGTCGTGTAGCGAAAAAAAATCTTCTGTGTACTCGTATCCTTGATAGAAGAATTCTGAGGTCACTAGAGAAACCTTTGCGTCTTCAAACCTATGATCGAACCAAAAACCCAAACAAACATGTCGAGCACATAGACGACAAGTTAGATTACTATCACGCCAACGAGGCAGTAAAATGTAAACTTTTTGCATTAACTTTAACTAGATTAGCGATTGCTTGGTTTAAGGCCCTATTAGACGAGATCATAGATTCTTGGATAGACCTTTAAAAGCTTTCAGTGTCTACTTCACCACCCAAAAATGACAAACCAAAAAAGAAGGTCCTGCACAATGGGATCACTCAGGGGGGAAGAGAGAAACCATATGTGGGTACATCGACCATTTTACCAAAGTGGTAGTGGTTGTGGGGGTACGGATAACATGTTGAAGTTTTGGACTTTTGGAACAAAGGTTCCTTACCAAATAATCAAACCAATTTTCATAGTGTTCAACAAAATTCTAGGTGTTCAAGTTCATCCATTCACACATTATTCCATAATCATTTCAATCCAATATTAATATAGCAATCACGTAGAGCATTGGAATAGCTTTCTAACGCTTCTGACTGTGCCTCAATCCGAGTTACGTTTCTCAAGTTATAAGAAAAACAAGAAACGAAAAAACTGAAATTTGTCATGGTTGCCCAGCGAGCAGCCAGCGAGGCTGACTCGCTTTTGGTTCACCCGACGAACTCCAGCCGAGGCCTAGACAGAACTGAAAAGGCATCATGGTCGCCCGACGAGCAGGTGGCGAGGTAGCTCGCCTTTTGTTCGCCAACCCTCGCTCGACGACGCTAGCAAAAAAGTGGTCGCCCCGGACTCGCCTTAGCTCACCCGACGACCTAAGCAGAACCCAGAATCTGCAGAACGCGAAAATAAGGGCATCCATGGCCAAAAACCTCAACCCACACAACTAAAACACATCCAAATACTCCAATTGACATAGATTAACATAGTATGGCATGTAATTCATCAATTGCAACATAAAAACAACATTTAATTCAATTTCAACACAAAATCTAACCCACCAATATTCTCATATTTTCCCCCAAAATCTACACTATCTAATGGAACTCACCTTGCAATGAAGAAGAAACAATTATTGGACGATGAAGATGAATGGTGATGAGAACCACCACTTCTAGGTTTTTCTTCTCTTCCTCCTTTCCTCTTTCTATCTTTCCTTCTTTCTCTCTTTTTCTTCTTTTCCTTTTCTTACTAACTTCTTCTTATTCATTAATATATAATACATATATAATATAATATTATATAATATGATACAAAATACTCCAATTGATATTTTGTCATCTAACACCAATTGGCCAATTATTAATGTTACTAAAGTATCATCTCTTGCACTTATTAATATTGGCCTGTCTCTTTTATTAATAATTGATCTCTCCAGAGTTCACTAGTTACTATATTGGTCCCAACTAATAATATTTAGAGCACTTAGGAGTTCCAATTGCTCTAACTGACAAAATATAGAGTACATAAGAACTCAGTTGACCTTAACTGACACCTAATTGAGTATATAAGGGAATACGGGATATTACAACACACATCTATGCCATGTCATTGACATCACCGCTACCACTAGTATCCTTAGGCGTAGGGGATGGAGCTCTCGTGTTAACCATCTACGAGGATGACTTGGTGTAAGAGTGAAGGGTGACAGTAAGTATGGTTATTATAGTGAAGAATGTGTGATCTAAGTTAATTTTACCAGGGCCCCACGGTTGACGCCATTGTACTTGTCAAAAAGTATAGATGTGCATGGTAGATACCTCCTTAGAGAGTGACATATGATTGTCGTCTCTCCCGAAAACTGCCAAACTCCCGCCTTTTTAGGGCAATACAACAATATCATTTAAAGATAAGGATTTACTTGTTTTTTATGCTTATAATGTTGTTTGTAGTTTTTTTTCTTCTTTCAGGATATGGTTCATCTTACTAATTTTTTCTATTTATGGACGAAACTTTACATTGAGTGTTACTATTTTCGTGTTCTTCTATTTAACAATAGTTTTTTTTTTGGCATTTTTGTGTTTGTTGATATTTGTATCAAAGAGTTATATATTAAACTACATAAAATTTAAGTTGATATATGTCTGTTTTCGAATTACTGGTATACATTTTTTTCAAAAATAAATTTGATTGATTTTACATTGATGTTGATATATGTCTGTTTTCGAATTACTTCAATACTTTTTTTTCAAAAATAAATTTGATTGATTTTACATTGATGTTATGCAAAGAACAATTACAAGTTATAAAATTTTCTTTCAAATTGCTTTGGAAAAGTAACAACAATTGAAGAGAAGAAAAATGGTATGTACACATTTCTTGATTTGTTGACATAATACAATATATCATGATCTTGATGTATAGAATTATAAATGTTTTGCACAACTCATAATAATTGGTTAATAATATTTTTACCCATCGTTGTTTTTAATTCTGCTCTCTATGGTTGATTTGATCATTTGATGTTTATGTTGAAATAGATTTGTTTAAATTAAGTGCAGACTTTTCCCCACCACCTTGCGGAAGGGCACCATGACATGGTACAAGGGTCTGGCACCCGGGTCGATCACATCCTGGAAGCAACTAAGACAACGCTTCACCAAACACTTTACCGCGTCTCGTCGACACCCGAAGACAGAGGCTGCCCTATAGAGCATCTTTCAGGGGAAGAACGAATCTCTCAGAAACTACATTGAGAGATTCAACAGAGAGGCTGTCGAGGTTCATACGACCGACGACATGAAGAAGTATTTGATCATCCATGGACTACGTTTTGGATCTGATTTTGCCAAGTCCGTGGGCCTCCGCAGACCCCGCCGTCTGGAGGACCTCCTCCAACGAGCTCAGTTGTACATTGAGCTCGAGGAGTCAGAGGCAGCGCAGATCGCCCTTGAGTCGAGACGCAAGGAAGGCCCCAGTGGCCACAAAGGTGAAGACTCTCCTCCCCGACGAGGAGGAGAAAGAAAGAAAGAAAATCGCCCCCGTGATCCTCGTGAACCGCGCAGACCAGCTGGACGGTTCACGGAATACACCCCGCTTAACGCTCCCCGCGCGCGAATCCTCTCTGAGTGCCAGAACTCGGAATATCTGAAAGGAGGCATCCGTTTTCCGAAGCCGACTACTCCCAAATCAAACACTGACAAGTCGAAGTACTGCAGGCTCCACCGGAGCCACGGGCACGTCACAGAAGACTGCATCTATCTCAAGGATGCAATTGAAATCCTCATCAAGGAAGGGCACTTGATGAAATACGCCCAGAAAAATGATACTCCTCGTCCCAGCTCCCGGGAAGCCCAGAACGTCGAGGAGACGACACCTCTCCTCGACGAGAGTCGGCTTCAGGTCGCCCTCAGTGTCACTCGACCCGAAGATTTCTTTGTCCCCGTAATCATTGAGGGCCAAGAAGCAATTCGCAACATGTGGGCAACCTTCCCCCACGAGGACCCCGTCGCTGCCCGTAGCACCTGGGAAGGCTTCTTCAAATCACAACCTCCTTTTCAATAAGTCTTTCTTCAGATTCTAGTGCCATTCAGAGCCAATCGATCTTTCGTTCAATGCAAAATCGCTACCGCTGCTAATAGAGTTGTCAAATATTCACATCATCTTACTCAAATAAAAGACGATCCAGTCTTGGTAATGTCTCCATCTAATCCTTCATAACAAGACCATTTTCCAGCGAGAGTTGGTAAATGAGTATTCTAAACTCTTTCGTTATTCGAATCTATGCAGAAATTTCATCAAGGCGAATATTCACATTGACCTCCATCATTACCTGTGATTCCTGGAAAGAAAATACTCCCTGGCCTTTAGTTGTTGTAGTCTAACCTCGGGCTGCAGGGAGCTATTGATATGCTGAACAATGTTTACAATTTAATGTAACAACATAACTCATAATTCCTAGTGAAAAGGCTGTTCATAATCAAAGAGAGCCCACATCAGGTTAAATTTTAGGAATATCACTGTGCGAGAGGTGACCTATCAAAGAAATTAATCCGATGTTCTTGAACTGACCTCCTTGAGGGCATCAAAGGAGCGATTTCGAGGTCGTTGGCTCACAGCCATCACTGAAGACACAAGACCCCTCCCCCAGATCATGAAGGAGGAAGTAACAACCATATGTCCTCAAGGGAAAGATATGACGAAGATACTCCGGTCCTGGAGCAAAAAAAATCCTCTGTGTACTCGTATCCTTGATAGAAGAATTCTGAGGTCACTAGAGAAACCTTTGCGTCTTCAAACCTATGATCGAACCAGAAACCCAAACAAACATGTCGAGCATATAGACGACAAGTTAGATTACTATCACGCCAACGAGGCAGTAAAGTGTAAACTTTTTGCATTAACTTTAACTAGATTAGCGATTGCTTGGTTTAAGGCCCTATTAGACGAGATCATAGATTCTTGGATAGACCTTTAAAAGCTTTCAGCGTCTACTTCACCACCCAAAAACGACAAACGAAAACAAAGGTCGTGCACAATGGGATCACTCAGGGGGGAAGAGAGAAACCATATGTGGGTACATCGACCATTTTACCAAAGTGGTAGTGGTTGTGGGGGTACGGATAACATGTTGAAGTTTTGGACTTTTGGAACAAAGGTTCCTTACCAAATAATCAAACCAATTTTCATAGTGTTCAACAAAATTCTAGGTGTTCAAGTTCATCCGTTCACACATTATTCCATAATTATTTCAATCCAATAATAATATATCAATCACGTAGAGCATTGGAATAACTTTCTAACGCTTCTGACTGTGCCTCAATCCGAGTTACGGTTCTCATGTTATAAGAATAACAAGAAACAGAAAAACTGAAACTTGTCATGGTTGCCCAGTGAGCAGCCAGCGAGGCTGACTCGCTTTTGGTTCACCTGACGAACTCCAGCCGAGGCCTAGACAGAACTGAAAAGGCATCATTGTCGCCCGACGAGCAGGTGGCGAGGTAGCTCGCCTTCTGTTAGCCAACCCTCGCTCGACAACGCTAGCAAAAAAGTGGTCGCCCCGGACTCGCCTTAGCTCACCCGACGACCTAAGCAGAACCCAGAATCTGCAGAACGCGAAAATAAGGGCATCCATGGCCAAAAACCTCAACCCACACAACTAAAACACATCCAAATACTCCAATTGAAATAGATTAACATAGTATGGCATGTAATTCATCAATTGCAACATAAAAACAACATTTAATTCAATTTCAACACAAAATCTAACCCACCAATATTCTCATATTTTCCCCCAAAATCTACACTATCTAATGGAACTCACCTTGCAATGAAGAAGAAACAATTATTGGACGATGAAGATGAATGGTGATGAGAACCACCACTTCTAGGTTTTTCTTCTCTTCCTCCTTTCCTCTTTCTATCTTTCCTTCTTTCTCTCTTTTTCTTCTTTTCCTTTTCTTACTAACTTCTTCTTATTCATTAATATATAATACATATATAATATAATATTATATAATATGATACAAAATACTCCAATTGATATTTTGTCATCTAACACCAATTGACCAATTATTAATGTTACTAAAGTATCATCTCTTGCACTTATTAATATTGGCCTGTCTCTTTTATTAATAATTGATCTCTCTAGAGTTCACTAGTTACTATATTGGTCCCAACTAATAATATTTAGAGCACTTAGGAGTTCCAATTGCTCTAACTGACAAAATATAGAGTACATAAGAAAACAGTTGATCTTAACTGACACCTAATTGAGTATATAAGGGAATACGGGATATTACAACACACATCTATGCCATGTCATTGACATCACCGCTACCACCAGTATCCTTAGGCGTAGGGGATGGAGCTCTCGTGTTAACCATCTACGAGGATGACTTGGTGTAAGAGTGAAGGGTAACAGTGAGTATGGTTATTATAGTGAAGAATGTGTGATCTAAGTTAATTTTACCAGGGCCCCACGGTTGACGCCATTGTACTTGTCAAAAAGTATAGATGTGCATGGTAGATACCTCCTTAGAGAGTGACATATGATTGTCGTCTCTCCCGAAAACTGCCAAACTCCCGCCTTTTTAGGGCAATACAACAATATCATTTAAAGATAAGGATTTACTTGTTTTCTATGCTTATAATGTTGTTTGTAGTTTTTTTTCTTCTTTCAGGATATGGTTCATCTTACTAATTTTTTCTATTTATGGACGAAACTTTACATTGAGTGTTATTATTTTCGTGTTCTTCTATTTAACAATAGTTTTTTTTTTTGGCATTTTTGTGTTTGTTGATATTTGTATCAAAGAGTTATATATTAAACTACATAAAATTTAAGTTGATATATGTCTGTTTTCGAATTACTGCTATACATTTTTTTCAAAAATAAATTTGATTGATTTTACATTGATGTTGATATATGTCTGTTTTCGAATTACTTCTATACTTTTTTTTCAAAAATAAATTTGATTGATTTTACATTGATGTTATGCAAAGAACAATTACAAGTTATAAATTTTTCTTTCAAATTGCTTTTGAAAAGTAACAACAATTGAAGAGAAGAAAAATGGTATGTACACATTTCTTGATTTGTTGACATAATGCAATATATCATGATCTTGATGTATAGAATTATAAATGTTTTGCACAACTCATAACAATTGGTTAATAATTTTTTTACCCATCGTTGTTTTTAATTCTGCTCTCTATGGTTGATTTGATCATTTGATGTTTATGTTGAAATAGATTTGTTTAAATTAAGTGCAGACTTTTCCCCACCACCTTGCGGAAGGGCACCATGACATGGTACAAGGGTCTGGCACCCGGGTCGATCACATCCTGGAATCAACTAAGACAACGCTTCACCAAACACTTTACTGCGTCACGTCGACACCCGAAGACAGAGGCTGCCCTATAGAGCATCTTTCAGGGGAAGAACAAATCTCTCAGAAACTACATTGAGAGATTCAACAGAGAGGCTGTCGAGGTTCATACGACCGACGACATAAAGAAGTATTTGATCATCCATGGACTACGTTTTGGATCTGATTTTGCCAAGTCCGTGGGCCTCCGCAGACTCCGCCGTCTGGAGGACCTCCTCCAACGAACTCAGTTGTACATCGAGCTCGAGGAGTCGCAGGCAGCGCAGATCGCCCTTGAGTCGAGACGCAAGGAAGGCCCCCGCGGCCACAAAGGTGAAGACTCTCCTCCCCGACGAGGAGGAGAAAGAAAGAAAAAAAATCGCCCCCGTGATCCTCGTGAACCGCGCAGACCAGCTGGACGGTTCACGGAATACACCCCGCTTAACGCTTCCCGCGCGCAAATCCTCTCTGAGTGCCAGAACTCGGAATATCTGAAAGGAGGCATCCGTTTTCCGAAGCCGACTACTCCCAAATCAAACACTGACAAGTCGAAGTACTGCAGGCTCCACCGGCGCCACGGGCACGTCACAGAAGACTGCATCTATCTCAAGGATGCAATTGAAATCCTCATCAAGGAAGGGCACTTGATGAAATACGCCCAGAAGAATGATACTCCTCGTCCCAGCTCCCGGGAAGCCCAGAACGTCGAGGAGACGACACCTCCCCTCGACGAGAGTCGGCTTCAGGTCGCCCTCAGTGTCACTCGACCCGAAGATTTCTTTGTCCCCGTAATCATTGAGGGCCAAGAAGCAATTCGCAACATGTGGGCAACCTTCCCTCACGAGGACCCCGTCGCTGCCCGTAGCACCTGGGAAGGCTTCTTCGAATCACAACCTCCTTTTCAATAAGTCTTTCTTCAGATTCTAGTGGCATTCAGAGCCAATCGATCTTTCGTTCAATGCAAAATCGCTACCGCTGCTAATAGAGTTGTCAAATATTCACATCATCTTCCTCAAATAAAAGACGATCCAGTCTTGGTAATGTCTCCATCTAATCCTTCATAACAAGACCATGTTCCAGTAAGAGTTGGTAAATGAGTATTCTAAACTCTTTCGTTATTCGAATCTATGCAGAAATTTCATCAAGGCGAATATTCACATTGACCTCCATCATTACCTGTGATTCCTGGAAAGAAAATACTCCCCGACCTTTAGTTGTTGTAGTCTAACCTCGGGCTGCAGGGAGCTATTGATATGCTGAACAATGTTTACAATTTAATGTAACAACATAACTCATAATTCCTAGTGAAAAGGCTGTTCACAATCAAAGAGAGCCGACATCAGGTTAAATTTGAAGAATATCACTGTGCGAGAGGTGACCTATCAAAGAAATTAATCCGATGTTCTTGAACTGACCTCCTTGAGGGCATTAAAGGAGCGATTTCGAGGTCGTTGGCTCACAACCATCACTGAAGACACAAGACCCCTCCCCCAGATCATGAAGGAGGAAGTAACAACCATATGTCCTCAAGGGAAAGATATGACGAAGATACTCCGGTCCTGGAGCAAAAAAAATCCTCTGTGTACTCGTATCCTTGATAGAAGAATTCTGAGGTCACTAGAGAAACCTTTGCGTCTTCAAACCTATGATCGAACCAGAAACCCAAACAAACATGTCGAGCATATAGACGATAACTTAGATTACTATCACACCAACGAGGCAGTAAAATGTAATCTTTTTGCATTAACTTTAACTAGATTAGCGATTGCTTGGTTTGAGGCCCTATTAGACGAGATCATAGATTCTTGGATAGACCTTTAAAAGCTTTCAGCGTCTACTTCACCACCCAAAAACGACAAACCAAAACAAAGGTCGTGCACAATAGGATCACTCAGGGGGGAAGAGAGAAACCATATGTGGGTACATCGACCATTTTACCAAAGTGGTAGTGTTTGTGGGGGTACGGATAACATGTTGAAGTTTTGGACTTTTGGAACAAAGGTTCCTTACCAAATAATCAAACCAATTTTCATAGTGTTCAACAAAATTCTAGGTGTTCAAGTTCATCCGTTCACACATTATTCCATAATTATTTCAATCTAATAATAATATATCAATCACGTAGAGCATTGGAATAACTTTCTAACGCTTCTGACTGTGCCTCAATCCGAGTTACGGTTCTCAAGTTATAAGAATAACAAGAAACGGAAAAACTGAAACTTGTCATGGTTCCCCAGTGAGCAGCCAGCGAGGCTGACTCGCTTTTGGTTCACCTGACGAACTCCAGCCGAGGCCTAGACAGAACTGAAAAGGCATCATGGTCGCCCGACGAGAAGGTGGCGAGGTAGCTCGCCTTCTGTTCGCCAACCCTCGCCCGACGACGCTAGCAGAAAAGCGGTCGCCCCGGACTCGCCTTAGCTCACCCGACGACCTAAGCAGAACCCAGAATCTCCAAAACACGAAAATAAGGGCATCCATGGCCAAAAACCTCAACCCACACAACTAAAACACATCCAAATACTCCAATTGACATAGATTAACATAGTATGGCATGTAATTCATCAATTGCAACATAAAAACAACATTTAATTCAATTTCAACACAAAACCTAACCCACCAATATTCTCATATTTTCCTCCAAAATCTACACTATCTAATGGAACTCACCTTGCAATGAAGAAGAAACAATTATTGGACGATGAAGATGAATGGTGATGAGAACCACCACCTCTAGGTTTTACCTCTCTTCCTCCTTTCCTCTTTCTATCTTTCCTTCTTTCTCTCTTTTTCTTCTTTTCCTTTTCTTACTAACTTCTTCTTATTCATTAATATATAATACATATATAATATAATATTATATAATATGATACAAAATACTCCAATTGATATTTTGTCATCTAACACCAATTATTAATGTTACTAAAGTATTATCTCTTGCGCTTATTAATATTGGCCTGTCTCTTTTATTAATAATTGATCTCTCCAGAGTTCACTAGTTACTATATTGGTCCCAACTAATAATATTTAGAGCACTTAGGAGTTCCAATTGCTCTAACTGACAAAATATAGAGTACATAGGAACTCAGTTGATCTTAACTGACACCTAATTGTGTATTTAAGGGAATACAGGATATTACAACACACATCTATGCCATGTCATTGACATCACCGCTACCACTAGTATCTTTAGGCGTAGGGGATGAAGCTCTCGTGTTAACCATCTACGAGGATGACTTGGTGTAAGAGTGAAGGGTAACAGTGAGTATGGTTATTATAGTGAAGAATGTGTGATCTAAGTTAATTTTAGTAGGGCCCCACGGTAGACGCCATTGTACTGGTCAAAAAGTATAGATGTGCATGGTAGATACCTCCTTAGAGAGTGAAATATGATTGTCGTCTCTCCCGAAAACTGCCAAGCTCCCGCCCTTTTTAGGGCAATACAACAATATCATTTAAAGATAAGGATTTACTTGTTTTCTATGCTTATAATGTTGTTTGTAGTTGTTTTTCTTCTTTCAGGATATGGTTCATCTTACTAATTTTTTCTATTTATGGACGAAACTTTACATTGAGTGTTACTATTTTCGTGTTCTTCTATTTAACAATAGTTTTTTTTTTGGCATTTTTGTGTTTGTTGATATTTGTATCAAAGAGTTATATATTAAACTACATAAAATTTAAGTTGATATATGTCTGTTTTCGAATTACTGCTATACATTTTTTTCAAAAATAAATTTGATTGATTTTACATTGATGTTGATATATGTCTGTTTTCGAATTACTTCTATACTTTTTTTTCAAAAATAAATTTGATTGATTTTACATTGTTGTTATGCAAAGAACAATTACAAGTTATAAAGTTTTCTTTCAAATTGCTTTTGAAAAGTAACAACAATTGAAGAGAAGAAAAATGGTATGTACACATTTCTTGATTTGTTGACATAATGCAATATATCATGATCTTGATGTATAGAATTATAAATGTTTTGCACAACTCATAACAATTGGTTAATAATTTTTTTTACCCATCGTTGTTTTTAATTCTGCTCTCTATGGTTGATTTGATCATTTGATGTTTATGTTGAAATAGATTTGTTTAAATTAAGTAAATTCTATGATAATTGTTCATATTAGAATATCTTTTAATGCATAAGGATTAATTTGTCTATGATAATGCAATCTCTTATTTTAGACGGGCAGACTGCCTCCACAAACTCCCAAGACGCGGCTTACGACACTGTCCAGCAGGACGACCAACAAGCCGTCTTTCAGCCAGTTGCTCCTCCGCCCAATGCAGATGCGAGCACCGTGGCCCTATTTGCTTTGATCAATTAGACCAATCAGCTGATAGCACACCAGAATACCAGAATTGAAGCACTAGAGCGAGGGCGGACACGACGATCTTCCCCGCAAAGACATCGTCGTCCACCCTCACCTCGCCGCTCCCCTTCCCTGCGAAGGACCCCATACGAAGAATCTCGAACCCCCTCGCCAGTGCGCGAGGGTCGTCGTCCACGCTTTGAACGCCCCCAGCCGGCGATCTCCCAGAAGCGCCATCGCTCCCCGCCTCGGAAGGAACCCAGGCCCTCCGCAACTACCAAGAAGTCTAAAACCACCGAGGAGAGACCGAGGAACCGTTCGAGGAATTCCCCTCCACGGCATCACCGATCCCCTTCGAGATCCCCGGCCAGAAGCGACGATGACGACTAGAGGACCCCTCTGTCGTGGGAGATCATGAACGCCCCAATTCCTGCGGGCATGGAGAAACTCCCGCCACTGGGGACCTACGACGGTCTGGCCGACCCGATGATCACGTCGAAAGTTTCGAAGCCATGCTCGACTTTAGAAACGTCAGGGGAGCCATTAAGTGCAGGCTTTTCCCCACCACCTTGCGGAGGGGAGCCATGACATGGTACAAGGGTCTGGCACCCGGGTCGATCACATCCTGGAAGCAACTAAGACAATGCTTCACCCAACACTTTACTGCGTCTCGTCGACACCCGAAGACGGAGGCTGCCCTAGAGAGCATCTTCCAGGGGAAGAACGAATCTCTCTAGAACTACATTGAGAGATTCAACAGAGAGGCTGTCGAGGTTCATACGACCGACAACATGAAGAAGTATTTGATCATCCATGGACTACATTTTGGATCTGATTTTGCCAAGTCTGTGGGCCTCCACAGACCCCGCCGTCTGGAGGACCTCCTCCAACGAGCTCAGTCGTACATCGAGCTCGAGGAGTCAGAGGCAGCACAAATCGCCTTTGAGTCGAGACACAAGGAAGGCCCCCGTGGCCACAAAGATGAAGACTCTCCTCCCCGACGAGAAGGAGAAAGAAAGAAAGAAAATCTCCCCCATGATCCTCGTGAACCGCACGGACCAGCTGGCCGGTTCACGGAATACACCCCGCTCAACGCTCCCCGCGCGCGAATCCTCTCTGAGTGCCAGAACTCGGAATTTCTGAAAGAAGGCGTCCGTTTTCCGAAGCCGACTACTCCTAAATCAAACACTGACAAGTCAAAGTACTGCAGGTTCCACCGGAGCCACGGGCACGTCACAAAAGACTGCATCCATCTCAAGGATGCAATTGAAATCCTCATCAAGGAAGGCACTTGAAGAAATACTCCCAGAAGAATGATACTCCTCATCCTAGTTCCTGGGAAGCCTAGAACGTCGAGGAGACCACACCTCCCCCCGACGAGAGTCGGCTTCAGGTCGCCCTCAGTGTCACTCGACTCGAAGATTTCTTTGTCCCTGTAATCATTGAGGGCCAAGAAGCAATTCGCAACATGTGGGCAACCTTCCCCCACGAGGACCCCGTCGCTGCCCGTAGCACCTGGGAAGGCTTCCCCAAGGTAATGGTCATCTCCGGGGAAATTTGATGAACTGGAATCAGCAACGTCGGCGAAGATAACCACTCTCGAGAAGGTGCGAGGGAACTCAAACCCTATCACCTTCTATCTCAAGGAGCTCCCCGGCGGAGCACCCAACGCCACTATCCCCCTCTTGGTCAGGGCGAGATGGCGAATTTTAACGTTCGAAGGATCTTGTCGACCAGGGCAGCTCAGTCGACATCATGTACGCTCACCTTTTCGGGACTCTCTAACTCGACGAGAGACATCTAACCTCATATGTCGGCTCAGACCTACAGGGATTCAACGGAACCACCACAAGACCATGGGGCTACGTTGAGCTGATGGTCACATTTGGGGCCAAAGACACTGCCTGACAGGTGAAGACCCGCTTCCTGGTGGTCGAATGTCCATCCCTTTACCACTGCATCCTCGGGAGGACCACCCTGGCCGAGCTTACGGCGGTACCATCAACGATCCACCTCAAAATGAAGTACTACACGGCCAGAGGACGAGTAGTGACGATGCACGGGAACATAGACGCGACCAGGAGATGCTTCGACGCCGCCATCAAAGGCATGAGTTCCATCGGCACCAAACCTAAGCCCGTGGCAAAGCCACCCCAGGACACCGACGGAGACTTTGAGCTCGTGGTCCTCGGGGACGACCCATACCGTAACGTGAAGATTGGCACCAGGATCCTCGACCTGGCGAAGGAGCAGCTGAAGGCATGTCTCCGAGAGAACGCTGATCTGTTTGTATGAAGCGCCTCCGAGATGCCTGAACTTGGCCCCGAGGTGGCTTGCCATCAGCTCGCAGTAGATCCGGCCGCTAGGGCCATAGCTCAACCTAGGCGTAAGCAGTCTCCCAAAAAAGCGGAGTCTGCTGAAAAAGCTGTAAAAGACCTCCTAGAGGCGAATTTTATTTCGGAAGCCAGATACACAACCTGGCTGTCCAACGTTGTACTCGTCAAAAAGAATAATGGAAAATGGAGGATGTGTGTTGATTATACTGATCTTAGTCGGGCTTTCCCAAAAGACTGCTATCCTTTGCCTAACATCGACCAGATGGTCGACGATTCCGCAGGTTACAAACTATTATCCTTCATGGACACATACTCGGGATACAACCAAATTCCCATGGACAAGGTCGACAAACAGCACACGGCTTTCATGACCGAGTCGGGCAATTACTACTACAACGTGATGCCCTTCAGTCTGAAGAACGCCAGTGCGACCTACCAACGGATGATGAATAAGGTTTTCCGAGCTGAAATCGGCGACATGCTCGAGGTCTACATGGATGACATGATCGTCAAATCCGCGGAAGAAGTCGACCATGCCGCACACATTAAGAAGGTGTTCGACACGGCGAGGAGGTGCCGCATGAGGTTCAATCCCGACAAATGTAACTTCGGCGTTCGGGCAGGTAAGTTCCTCGGCTTCTACCTCACAGAGCGAGGAATCGAAGCCAAACCCGACAAGTGTAGAGCTTTTTCCGAGATCCCTACTCCGGACTCAAAGAAGTCAATACAATCATTGAACGGGATGCTCACCGTCCTTTCCCGCTTTGTCGCCAAGTCTGTGCAGTACGCACTCCCATTTTTCAAACTTCTTTGACAAAAAGCGGAGTTTGAATGGAGCGAAGAATGCGAGCAGGCGCTCCTCCACCTAAAATAAGTCTTATCGCAACCCCCGGTCCTCTCACGGCCTGAGAGCGGGGATACACTTTTCTTATATCTCGCAATCACGAGTGAAGCAGTCAGCGCCGTCCTCATTCGAGAAACCCCGGACGGGCAGAAACCAATTTACTTCATGAGCAAATCCCTCCAAGGCCCCGAGCTCAGGTATCAGCTGATAGAGAAAGTAGCCCTGGCCCTCGTCACTGCGGCCAGGAGGCTACGCCACTACTTCATTGCCCACACTGTTGTCGTAAGGACCGAACAGCCTATAAGGCAACTCCTTGGAAGGCCGAATATGGCGGGGAGGATGCTCAGGTGGTCGCTCGAACTCGCCGAGTTTGATATCTAATACGAGGGAAGGAAAGCCCTAAAGGCTCAGGTATTGGCCGACTTTGTGGCAGAGATGACCGCCCCGGAACCTTCGACCAACGGATCCCAAAAATGGACGATCTATGTCGACGGAGCATCTAGCCCGAAGGGAAGCAGGGCGGGCATCATCCTCGAAAATGAGGAAGGCATCCTGATCGAGGTATCCCTCGAACTATCCTTCCCGACGTCGAACAACCAAGCGGAGTACGAGGCTTTCCTCGCCGGACTTCTGCTGGCCGAGGACCTCGGCGCCAAGGAGGTCAAAATCTTCACCGACTCCCAGCTCGTGGCCTCAAAAGTCCGAGGAGAGTACCAGGCCAAGAAAGACAACCTCGTCGAATACTTGACCTTGGTGAAAGAAAAGATGAAAAAGTTCACCTCCGCGGAAGTAACTCACATCCCCCGCGAGCACAATATCCGAGCAGATGTCTTGTCCAAATTGGTAAGCACAAAGAAGAAAGGCGGGAACAAATCTATCATACAAGAAGTGCTTTCCCGGCCGACAATTGACAAACCCGCTCCAGTGGCGGACGTAAACGCCATTGGTGACAACAATTGCTGGATAACCCCTGTGTACGAGTACCTCACGACGGGCAAACTACCCGAAGATCCCAAGAAAGCAGGAATGGTCAAGCGGCGGGCATGCTCATACACGATAGTCGAGGACAAGCTATACTGACGAGGGTTCTCTATCCCCCTCCTCAGGTGGGTCGAGGAGACCAAGATCCCCAGCATCCTCTAGGAAATCCACGAGGGAATCAATGCACAGCACCTCGGCGGGCAATCGTTAGCCCGTAAGGCGCTTCGAGCAGGGTATTACTGGCCCACCATGCAACAGGACGCCAAGGAACACGTCAAGAAGTGCAATAGATGCCAACGACACGGGGACATGCACCTCGCTCCTCCTAACGAGCTCAAAACACTGTCCTCCCCGTGGCCATTTGCATGGTGGGGGGTGGATATCCTCGGACCTTTCGTCCAGGGGTCGTATCAAAACAAATACCTCATCGTCGGGGTGGACTACTTCACGAAGTGGATTGAGGTGGAAGCATTGGCCAAAATCACGACCTTCAACATATTGTGTTTTTACAAAAGAAACATCCTCGCCCGATTTGGCGTGCCTCAAGCTATTGTCACCGATAACGAAACACAGTTCACCGACAGGAACTTCCAAGACTTCGTCTCCAAACTAGGCACGAAGCAGCACTTCACGTCGATCGAGCACCCTCAAATGAACAGACAGGCCGAGGCGGCGTACTGAGTAATCCTTCGAGGATTGAAACGTCGATTAGGCGACGCCAAACAACGGTGGGTCGAGGAGCTACACAGCGTCCTCTAGGCCTACCGAACGACCCCACATTCCACGACCGGGGAGACCCCATTTCATCTGACCTATAGAACAGAAGCGGTGATCCCCGTGGAAATCAGGGAACCCTCGAGGAGGACAGAATACCCCCTCGACGGGGACGCGAACGACGAAGCCCTGAGGGAAGAACTCGATTTCGTCGAGAAGACACGTTCGGGCGCTTCTCTCCGAGAAGCTTCACTTAAGAAGAAAATAACACTACGTTACAACGACAAAGTTATCAAACGTGATTTTTAGGTGGGCACCCTCGTCCTACGAAGGAACCAGAAAGACTCGCGAGAGGGAAAACTCGCCGCGAACTGGGAGGGCACGTACCGCGTCCGCGCGAAAACGAGGACAGAAGCCTACTTCCTCGAAAATCTGCACGGGGAAGAACTTGCTCGACCAAGGAACGATGAGAAGCTCAAACAGTACTACAGTTAAGCACTGCCCGCGACTCACTAGCACCGCGATTACGGGGACGCACTAACGTACGAGCGCGACACCCCTATACAGAACACGATGATCAAAGGCCGCGTTGTGTGTGCGCGAGGACTTTTGATCCGACGGGGATACCTCGATCGAGCTCCGCCGTTGTTGTACCAATTACGCAGAACACCCAGCTCGCGATGGGAAGTTCGCACCACGAAGCTAAGACCTCAACCGAGCTCTTAGCCTTGTTGAAGGTCGGAACACATCACACACAATTAAAACCATACAAACAACACACTAGCAGATAAACAAAAATGCATTAAAGCGGGCAGAAGCCCAGTGTACAGGTATTACAAAGGTATCAAAAGCCCCTGGCACACAGGCCGGGCATAAATCATTACAAAGAAAAAATGGCATGCAGGCCAAACAGAACGAGAAAGGAAAAACCTACTCGGCGACGGTCCCCTCGGGCTGTTCGTATCCGACAACCTCGTCCTCCTACATCGGCTGCACGATTTGACCGTCGACCACCTCGTAGTCGGGGTCAGTCCCTTCTGTTATGAGGTCGGGGTTGAGAACTTGAAGCTGCTGCACGGCGTTTCTGAAACCTATGTCAGCCGCCACGAGGTTATCTTGCTCGGCTTCCCTTAGCTTCGCTATCAGTGCTGCCCGCGAAGTCAGCAACCTGTCTTCTTCGGTTTCCTCATCAGCCGGGCGGACAACCTCCTCCAACTCGGCGTTCCTCGCCAAGAGACGATCCCTCTCCTCTTCAAGCTCGACGTCCCTCGTCAAGAGACGTTTCCGCTCCTCCTCGACATTCTTCAACCTTTCCTCCAACTTCCCTTGAAGCTCGACCTAGGCCTGGATATGGCTTTTGCAGTCAGCCAGCTCCTTCCCCACCTTCTCCATTTCGGCTGAGATGGACCTGAAACTCTCTCGTAACTTGTCCAGCTCGTCTTCGGAGCACGCCTCGTCGTTCAGAACCAAGGCGGCCGCACAAAATCGCATCACCGCGGACATATCCTCCACCAGCGCCATTCTCCGAGAAACCTTGTCGACGCCCAAGATGGCCTGAGCTTCGGGGGCACCCACGCATAGGGAATTATTCCCCATGAAGAAGTTCAGGCTCGAGTGACAAGGTGGGAGCACAAATTTCACAGCAGGGGTGCTCTCGTTCTTAGTAAGGTCGATGTCCACTATGCTTACAACCCGCTGCCTCTTCGGGGAGCTCTGAGGGCTGGGAGAATCACTATCTTGGTGAGAGCCAGAGGAACCCCCGGTTGTCGGGGTGGGAACGGATTCCTGCGCTCGGAGCTGCTCGATTGGGCTTTTGCCTCTTTTCTTCGTAATGCGGTTAGCCTTCAACTTTTTGAAACGCTCCTCAGCAGTCGACATCTTGCCTGCAAAAAGAAAATAAATACGTCAGTAAATCGGAGATCAGGACGCGAAGAAAAAGTAAGTCGAAGAGGATGTCACCACCTAACAGCTCGAGAGCATCCTCATCGGAGAACGTCTCGAGGAGGGCCCTCGTATTGATCAAACGGCGTTTCGTCAACACCTGCCCATCGTCTCCCCGGACGAATTCCCCGTCCATCGTCACGAGCTTGGCTTTATTAAAACCGTTGACGAAACAGACTATTCTCTCATAAGCCAGGCGATCCCCCTCGTCCAAACGGCCAGGACTGACTTTGTAGCTGTCCGTCCCCTTTCTGAAGTGTTCTTCCGTCCAGAACAAGGGGAATCTTGGCTCGAGGACCTCCTCCGTCTGCCCGTCCACTTCGCGGGAAACTCGGAAATACACCGAATTCACAGCTTCAAGCGTGACAGGCCTCACGATATAATACCAGTACTTAAAGTCACGAACAAAATCCAAGTAGGTATGGAAGAGACTGCTCGTTTGTTTGAAAGACACCCAGCCGTGTCTACCATCGGAGGCCTGTCGCTGGAGGTGGAAGATGCGAAAGAAGAGAGGCACGGTTGCCCTGATTCGGAGATATTTATAGACGAGCTCGAAAGCTCGAATGAAAGCGAGGGAGTTGGGGTGGAGCTGC
This sequence comes from Lathyrus tuberosus, assembly GCA_022829125.1. NCBI lineage: Eukaryota > Viridiplantae > Streptophyta > Magnoliopsida > Fabales > Fabaceae > Lathyrus > Lathyrus tuberosus. Next base: position 4,659,163 of record JALAZF010000048.1, on the reverse strand, counting down.
GAAGGCGCCAGGCGCAACCAAACAAATACCGCTTGTTGAAAATCTGTAAAGGGCAGACGCCACCCTGCCTTGTCGAACATGAACTCGTAAAGAGGGAACCTCATCCCTCTGTACGTCGAGCAGATCCGATGATGTGCTTGAGGTCGGAACACCTTCCACGACTTCGAGGAACGCACCAGCTGGTGCTCGACTGTGCAAAAAATAATGTCCTCGTCCTCGTCAACAAAATGGGAAGCCATGTTCAACGGCTCATCGCTGACCCACTCCGCGAGGGGACGTTCCTCGACCCTAGTGATTGGAGCCATTGGAGAGTCAGGTTGGTCATCGACGTCCAACGATCCCACGGCCACAGAAATGGATGAAGCTTCCATATACCTGAAAAGCAGAAGGAAATGGTGAATTCGCTGATCCATATCAAATTCACCCCTCCACCACTGTTCAAGTGAAAGGGCGAAGAGGGAGCGTCGAGATCTCGAGGCGGTCGCGCTCGTCCGCGTCCCCGAGACAACCGACGAGCGTCCCCGAGACCATCCTCAGGTCACCGGTGCGCCGCTTGGGGAGGATTCCTTCACATAAAAGGGATATTGGCGAGAAACCCGAGAGTTTCATCTTGTGTCCTCGGGACATTCTTCGTGTCCCCGGGATACTCATCCCTTCTCCCCACGATATGCAACAAGAAACTATGAAATCCCGTCGTTTTCTCCGGAGATTTCGTGATTTCCATGAGAACTTCATCAGTTCACCATGAAACCACCCTATAAATGTAAACGAAAGGAGAAAAAGAGAGAAACTTACTTGAAAAATGCTTCCGGTAGGGTTCCGGCACGGGAGTTGGTGGCGACGTACGGTGGCAAAGTAGAGAAGGAAGAGAGAGAGAGGGAGTCTGAGCGAAGGGGGAGCAAAAGTGAAAATGAGACGTGATGACCCCTATTTATAAGGGCCTCGAGGATTTCCTAGGCAATGGATTACGTTACCCTAGCGTAGCCGCCCTAGGGAATGATGAGGCGTGACACGTGGCACACACTTTCCCACGCACGTCTTTTCATTCCCCAACACGCGTCCTTCCATTCGCCTCGCTTCAGACTTCTCATATCCCAGAGACGTCGCTCATCCGCAGCCAGTCTAGCCTGAGCAGATCGATTTATTTCTCCCCGTTTGACCAACCGCTCCTTATCTAAAATCCCTTCCCCGACTAGATAAGTCCTCGACATAGCTGGCCATTAAGTCATTACTCCGACACCTCAGAGCAATGACTTGGGGGGATCCTGTTCTGGACTGGGCTGGGGTCTGCCCCTCAATCGAGCAGGCCCAACCCACACGTCCCGGGATGGCCCAACAAGGGCCTCTTAGCACGACCTATGTCAGACATACGCCCTTCTCAACATTGTCGGGCACACGCACGGTATAGAGCGTCGGGCAGGGTGCTAAGCCTCCCCGGCCTCGCTCCTCCCCGACACTCAGGTTCTCTTCCCCCGAGGAGTCTTCTCCTCCTGCACATAAGTTCCTCCCCGCGAGGACACGTCTCTCCCCGACACGCAAGACTCCACCCTGCGAGGACACGTTCTCATGTTACCACCCACTCCCGATGGAATCGGTCTGCCCTAATTCCGGAGATCTAGGAACGGTTACCCCAGGGCGAAGACCACGTGCTGGTCTTCACTATGCCACGTAAGCCCTGACAGTTACTTGGATTGGGCATGGCAATCCAGCCCAGTGCTAGTGACCGTTGGCCCCGTGCTGGGGGCTCTCTATAAATACCCTCTCACTTGAGAGGGTCAGGTTACACACTCTTTTACACTGTTGTACCCCAAATTTTACCCTTAGATCCATTGATCTCTTGCATAGCTAACCCTTTTACCAGGTTTTGTTTGTGTTTGTTTCATATTTATCAGGTTTTATCTTAAGAAGATTCAAGAGGTGTTTAATCAAGATTTTGAATGGAGCATTGAATCAAGCAAGTCTCTCATTTCAAAGAGATGTCTCCATAACCCTCTTCATAATCCTCTCCATAACCAAATACCTATCCATTTTATCCACCCTCAATTGTCTTTCTCAATTCCTAACCAATTTCAACAATCATCTATTAACTAATTTTATCCAATTCCTTTATTTTTCAAACCATATCCATGACCATTTCAATTACCAAGTTCACCTATTATTTATCTTTTTTTATTCTAAATCATTTTCTTTTATAACAAAAAGAGATAGAAAATCAATACTAAGATTTTTGCTCATAAGCCCATCATCAATAGGCCCAACGTGCAAATATGTTACAAACCATTGAAACTCATTTGCCAAGGACCAATAAGAATCAAGCAAGGTGCTTTGACTTTTCAACTTTGCTCTCTGACCAATGAAGAGGCGACGTGTGGCATACAAAGAGACAAAACAACCAAATGTTTTCTTCTCCCTTGGTCGTGCTTGCGATTTGCAGAAGAGAAGAGAAATTCAAATACAATTGAATCAATTCATCCAAAAATCGTTTCACAATTCAATCCCTTGGCGCGTTTTCTCATTTTGAATTCTCCCAAAAATACTTCCCGTTTGAGCTTTCAAGGATTGGTTCATTAAAAGTGTTTCTGAAGCATTACTCATTTCAGCATACAGCCTGCTCTCACCTGCAGATCCCTCACGCAATCCCCAATCTTTACCTCATCTGATACCCTTTCATATGACAATAGATAAGGAGCTCTTAAGCAATACACGAAGTAGTGAAATGGACCCTGCAACCTCTGAGTTTTTGTGCAGCAAGGGCAGCGTATTTGTCTCCAAGGAGTGGACCAATATTTGAATTTTGAAGAGAGACGTTGTAACCCTAGTTTTTCACTCAGCACACCAAGTGTTTGTCCTTTGGACTCAAGCAACCCAAGCCCATTTGTTCAGCCTATAAAAGGAGATTGCTTCTACACTTTAAGACACCAACAATTCTCACAAATACTCAAATAGTCCCTGAAGTTTCCTAAGTTTCGAGCAAGAAAGGTGAAAGGTGGCTTTGGAGTGCTTTGGAAGGAAAGCAGTCAACATACTTGAAGGCAGTGGACATTACTCCACTTGGTATCGCATTCTTTCCCCCTTGTTAATCATGCTCAAATGATCATTATGTCATGCGCATTTTTGTTGTTCTTTACATTATATAGCTTGCTAACATGTGCTTAAGTATGTTGTTTGTTTGATCATGGCTTGATATCATAAAATAGATGATTTTGTGTGTTGATATGATATACATGTATGCTTTTTGTGTTAAGATATAATGCCTCTGGTTTTGTTCATTGAATGGCTGCAAATTTATAAGTTCTCATGATGATACTGTATTGTCAAGTTTAGATGACTGATTTGTTAACTTACTTATGTGTCATATGTGCTTAGAAGTGATTTTGAGGCAAGAGACTCGTGATTTTTTGTTCCTCTATGTGGTTCTGATATGCTCATAAGTCGTGGGATGGTTGAACCTATCCATTTTTTGTTGTTGGTTTAATGGTTGATTGAGGCTGTTAAGTTGTTCTCTTTAAAAGTAGCACTGATTTTTTTTCTGTTACTATCATGCATGATCATTTTTTGTTCTCAATATATGGTTTTGGACTTTATTGTTGTTGATCATTTTGATGCTTTGTTTCACATTTGTATGCACCACTTTGCCTTGGCATTGTTGATGATTGACCAATGTATCTGAGTTTGGATTATTTGAACTGTTAGTATATGCAAGCTATTGCTAAGTGTTGCACCTCATTGGAATGATTTTGGTTTAATGTATGTTTAAGGTTTATATTCATGAATGTTGAATTTAGGATAAGAATGGTGTTGCTGTCAGTTTGCTTTGAGTTGTTCCTATCATGTGCCTCAATGTTCCATGACCTGTCATACTATGCTATTTCACCTTGTACATGCTAATACTATTATGTTGAAATTGTTAATTTCAGAAAGTCATGTTTTGTGGCATCATGCTTTTATTTTCCATGTTAAACTTTATGTGTGCTAGCTTTGATATGTTTGTTGACATGCTCCTAAGTTATGGATGTTTGATACCACAGTGTGCTTCTAATATTTACCAAACCACCTTGAACCTAGTCCATATATGTGTGATGAATGTGCTTGCATGATTGTTGCCTAAATTTGGTTTTTACTATGTCCTATGCTACTGTCTGTGTTAAATGATACCACTTGATTGAATTTGAACTTGGTTGCTATGATATGTCCTATTCTATCTTGAATATATGTGTATGATTCATAAAGGCCTTTGACCATCATAATGTTTTTGTGCTTATCCTTGCAAACATTTTCCTTATATCAACATGATGAGTGTAGCTGTTTGTATGTCTGATATTCATGCCTAGCTGCTACTTAATTTGGATGCAATTATGTATGAACAATTCTGTTTAGACTCTTGTTTATGGCAATGCTGTGTTTCAAACTTACCTTGACATTGTATGAAATTTGTGTACCCTTAATCTAACTTGATACATGAATTATCACTATGCTTGCTACCATTATGATTGAAAGCATCTTTCCTTGACATTATGTGACTTCATGCTTGATTGGTATTCCTTCATAAGTACTTATGTTGTATTGAGCTACCATCATTGTCTTTGTATGTTGAACTGTAATCAGGCCATGTTGTGATATATACACTGACCTTAAATTGTTGTTTAGTATGTGAATATGCTGGATGTATGTATCAAGCTGCCTTGTACCTGCTAGGTCATGATTTTGCTCTTAGTCCAACATTTAAAACTGATATATTTGGTTTGTGGATTTGTGAAGTTTATGTATTTTGGTTTGACTTATTTACAATCTGCTAATATTGGTCCTTCATTGAACATTACCTATGAAATCACCCTGACATTGACAAATTCACACACTTTTTCAACAAACTCACTGAATTTACAAATCACCATGCTATGTGTTTTATTGTCAGTGCAGCCTACCTCATCAAGTTTATCTTATAAGACCTATGTGATTTCCTTTTCAAATGATTGATCTAACATGACTGCTCAACCCATCAAAAGGTTTTTAATCTCCAATTCATTGACTGCCTGTGTATGACTTTACTAACTTACCTCGCTTTTGCACTGATTTGTTTGTCCACATGAAACTTATGTTTGAATCCATGCCATACTGTTCTGGATTCCATGATCTGCATGATTGTTTATCAGTTGTGTCTAAGATGTATCATTTCATTGAATTCCATTTGGATGTGTTGTATGTTAGCTCACTACCTTGTGGAATGTGTTTGCCCTAATGACTTGTTGCTCATATGCTACTGACTGCATCATGCCTTAACTTGTCCTCTTGCTTTCTTGCATTTTGAACAATCAATCTTGTCAATCATATGATTTTAATCCTAGAACAGCTCTGCTATACTCCTTTTAAGCATGCCAAGTCTTGAGAATGCTTTTATACATGAAACTAACCTAATTTCCATGCTGGTTTGGATCCTTAAACTACATGTTTGTTTATTAGTTGTATTCCAAGATGTTTCATGTCATTGAACCCTTTATGAATATGCTGTATGCTTGCTGCCATGGCTGTGAGAAGTGGTCACTCTATACATTCAAATGTTCTTTACTTTATGTCCAATGTACTTGATGAAAGTGTTTGTTTAGTATTCCATATGTGTGTTAATGCATGAGGCTGAAGTTTAAATTACATGTTCCTGCTTCATTTTATTTGACAATGGTTGTTGGTGAATGGCATGGCATAGATGTTGCTGTCGTGAGCAGTTTGTGTATTTGGTGAGTTTGTGTTGTTAATTTGGATTATATGCGCGTGCAAGGCCTATGTATTTATTGAGTTGGATATGTTACCGGATGTAACAGCCACCCCAGTGGCAAGCACACACTAACACACGCCCTTTCACCCTTAGGACTGGGGTTCAAATCCCCCTCGCCCCAGTCCTTTTGTTTTTTTTCTTCTGATTTTCGCTTCTTTTTATATATGTATGTGTGTTTTCATTGCTTGTTCAAGGGCGTGCGTTGGCTTGGTTGGCATTGGTTTTAACCTGTGAGCGAAGGGTCCTGGGTTCAATCCCTAGGAGTTCCCTTTCCTTTCTTTTTAATACTTAGTAGTTTTCATTTATTTTATTTTCTAGTTTATGCTTAAATTTCAAATTTTCATAACTTGTTCGTTTTTCATCCTTTTTCTTCCATTCTTTTTGCTAAATGCTTCTAATTGAATTTATTTGTTGAGCATAAAAAGAAATTGATAAAAATATTTAATCTTGAGGCATTTATTCATGATAAAATTGGAAGTACCTTTTTAAGGTTTTATTGTATCTTTTTTATTTATCTTGCCATGTTATTTTTGTTTACCATGTTTGAATAATGTCTATGTATGATTCTAGTCTTGCATGATTTCATGAACTTTGTTTCATCTCTTTATCTTGTTCATGTCTTTTTACATCATCATATTTGAATTCTTGACTCTTTATTTCTTAGTAATCTTAATTATTATCTTCCCCCCATTCCAAAGGGAGATCATCCTAAATTGACTCTTGAGTCACTAAACAACCACCCTACCTTATCCTTTTAGGTTTATCCCTTTTCTTGGCCTCATGAGAACCTTGAAATCATAACTTAGAAATAGGTTAGAGTTTTGAACTCTATGTGATTCTCACCATCATGAGAACTCACTTTCCCCCTATAACTTAGATTTAGAGAGTTATCGTGAACTCTAAAATGAGCTCATACTCATTTCCCCTTGGAACTTTGGCCATAGTCAATGGTTCCTTTTTCACCCTTAGATCGGTGAACTATAGATACTCCGATTCCACTCCCGTCAGGATACGTAGGCGCAAAGTGCGATACTTTGTCGAGTATACTTAAATACTAACCCCTAGGGTTTCAACCTTTAGCATAGTACCCTTAGCAAGCGAGCAAGACATAACAAACTCAAACAAGAGGTTCCTGTAGAGTACTACGGATACTTAGGGTGCTAATACCTTCCCTAGGCGTAACCAACCCCCGAACCTTAGATCTCCCCCCTTTAGGTTTTTCTCGATCTTGAACCTTTCCTTTGGATAAATCAAAGTCGGTGGTGAACTTCAATGTTTTGTGATGCAAGTTAATTAATAGCTTGTTATCCGATTCTCACCGCAACAGAAATGACGACTTCACTGGGGAGACTCTGAATAAGGGTTAAGCCCACCTTGTTTTGCTTGTATTATTTATACTTATTTGCTATGTTTGTATATATCTGTTTGATTGCCTATATATATGCTTTGCTTGAAATCTTTTGTTGACTTGGTTCTTGAGTGGTGAGGTAAATCCTAACCCGGATTTAAGTGCACTTATGATAGGACGATGGTATATTCAAGGAGGCTTTGAGGGAGTCGATTCCTGAAAAAGTTGACTTGAGACACCATCACTCAGTTGAGGCCCTCTTGAGAGTCTAGTCATGTTGAATGAGTCTATTCATGAAAACGTGCTACTCTCGACCTAGGAGCCCTTGATATTGAGGACCGTAGTTACCAAACCCCACTTGGCCTTTTAGGATGTAGTGCGGTGACCATGATGGAGTCTATTTCTGAATTGGTTATCACACGATACTACACTCAGACGAGATTCTCTTGAGAATTTTATTGATTACTAAGTCATCTGGGAAGTCGATAAAATCCGAAAGATGGGTTGTCGACTCTGGGAACTTCTTAGAACCCTGTTCAGCAGATGAGAACCAGTAGTACATACCAATGGGGAGGGTAAACCCTGGCTCCATGCTCAAACCTATCCCCTTTTGTTTGTGTTTTGTGTGTCTTTGTGTGTGCTTTGCATTCATACATCATAAGCATTCATGTTGCATCTGTTTCATGGAACTCATATTTCTTTTCTTATATCAGAGGGATATCATGGATAGCTCAAGAAGAAACACCATTAAATACACTTTCAAGAGCCCAAAATTGGATGACCTAAGGAAATTGGGAGATTTGCTAACGGACCCTGAAGGATTCATAGACAGATATGGGAAGTTATGGGTTTTGTTGAAGAAGAACATTGATGAAGGACTCCTCTCAACTCTGCTTCAGTTTTATGACCCAAAGTATCACTGCTTCACATTTCCTGACTATCAACTCTTACCTACCCTTGAGGAATACTCTCAGATAATTGGTTTGCCTATCAAGGATGAGTCCCCATTTCCCATCTTCGAGAAGGATCCTAAAGAGGAAGAAATAGCCAAGAAAACTCATATGGAGTTAGTTGACGTCAAAAGCAATTTAACTTCTAAGGGAGGAATTTTTGGGTTAACTGCTAAGTTTTTGTTTGAAAAGGCTCGTTATTTTGCTAAACACTCTAACCGGGATGCCTTTGAAGCTGTTTTTGCATTGCTCATCTATGGACTTTTCTTGTTTCCGAACATTGACAACTTTGTGGATCTGAATGCAATCAAAATCTTCTTGAAACAAAATCCGGTATCTACCCTGCTTGCTGAAGCTTATCACTCAATCCATACAAGAAACGCTCATGGAAATGGACAGATTACTTGTTGTGTCCTCGTATTGTATAGGTGGTTTATTTCACATCTACCAAAGGCAAGTGCATTCTGGGATTCCAAGAAAGGATGGTGGTCTCAGAGAATTATGGCACTCTCCCATGCAGACATTGACTGGTATAATCAGGTGTATGATGGAAACCTGATTATAGATAGCTGTGGAAACTATGGCAACGTGCCTCTTCTTGGCATTAAAGGTGGAATCAGCTATAACCCTGTCTTAGCACGACGCCAATTAGGGTATCCTTTGGAGGATAAACCTCTCAGTATTCATGTGGAAAACATCTACTTTGAAGCATATTACAAGAAAGAAGAACAGAAGAAGCTGATCTTAAACGCTTGGGGTAGCAAGCGCAAAAGAGGAAGAAGTTCTTTGGGAAGACCTAACTGTGTGTCATTAGAGCCCTATCTCTAATGGGTCAGAAGAAGAGCTATAGAGTTAAAGATGCCCTACAAAAGGCAAGAACCAATTGCTTTGAAGAAAGAGCCTGTTTTATACTTCATGTCAAAAGAAGAGGAACTGGAGATTTCCTTAAGACAAGCCCAACGGTCAGAAGAAGCCTGGAAGCTCAAATATCAAGTGGTTGTTGAAGAAAACCTAGAACTCCAGAAGCAACTACAGACCAAGAATGAAGAGTTACTTTCATACAAGAAGAGAAAAGCCTTGGAAGATCCAAGCTCCTCTAACACTCAGCCTCCTGCTTGGAAATCCATCCTCGACAACCTCGTCACAAAAAGGGATCAGATGGAGAAGGAAATCACAAGACTCAACACAAGACTCTTAGGAGAAATTCCTTAGGACTTTCTAGCTTTTATTTAGCTTCATGTTTAGGGCTTTTGAAAGTGTATCAACTCTTGTAATTCACCTTTTATTTAATGAAAATGAGGTCTTTTGATATCTCTTGATATTTCGCGAGTGTTTGGGTTCCATGAAACTTTGCATTGCATCTTGCATTCTCTGCTAAACTATCAAGATACTAATTTTGTTTTGCAGATTTTGTAGAAATGGATGCTGCAGGGAAAAGAGTTTGGCCTTATTTCTTTGAACTACCAGAGGTGGAGCGTTTTTTGTGGTTGGGAGAGATGGTTGAAGACCAGTCAGCCTTCGCTGATAGATATGGGTGTATCATTCCACTGATGAAGACACTAATGACTGTAGGGCCCCTTGAAGTTTTGGTCTAGTTGTATCATCCCGCGTACCGTTGTTTCGTGTTCCCTGAGTTCCAGTTGGTGCCAACCCTGGAGGAATTCTCAGCCATGATATGGATTCCAATCAGAGAAGCTCCCATATTTATTGGGATTGAAGAAATGCCTTCCGCCAGAGACATCGCCAGAGTAACCAGAATCAGATTATCTGACATCCAAGCTAACTTGACCAACAAAGGAGGAAAGCGCGGACTACCCGCTCAATTCTTGTTGGAAAAGGCTCTGTATTTCAAAAACAGAGGAAGTGAGGCTTTGGTTGAATCAACCCTAGCTCTGATGATATATGGGTTATTTCTGTTCCCAAGCGCCAAGAACTTTGTGGATTCCCAAGCCATTCATATTTTTACAGTCAACAATCCGGTCCCGACACTACTCGCGGATGTTTACCATTCCATACAGACCAGATACACAAGAGGCTGTGGGCCAATTGTCTGCTGCGTAGCCCTTTTTTACAAGTGGTTCATTTCTTATCTGCCAAAGCCTCCGACCTTCTGGGAGGTAGAAGACTGTAAGATTTAGTCAAAAAGGTTGATGGAATTGAAACATACCGACATCGTATGGTATGATTCAACTGAAGAAGGAATTATTATAATCCATAGTTGTGGGGATTGCCCCAATGTGCCTCTCATGGGGAGAAACGGTTGTATCAATTACAACCTCGTCCTTGCACGTCGTCAACTGGGTCATTTGAAGGAGGGAATTCCAGATGATGAGGATATGCAGATGATGTTTTATGACGAGAGAGGAGGTTTTGAAATGAAGATGCGATTGGAGCGCACTTGGCGCCAAATTAACAGACAATTATGGAAAGCTGAATGCCCAGTCACAGAGGCCCACTTACAATGGTCTCGCGACATAGCTCGTGTAATGATGAAGCCACATCCTCACCATGAATCACCTACCAAGACAAAGCATAAGATGGTGGAAGCGTTAGGAGAATTGGTTCTTGCAAAGGAGGAAACAAAAGAGCGTATCATCAAATTAATAAGAGTAATTAATGGAGGAGAGGGATCATCAACCAGTGGATTCAATCCTTAGTGTCACTGTCGTTATTTCCTTTGTTGTTAATGTTCCTCTTTTGATGTATTTCTACTTATGTACTCGGAGTATGAGGATACACTGCTCCTGATGTAATGCTCACCAGACTCTTGAATGAAGAAATCTATTTTGTCAAAGAATCTATTGTCTATATTATTTGCAAAATTTCTTTGGTTTCTTGATAGTTTAGCTTGCATCTGCATTTGCATCCTCATTTGCATCTTCATGTGCATTTTCCTTTGTCTTTATCTCATGTCACCGTGTTCTCTCCAGAGTCGTCACACTGAATCCCAGACACAACTAAAACACCCGGGCCCAAGCTCGATTCAGGATGTCAGAGGCATACGGAGAAATGGACAGAGTCAATAATGAGCTGAATGAAATATGAGGAGGGGTGGGACAAATCCTCAAGGCTATTAATGTTATGAAAGCAAAGATGGACACCCAGACCACTGTGGTCTCTGAAATCGTCACCACAACGATAGAATCTCCTATCATCCCTGTCACAAGCCACACCTTGGGCATGCCAGGTGATTTTATCCGTGCTATAGTTCCTTTATCCACACAGCAAACAGTTCCTTTGGTCAATGAGACTCTGCAAGCTATTCCTACCTATGCTCTGCCAGCAGTGCAAACACAAGTGCATCCGGTTTTCCAAAACCACCATCCCTACGATTATGTCGATGTGTCAGAAGAAGGAGATGATAGACACGAGAAATTGAGAGAAAGTGTTGAAACAATGCAGAGGAAGATGAAGGCGATGGAGTTAAGTAATGCATTCAGTACTGATATCAAAGACATGTGCTTAGTTTCAGATTTGGTAATTCCACCCAAATTCAAGTTACCAAGTTTTGAGTTGTACTCAGGAGCCATGTGTCCCAAATCCCATCTGATCATGTACTACCGAAGAATGGCCGCGCACGTACGTAATGACAAGCTGATGATCCATTGTTTTCAGGACAGTTTGAAGGGGGCTGCTGCTAAGTGGTACTTAAGTCTAGACCAGTCCCAGGTCCATTGTTTCCAAGATGTGACTGATGCCTTTGTAAAACACTATAAGTACAATATGGATCTAGCCCCTGACCGTAGGCAGTTATTGAGTATGGCCCAAAACAGTACTGAGACCTTCAAAGAATATGCACAATAATGGAGAGAGACTGCTTCTCAGGTCGAACCACCATTGACTGAGAAAGAGTTGGCTGATTGGTTTGTAGACACAATAAAGCCTGAGTTTTATGAGAGGATGATCAGCAGTGTCAGTGCTAATTTCGCTGATATTGTTTCAATTGGCGTGAAGGTAGAAGCAGGATTAAAGAGTGGAAAGGTAATCTGTTCTCTGAGTAGTTCAACCGGCGCCAATACTAAGAAGTCTCCTAGTCATTCTCACAAGAAGAGGGAAGGAGAAACTAATGCCATCATGGCAGGAAAGACCCAGAGCCCTCGATGGAAGCAACCAATGTACCAGCAACAGCAGAGACCAAACTTCTCTCAGCATCCAATCTACCAGATACAGTATGCTCAGCAACCCTACGTAGATGCTATTACGCCTACTTTTAACCACCAAGCAGCGCAGCAGGCGCCAGCATATCAACAAATAGCTTATCAGCAATGGCCTAAAAACCAGAATTATCAGCAACCAAGACCACAGGTCCCACAACAGAATTCTCCCCACAAAAGGCAAGGAGGAAAGCCAACATTTCCACCTATACCAATGTCATATACAGAGCTCTACCCTTCCTTAGTGGAGAAAGGTTTGATCGTTACTAGACCTTTGGGACCGCCAACCGAGAAATCTATGCCTTTCTTCAACCCAAATGCAACTTGCGCTTTCCATCAAGGAGGGGCTGGTCATGACTTGGAGAGCTGTTTAGTGTTGAAAAATGTAGTGAAGGGGTTGATGGAGAAGAATATCCTTTCATTTGCTGATAATCAACCGAATGTGAAAAACAATCCTTTACCTACCCATGGGACTACTAATGCCATAGAAGATGAGAAGGATGAGGTATTAGTGTTGGATGCAACAAAGATCAAAACTCCTATCAAGTCTTTTCATGCTAAGCTGTTTAAAGTTGGGTTAGTTGAAGTTTGCCATGATGACTGTGAAGAATGTAATGTCAGTATCAAGGGCTGCCGTTTAGTCCAAGATGATGTTCAGTATCTGATCAATGAAGGGTTCCTACAGGTGTTCAGCAAAGAAAAGGAAAACAGAGTTGCAGCAATCGAGCCTATATTCAACTTACCAAAGCCAAGAGGGCAGGTATCCGAGTCCAATACACGTAAGCCTGGGTCTGTAGTTCCTGTATTTAATAAACCAATACCAATTTTCAACAATTCTGGAACAACTGATGCTTCCATGATTAATCATCCCAAGCAATATGACGCCCAACAGCCTGTTCCATTTAGGTTCAGAGGGACCAAGGCAGTGCCGTGGGTCTATGAGAATGTCATGAGTAACAGGAGACGAGAAGACGCGATTCCAAGGAAAAAGGTGGGAATCACTGTTGAAGGCGTAGTTCCAAGGAAAGAGGTGGGAACTACTGGTGAAGATGTGACTAATATAGTTGGAACTGGGAAGATGACCCGAAGCGGTATAGTATATACTCCTTCTTTCAAAGAAACCACACCCAGGGAAACTGTCGTCCCCACACCATCTAGAGACAAAGGAAAGGAGGCAATTTCTCAAGAAGAAGATGAAGAGTTCCTAAGAATTATCAAGAGGAGTGATTACAAAGTGGTAGATCAGCTCCATCAGACACCATCCAAGATTTCGATCTTATCTCTGTTAGTCAATTCGCCAGTTCACAGATCAGCTCTGTAGAAGGTGTTGGCCCAGGCACATGTAGCCCAAGATATAACAGCAGGACAGTTTGACCATGTCGTCGCTAATATTACAGCTTGTAACACTATCAGCTTCAGTGACGAAAAGTTACCTCGAGCTGGAAGGAATCATAATTTAGCCTTACATGTATCAGTGAAATGCCAAGAGGATACGATGGCCAGAGTTCTTGTAGATACCGGTTCATCCTTGAATGTTTTGCCAAAAAGAACCCTTGAGAAACTGTCTTACCAAGAAGCTATAATGAGTCCCACTTCACTCATTGTCAAAGCTTTTGATGGTTCAAGAAGATCGGTGATGGGAGAGATTGAGCTACCTGTCTTGATTGGCCCTCAAGTATTCAACATCCTTTTTCAGATCTTAGATATCAACCCTGCCTACAGTTGTTTGTTCGGTAGACCTTGGATCCACGAGGCTGGTGCTGTGACCTCTACCTTACATCAGAAGATGAAGTTCGTGGCCGAAGAGAAGTTAGTTATTATACATGGTGAGGAAGACCTGATGGTCAGTAATTTGTCCTTATTTCGTTACATTGAAGCGGATGAAGATGCTTTGGAAACTTCTTTCCAGGCTCTTGAGATAGCGAATGCCGTTATGATTGATGATAAGGAACCAGTGGCCTCTGTTTGTCCATCTTTTGCTTCTTTCAAAAGCATTCAATCTTCTCTACGAGGAGGAGTACCTGAAGGCTGGGGCAAGATCGTCGAAGTCCCAGAAAGAGAGAAATACCAAGGGTTGGGTTACAAACCAACTTTTGAGGGAAGAACTGCTTCAACAAAAGGAAGACTGAGGACCATTCAAGAGGTGTTCGTCAGTGGAGGACAATAAGTCCATGCAATTATTGAAGACGCTGAAGACGAAGATATCAATCCTTTGGTGTTTCGGTGTGACGTTGCTTTAAGTAATTGGGAAGCCATTGAGATACCCACTTTGTACCCTATGCCAGAGTAATTTGTTTGTTTGCTTTGATGTTTTTAATTCCGCAGCCTCGCCCGAGGTTTTCAGATTATTTTGTATGGGCCACCGCTTTTAAATCTTATTAATCAATGAAAGTGTTTGTTTTGTTAAAAATCTTTGTCTTTATTCTTGCTTTCGCTTTAAGAAAAATGGCAATCTTTTCAAAACTACAAATTTTTTCCTTTTGCGTTCAAGTTTGTGCATTTTTAATAAAATAAATCCCTCCATCGTGCAGAGTATTTCCCAAACCTGTTGTATTCAATGACCCTACTCTCACTATCGACTTTGATTCACCTAATTATCAAGCTGAGGAAGAAGAGGATTATGAGGTCCCCGATGATTTGGCAGAAATGTGTGAGTATCAGTACACGGATCTCCAGCCACACGAAGAGAAAGTTGACGTCATCAACCTTGGCACTGAAGAAAAGAGGAAAGAGGTCAAGATTGGGGCAACACTTGGGGCAGAAATTAGAAAATGGCTAATACTGCTTTTGGAAGAATATGTAGATGTGTTTGCTTGGTCTTATCAAGACATGCCTGGATTGGATACAGATATAGTAGTTCATAAGCTACCACTCAAGCCTGAATGTCCACCTGTGAAGCAAAAGCTCCGTAGAAGTAGACCAGATATGGCTCTCCAAATCAGAGATGAGGTTAAAAAGCAATTGGATGTAGGATTCTTGGCAGTTTCAAAATATCCAGAATGGGTAGCCAACATCGTGCCAGTTATGAAGAAAAATGGTAAAGTGCGAATGTACGTAGATTATAAGGATCTCAACAAAGCTAGTCCCAAGGACGATTTTCCCATACCGCACATCGACACTCTTGTGGATAATACAGCCAAGTTTGCAGTTTTCTCCTTCATGGACGGTTTCTCCGGTTACAATCAAATCAGAATGGACCCAGCTGACATAGATAAAACTACATTTATCACCCCATGGGGAACCTACTGTTACAAAGTCATGCCCTTTGGTTTGAAGAACGCATGGGCAACTTATTAGAGAGCTATGGTGACTTTATTCCATGACATGATCCACAAGGAAATTGAAGTATACGTGGATGACATGATTGCTAAATCCCGAAGTGAGGAGGAACATTTGGGCCATCTCTTAAAGTTGTTCAAAAGACTCCGGAAGTACCAGTTGAAGTTGAATCCGGCCAAATGTACTTTTGTGTCAGATCAGGGAAGTTACTTGGTTTTATCGTCAGCCAAAAGGGAATTAAAGTAGATCCTGACAAGGTACGAGCTATTCAAGAAATGCCAGCTCCACAAACTGAATCACAAGTGAGAGGATTTCTGGGTCGTTTAAACTATATATCCAGATTCATTTCCAATATGACTCCAATTTGTGAACTGATCTTCAAACTACCCCGCCAAGGCCAGACTGTAGAGTGGAATTCTGATTGCCAACAAGCTTTTGAAAAGCTCAAGAATTATTTGCAAGAACCACCTATTCTGATTCCTCCTGTTCCTGGAAGACCTCTCATCATGCACATGACTGTTCTAGAGGGATCCATGAGTTGTGTACTGGGTCAACGTGATGAAACTGGTCGCAAAGAACATGCCATTTATTACCTAAGTAAGAAGTTCACTGATAGTGAAAGTCGTTATTCACTACTTGAGAAAACCTGTTGTGCCTTAGCATGGGCCACCAAACGTTTGAGGCAGTATTTGATATGTCACACTACTTTGTTGATCTCGAAAGTGGATCCAATAAAGTATATCTTTGAGAAGCCTGCTCAAACAGGAAGACTTGCCCGTTGGCATATGCTATTGTCAGAATATGATATCCAATATGTACCTCAAAAGGCTATCAAGGGAAGTGTATTATCGGAATACCTTGCAGATTAGCCTGTTGAAAATTATGAACCTCTCAAGTTTGATTTCCCGGATGAAGACATTATGGTAGTAAAAGATTGTGAAGAGCCTGGCCCTGATGAATGTCCTGAGACCAGTTTTAGATGGAAGATGATGTTCGATGGTTCTTCCAATTTCAAAGGACATGGTGTAGGTGTTGTATTGATAAACCCCGATGGTGGTTATACTCCTTTCACAGGAAGGTTGGACTTTGGATGCACAAACAATATCGCCGAGTACGAAGCATGTATTTTGGGTCTAGAAGCTGCAATTGACCTTGGAATCAATGTTCTTAAAGTTATGGGTGATTCTGCTTTGGTCATTTACCAAGTCAAGGGTGAATGGGAAACCAAGGATGAAAATCTCATTCCATACCGTGCTTACATTATGGAATTGATTAAGTGTTTTGATGAAATCACTTTCCATCATATACCTCGTACTGAAAATCACATAGCTGACTCCCTAGCTATGTTAGCCTCAATGTCGCAAGTCAGGTTTCACAATGAAGCACCTCTCATCAGTATTGAGCGCAAGACCGAACCCGCTTATTGCCAGTCAATTGAAGAAGAGACAGATGGAAAACCATGGTTTCACGACATCATGAATTATCTGAAAACTCAAGAGTACCCCGCCAATGCTTCCAATCTTGATAAGAAAACTTTGCGAAGATTGTCGTCCAAGTTCTTTCTCAGTAACAACGTGCTTTACAAGAGGAATCATGACATGGTCCTGCTAAGATGTGTTGATAAATGAGAAGCAGACCTATTGATCCATGATATTCACGAAGGAGCCTTTGGCACTCACGCCAATGGATATGCCATGGTTAAGAAAATTTTGAGGGTTGGATACTATTGGTTAACTATGGAAGCTGATTGCATCCAATACGCCAGGAAATGTCATAAGTGCCAGATCTACGCCGATAAGATGCATGTTCCTCCGACCTTGCTGAATGTGTTGTCATCCCCTTGGCCTTTCTCTACGTGGGGCATTGATATGATTGGAGCTATTCAGCCGAAAGCTTCTAATGGCCATCATTTCATTTTAGTGGCCATTGATTATTTCACCAAATGGGTTGAAGCTGCTTCTTTTACTAATGTGACCAAACAAGCAGTCGCTCGTTTCATCAAGAATAATATAATTTGTCATTATGGAATTCCCAATAGGATCATCATTGACAATGGAACAAACCTGAACAACAAAATGATGAAAGAGTTATGTGACAATTTCAAGATTGAACATCACAATTCCTCACCTTACCGTCCCAAGATGAATGGAGCTGTCGAGGCTGCTAATAAAAACATCAAGAAGATCTTGCAGAAGATGGTAAAGACTTATAAGGATTGGTACGAGATGTTACCTTTTGCTCTGCACGGATACAGGACTTCGGTTCGAACCTCGACAAGGGCAACCCCTTTTTCTATTGTATATGGAATGGATGCGGTCCTTCCCATTGAAGTAGAAATACCATCTTTGAGAATCCTGATGGAAACTAAGCTTGACGAAGCTGAATAGGTTAGAGAAAGATATGACCAACTGAACCTCATTGATGAGAAGCGACTGACTGCTATGTGTCATGGTCATTTGTATCAGAAAAGAGTGAAGAGGGCATTTGACAAGAAGGTCCGTGTTCGGGAATTTCGAGAAGGAGAGCTTGTACTCAAGAAGATTCTGCCATCTCAAAGGGATGCTCGTGGAAAGTGGGCGCCTAACTATGAGGGTCCATTTGTTGTAAAGACTGTATTTTCAAGAGGTTCTTTATTCCTCACAATAATGGATGGTGAACAGCTCACACACC
Source organism: Lathyrus tuberosus (assembly GCA_022829125.1). Lineage (NCBI taxonomy): Eukaryota > Viridiplantae > Streptophyta > Magnoliopsida > Fabales > Fabaceae > Lathyrus > Lathyrus tuberosus. The sequence continues at coordinate 4,640,995 of JALAZF010000048.1, read as the reverse complement.
CTGTAAATGCTGACTCAGTACAAAAATATTACGCTTGAGAATCTAGGCCCTTTTGTCTGTATCAGCAACATAGAATTCTAGAATTTTTAGTCATTAGGGAGTAGGTAATTGAATATGATGTAATCCTTTCCCATTTCCTTTTTCAATTGTAATGATCTATGGAACTTCGCTATTGGCAAGTTACCATTCTAATGAAATCAGATTTTTGAGCCATTCTTTGTTTGATATTTATCACTACTATGATATTTTCCTTGTTATGCAAAACTTCACTTATTTATTAATAATGGTTTTAAAAGCGGAAAATGTTTTGAAAACTTTGAACTCTCTCTTTGTTACTAAAAGAGGATTGGCAGTATTTCCTGATTTAAATGCTTTAACAATGGCTGACCACTAATACAAAGGACGTCTCACCGGTATCTACACAAGATGTTTGTTGAGGAGTTGTTTCCCCAACAAATTAAAAATGTTCTCACATTGGCTCTAAAACTGATTGCCTGCTCAGATTTCAGTGTGATTGCCTGTAGTGAACACGGTTTTTTCCCTTTTGCTGTTCCCGGTCTGTCATCTCTTGTCGGAGTCGTTTCTTGCATATCATTGAGCATTCGCATCATACCATAGCATTGACCATCTTTGCATTTGGGTGTGTTGTTTGTGTGGTTGTGTTTTCTTTTTTTTCCTCTTTGTGGGTCTTTGGTTCTTTGTCTTTGTTTTGCTTGTGACCGGTCTTTCACTTTTGTGCGCCAGATTTTGACTCTTTGTGCAGTATTCCCCAGGAAGTCTAACATGTAACCATTCTATTACCTACATCACTTCATTTGGATACCTAAATTTCAGTAACTGCTGGCATTGTAAACCTCTGGTTATCGTGAATCAGTTGTTTATATCAGGTTATCGTGAACCTAAATCTCTGGTTATCGTGAGCCAGTTGTTTGTATCAGGTTATCGTGAACCTAAACCTCTAGTTATCGTGAATCAGTTGTTTGTATCAGGTCAAATATGAACCTAAACCTCTGGTTATCGTGAATCAGTTGTTTGTACAGGTTATCGTGAACCTAAATCTTTGGTTATCGTGAATCATTTGTTTGTATCAGGTTATCGTGAACCTAAAACTTTGGTTATCATGAATGTTTGCATCAGGTTATCGTGAACCTAAACTTCGGTTATCGTGAACTAGTTTTTCTTATATCAGGTTATCATGAACCTAAACTTCTGGTTATCGTGAACCAGTTAGTTTATATCAGGTTATCGTGAACCTGTATTTCCGGTTATCGTGAACCATTTGTTTATATCAGGTTATCGTGAACCTGTATTGCTTAAACTTAGGTCAAATATGAACCTAAACCAATTACAAATCCAGCTCATACTGACTTTCTTCATAAAAGCAAATTATTTGTTGTCTCAACCAACTCTTATGAGTACCAGAGTCTATTCTTGGCTTATTAACCTTGTTCCCTTTTAAACTCCAGGTGTTTTTATCTGGCGCGCAGAGTTCGTCTCTGTCTTTTCTGGTATTTCTTGAAGATCCCGTTTAAACTCTTCAGTATAAGAAATCCCTAGAAAATCTTTTCTTTGGGTGTCTATCCTTTTATTTCAATTGATCTCTAGTGGAGATCGCGTCTTCTTTCTGGTTTCGTGCCCAGTAAGAGTGTGTCTTTTCCCTAGTGTCGTCCGGTCATATTTGAACCTGTCGTCCATCTCCCTGGATTTTTCCCCAGTGGAGAATACCCTTTTTCTATCCCCGGTGTTGCCTCAGAGTTTCCCCAGTGAGTCTTATTTTTTGTTGGTCAGCCTGTATCCCCAAGGAGTTTTCCTTGTGAATACTAACCTTCTTTCTTTCCTAGTGAAGCTCATCTGTGTTTGGTAGCTCTTTATTCTTTGGTGTCCTGTTTTGTCTGCATTTTTGCATCTATCATGGCATCATATCATCATATTAGTAGCATTGCATGTCTATGCATCTAAGGGAAAAAATTTTGGTTATCTGTATTTAAATATCTTTCACCTTGATTTCATGAGGATTTTCATCTCTCATGTCATCCGGTGAAGATATTTAAATAGGGGCAACTGTTGTACCCCTAATTTTACCCTTAGATCCATTGATCTCTTGCATGTCATACTAGGCCAATCATGTTGCATAGCTAACCCTTTTACCAGGTTTTATTTGTGTTTGTTTCATTTTTATCAGGTTTTATCTTAAGAAGATTCAAGAGGTGTTTAATCAAGATTTTGAATGGAGCATTGAATCAAGCAAGTCTCTCATTTCAAAGAGATGTCTCCATAACCCTCTTCATGATCCTCTCCATAACCAAATATCTATCCATTTTATCCACCCTCAATTGTCTTTCTCAATTCCTAACCAATTTCAACAATCATCTATTAACTAATTTTTATCCAATTCCTTTATTTTTCAAACCATATCCATAACCATTTCAATTACCAAGTTCACCTATTATTTATCTTTTTTTTGCTAAATCATTTTCTTTTATAACAAAAAGAGATAGAAAACCAATACTAAGATTTTTGCTCATAAGCCCATCATCAATAGGCCCAACGTGCAAATATGTTACAAACCATTGAAACTCATTTGCCAAGGACCAATAAGAATCAAGCAAGGTGCTTTGACATTTCAACTTTGCTCTCTGACCAATGAAGAGGCGACGTGTGGCATACAAAGAGACAAAACAACCAAATGTTTTCTTCTCCCTTGGTCGTGCTTGCGATTTGCAGAAGAGAAGAGAAATTCAAATACAATTGAATCAATTTATCCAAAAATCGTTTCACAATTCAATCCCTTGGCGCGTTTTCTTATTTTGAATTCTCCCAAAAATACTTCCTGTTTGAGCTTTCAAGGATTGGTTCATTAAAAGTGTTTCTGAGGCGTTACTCATTTCAGCGTACAACCTGCTCTCACCTGCAGATCCCTCACGCAATCCCCAATCCTTACCTCATCTGATACCCTTTCATATGACAATAGATAAGGAGCTCTTAAGCAATACACGAAGTAGTGAAATGGACCCTGCAACCTCTGAGTTTTTGTGCAGTAAGGGCAACGTATTTGTCTCCAAGGAGTGGACCAATATTTGAATTTTGAAGAGAGACGTTGTAACCCTAGTTTTTCACTCAGCACACCAAGTGTTTGTGCTTTGGACTCAAGCAACCCATTTGTTCAGCCTATAAAAGGAGCTTGCTTCTACACTTTAAGACACCAAGAATTCTCATAAATACTAAAATAGTCCCTGAAGTTTCCAAAGTTTTGAGCAAGAAAGGTGAAAGGTGGCTTTGGAGTGCTTTGGAAGGAAAGCAGTCAGCATACTTGAAGGCAGTGGACATTACTCCACTTGGTATCACATTCTTTCCCTCTTGTTAATCATGCTCAAATGATCATTATGTCATGCGCATTTTTGTTGTTCTTTACATTATGTAGCTTGCTAACATGTGCTTAAGTATGTTGTTTGTTTGATCATGGTTTGATATCATAAAATAGATGATTTTGTGTGTTGATATGATATACATGTATGCTTTTTGTGTTAAGATATAATGCCTCTGGTTTTGTTCATTGAATGCTGCAAATTTATAAGTTCTCATGATGATATTGTATTGTTAAGTTTAGATGACTGATTTGTTAACTTACTTATGTGTCATATGTGCTTAGAAGTGATTTTGAGGCAAGAGACTCATGATTTTTTGTTCCTCTATGTGGTTTTGATATGCTCATAAGTCGTGGGATGGTTGAACCTATCCATTTTTTGTTGTTGGTTTAATGGTTGATTGAGGCTGTTAAGTTGTTCTCTTTAAAAGTAGCACTGATTTTTTTCTGTCATTATCATGTATGATCATTTTGTGTTCTCAAGTTATGGTTTTGGACTTTATTGTTGTTGATCATTTTGATGCTTTGTTTCACATTTGTATGCACCACTCTGCCTTGGCATTGTTGATGATTGACCAATGTATCTGAGTTTGGATTATTTGAACTGTTAGTATATGCAAGCTATTGCTTAGTGTTGCACCTCATTGGAATGATTTTGGTTTAATGTATGTTTAAGGTTTATGTTCATGAATGTTGAATTTAGGATAAGAATGGTGTTGCTGTCAGTTTGCTTTGAGTTGTTCCTATCATGTGCCTCAATGTTCCATGACCTGTCATACTATGCTATTTCACCTTGTTCATGCTAATACTATTATGTTGAAATTGTTAATTTCAGAAAGTCATGTTTTGTGGCATCATGATTTTATTTTCCATGTTAAACTTTGTGTGTGCTAGCTTTGATATGTTTGTTGACATGCTCCTAAATTATGGATGTTTGATACCACAGTGTGCTTCTAATATTTACCAAACCACCTTGAACCTAGTCCATATATGTGTGATGAATGTGCTTGCATGATTGTTGCCTAAATTTGGTTTTTACTATGTCCTATGCTAGAGTCTGTGTTAAATGATACCACTTGATTGAATTTGAACTTGGTTGCTATTATATGTCCTATTCTATCTTGAATATATGTGTATGATTCATAAAGGCCTTTGACCATCATAATGTTTTTGTGCTTATCCTTGCAAACATTTTCATTATATCAACATGATGAGTGTAGCTTTTTGTATGTCTGATATTCATGCCTAGCTGCTACTTAATTTGGATGCCATTATGTATGAACAATTCTGTTTGGACTCTTGTTTATGGCAATGCTGTGTTTCAAACTTACCTTGACATTGTATGAAATTTGTGTACCCTTAATCTAACTTGATACATGAATTATCACTATGCTTGCTACCATTATGATTGAAAGCATCTTTCCTTGACATTATGTGACTTCATGCTTGATTGGTATTCCTTGATAAGTACTTAAGTTGTATTGAGCTACCATCATTGTCTTTGTATGTTGAACTGCAATCAGGCCATGTTGTGATATATACACTGCCCTTAAATTGTTGTTTAGTATGTGAATATGCTGGATGTATGTATCAAGCTGCCTTATACCTGCTAGGTCATGATTTTGCTCTTAGTCCAACATTTAAAATTGATATATTTGGTTTGTGGATTTGTGAAGTTTATGTATTTTGGTTTGACTTATTTACAATCTGCTAATATTGGTCCTTCATTGAACATTACCTGTGAAATCACCTTGACATTGACAAATTCACACACTTTTTCCACAAACTCACTGAATTTACAAATCACCATGCTATGTGTTTTATTGTCAGTGCAGCCTACCTCATCAAGTTTATCTTATAAGACCTATGTGATTTCCTTTTCAAATGATTGATCTAACATGACTGCTCAACCCATCAGTAGGTTTTTAATCTCCAATTCATTGACTGCCTGTGTATGACTTTACTAACTTACCTTGCTTTTGCATTGATTTGTTTGTCCACATGAAACTTATGTTTGAATCCATGCCATACTGTTCTGGATTCCATGATCTGCATGATTGTTTATCAGTTGTGTCTAAGATGTATCATTTCATTGAATTCCATTTGGATGTGTTGTATGTTAGATCACTACCTTGTGGAATGTGATTGCCCTAATGACTTGTTGCTCATATGCTACTGACTGCATCATGCCTTAACTTGTCCTCTTGCTTTCTTGCATTTTGAACAATCAATCTTGTCAGTCATATGATTTTAATCCTAGAACAGCCCTGCTATACTCCTTTTAAGCATGCCGAGTCTTGAGAATGCTTTTATACATGAAACTAACCTAATTGCCATGCTGGTTTGGATCCTTAAACTACATGTTTGTTTATTAGTTGTATTCCAAGATGTTTCATGTCATTGAACCCTTTCTGAATATGCTGTATGCTTGCTGCCATGGCTGTGAGAAGTTGTCACTCTATACAATCAAATGTTCTTTACTTTATGTCCAATGTACTTGATGAAAGTTTTTGTTTAGTATTCCATATGCGTGTTAATACATGAGGTTGAAGTTTAAATTACATGTTCCTGCTTCATTTTATTTGACAATGGTTGTTGGTGAATGGCATGGCATAGATGTTGCTGTCGTGAGCAGTTTGTGTATTTGGTGGGTTTGTGTTGTTAATTTGGATTATATGCGCGTGAAAGGCCTATGTATTTATTGAGTTGGATATGTTACCGGATGTAACAGCCACCCCCAGTGGCAAGCACACACTATCACACGCCCTTTCACCCTTAGGACTGGGGTTCGAATCCCCCTCGCCCCAGTCCTTTTGTTTTTGTTTTTTTTCTTCTGATTTTCGCTTCTTTTTATATATGTATGTGTGTTCTCATTGCTTGTTCAAGGGCACGCGTTGGCTTGGTTGACATTGGTTTTAACCTGTGAGCGAAGGGTCCTGGGTTCAATCCCTAGGAGTGCCCTTTCCTTTATTTTTAATACTTAGTAGTTTTCATTTATTTTTATTTCAAGCTTATGCTTAAATTTCAAATTTTCATAACTTGTTCGTTTTTCATCCTTTTTCTTCCATTCTTTTTGCTAAATGCTTCTAATTGAATTTATTTGTTGAGCATAAAAGAAATTGATAAAAATATTTAATCTTGAGGCATTTATTCATGATAAAATTGGAAGTACCTTTTTAAGGTTTTATTGTATCTTTTTTATTTATCTTGCCATGTTATTTTTGTTTACCATGTTTGAATAATGTCTATGTATGATTCTAGTCTTGCATGATTTCATGAACTTTGTTTCATCTCTTTATCTTGTTCATGTATTTTTACATCATCATATTTGAATTCTTGACTCTTTATTTCTTAGTAATCTTAACTATTATCTTCCCCCCATTCCAAAGGGAGATCATCCTAAATTGACTCTTGAGTCACTAAACAACCACCCTACCTTATCCTTTTAGGTTTTTCCCTTTTCTTGGCCTCATGAGAGCCATGAAATCATAACTTAGAAATAGGTCAGAGTTTTGAACTCTATGTGATTCTCACCATCATGAGAACTCACTTTCCCCCTATAACTTAGATTTAGAGAGTTATCGTGAACTCTAAAATGAGCTCATACTCATTTCCCCTTGGAACTTTGGCCATAGTCAATGGTTCCTTTTTCACCCTTAGATCGGTGAACTACGGATACTCTGATTCCACTCCCGCTAGGATACGTAGGCGCAAAGTGCGATACTTTGTCGAGTATACTTAGATACTAACCCCTAGGGTTTCAACCTTTAGCATAGTACCCTTAGCAAGCGAGCCAGACATAACAAAATCAAACAAGAGGTTCCTGTAGAGTACTACGGATACTTAGGGTGCTAATACCTTCCCTAGGTGTAACCAACCCCCGAACCTTAGATCTCCCCCTTTAGGTTTTTCTTGATCTTGAACCTTTCCTTTGGATAAATCAAAGTCGGTGGTGAACTTCAAAGTTTTACGATGCAAGTTAATTAATAGCTTGTTATCCGATTCTCACCGCAACATACACTCTAACCTTGTACTTGCTTTTACTTGACCTTTGCCTTACTTTAGCGTCGTAGTACCTTGCAGGTACACCCCCCTCCCGCCGTCTTTCAACCTCACCGGAGCTGAAGTCCACAAGACGTTGCTGGCCACCAAATACTGTCTGATCCAGGTACGATCAGTGGCGCCGTCTGTGGGAACTTTGCTTCCCCGTTTTTCCTCTGATAAACCAAAGCAATCCTCTCATTCATCACCAGCATGGCCAACAACCCGTCTACTAACAAAGCTCTAGACACTATCCTCGCGTAACTCAAGAACGGGAACCACTGCGAAGACACTGCTGCCCTCCACGTCGAAGAAGGCGACGTGAGAGACGGGCATACCGCCTCCCCAGACTCCCAAGATGCGGCTTACGACGCTGCCCAGCAGGACGACCAGCAAGCCGTCTTTCAGCCAGTTTCTCCTCCGCCCAATGCAGATACGAGCACCGTGGTCCTATTTGCCTTAATCAATCAGACCAATCAGCTGATAGCACACCAGAATACTAGAATTGAAGCACTAGAGCGAGGGCGGACACGGCGATCTTCCCCACGAAGACATCGTCGTCCACCCTCACCTCACCGCTCCCCTTCCCCGCGAAGGACCCCATCTGAAGAATCTCGAACCCCCTCGCCGGTGCGCGAGGGCCGTCGTCCACGCCTTGAACACATCCAGCCGGCGATCTCCCAGAAGCGCCATCGCTCCCCAACCTCCGAAGGAACCCAGGCCCTCTGCAACTACCAAGAAGTCCAAAACCACCGAGGAGAGACCGAGGAACCGTTCGAGGAATTCCCCTCCACGGCATCACCGATCCCCTTCGAGATCCCTGGCCGGAAGCGACGACGACGACCAGAGGACCCCTCTGTTGTGGGAGATCATGAACACCCCAATTCCTGCGGACATGGAGAAACCCCCGCCACTGGGGACCTACGACGGTCTGGCAGGCCCCGACGATCACGTCGAAAGTTTCGAAGCCATGCTCGACTTCAGAAACATCAGGGGAGCCATTAAGTGCAAGGTTTTCCCCACCACCTTGCGGAAGGTTGCCATGACATGATACAAGGGTCTGGCACCCGGGTCGATCACATCCTGGAAGCAACTAAGACAACGCTTCACCAAACACTTTGCTGCGTCTCGTCGACACTCGAAGACGGAGGCTGCCCTAGAGAGCATCTTCCAGGGGAAGAAAGAATCTCTCCAGAACTACATTGAGAGATTCAACAGAGAGGCTGTCGAGGTTCATACGACCGACGACATGAAGAAGTATTTGATCATCCATGGACTACGTTTTGGATCTGATTTTGCCAAGTCCGTGGGCCTCCGCAGACCCCGCCGTCTGGAGGACCTCCTCCAACGAGCTCAGTCGTACATCGAGCTCGAGGAGTCGGAGGCAGCGCAGATCGCCCTTGAGTTGAGACGCAAGGAAGGTCCCCGCGGCCACAAAGATGAAGACTCTCCTCCCCGACGAGGAGGAGAAAGAATGAAAAAAAATCGCCCCCGTGATCCTCGTGAACCGCGCGGACCAGCTGGCCGGTTCACGGAATACACCCCGCTCAACGCTCCCCGCGCGCGAATCCTCTTCGAGTGCCAGAACTCAGAATTTCTGAAAGGAGGCATCCGTTTTCTGAAGCCGACTACTCCCAAATCAAACACTGACAAGTCGAAGTACGGCAGGTTCCACCGGAGCCACGAGCACGTCACAGAAGACTGCATCCATCTCAAGGATGCAATTGAAATCCTCATCAAGGAAGGGCACTTGAAGAAATACACCCAGAAGAATGATACTCCTCGTCCCAGCTCCCGGGAACCCTAGAACATCGAGGAGACCACACCTCCCCCTCGACGAGAGTCGGCTTCAGGTCGCCCTCAGTGTCACTCGACCCGAAGATTTCTTTGTCCCCGTAATCATTGAGGGCCAAGAAGCAATTCGTAACATGTGGGCAACCTTCCCCCACGAGGACCCCGTCGCTTCCCGTAGCACCTAGGAAGGCTTCCCCAAGGTAATGGTCATCTCCGGGGGTGGTTACGAGAAGTTGTCCGTCGGGTCGATCAAGAGGAAATTTGATGAACTAGAATCAACAACGTCGGCGACGACAACCACTCTCGAGAAGGTGCGAGGGAACTCAAACCCTATCACCTTCTATCTCGAGGAGCTCCCCGGTGGAGCACCCAACGCCACTATCCCACTCCTGGTCAGGGCGCAGATGGCGAATTTTGACGTTCGAAGGATCCTTGTCGACCAAGGCAGCTCGGTCGACTTCATGTACGCTCACTTTTTCGGGACTCTCCAACTCGACTAGAGACATCTAACCCCATACGTCGGCTCAGACCTACAGGGATTCAACGGAACCACCACCAGACCATGGGGCTACGTTGAGCTGATGGTCACATTTGGGGCCGAAGACACTGTCTGACAGGTGAAGACCCGCTTCCTGGTGGTCGAATGTTCATCCCTTTACAACTGCATCCTCGGGAGGACCACCCTGGCCGAGCTTACGGCGGTACCATCAACGGTCCACCTCAAAATGAAGTACTACACGGCCAGGGGACGAGTAGTGACGATGCACGGGAACATAGACGCGGCCAGGAGATGCTTCAACGCTGCCATCAAAGGAATGAGTTCCATCGGCACCAAACCCAAGACCGTGGCAAAGCCACCCCCAGACACCGAACAGGTACCTCTCCCATGCGTCAACGCAGTCAAACTCGACAGTAGGTTCCCGGGCGAACCCGATGAGGACGGGACAGAGGACCTCGACCTCCAGGCGAAAAACAACGGGCGGCCTCTCCACCCAACGCGCCCCATCCCCGATGGAGACTTTGAGCTCGTGGTCTTCGGGGACGACCCAGACCGTAACGTGAAGATTGGCATCGGGATCCCCGACCTGGCGAAGGAGCAGCTGAAGGCATGTCTCCGGGAGAACGCTGATCTGTTCGAATGGAGCGCCTCCGAGATGCCCGGCCTTGACCCCGAGGTGGCTTGCCATCAGCTCGCAGTAGATCTGGACGCTAGGGCCATAGCTCAACGTAGGCGTAAGCAGTCTCCTTAAAAATCGGAGGCTGCTGAAAAAGCTGTGAAAGACCTCCTAGAGGTAAATTTTATTTCGGAAGCCAGATACACAACCTGGCTGTCCAACGTTGTACTTGTCAAAAAGAATAATGGAAAATGGAGGATGTGTGTTGATTATACTGATCTTAACCGGGCTTGCCCGAAAGACTGCTATCCTTTGCCTAACATCGACCAGCTGGTCGACGATTCTGCAGGTTACAAACTATTATCCTTCATGGACGCATACTCGGGATACAACCAAATTCCCATGGACAAGGTCGACAAACAGCACACGGCTTTCATGACCAAGTTGGGCAATTACTACTACAACGTGATGCCCTTCGGTCTGAAGAACGCTGGTGCGACCTACCAACGGATGATGAATAAGGTTTTTCGGGCTGAAATCGGCGACATGCTCGAGGTCTACATGGACGGCCTAATGGTCAAATCCGCGGAAGAAGGCGACCATGCCGCACACCTCAAGAAGGTGTTCGACATGGCGAGGAGGTGCCGCATGAGGTTCAATCCCGACAAATGCACCTTCGGCGTTCGGGCAGGTAAGTTCCTCGGCTTCTACCTCACAGAGAGAGGAATCGAAGCCAACCCCGAAAAGTGTAGAGCTTTTTCCGAGATCCCTACTCCGGACTCATAGAAGTCAATACAATTATTGAACGGGATGCTCACCGCCCTCTCCCGCTTCGTCGCCAAGTCTGCGCAGTACGTACTCCCATTTTTCAAACTTCTTCGACAAAAAGCGGAGTTTGAATGGAGCGAAGAATGCGAGCAGGCGCTCCTCCACCTAAAACAAGTCTTATCGCAACCCCCAGTCCTCTCACGGCCTGAGAGCGGGGAGACACTTTTCTTGTATCTCGCAATCACGAGTGAAGCAGTCAGCACCGTCCTCATTCGGGAAACCCCAGATGGGCAGAAACCAATTTACTTCACTAGCAAAGCCCTCCAAGGCCCCGAGCTCAGGTATCAGCAGATAGAGAAAGTCGCCCTGGCCCTCGTCACCGCGGCCAGGAGGCTACGCCACTACTTCCTTGCCCACACTGTCATCGTAAGGACCGAACAACCTATAAGGCAACTCCTTGGACGGTCGAATATGGCGGGGAAAATGCTTAGGTGGTCGCTCGAACTCGCCGAGTTTGATATCCAATACGAGGGAAGGAAAGCCCTAAAGGCTCAAGTATTGGCCGACTTTGTGGCAGAGATGACCGCCCCGAAACCTTCGACCAACGGATCCCAAAAATGGACGATCAATGTCGACGGAGCATCCAGCCCGAAGGGAAGCGGGGCGGGCATCATCCTCGAAAACGAGGAAGGCATCCTGATCGAGGTATCCCTCGAACTATCATTCCTGACGCCGAACAACCAAGCGGAGTACGAGGCTTTCCTCGTCGGACTTCGGCTGGCCGAGGACCTCGGCGCCAAGGAGGTCAAAATCTTCACCGACTCCCAGCTCGTGGCCTCGCAAGTCCGAGGAGAGTACCAGGACAAGAACGACAACCACGTCGAATACTTGACCTTGGTGAAAGAAAAGATGAAAAAGTTCACCTCCGCGGATATAACTCACATCCCCCGCGAGCACAATACCCGAGCAGATGTCTTGTCCAAATTGGCAAGCACAAAGAAGAAAGGCGGGAACAAATCCGTCATATAATAAGTGCTTTCCCGGCCGAGCATTGACAAACCCGCTCCAGTGGCGGACGTAAACGCCATTGGTGACAGCAATTGCTGGATGTCCCCTGTGTACGAGTACCTCATGACGGGAAAACTGCCCGAAGATTCCAAGGAAGCAGGAATGTTTAAGCGGCGGGCATGCTCATACACGATAGTCGAGGACAAGCTATACCAACGAGGATTCTCTATCCCCCTCCTCAGGTGCGTCGAGGAAACCAAGATCCCCGACATCCTCCAGGAAATTCACGAGGGAATCAATGTATAACACCTCAGCGGGGGATCGTTAGCCCGTAAGGCGCTTCGAGCAGGGTATTACTGGCCCACCATGCAATAGGACGCCAAGGAACACGTCAAGAAGTGTGATAGATGCCAACGACACGGGGACATGCACCTCGCTCCTCCTAACGAGCTCAAAACACTGTCCTCCCCGTGGCCGTTTACGTGGTGGGGGATGGATATCCTCAGACCTTTCGTCCAGGGGTCGTATCAAAACAAATACCTCATCGTCGGGGTGGACTACTTCACGAAGTGGATTGAGGCGGAAGCATTGGCCAAAATCACGGCCTTCAACATATTGCATTTTTACAAAAGAAACATCCTCGCCCGATTCGGCGTGCCTCATGCTATTGTCACCGACAACGGAACACAGTTCACCGACATGAACTTTCAAGACTTCGTCTCTAAACTAGGCACGAAGCAACACTTCACGTCGGTCGAGCACCCTCAAACGAACAGACAGGCCGAGGTGGCGAACAGAGTAATCCTCCTAGGATTGAAACGTCGATTAGGCGATGCCAAACAACGGTGGGTCGAGGAGCTACACAGCGTCCTCTGGGCCTACCGAACGACCCCACATTCCACGACCGGGGAGACCCCCTTTCGTTTGACCTACGGAACGGAAGCGGTAATCCCCGTGGAAATTAGGGAACCCTCGAGGAGGACAGAAGCCCCCCTCGACGGGGACGCGAACGACGAAGCCCTGAGGGACGAACTCGATTTCGTCGAGGAGACACGTTCGGGCGCTTATCTCCGAGAAGTTTCACTTAAGCAGAAAATAACACTACGTTATAACGAAAAAGTTATCAAACGTGATTTTCAGGTGGGCACCCTCGTCCTACGAAGGAACCAGAAAGACTCGCGAGAGGGCAAACTCGCTACGAACTGGGAGGGCTCGTACCGCGTTCGCGTAAAAACGGGGACATGAGCCTACTTCCTCAAAAATTTGCACGGGGAAGAACTTGCTCGACCATGGAACGCTGAGAAGCTCAAACAGTACTACAGTTAAGCACTGCCCGCGACTCACTAGCACCGCGATTACGGGGACGCACTAAGGTACGAGTGCGACACCCCTATATAGAACACGATGATCAAAGGCCGCGTTGTGTGTGCGCGAGGACTTTTGATCTGACGGGGATACCTCGTTCGAGCTCCGCCGTCGTTGTACCAATTAGGCAGAACACCTAGCTTGCGATGGGAAGTTCGCGCCACGAAGCTAAGACCTCGACCGAGCTCTTAGCCTCGTTGAAGGTCGGAACACATCTCCGACCACCCCGACCAGCTCTCCACGCGGTCAGGGGCTATCGATGTCGAGCAAATCCCCAAAGTTTATTACTTAGACAAAAACAAACAAAGTACAACAAATGCAATAACATCACACACAATTAAAACCATACAAACAACACACTAGCAGATAAACAAAAATGCATTAAAGCGGGTAGAAGCCCAGTGTACAGGTATTACAAAGGTATCAAAAGCCCCTGGCACATAGGCCGGGCACAAATCATTACAAAGAAAAAATGGCATGCAGGCCAAACAGAACGAGAAAGGAAAAACCTACTTGGCGAAGGTCCACTCGGGCTGTTCGTGTCCGACAACCTCGTCCTCCTGCATCGGCTGCACGATCTGACCATCGACCACCTCGTAGTCGGGGCCAGTCCCTTCTGTTATGAGGCCGAGGTTGAGAACCTGAAGCTGCTGCACGGCGTTTCTGAAACCTATGTCAGCCGCCACGAGGTTATCTTGCTCGGCTTCCCTTAGCTTCGCTATCAGCGCTGCCCGCGAAGTCAGCAACCTGTCTTCTTCGGTTTCCTCATCAGCCTGGCGGACAACCTCCTCCAACTCGGCGTTCCTCGCCAAGAGACGATCCCTCTCCTCTTCAAGCTCGACGTCCCTCGTCAAGAGACGTTTTCGCTCCTCCTCAGCATTCTTCAACCTTTCCTCCAACTTCCCTTGAAGCCCGACCTGGGCATGGTTCTGGCTTTTGCAGTCAGCCAGCTCCTTGCCCACCTTCTCCATTTCGGCTGAGATGGACCTGAAACTCTCTCGCAACTTGTCCAACTCGTCTTCGGAGCACGCCTCGTCGTTCAGAACCAAGGCGTCCGCACAAACCCGCATCACCACGGACACATCCTCCACCAGCGTCTTTCTCCGAGAAACCTTGTCGACACCCAAGATGGCCTGAGCTTCGGAGGCACCCACGCATAGGGAATTATTCCCCATGAAGAAGTTCGGCCTCGAGTGACAAGACGGAAGCACAAATTTCACAGCAGGGGGCTCTCGTTCTCAGTAAGGTCGATGTCCACTGTGCTTACAACCCGCTGCCTCTTCGGGGAGCTCTGAGGACTGGGGGAATCACTATCCTGGTGAGAGCCAGAGGAACCCCCGGTTGTCGGGGTGGGAACGGATTCCTGCGCTCAGAGCTGCTCGATGCGGCTTTTGCCTCCTTTCTTCGCAATGCGGTTAGCTTTCAACTTTTTGAAATGCTCCTCAGAAGTCGACATCTTGCCTGCAAAAAGAAAATAAATACGTCAGTAAACCGGAGATCAGGACGCGAAGAAAAAGTAAGTCGAAGAGGATGTCACCACCTAACAGCTCGAGAGCATCCTCATCGGAGAACGTCTTGAGGAGGGCCCTCGTATTGATCAAACGGCGTTTCGTCAACACCTGCCAGTCGTCTCCCCGGACGAATTCCCCGTCCATCGTCACGAGCTTGACTTTTTTAAAACCGTTGACGAAAGCGACTATTCTCTCATAAGCCAGGCGATCCCCCTCGTCCAAATGGCCATGACTGACTTTGTAGCTGTCCGTCCCCTTTTTGAAGTGTTCTTCTGTCCAGAACAAGGGGAATCTTGGCTCGAGGACCTCCTCCGTCTTCCCGTCCACTTCGTGGGAAACTCAGCAATACACCAAAATGACAGCTTCAAGCATGATCGGCCTCGCGATATAATACCGGTACTTAAAGTCACGAACAGAATCCAAGTAGGTGTGGAAGAGACTGCTCGTTTGTTTGAAAGACACCCAGCCGTGTCTGCCATCGGAGGCCTATCGCTGGAGGTGGAAGATGCGAAAGAAGAGAGGCACGGTTGCCCCGATTCGGTGATATTTACAGACGAGCTCGAAAGCTCGAATGAAAGCGAGGGAGTTGGGGTGGAGCTGGGAAGGTGCCAGGCGCAACCAAACAAACACCGCTTGTTGAAAATCTGTAAAGTGAAGACGTCACCCCGCCTTGTCGAACATGAACTCGTAAAGAGGGATCCTCATCCCTCGGTACGTCGAGCAGATGCGATGATGTGCTTGAGGTCGGAACAGCTTCCACGACTTCGAGGAACCCACCAGTTGGTGCTCGACTGTGCAAAAAATAGTGTCCTCGTCAACAAAATGGGAAACCATGTTCAACGGCTCATCGCTGACCCACTCCGTGAGGAGACGTTCCTCGACCCTAGTGATTGGCGCCATTGGAGAGTCGGGTTGGTCGTCGACGTCTAACGATCCCACGACCACAAAAATGGATGAAGCTTCCATATACCTGAAAAGGAGAAGGAAACGGTGAATTCGATGATCCATATCAAATTCACCCCTCCACCGTTGTTCAAGTGAAAGGGCGAAGAGGGAGCGTCGAGATCTTGAGACGGTCGCGCTCGTCCGCATCCCCGAGACCATCCTCAGGTCACCGGTGCGCCGCTTGGGGAGGATTCCTTCACACAAAAGGGATATTGGCGAGGAACCCGAGAGTTTCATCTTGTGTCCTCGGGACATTCTTCGTGTCCCCAGGATACTCATCCCTTCTCCCCGCGATATGCAACAATAAACTATGAAATCCCGCCGTTTTCGCTGGAGATTTCGTGATTTTTATGAGAACTTCATCAGTTCACCATGAAACCACCCTATAAATGCAAACGAAAGGAGAAAAAAGAGAGAAACTTACTTGAAAAACGCTTCCGGTAGGGTTCCGGCACGGCAGTTGGTGGCGGCGTACGGTGGCGAAGTAGAGAAGGAAGAGAGAGAGGGAGTCTGAGCGAAGGGGGAGCAAAAGTGCAAATGAGACGAGATGACCCCTATTTATAAGGGCCTCACGGGACTCGAGGATTTCCTAGGCAATCGATTACGCTACCCTAGCGTAGCCGCCCTAGGGAATGATGAGGCGTGACACGTGGCACACACTTTCCCACGCGCGTCTTTTCATTCCCCAACACGCATCCTTCCATTCGCCCCGCTTCAGACTTCTCATATCCCAGAGAAGTCGCTCATCCGCAGCCAGTCTAGCCCGAGCACACGTCAGAGCAACGACTTGGGGGGCTCCTGTTCTAGACTGGGCCGGGGTCTGCCCCTCAATCGAGCAGGCCTAACCCACACGTCCCGGGATGGCCCAACAAGGGCCTCTTAGCACGACCTATGTCGGACATACGCCCTTCTCAACATTGTCGGGCACACGCACGGTATAGAGCGTCGGGCAGGGCGCTAAGCCTCCCCGACCTTGCTCCTCCCCGACACTCAGGTTCTCCTCCCCCGAGGAGTCTTCTCCTCCTGCACATAAGTTCCTCCCCGCGAGGACACGTCTCTCTCCGACACGCAAGACTCCTCCCCATGAGGACACGTTCTCATGTAACCACCCACTCCCGATGGAATTGGTCAGCCCTAATTCCAGAGATCTAGGAACGATTACCCCAGGGCGAAGACTACGTGCTGGTCTTCACTACGCCATGTAAGCCCTGGCAGTTACGTGGATTGGGCCTAGCATTCCAGCCCAGTGCTAGTGACCGTTGGCCCCGCGTTGGGGGCTCTCTATAAATAACCTCTCACTTGAGAGGATCAGGTTACACACTCTTTTGCACTCAAACCTTGTACTTGCTTTTACTTGACCTTTGCCTTACTTGGGCGTCGGAGTACCTTGCAGGTACAACCCCCCCGCCGTCTTTCAACCTCACCGGAGCTGAAGTCCACAAGACGTTGCTGGCTACCAAATACTGTCTGATCCAGGTACGATCAAGTAACCTTATTAATATTTTAGGTGAATATACTAGGAAGATGACGTTATTTGCGCGATGGAAATGTCCAAGAGTTGCATGTCTTTTGCTTCTCATCTCTTTTCTTTGGATCATAGATCTCAGTCATTTTATTAGCTAGAAATCCAACTAAATTTATATATATAGGGTTATGCTAATGCATACCCATGTAGGTGTGCATTAGCAACATACACCTTAGTGTATTTTTATGTGGGGCCCACCATTTTTGGGTGGGACCCACATTAGAAAGATGAAGAAAAAAATAGAAAGAAAATAGATGTAGTGTATTTTTGTGTGGGGCCCACCAATTTTGGGTGTGTGTTAGCATCCCCTCCCCCCCCCCCCCCCCCCCCCCCCCCCCCACACACACACACACACATATATATATATATATATATATATATTACTTACTACAAATAATATCCTTTAAATTAAATCCAATCTAATGATTAATTAAGTAAAAATATTAATTAATCATTAATTAAATTCAATTTAAATGTTATGATTTGGACTAAGTTAAAAAATCTTATTGATCCCAATATATAAATATAAATATATATATATATATATATATATATAATAAAATAAAATATATTTATTATTAATATAATTATATTAAAATTTAAAGATTTTGTCTAATTATTAATTAAGTTAGTAAGTGAAAAATCAGTTAATAACTTTGTTTGAAGATAATTTCTGAAACAAAATATTGTATATATTAACAAAAAATCAAAATATTTGTTGTTAATAATACAATATGTAAGTTGGTATGTAAAAGTTTTAGAAAAACAAATTTGTAATTAAGTTTGAAATAAATATTAGTTATATAATATTATTGATAAAATTTAAGAATTTGTTGATAGATCAATCATTCTTTTATTAAATTTAAATATGAACAATGTTGTACATGGGCAGTATGGAATATTATCAATTCTATCATAGTTGGATGTATGCTAGAACGTTTTCAGGAAGACGTGGGCTTAAACCACATTTTAAGGAAGGAGTTGTTGGATTTCTCACATATGTGTTTGCTCAAGAATGTAGTCGAAGCGAAGGAGGTAAGATGCCCATGTTTAAAGTGTGGTTGCAGAAATATAATTAGTGACCCAAGTGAAGTGAAATGGATAGAGTGAGGTTTAGGCTAAATTATTGGGTTTGGACATCTAATGGAGAAAAACGGTTAGAGATGAGTAGATAGGCTTCTAGCAGTCAAACACATATTGAACCATAGGTAAATTAAGAGGCTTCGAGCAGCCAAATACATATACAATACCATAAACAATTTAATCTAATAGATGATATGGTCGATGATGCATTTGAGGTGAATCTGCCTTATGATGAACCTCAAGATTTTGATGCAGAAGAGCTCCCGAACGAGCACTAGAACAAAAATAACATTAGAATTATTGATATAACACCTATTTTATTAAAAAAAAGATATAAAATATATATATAATGGTAATTTTGTAATTAAAATAAAAATTCTAATTTTAATGTTAATCATTAATACCCCATTTTTAAAAAAACTTAGTGTTTAATGTACGCTATTTTTATTAAAAATAAATGTTTTAAGGTAAGATACCTGTTTTTAAGAAAAATAAATATAAAATAATAAAATGATAAAACATATATATATATATATATATATATATATATATTCATACCTGTTTTTAGAAATATTAAATGTGATACCAAAATTGAAGTTTATATTGATTTGGAAAAATGATACACAATAAATAAATAATTAAAATTGCCGCTAAAATTTAGAAAAGTATGCTTGTAAAACCTACGCTCCTAAACATATTAGGATTTCACGACCTTTGCATTTTCTCTCAATTCTTCTCTCAATCACCCTCTCAAAAAATGTTTAGAATCAAAAACTTTTTTAAAATCAGTTTTGAATAATCACAAACAGAATCCCCTTTCTTTTAGGTTTTAATCTTTTGCTGATCAATTTTCCTATCAAATTAGAATCTGTCTTCCCTTCCGCTTGCCACACGTCATTGTGTCAAGATCCTTGTGGTATGTCCTTTGACTTATAATTATTTTTTTAAACTCTCACTCTAATTTAGTTAATTTTGTTTAATTTGTGTTCTTTGGAAATAAAATTTCATATCATATTGATTCAAAGTTAGAACTCTGTTATTTGATATTAACTATGTTATTTGATACTTATTTCTAGGTATTGTTTGATGTGATTAGTTCTTAAACAATGATAACATATTTTAATTTTCATGTTAATGAGTTTTACTAATTTGAAATATATTTTCATGTATTGGGATAATTATTTAAGTTTGATATGTTTTTGTTATGCAGCTTCATTTCGTTCGTCGGTAGTATTTTAACAAAACCGAAGAAACAAATTGTCAATTTGAACCAACACACGAATTTTTAAACAGGGTTATCCAAAATATTTAGGTTTAGACCTCCTTTTTGAATTGATATATGATATTTAATAATTTTTTCTTTATTAGGTCAATCATAATTGCTTTTTAATCATTTCATTTTTGTAGCAAAAAATTGTATAGATAAAAAATTTACAAAATTCTTAAGCTTTTTGCTTAATAGTTTTATAGGATCCAGAATCCGCTGCCCCCAAAATATTCCCCATCCTACAATTTAAATAAATTATCCAAACTACTATGTGATCCTAATAAATAAATAAGAAACTTAAATTTTAATCTTTTTTGCAACATTTATATTTTACAAATTTTAGAATAGAAATAGAATAGAAATAAGTCCCTAAAATTTGTTTGAGGTATTATATAAAAATTTTTAAGTTATTAATGAAAATAAAAAAATTAACATGCAAAATAATTTATTAAATTAAAATTATCAATTCGTACCAAAAATGTTATCATTATCAATTTGTTTAATTTTTATTTGATAATAAAATCAATCAATTTCATCTTTATTAAAAAATTGCTTTTGTTAAATAAAATTTAATAAAATTTAAATGTCATACAATAAATTTAATTTTTATGCAATTAATCGGATGATAATATTATTCTATTAATACTATTTAAAATTAATATTCATAAGCTATTTTTTGTTGTCTTTTACTAATAAGCTACCATTTAGATTTTCATTGTTATCTAAATTTTTAATCCTATCTATTTCTTCAATTTTTACTAATAAATTATTGTTTTTCTTTTTTTTTTTTATATATATACTTGTTAATTTATGCACTTTTAACTTATTTATTGGGCAGGAAAATTATTTAAATTTTCAAATATAATTTTACATTTATTTTTAATAATTTCATCTAAAGTTTTCTTTTAAAATTTAATTAAAACTTTAACTTTTTTATTTATTTATTTATTTAGTTTTGAATTTCATTTACAAAATTTTGAGCTGATATGATTTTTTATAAAATAATATTTTATATAATAAATAAAAATTTACAAATAAATCAAATAAACAAATAAGAAGAATTAAATTTAAAATTGTGAGGTTAGATGAATAAAATCTAATTGTCTTTTGTGATAATTAAATATAATTTTCACATTTATTTTATATATAGTTGTGGACTCTACCTTCAAAGAAAAATATAAGAGCGTAAAATGTTAGACGTATACACTATTTAATATATCAATGATTAATTTTATATTTTATTTAACCATTTATATTTAACCTTAGTTATTGCCTCATTGAAAAATGAATTAAACAAAAATCAAAACAATAATGATAATAATAAGAATTATATTAAATGCTATTAAATTTTTTTATTTTATATTTTTTAAATAAAAATAAAATATTTATAATTTAATAATTTGAGTATAATATAACAAAAACAGTCACGTAATTTATGGCACAATCCTTTTTATATTATTTTTAAGTTGTGACATCTATCTCAAGTTTTGGAAACTTAACATATTGTACTATTTTACACATTAATGAATTTGAATATTACAACTCCATCTGAATTATATTAGGTTCATTAAATTAAATTAAAATATATATCATTAATTATTATAGAAAATTAGACAAATATTTTTTAATAATAATTATGAAGCTAAATATGTGAGTAATATTTTTCTATGAATTAAGCTAAATACATGAGTAATATTTTGTACTTGTGGTGCACATAAGTGCATATATATATATATATATATATATATATATATATATATATATATATATATATATATATATATTCATTTTTTATATTGATAAATTAATATTTATATTTGTTTCAACAATTTAGATATCTGCATCGCTGGTGTATCTCCAATTCACAGCAATCACTGGCAATTATTTGTAATTTGTCCAGATGATAATATTTTTTTATTGGTTTTGTTCACTTGGAAATCCATCAAACAAGTCTTTTAAGGACACACTTCTAAGGTAAAATGTCTCTTTCAAATTTTATGTTGAGATTTCTCTACTGTGTAGCTTAATATGTTTACTAAACATGATTGGATTTTTGTTAAATATATATTGATTTATTTATTTATTTAATTTGTAGGCACACCAACAAGACAATAGTTGGGTTTGTGGTTATTATGTAATGAAAAATATGTTTGACATTATCCAGACGAGCATATTTCAAGGATTACATGAGGTAATAACAAAATATTCCAATGCTTAATATGTAAATCATATCACTTCATGGTTTAACATGTTCTCGTTTAATTTATTGTATTGTTTGCATTTGTAGATATATGATGATTCATCACACTACGCCAAAAATAGGAGTAGACAGCACCAAAAAGACAGCGCTTTTATAAAAAAGCGCTGCTAAAAAGAATAAAAAAATTTCGCTAAAAAAAAGCACAGTAAAAGATAGACTTTAGAAAGCGCTTTTAAAAAGCGCTGTTAAATGCAATAAATGGATTCCACATTAGAAAGCGCTTTTTTGGAAAGCGCTGTTATAGGTATTACTTTAGACAGCGCTTTTAAAAAGCGCTGTTTAAAGTTAACCTTAGAAAGCGCTTTCAGAAAAGCGCTCTTATAGGTTCTTAAATTCTTTTCACTTTAGAAAGTGCTTTCTAAGGGAAGCGCTCTTATAGGTTGCACATAAGAAAACGCTTTCTTAAAAGCGCCCTCTAAGGTCATTTACGAATTAAAATATAAAACAATTTCTAAACATTTTCAGACACTTCTATTCATTTTCTTCTTTTGACCGTTTCTTCTAAACATTTTCTGAAACCCTTGCCGCCGTTCTTGCATTGCCATTGCCGTCGTTCTTGCATTCCCATTGCCGTCACTGTTGCCGTCACCGTTGCCGTCACCGTTGTCGTCACTGTTGCCGTCATTTCGTGAAAACGTTGTTGTTGTTGTTGTTCTTATTCTCTTATCCTCTGAAAACGAATAAGGTACGTTGTTGCTGAACTGAGTGATCTCTTTTATTATTCATTTCTCTGTTTTTAATTTTTGTTTTTGATTTGATTTTTATGGGGAAAAAGTTTTCACGATGAGATTTAATGCTAAGGAGTGTAGTACTCCATTTTCTGGAAATACTCGCATGTCATTGGATGAGATCAAGCATTGGCTTCTTGATTCCAATTAATGTAGATGTTGCTTTAGTTTCTGAATAGAATATATATCATGACCTGATTTCAGCTCTAGTGGCTAACTATCAGTGATTTTTGTCTTTTTGATTTCACTCCTGTAATTTGAGGAAAAGATGAGGGATTATAATCATTGAATAGAAAATCATTAGTAAAAATTGTTTCAGTTTTTTTCTTTATTATTTTTTCTTGACTTTCATAAGAGCATGAATATCGACAGTTTTTTTTGTTATAAGTTAATTGTCTACTTTATACTTATTGAGGAGAGAATTTTTTTGATACTTTAAATTATAATTTTTCGTGGTTTTTAAAGTTATATTATAAGTCAATGAGCCTATATTAATGGTTGTCTCTCACCTTTCTTCTTGTATTTTGATCTGTTCTCTAATTGTTGCTTGTTTGTGATTACATGTTGCCACTTATCAAGTTATGACTCATAATTGGTCAATTAATGATATTTCATTTTATGATACGTGTATAGGGGTTACTTGTGTTCAAAGTGTGAAAGTCGGATAGTTTCCCTACAGGTATAACATTTTTTCATTTTGTTTTTATTTAGTTTAATTAGTATAACTATGGATAAGAAATGGATGTCTTCAAGTCGATTGTCGAAAGAGTACGACAATGGGGTATCAGAATTAGTTAAGTTTGCTGTTGCGCACGCCAAAGACCCCAGTCAAATGATATGTCCTTGCTTGGGTTGCTGTTTTGGGAGTCGGGTTGACGCGGTTCAGTTGGCATCGCATTTATTGAGGAGTGGAATTGATAGAAGTTATACATGTTGGAATTTGCATGGTGAGAAAATTAACGGGAATGTTGAATCGGGGGATAATACGACCTACGCTTCATACGACAATGGCACAGATACATACGATTCTGATCGAGTCGAAGAGATTGCAGAAGCACTTGAAGAAGATCTTAAGGATTGTCCCAAAATGTTTGAGAGGTTGGTAAGCGATGCAGAGAAACCATTGTATAATGGTTGCACCAAATTCACAAGATTGTCTGCGGTATTAAAGTTGTACAACTTAAAGGCGGGCAATGGATGGTCGGATAAAAGTTTCACAGAGTTATTGGCCCTTATGAAAGATATGCTTCCAGAGGATAATGCTCTTCCCAATCGAACATATGAGGCCAAAAAGATGTTGCGCTCTATTGGCATGAGCTATGATAAGATACATGCCTGTCCAAACGATTGCGTATTGTTTCAAAATGAGTATGCATCGTTAAATGAGTGTCCTAAATGCGGTGTCTCTCGATATAAGAAAAAGTTGTCTCCAGCAAAAGTCTTATGGTATTTTCCTATAATTTCGAGATTTAGACGCATGTTTCATAGTGAGACCTATTCAAGACACTTGACTTGGCATGCAGATGAAAGAATTATTGATGGAAAGTTTCGACATCCGGCAGATTCACCACAGTGGATGAAAATCGATGATGACTATCCTGAATTTGGAAAAGAAGCAAGAAACCTTCGATTGGCATTATCTACTGATGGAATGAACCCACACGGTATTCAAAGTATCTCACATAGCACTTGGCCTGTGATCATAATGATTTATAACCTACCTCCATGGCTATGTATGAAGCGTAAGTACATGATGTTATCTATGTTAATTTCTAGGCCTAGACAACCAGGGAATGACATAGACGTATACTTGGCACCCTTAATCGAAGATTTAAAATTTTTGTGGGAGAACGGTGTGGAGGTTTATGATGGGTATAGGAAAGAAAGTTTCAACTTGAGGGCGATGTTGTTTGGTACAATTAATGATTTTCCAGCATACGGAAATCTATCAGGGTACAACATAAAAGGTCAATGTGCGTGTCCTATTTGTGAAGATAAAACAGATTGGACGCGATTGGAGTTTGGTCAGAAGAATGTCTTTCTCAGTCATCGTAGATTCTTAAATTCTAATCATCACTATCATGGGTGGAGAAAAGCATTCAATGGAGAGCCAGAACATGGTAGAGTTCCAACTATATTGACAGGTGATCAAATTTTTGAAAAGGTGAAAGATGTGAGAACTCAGTTTGGAAAGCCTTTTGCACATACACTTGTCAAGAGTGGGTGGAAGAAGAGGTCAATTTTTTTTGAACTTCCATATTGGAAGTCGTTGTATGTAAGACATTTTCTCGATGTTATGCATATTGAAAAAAATGTATTTGACAGTGTTATTGGTACGTTACTCAATATACCAGGAAAGTCTAAGGATGGCCTTAAAGCAAGAAAGGACTTGGTACATATGGGGATAAGAACTGAATTAGGACCCTTGAAGAAAGGAAAACGAACATATCTACCACCTGCTGCGTATACTCTATCTAGAAAGGAGAAAAAAGTATTGTGTAAGTTTCTAAGTGAAGTTAAAGTTCCAGAAGGATACTCTTCAGATATTAGAAGACTTGTGTCTATGAAAGACCTCAAGTTAAAGAGTTTAAAGACGCATGAATTCCATGTTATAATGGAACATTTTCTACCAATAGGTATACGTTCTATTCTGCCAGAAAAAGTAAGAAGCGCAATAACTAAATTGTGTTTTTTCTTCAAGTCAATTTGCAGTAAGGTGATCGATCCTGCGATCTTACCAACATTGTAAAAAGAAATAGTTATTACTTTGTGTGATCTTAAAAATGTATTTTCCTCCCTCGTTTTTTGACATAATGGTTCATCTAGTTTTTCATCTGGTGAAAGAGACACAATTGTGTGGACCGGCTTATATGAGATGGATGTACCCTGCTGAACGTTATATGAAAATATTAAAAGGCTATGTGAAAAACCGAAGTCGACCAGAGGGTTGTATTGCCGAACGATACATAGTTGAAGAAGCGGTTGAGTTTTGTACTGAATATCTGTCCAATGTACAATCAATTGGACTCCCCAAATCTCATATTGTCGAAAAAATAGAAGGAAAAAAGTTAATTGGAAATGATGTTGTGACAGTATCAAGGGTCAAACGGGATCAAGTGCATTTGTATGTTCTGCACAATGAGAATGAGGTTGAGCCGTATGTTGAAATGCACAAGGATGTTCTCCGAGGTTTAAATCCGAATAGAAATGAGAATTGGATAGTACGAGAGCACAATCGAAGTTTCATACCTTGGTTTAAGGATCATATTCATTCAAAGTATTATTCAGACCGCACTTCAATAACAGAAAGGTTGAGATGTTTAGCATATGGTCCAAGTATGGTCGTGTTTTCTTATAGCGCATACGCAATTAATGGATACACATTTTATACCAAAGAACAAGATGATAAAAGTACTATGCAAAATAGTGGTGTCACCGTGGTAGCTGAAGCAATGCACATTTCAAGTGTGAAAGACTTAAACCCCAAATTTGCAAATCTGTCATATTTTGGGGTTATCGAGCGCATTTGGGTGTTTGATTATGAGAAGTTTCAGATTCCTATATTTCGTTGCAAGTGGGTTGAAAATAATAATGGCGTACGAATGGATAAGTCAGGATTTTTGCATGTGGATCTTAATAGGGTGGGGTACAAAGATGAGCCTTTTATTCTAGCCTCTCAAGCTAAACAAGTGTTCTATGTCACTGATCCGACAAGTACAAAATGGTCTATAGTGCTTTTATCTAACAAAGTAATTGATGAAAACGTTGGAGATCAAGGTGATATTGATGTTGATATTGAATCATTTACTAGAAATGATCAAGATGAAAATATTACAGCGAATGAATCATATACTAGAAATGATCATAATGAGGGTATTTGGATCAATCCAACCGTCCGTGTTGTTAAGAGACGGGTAGAACATACTCCAAACAAGAAAAGAAAGAGACGTTAGTGAAAAAGGTACTAGTTGTAAAATTATAGCTCATATCATTCAATATAGCTTATATCATTCAATGGATTAGGATTATGGATTTTTATATTTGTCATTTAATTTCTGTTTTTTTCTTTCTGACATGTCAAATGTCTAGTAACCAGGAAGATACGCACGAGTAGCACGGGCTAGAGCAACCAATATTACATGGGTCAAAGTGGAGGTATATTAATTTTCACAATATTGCTTATTAGTGACGCTACTTGATAACACAAAACATCTATATATTATTTCTTATTTGTTTGTCTATGTGTAGTGCCCTCGTCAGCGTAATGGCATAGACTGCGGGTACTTCGTTTTGAGGTTCATGAGTGAAATCCTTCAAATGGGACAATTGGAGATTCCTATTACGGTATGCATGGTTTTATAACTTAGGATTTATTTTAATATTTATCGGATATGTCATATAATTTATTATTTTTAACTAAATAATGCGTATTTTGTTTTGTTATGTAGTATTTCGATGATATGGCGTGTCCTTATTACACGAGGAAACAATTGCAAGATACTAAGGAGGAATTGTGCGAATTTTTTATTGCAAGAAGAATTCTTTCTTGAATGTATAGTTTTGTGAATGTAAATTCTAGTTTATTGAAATGTAAATTCTATACAGGTTTGAAACCATACAATAGAATTTGTACGAATTCTGCATGTAAATTCTAGTTTATCGAAATGTACAAATTCTAGTTTATAGAATTTGTGCGAATTCTGCATTAATGTAAATTCAAGTTTTGAAATAGAATTTGTTGATGGAAATGCGTATCCATACTGGTTTATTGAAATGTGAATTATACAGGTTTATGGAAATGTGAATTATACAGGTTTTTGCATAAAAAATGGTTAAAATGGGATTTTTAAAAAAAATCTTCAAAATTATACGTAGACAAAAGACAGCGCTTTTGAGAAAAAAGCGCTGTCTAAAGTTATACATTAGACAGCGCTTTTAAAAGCGCTGTCTAAAGTCCACCTTTAGAGAGCGCTTTTAAGGAAAAAACGCTCTCTAAAGGTAAATAAAAAAATCATTATACATATACATTAGACAACGCTTTCAAAAGCGCTGTCTAAAGTCCCCCTTTATAGAGCGCTTTTGAAGAAAAAAGCGCTCTCTAAAGTATATAAAAATTATTCTTTAAAACTTTAAACGTATACATTAGACAGCGCTTTTAAAAGCGCTGTCTAAAGTCCCCTTTTAGAGAGCGCTTTTTCATAAATAAAAAGCGTTGTCTTTACATATGACAGCGCAGGCTTAGACAGCGCTTTTAAGCGCTGTCATAGGCCAAAAAAAGCGCCCTCTTTTCCCTTGTTTTGCGTAGTGTCATCATATGACAAGGATGTTATTGATAATATTCGACAACTTTGGGCTCAATTCTTTTTGCAAATAATTGAAGAACAACATCAACTTGAAGAGAAAGAAACAGGGAATTCGATAAAAGATGGTGTTTTATAAGAATTAATATTGAATTATCAATTTACATTGTTTTTTAATATATTCTTTATTTTAATTTGAATTTACACTTTTTGGTATAATTTGTTAAAATTAAACCAAAAATTGTGAGTTTAATTTTGTTCAGTTGAAATGATAATAAAAGATTTACAATTGTCATATGTGACCTCAACTTTATTTAAGATTAAACATTTGTGTTATATTTTTTTTTTGTCATCCATTTTAGAGAATAATATTTGTTATTGTTCATTTAAAATCAAATCACACTCTATGTCATTTATAACACTAACTTTAGTAAGGAACAAGTGTGATACGCTATACAAATATTATAAGAAAAGTTTATACACCTAATTTAAAAAAATAAGCAGGTGTGAAAGTTTGGTTTCTAACCATATAACTACATTAAACTTTTAACACCCAATTTTAGAGAAAATTGATATGATATATATGTTCTACATCTTTTTTAGGTAAAATCGGGTGTTATAAGTTGGTTTCTAATCAAAACTCTCCATTAAACTTTAACACCGGTTTTTAGAAAAAGTAGGTATGATTTATAAGTGTTTACACCTATTTGAAGGAGAAAAACGGTGTCGAATGTTAGTTTTAACACCAATATGTAGTAGTTATAACACCAAATTATCATCTGTGTTAAATCAATTTACCATACCTTTTTTAAAACCGGTGTTAAAATCATACTTACAATACCTGTAGCTACAACACCGAAAAAAATCAGGTATTAAATCTCTAAAAAACAGATGTTAAATCCTTTATCTACACTAGTGGAGAAAGTGCAAAAGTTTTATCATTAGTTGAAAGAAATAAATATACCATTGTTTGAGGGTCTTCTGACTCCGGGCTATCAATGTGTATGAGGCTCTTGGCTGCGAAGTCAAATTGGAATGTTCCTGATCAGTGTTCGGAATTATTTGCGAAAATAATGTTGGACGCGACTCATGTTGTAATACCCCATGTTTCGTTAAATACTCTAAGTGTCATTAGTTAGGACCAATAGAGTAACTAGTGGACTCTGAAGAGAATTATTAATAAAAAGACAGACCAATATTAGTAAATGAAAGAAATGATATTTTGGTAACTCTAGTATTTGGTCAATTACTATTAAATGACAAAATATCAATTGGGGATATTTCATACCATTGGATAATATTATATATGTGGTGAAAGAGAAATGAAAAGATAGT
Organism: Lathyrus tuberosus; assembly: GCA_022829125.1. Lineage (NCBI taxonomy): Eukaryota > Viridiplantae > Streptophyta > Magnoliopsida > Fabales > Fabaceae > Lathyrus > Lathyrus tuberosus. The sequence goes on along the minus strand of JALAZF010000048.1, from coordinate 4,611,586 downwards.
AAGAATAGAGAGAAAGAAGAGAAAAAGGAGAAAGGAAAAGAAGAAGAAAACCTAGAAGAGGAAGTCTTCACCACTCATCATCTTCATCATAAATTCATTCCTTTTCTCCATCTAGGGTGAGTTCCATTAGTTAGTAATAGATTTGGAGGGTGGGGACATGTGCACATTGGTGGGTTAGAGTTTTGTTGGAATTGAATCAAATGTCACTTTCTTGAGAAAATTGATGGATTGCACGCTTAATAATGTCATACCATGCCTAAATAAGTGTTTGATCATGTTTTGGGTTGTTGGGCATTAAAGAATTGGAGTTTTGACCATGGTTTATACTATTCCCGTATTGTTGGAAATCTGGAATTTTCATGGTTCACACAATGAGCTCCAGCTAGCCAGCAGCGACTGTCTCAGTCTGCTACGTTCGCACTGCGAACTCCAGTGAAGCGAAGGTTAGACTTCTCCTAGAGCTCGCACAGCTCGCATTGAAGATTTTTGCCACTGCTACTCATTTACCCTGCTTTGCTTGAGCCTCACACATCGAAGTGTAAGTGAGCCCGACAGGTTTTGTTTCATTGTATCTTGGTTGTTTATGACGAGTATAATGATTGATATGCATGTCTAAAGTGCACATAGAGGTGGGCTTGATTGAATGGTACATAATTGATAGAATGAGGAATATTATGGATTGGGTGAGGTTGAGCTCCATGCGAATTGGAAAGGTAATCCTAATGGATATTAAATGGTGATGTAATACCATGTTTTAACCAAGGATACTTGGTAAAGGATAGTGATGGCTTGTATGTCTAATGGAGCATGTGAATTACTATGGTTGGTTATTTTTGACATGTTATGCTACTATGAGTGATTTATATGTGATGAACATGTATGTTGATTAGATGCATTTTTGTGTAATAACATGCTTAAAACACTATAAAGACGAGTAAGGAAACCTAAGAGATTACTAGGTAGATGACTTAATAAGATAACCTAGGATGTGAAATGATTTAGATAGTGATACTTGGACGTGATTGTACCGTGGTATGTACCACGAACAAGTAGTCGCGTAATTGATGTTTAATATAGTTCTTCTTCACACCAGTCACTTAGCAACTATAACATCTACTTGTATGAGCCATTTAATACTCCACCAAATGACATCACTTTATCTGATGACTCCTTTTCACTTTCCTTCCATAGATGTCGACCACAAGTTCATCTTGTTCGAAATGCTCACCATTTGCAGACTAGAGAAAAAAATTGATGCCTAAAACCAAAAATATTTGTTGCTCACACAGAACCTAGATTCGTCAAACAAAAATGATCTCAACCTCAATGGCTATGCAACTTGAGTACAAATCTCTAATTATTACAAATCTTTCATTAACTTCAACTATTCCTTCTTGAATGACATCTTGCAATATGAGGTTTTTACGCAACAACCTCTTGGCTTTACTTCTAAGGATAGTTCCTTGGCGTGCACACAAAATAAGGCACTTTATGGCCTTAAACAGGCACAAGAGCCTAGTATAACAAACTAACATATGCATTGATCAAGTTTGGGTTCACACACATCTGATGTAATCACTCTTTTTTCATCTATTCTTCTTAAGGGATCACCATTTATGCTCTGGTCTATATCGGTGATATTCTCATTAGTGGTTCATCCTCTAGACTAATCCATTATCTAATAACTAAACTCCATGCTCAGTTTTCAAATTCAAATAATCATCACATTTTACATTTTAGCTAAAAAATATAAATATAAAAAAAAGATAACTACTTTTAAAACAGATGCATATAAAAATGCAACCTCTAGCCAACCTTTGAGCTTTTATGGCTAGGTCATGTAGAGGCGATGGGGAATGATTCTAGTGAGCATTTTCTAGAATTCTATAAGAAGTTGGCTACAAGAACAAAATGAGATTGTGATTCGGATGACCACAATATGGAGCATGTGGCAGATTCATTAATATATTTTCTATTGAAAAATAATTTAATGAAAAATTGATTATTCTAATGTTAATTTTCTTACACATTGTTTTATATTTTTTTGGAGTTTAAATCTCTGAAGAAAAAATCTTCAATTTATTAGATTGTGGCAATCATGTAAGTGGAAGTTTTCATAAGACTCTAAATAATTTGTGAAGGTTAAAAACCCCTCAAATAGGCTTTTATAATACTCATATCACGAATTTCATTTTTAATCTCTTATCATAATTGTCGTGTGATTAATATCTTTCTTATCAATATTTCTATGTAATTGATATTGTATATTTTCACATATTTAGTTTACAACATGTATTTGATTTGAATCTTTTTAATGTATGATTCAAATTACGCATTAGAATCACACTCTCTAAAATATCACTAACATACTTAATTCAAATCAACCTATTCTATAATTTGAATAATGTTAAAAAATTTTAATATTTGACAGTTATCATGGGGAATATGATTCAAATCACCTTATAACATAATTTGACTCAAGAACAATTTTTTAAGTGTTTGAGTTGATTCTTTTCAATCTTAGATATTTATTCGAATCAAACAACTAATTTTTTTTTGTCTCGTCCACTTGTTCTCTAAAGACTTTTTCTCTTTTCATTTCATTTTTAATACATTTTTCATATTTTTATTCAGTTTTATCAAACATTTATTGCTCTCATTAAATTTTTTTTAATCATTGCTTGAGGTGAATAGGAAAGTTAGTGAGGATTTCAATTTAGATTGAAATAAAATTTATTGTGTGTTTAAAATTTTTTTGAGCATTGATTTGGGATTTAATCATTAGCATTTTTAATTTATGATCAACGAAGTTTATTGGAGGTAAAGTAATCCGGAGGTTTAATTCCATTAAACTCCATAAGATATATTTTTATAGGTAACACAAACAGAGATAATGGAAAAATTTGCACCAAGAGATAATAGAGAAATTTATTACTATTATAGAGCTTTTATTATATCTTTATGCGAAAGATAAACAATATGTGATCAAATGCACATAGAAAATAAATTATAATCCTAAATCTTCTATTACATCAAACCCTTCCATTGCACCAATAACAATTACATAAACCCAATTCGCAGGATCCTTCTCCCCCAAGGTATGCTTTTTTGCATCTAGCATCACAATCCCCTGATGGACCACATGCTCCAAGAGGTGCTACACATGGTTCTGCACTCTCCACTTGTTGTAATCCTATGTTCCAAACTTGTATCATAAAACAGGATTAATATTAAGCATTTTAAATTCAAATAATCATCAAATTTTACATTTTATCTAAAAAAATAAAAATTGAAAAATATAAATATCATAAATTCACAATAAATAATAACAAGATATATATTTACCAGCTGCAACCAAAATTAAAATAACCAAAAATTGAGACAACTTTGAGATGGATTTCACCATTTTAAAAGAGAAAGATATTTGTAAACTTTCTTATTGTTTTTTTCCCTTAGATTCCAATCACATTGTTTTTATGGTATTTATAGACACTTCATATGTTGGACAATAAATTCCAATGATTGGACAATAAATTCCAATGAAGGAGTATTATTGTATCTAAATTTTTCTAAAACTTTTAGTAAAAAAATATACATATTTTCCCCTTTATATATATTTTTTACTCAAAAAATTTACACTTTATTGTTTATTTTGTTGTAATATTAAAAAGCGCCAAAATATTAAAATCACCTTTTGCCCTAATTATTTTTATTCTTATTATGATTGCTAGCGCCAAATTATCCGCTTTTTTATTAATGCGTCAAAATAAAAATAGTATTTTTTATTTAGTTTTAGTTTTAAGTCAAAATATTTTTGTAATAATATTTATAACAGGCAATTGTGTTTATTAAATTAATTTTTTTATTAAATATATAATAAATATTTAAATTTGTTTAAATGCAGAAAAAAGTATTATTTAATTGTTTTCAAATAAGTCTAATTTTATAATTTGCTTTGGTGAATTAAATTATATTAAATTTTTTTTAATGCACAAACAAAAATAAAAGTATTTTTATAAAGTTTAGTACTTTTTAATAAAAGGGAAGCTTTTTTTAGAAATGAAAAACTACTAAACACAAAACACCTCACACATATAACAGAAAAAATATAAATGATCAAAATCAACCAACAAGCAAGCAATATCTCCTTTGGTAACACTTTCATTTTCTTATTTCCCTCTTGAAAAATTATTGTCCCAATTAACTTGGAAACAACAATAGTCAAGAGCAAAACTGAAAACATAAATAATTTATACCAAAATATGTTTGAAGAGAATAAATATTTCAATTTAAGACGAGAAACCAACGATTTTTATTTAAAATTTTGTTAAACATTCACAAATTTAAACAGAAAAATACAACAGACAAAGCATACAATATAAATTTTCCAAATGAAGTGATAAAATAAATTTAAAACAAAAATGATAATATATGAAAGCAAATATTAAAATCTGAATCAGGCCAAATAAATTTGAAATGATTTCAATTAGGAAATAAGAGTGGATTTACTTTTCCACAATTAATGGGGACATAAAATTTTCGATTGAAAATTATTCAAGTGCTCGAAAGAGCAAAATTTTGCAGACAAACAAAAAAAAAAGGAAAAAAAGGCTATAAACAAATAAAGAAAATATATACAAAGATGAAGAGAGGGGGACGATAGTAAGAGAACTGCATCGATTTTTGTGTCCGTAAATCTTGTAAAACAAATAAAATGGAAATTCAATTTATACATGAAGGACAAAACATAACGATAAATAAACATGTTATACAAAAGTCTATAAACACATAGAAAGAATCACTTTGTCTATAAACTAAACAAAAAACGAAAGAAAAAATCATAGCAAAAAGGCTAATTATCTTTAAGCCCAGAAAAATTTAAAAGCAAAAAAAAATTAAAAAGAATTAGAGGATCTTAGATGATGTAGTTGACAAATTGTAGCCTTAAGAAATACTACTTATCTACCACTTTTATTGTTTTCTTCCATATCCATTTGCTTTTCTTCAGAATCCTAGTTTCTGGCTTCGTAATATGAGTTATGAATGAAAAATGTATTATGCGATAGATTCACATAGTAGTCAAAATAGAAGGTTCTTTGGACTTTCTTAGATATTGGAATATATAAGCAAGTGTGAGTAAGTGGAAAAATAGTCCCACATTGGATAGGAATGTGGTGACTTGAGCATTTGTAAGTGGGAGAACCCACTCACCTACCACCTTAAGGTTTTAGGTGGACTTGTGGTGCGTCTCTCATAAAGGTGCCTAGTTCTACACTATGTATCAATGCTCCCTAGTAAACTCCCCCCAACAAATGGTATCATGAGCCTTTGGTTCGCCCAGGAAGAGGTGTATTGAAATGCCCTTGGTACAAGTATAAAAAAGGAGAACATTGTGGACTCACACTTGAGGGGGAGTATTAGAATAATATAAGCGGGGGAGTATTGGGGGAGTATTAGAATAATATAAGCAAGTGAACATTGTGGACTCACACTTGAGGGGGAGTATTGGGAAATAGTCCCACATTGGATAGGAATGTGGTGACTTGAGCATTTATAAGTGGGAGAACCCACTCACCTATCACCTTAAGGTTTTGGGTGAATATGTGGTGTCTCTCTCACTTGTGTTGCTTTTGACCTAATATTCAATGCTCCCTAGCCTAAAATTAGAAATATTGAAAAGATGATTCATGCAGACCATGAGAAAGCTCTTGATAAGGAAAAAGTTTTTTTGGCAGAAAAGACAGGTATTAAATGGTACAATGACGGAGATCGTAATACAGATTTTTTCCATAGGCTGAAAATAAAATGTTCCATGAGTTGCATTCAAATGCTTAAATACGGAGACCATACAGTTACTGATCAGGAGGAAATGGCTGCAATTGCTGTCAATTATTTCACTAATCTTTTTGTTTTACAGGTGATAACTCGAATCCCGGTGTGGTGGAAGGAGTTCTTCCAGAATTAGTTTCTCATGATATGAATTCCATTCTGATAAATCTTCCTACCATAGATGCGATTACAGCTGCAGTTTTCAATCTTAACAAAAATAGCGCACCGAGACCGGATGACTTTGGGGTAATTTTTCCCTTTCTTACCGGGGCATTATTAAAGAGGATGTGTGTGCTGCGGTTTTATAATTTTTTAATTCTGGTTGGATCATTCCAATCTATAATGTCAGCTCTATTTCTCTCATACCTAATTCTCAAGAAGCCAACACCATTGAGACCTATAGCTCTCTGCAACTTTAAGTTCAAGATAATCATGAAGATAATGGCTAGTCACACTATTATTGATGACTTCGTTTTGTATTCTAGTTGGGCCTTTGTTATACCCATACTTCCACCGCTGAATGGCTTCAGATCAGTAAGGATCTCTCTCCGCAAACTGCCATGGTGGCGGATGTTGTTGTTATTTATTCTTTTGCCGAGATTTGGCGTGCTCGTAATGACTCTAAACATGGGAGACACAAACCTATTGTTACGAATTCTAAATCTAGGATTCTGCAGCAGGTTACGCTTTCTGGTAATAATAGCGGTAAATCTTCTTTCATAAATATGAAGGATTTCAATGTCATAAAAGCCTTTAATGTGATTATCAAGCCTCCTAAAGCTCCATCCATTAAAGAAATTCTTTGGTTCCCCCTCTTTTTGACAGAATCAAATGTAATACAGATGGAGCTTACGCTCATGATTCCTAGACTGCAGGTGGTGGTGGCATCTTCTGCAACCTTCTTGGTAATTTTATATTGACTTTTGCGAAGAACCTTCACTTCTCCCCTTCATGCTGAATTTGGAACTGTTATCAAAGCTATGGAAATTGCTATCAACAATGGTTGGAAGAAGCTATGGCTCGAGACCAACTATTTTTTGGTGGCCAATGCTTTCACCAACCGTTCTTTGGTTTTGTGGTTGTTCATAAACTGTTGGATGTCTTGCATTCACCCTAGTAAATTCTCTAACTTAGTTATAACTCACATCTATAGAGAAGACAACACATGTGCCGACTTTTTTGTGAATTTGGCGCTCGTTTTTGATTCCATTCCTTTAGGAATTCAGAATTATTTTGTAAAGAATAGGTTAGGATTACCGTTCTTTAGATTTTCTTAATTCCGAGGCTATCTTGTACCCTTTTTGTACCATTTTCTTTCTCTATAATATTGCATTTATGGGAAAAATGGTAGTTTCAGGATACATACTATTTATTTTACTTAAGAAAAAAATAATTATTTAATAGTAAATCTAAAATATGAAAAAGAGGTAGTCCAAAACTCTATCTTTTTTATAGATAGTTATATATGATATATCATTGTAAACATCGACCGAATCCCTCTGGCAGGAAAATCACCCTGCAATTGAATTCAAAATTATTTATTTCTAAGAAAACAATATAAACAACCTTCATGCATGTGGTAGCAACAATATACACTTTCCAAAAAAACTTTCGTAATATGCAAGGACTTGAAATCCCTAAATACAGTACACTACGCCAAAAATGACTTTTACTAGCGCACCTTAGACAGCGCTTTTATGTAAAAGCGCTGCTATAAGTTAAATAAAAAATAAAACACGGAAACTGTATACGAAAAAGAGTATAAAGCGCTGCTAAAAGTCATACCTTAGACAACGCTTTTTTAAAAGCGCTGGTAAAGGACCACATTAGCCAGCGCTTCTGAGAAGCGCTGCTAAAGGCCTATATTAGCCAGCGCTTTTCTCAAAAGCGCTTTCTAGAGTCATATAAATTAAAAAAATAATAATCTCAAAAGCGCTGCTAAAGGCCAATATTAGACAGCGCTTGTAAAAAGCGCTGCTAAAGGCCTATATTAGCCAGCGCTTTTCTAAAAAGCGCTGTCTAAGGTCTTATTAACTAAAATAAAAAACTGAATAGTATTAGTATTCTATTTTTCATCTCTATTCTTTCCCTCTGCTGCGAACTGCGAACGACGAGAACGAACGAAGAACAGCTCACGCCACCGTCGTCCACCTTCCTCCACCGTCTCGGTTACAGTCTCGCCGTCGTCCTTCCTCCATTGTCCTCCACCGTCCTCCACCGTACTCCACCGTTCTCCACCGTTTCGGTAAGATTTCTTCTTTTCTGTTATGGTTAACGTTAGAGATGGTTAGGGTTATAACAAGACTCCATTACTTTAATCATTACAAGTTTTTTCTTAGTCATCTAACAACTGTTCCATGGATTTGTAAGGTCCATTTTCTGATATGAACATTTCTGCTTTTAGGGTTCTTCTATGAGGAATCTGATTGATGTAAACCATACTGTCTCTGTTATAAACAACTATGCCTTGAGTAACCAAAAAAAATTAAATCAAGATATAGAGTGGGGTATAGGTACTAAGTGTTTTGTTGTTCTCTTATGGATATTAATATCTTGGTTTTATGCTATTAAATTCAAAACTATAAACGATTCAAATCTTCATATGGTAGACGATACGTGAAATAAAAGTTTTTATTAATCTTCTTTTATGTTCTTTTGAAATAGTTGCGTGAATAATTATAGTAGTGTTTTTGTTTACCTTAATAAGTAGGAAAACCATGGATAAAAAATGGATGTCTGCCGATCGATTGTCCAAAGAGTACGAGAATGGGGTATTGGAGTTCGTTAAGTTTGCTGTTCAACACGTTGAAGACCCCAGTCGAATGAAATGTCCTTGCTTGGGTTGTTGTTATGTGGGTCGGGTTGACGCAGATGGATTGAAATCGCATTTACTGATGCATGGAATTGATCGAAGTTATAAGTGTTGGATATTTCATGGTGAGAAAACTAACGAGAATGTTGAACCGAGTGGGAAAAGTAATACGACCTATGCTTCAGACGACAAAGACACGGAAACATACGATTGTGATCGAGTCGAAGAGATTGCAGAAGCACTTGAAGAAGATCTTCATGATTGTCCCAAAATGTTTGAGAGGTTGGTAAGCGATGCAGAGAAACCGTTGTATAAAGGTTGCACTAAATTCACAAGACTGTCTACAGTATTAAAGTTGTACAACTTAAAGGCGGGCAATGGATGGTCGGATAAAAGTTTCACAGAGTTGTTGGCCCTTATGAGAGAAATGCTATCGGAGGATAATGTTCTTCCTAATCGAACCTATGAGGCCAAAAAAATGTTGTGCTCTATTGGCATGAGCTATGATGAGATACATGCTTGTCCAAACGATTGTGTTTTGTTTCGAAACGAATATGCATCGTTAACTGAGTGCCCGAAATGCGGTTTGTCTCGATATAAGAAAAAATTGTCTCCAGCAAAAGTCTTATGGTATTTTCCTATAATTCCGAGATTTAGGCGTATGTTTCATAGTGAAACCGATGCAAGACACCTGACTTGGCATGCAGATGAAAGAATTATTAATGGAAAGTATCGACATCCGACTGATTCACCACAGTGGTCGAAAATTGATAATGATTATCCTGACTTTGGAGAAGAAACAAAAAACCTTCGCTTGGCATTATCTACTGATGGAATGAACCCGCATGGTCTTCAAAGTATCTCACATACCACATGGCCTGTGATTCTTATGATTTATAACCTACCTCAATGGCTATGTATGAAGCGTAAGTACATGATGTTATCTATGTTAATTTCTGGGCCTAAACAACCAGGGAATGACATAGACGTATACTTGGCACCCTTAATCGAAGATTTAAAGTTTTTGTGGGAGAATGGTGTGGAGGTTTATGATGGGTATAGGAAAGAAAGTTTCAACTTGAGGGCGATGTTGTTTGGCACAATTAATGATTTTCCAGCATACAGAAATCTATCAGGGTACATCATAAAAGGTCAAGATGCGTGTCCTATTTGTGAAGATAAAACAGATTCGACGCGATTGGAGTTTGGTCAGAAGAATGTCTTTCTCGGTTATCGTAGATTCTTAAATTCTAATCATCACTACCGCGGGTGAAGAAAAGCATTCAATGGAGACACCGAACAGCGTAAAGCTCCACCTGCATTGTCAGGTGACCAAGTTTTTGAAAAGGTGAAAGATGTGCGTACTGAGTTTGGCAAGCCTTTTGCACATAAGGTTGTCAAAGGTGGGTGGAAGAAGAGGTCGATATTTTTTGAATTGCCATATTGGAAGTCTTTGTACGTGAGACATTTTCTCGATGTTATGCATATTGAAAAAAATGTATTTGAAAGTGTTATTGGTACGCTACTCAATATAAAAGGAAAGTCTAAGGATGGCCTTACAGCAAGGGAGGACATGTTAAAAATGGGAATAAGAACTGAATTAGCACCCGTGAAGAAAGGAAGACGAACATATCTACCACCTGCTGCTTTTACTCTATCAAGAAAGGAGAAAAAAATATTGTGTAAGTTTCTGAGTGAAGTTAAAGTTCCAGAAGGATACTCTTCAGATATTAGAAGACTTGTGTCTAGGAAAGACCTCAAGTTGAAGAGTTTAAAGACACATGATTGCCATGTTATAATGGAACATTTTCTACCAATAGATATACGTTCTATTTTTCCAGAAAAAGTAAGAAGCGCCATAACTAAATTGTGTTTTTTCTTTAGGTCAATTTGTAGTAAGGTGATCGATCCTGAGATCTTACCAACACTACAAAAAGAAATAGTTATTACCTTGTGTGAGCTTGAAATGTATTTTCCTCCCTCTTTTTTTGACATAATGGTACATCTAGTTGTTCATCTTGTGAAAGAGACACAGTTGTGTGGACCAGCTTATATGAGATGGATGTTCCCTGCTGAACGTTATATGAAAATATTAAAAGGGTACGTGAAAAACCGAAGTCGACCAGAGGGTTGTATTGTTGAACGATACATTGTTGAAGAAGCAGTTGAGTTTTGTACTGAATATTTGTCCAATGTTCAATCGATTGGACTCCCCAAAACTCATATTTTCGAAAAAAATGAAGGTAAACAATTAATTGGAAATAAAATTGTGACAATATCAAGGGATGAACGGGATCAAGTGCATTTGTATGTTCTGCACAATGATAACGAGGTTGAGCCATATGTTGAAATGCACAAGGATGTACTCCGAAGGTTAAATCAGAACAGAAATGAAAATTGGATAGTACGAGAGCACAATCAAAGTTTTATACAATGGTTAAAGGATCATATTTATTCGAAGCGCTCTTCAGATCTCACTTCAGTAACAGAAAGGTTGAGATGTTTGGCATATGGTCCAAGTTTGCATGTGTTTTCTCATAGCGCATACGCAATTAATGGATACATATTTTATACCAAAGAACAAGATGATAAAAGTACTATGCAAAATAGTGGTGTCACCGTGCTAGATGAAGCAATGCACATATCAAGTATGAAAGACTTAAACCCCAAATATGCAAATCTGTCATATTTTGGAGTTATTGAGCACATTTGCGTGTTTGATTACGAGAAGTTTCAGATTCCTATCTTTGGTTGCAAGTGGGTAAATAGTAGTGGCATACGAATGGATAAGTCAGGATTTTTGCAAGTGGATCTTAATAAGGTGGGGTACAAAGATGAGCCTTTTATTCTAGCATCTCAAGCTAAACAAGTGTTCTATGTCACTGACCCGACGAGTACGAAATGGTCTATAGTGCTTTTATCTAACAAAGTTGTTGATGATAGCGGTGTAGATCAATGTGATATTGATGTTGAGAATGAGTCATGCATTAGACGGAATGAGTTGTATAATAGAAATGATCAAGATGAGGATCTTATAGCGGATGAGTCATATATCAGAAATGATCATAACGAGGGAATTTGGATCAATTCATCCATCCGCATTGCTAAGAAACAAGTAATTCATATTCCAACCAAGAAAAGAAAGAGATGTTAGTGAAAGAGGTAATATAATAAAATGATATATATTATAATTTTTTATTCATTTATTTATTTATTTATTTATGTGAATTATTCTAAATATTCATTTATATTTTATTTTGATATAGATTGCGGTTATTTCATGTTGAGGTTTATGAGAGAAACTCTTTTTTTGGATCGAATAGAGATTCCATCCGATGTATGTATTTCTAACTTATGAGTTATTTTAATATTTAACACATATTTCTCATATAATTAAATAGTTGAAACTAAATCAAACTATGTTATATTATTATGTAATACTTTGATGAATTCAAGTGTGCGTATTACTCAAGAGATCATTTGGATGAAATTAAAGATGATTGGTGTCAATTCATTATTGAGCTCGGAGTTTTATACGGTATATTGTACTCTTACTTTAATTGATGAGAATTTTGAGTATGTATAACTTTGTAACTATAGACATTGTTTATGTCTTGTTTTAATTGAATTACAATCTTTTTGTGCTGTTTCAGGTTATATGTGCAAAGTAGAAGATAGAGTTATATTGATGTGCATTGCTTTTTGCTTAGCATTTCTATAAGTAATATGTAGATTTGAAGCAAAATGTTTTGTTGGATGAAATAATTTGTATCATCAATTGTTTTGTATATATAAATTGTTGGATGAAAATTGTATATATAAATAGGCAAAATTGGTGCGTATATATTGGTTTGAAACTCCAATTTATGATATTTTGGTGCAAAATGTGGTTGAAAAACAGGTGCAAATTGTGGTTGAAAACCTGGTGCAAATTCTGTTTTAAAAACAGGTGCATATAAACTGTATAAAACAAACAGCGCTTTTTTTAAGTAATTTTTATAAAAAATTTCGTATACCTTAGACAGCGCTTTACACTAAACGCGTTGTCTAAGGTGGGGTTTAGACAGCACTTTCGCAAAAAGCGATGGCTAAAGTGGAGTTTAGACAGCGCTTATACCAACATGCGCTGTCTAAGGTATACCAATAAAAGCAAAAGCGCTGTCTAAGGTATACTAAAAAAAAAGGTAAAAAGCGCTGTCTAATGTTAGTCTAAAAAAACAAAAAGCGCTGTCTAAAGCACCATTTAGACAGCGCCTTTACAAAAAAATCGCTGTCTAAAATATAAACAAAAGCGCTGTCTATTGTAAAAGCACTGTCTAAAGCGGTGCTTTGACAGCGTTTTTTCAGTCAAAACACCCCTTTAGACAGCGCTTCTTACATTAACCAAAGCGCAGTCTAATCTTTTAGCAGCGCCAGTTTAGACAGCGCTTTTAAGCGCTGTGTAATTCCAAAAAAAGCGTTGTCTAAAGGCTTTTATGGCATAGTGGTAGTCATTGCGTAAGATAATCTAAAAATGTTGGTTTTTTAAATTTATCTCACTGTAACATAAAGAAAACTCTTTTTATCAAAAATATTTATTTGATCAATCAAACTCAATAAAGAATTTATTATAAATTATAGGAAAGTGAATAAAATGCATTAAATTGAATTATAAAAAATATATTTAAATTCTGTCTGTGGTTACGTACAACTTGTTAGATATATACAGACACTTCAATAAGTATAAATTAAAAAAATTGAGAATTTATTACTCACTATTAATACTTAAATCAAAATAAGAAACATGTATAAGAGAATTCATTATTTTAATGAGATTGAAATAAAAAGAAATTAATATGTATCAGAGATTTCATTGTTCTTCTTAAATTGAAATCGAAAGAAAAAAATACCATAAGTTATGTTTGATGGCAATAAGTACCGTGTCTGTTTCTTCTTGATCACGATGGCAATGAAATCTATACGATGAATACGAATGGTATAATTAACCAATTATTTATGGTGCATTAATAGATCCAAAAGAAAATTATATTAAAAATAAAAAATCAATTAAAATAATAAACTCATTTAATACTCCTCTAGAAGTGAATAGGAAATGATAGAATATAGAATTTATAATTTATAGTTAATTGTATTGTTACGTAATTGGGTTCTTATTAATATTTGGATTTTTAGGGTTATTATCTATTATGAGTATTATATATGTAGTCTCTCTGAGACATTGAGGGGTATCAATCAAATGAAAAAAAAGTTTTTTTTCCCTTTATTTTATTTAGTCCTTTTGGTGTTCTTCTCCTTTCACTACGGGAAAAGAGGGAAAAGAGGACGCTTTTTTTGCCCTATAAAAGCGCTGTCTAAGCCTGCGCTGTCGTAGGTAAAGACGGCGCTTTTTTATTTATGAAAAAGCACTCTCTAAAAGGGAACTTTAGACAGCGCTTATAAAAGCGCTGTCTAAAGTATACTTTTAAAATTAATTTTTTTTTTTATAAACTTTAGAAAGCACTTTTTCCTTCAAAAGCGCTCTCTAAAGGTGCTTTTAGATAGCGCTTTTGAAAGCGCTGTCTAATGTATACTGAAAATGATTTTTTTATACCTTTAGAGAGCGCTTTTCCCTAAAAGCGCTCTCTAAAGGGTACTTTAGAGAGCGCCTTTTCCTTAAAAGTGCTCTCTAAAGTATGCCTATAATTTTATTGGTTTTTTCTACGTATAAAAAAATCCCATTTTAGCCATTTTTTTTATGCAGAAACCTGCATAGTTTCAAACCAGCATTTCTTATATAATTTCTTGCAACAACAGAATTCTTATACATTTCAAGAAATAGAATTCTTGCAACAACAGAATTCATATATACATTTCAATAAAATTAACATTCACAAGACTTACAACAGAATTCACAAAATTTACAAAATTCTTGCAACAACAGAATTCATATACATTAACAGAATTCACAAAATTTACAACAGAATTCTTCTTGCAACAGAATTTTCTTATATTCACAAAACTAAAATTTACATTCACAAAATTATACATTCAAAAAATTCTTCTTAGAAGAAAGAATTCTCACAATTCTTCCGTAATATAATTCAATTGTTTCCTTGTGTAAGAAGAACACGCCATATCTTTGAAATACTACATAACAAAACAAAATACACATTATTTAGTTAAAAATAATAAATTATATGACATATCCGATAAATATTAAAATAAATCCTAAGTTATAAAACCATGCATACCCTAATAGGAATCTCCAATTGTCCCATTTAAATAATTTCTCTCATGAACCTCAAAACGAAGTACCCGGAGTCTATGCCATTACGCTGACGAGGGCACTACACATAGACAAACAAATAAGAAATAATATATAGATGTTTTGTGTTATTAAGTAGCATCACTAATATTGTGAAAATTAATATACCTTCACTTTGACCCATGTAATATTGGTTGATCTAGCCCGTGCTACTCGAGTCTCTCTTTGTGCACGGTATAGTAGTATAGCTCTATAAAAGAAATACGTAAACTTAGATCAATGTCACAGAAATAATTAGATATACAAATACACACGAATATTTCGAACAGTCTCACTTACGTGTCAACCACATCCTTCATATTCTGATATGTGCACCAATCAGTATCCAATGAATTAAGGTAATATACCACTTCTGTTATAGGATTAATGGCAACCAACAACCAGTGTCCACTGTAAAATATAACAAAAGTTTAGATGGATAATTTCTACGCAAAAGATACAAATTAAATATTAGAATGAAATTATAATGAAAACCTTACCCGTTTCCAGTATTATACGGTAAAAGAAACAGACATTCTGTGCTGCTGGCCGTAAATCGCTCAAGTAAGTGGTCTCTTACTTCAATTGCATTCATACCAATTCTTGGTGCATTAACAATGCTGCAAGAGACGAAACGGAATTTGTTTGACAAATCCGTCCCCCGGATGAATTTTTCATACATGCACCTTAAATAAAAACATAATAAACATTAGACTATTATCATTGAAATGTGTAAATAAATTGTTCAACTAAATAAATAATAGATTGATTGGAGTACCAGATGTATGAATGCATAACACCGATGCCTAATTCAGTATGATTGAAAACCTGCTCCATGTCCTCTTTTCCGATTATCTCGGAATGAGGAAAACCAAAAACACCTTCGTCCATGTTGATTTGACGAATAGCACCTTGCATCAAATATGACATTTCCAAAAGTGTTTCTAGACACGTCTGAAAGTGAGGTCTACTTTTTTCCTACACGGTCCTTGTAGGAGCTTTTTTCTTGCCGGTCTGTTGTGAAGGTTGAGCAGTAACCTAACAATCATATAAGTTAGGTAAAGTAGAAAATCATGAATTCGGATAATAGAATAACACTTAAAAGCTACCTCTTTGTGTGATTCAACAGACTCGTTTTGTAGCAAAACCCCTTTATTCTTTGCTGCGGGTTTTGTAGGAGTCTAACATTAACATGTAAAAAAAATGTAAGTAATGGTTCAAAATGATTTTCATAATCGTTCAGAATTGACATTTGAATACTAAGAGATTCGTAATGGTTTTCAACATACCTCATCACCTATGGAAATGAGGTCTAACGGCCATGCAACAAACGAACATATTGCATCCCGCAGCAATGTAACCTCTGAAACCGAGTCTGGTATCGGTAGTAACGCATCCGTATCTAAAGCGATATCAACCGACACTTTCAGATAACCTTGTGGGAGCGGATGATGGTGAAGTAACTCTCCCGCAAAGTTATGCACTTTTCCCTTGCCAACCATGCGATAAGTCGGAAACGACAAATACAGCTGGCAAGATGAAATGCCCTGAAGCAATAATAAATATGTAACTGTTAATATGTATAAAGGTCAAATAAAATAAATGTGTTAATTTAATTAAAATAAATATGTGCTAATTACCTCGGGAATTTTAATTGGAGAATTGATACTAGCTTTGTCACTAGCATCTTTCAAACCGGAACCGCGCCTTTCCGCCTCATATCTCTCTTTATCCTGCTGCAATGCTTGGACTTGCGCTTGTAGTGCCATCACAGTTTGCATGATTTCTTGGGTGGTGGGATTTTTTTTCTTTGATTGCTTATACAAGGATGATGGAGTCACACCAAATCCTTTACCTCTCACCCGACCAGGATACTCAGGAACATTTAGTACTCGACTAAGAATGCTCCTGCAATCATCCTCACCTGCGGGTATGGATTTAGATAGATTCTCCTGAAATTCATTGATATATCGAAAATTATTAGTGGGGATTAAAAATTAATTATAATTTAATAAAATTTCAATTAACTTTGAGACATAATGTTATACTTACACATTCTTCATAAACATGCTGAACATCTTCTGTAACTGCTCCACCCTTACCCACACGAGCTTCCTTCCACAAAACATGGTCCGGAAGTGATGATTCTTCACTTTTAGACTCTTCTAACTACACATTTAGTTAAATAATAAGTTCATCAATTACAACACAATAATACAATTAATAAAATCATAGCATTAATATATACTTACCAATTTTTGTTGTAATCGTGCATATCCCAAACGCCCTTTTCTGTATGGATACGCGGGGTTTGATGCTCTTTTGCGATTAATGGCACTCAATTTATGGATAAAAAATTTTAAGTCATATCAAAACAAACTAATGAAACACATATATAATACAATCAATAGACATGACAAGACAACATTACATTGAATTCTTCGGTTTTCCGTTTGTCTACAAAAATGCCCCATTCTTGCGGTGTAATCACATCCGCATACAACGGTGGAAGTTCGGCTTCAAAAATTTTTTTTTTCTTATCCCTAAGATATTTGTTTGATAATAAGGCTCTAAACCCTCTGTGTCTCTTTCCGGCCAATTGAAGACAATACTTTTGCCGGCTTTCTTCAATATTAAAGGACCTCTACGAAAAAA
The DNA here is from genome assembly GCA_022829125.1 of Lathyrus tuberosus. Lineage (NCBI taxonomy): Eukaryota > Viridiplantae > Streptophyta > Magnoliopsida > Fabales > Fabaceae > Lathyrus > Lathyrus tuberosus. The sequence goes on along the minus strand of JALAZF010000048.1, from coordinate 4,594,007 downwards.
CATACACATATAAACATAAAGTGTTTTAGTATAAGTAAATTAAAGACTTAATCGTCAACAAAAATCTAATAACATCAATCATATTTGGTAAGTACCTGTATCTCAGTCCATATCTTTTCTTTACCGGCATCCAACGATTTACTCCTCCAATTATCACTAGTGATTGGAATGTGCTGACGGACAAGTGAACCAATGTATGAAGATAACATTGAACCGTTAGGCTCAACTAGTTGGTTCTGGTCACTCCAATGTACATCAAATCTCATCCCTTTATCTCTAGCACGGATGATTCTCTTCTTAATGGTTTTTCCTCTTTTTATTTCATGTTCTACATTCGAAGCTTCATTCTGAGCTTCCTGTGTATCTTGTGTCTCGTGGGTGTCTTCCTGGTTATTAGACATTTTACCTGTAAGAAAGAAAAAAACAAAAATTAAATGACAAATATAAACTCATAAAGCAAAAGAGTTTCTTACCTAGCCCTTTCATCACACATACTACCAAGAAATATAAACTCATAAAGCAAAAGTGTTTCTTACCAACACCCTCACTTCACTGTTAATGAATACTTACAACTTACAGAGCCTAAGCAAGTTAAAGTGAAAATTGAAAAGGAAAAGAAAACTAATTAATAAACACTGAAATTGATACTTGTTAGTAACAGGTACCAAGTAAATAAACAAACACCCTTATAAAAGAATGATAAGATTCTGAGTTTCTAATTCTAACAAGAAATTGATACTTGTTTGAAAACATCAAACAGGTTATTGAAAACATCTAACAAGATTCTGAGTTGCTGAAAACATCATTAACAGGTTACTTTCACTTCATTCTCAACCCTTTATCTAATATTCCTTCCATTTTAATTATCATATATAGTTGTTTGTTATTACTATAAAATAAGTATCTAAATAAAAACATGGCTAAGTTGGTACACAAACATCATTAACAGGTTACTTTCACTTCATTCTCAACCCTTTATCTAATATTCTATTATATATACCAAACAAGAACAATAATAATAGTTTAAAAATCAAGAGAAATAAATTTATAAACAAAAAACATCAACAAAAATGTTGTTTTACGTTTCTTTAAAAAAAAAAGAAGAAAAAGTTGCAGGTAGTGGTAAGAAACACTTTTGCGTTATGACAAGAACGAACAACAACGAACAACAGTAACATGCAAGAACGATTGACAATAACGATGACAAGAACAGCAACAACGAAGAATGTTAGAAGTAAGAACAACAACAACAATGTACCTCTTCGTCGTCACGACGGCAGCAGAACGACGACAGCAGTGAAGTCACGACAATGAACGACGGCAACAGAACGACGGCAACCGCGAATGAACGACGACAATGGCGGATGAACGACGGCAATGGCAAAGGGTTTCAGCAGAGAAGAAAGAGAGCAAGGGTTTTAGCAGAGAAGAAAGAGAGCAAGGGTCGAGAGAAGAAAATGATTAGACGCAGTTTCAGACAATGAAATGAAATGTGTTTTATATTTTAATTAATAAATGACCTTAGAGGGCGCTTTCCTTAAAAATCGCTTTCTAAAGTGAGACCTTATAGGGCGTTTTTCTTAAAGCGCTTTCTAAAGTGACACCTTAGAGGGCGCTTTTCTTAAAGCGCTTTCTAAGGTTTACCTGAAAATGTCAAAAAATATAAAAATGAGTCTGGGGCGAGGGGGATTCGAACCCTAGACTCAAAGCATGGCAAACAAACACACAAACCTCCTTGACCAGCAGTACTACGCCCTCATCCATTGATTATACTCACTCCATAAATATATAAAATAAGGTGTCAACATATATATTTAAATATATTATTTGAATAATTTTAAATATAATTTAAAATAAATTAAAATATAATTTAAAATAATTTAAATATATTAATATTAATTTGATATATTAATATAATTTAAAGTATATTTTAAATTATATATTAATATAATTTGTATATATTAAATATAATTTAAATAAGTTAAAATGTTTGTATTTAAAACATATATATTTAAATATATTATTTGAATAATTTTTAATATAATTTAAAATAAATTAAAATAAAATTTAATATAATTTAAATATATTAAATATAATTTGATATATTAATATAATTTAAAGTATATTTTAAATTAATATATTTTAAATTATATATTAATATAATTTATATATATTAAATATAATTTAAATAAGTTAAAATATTTGTATTTAAAACATATATATTTAAATATATTATTTGAATTATTTAAAATATAATTTAAAATAAATTAAAATATAATTTAAATATATTAAATATAATTTGATATATTAATATAATTTAAAGTATATTTTAAATTATATATTAATATAATTTATATATATTAAATATAATTTAAATAAAGGAGTTTTAATTATAATTATTTGAGTTACAATTCGGTCCCGCTCTGCTAGGGTTTTGAACAAACCATGGGAAAACGAGGCGTCGGACGGCCGCGACTGGTGGCGGCGCAACGGAAAGGAGCAGTAAGAACAATTATCACACAAGCTAGCACCGAAGTAATCACGGAAGAGGACGACGGTCAAGAACTAAACAATGACGTGCCGGAGAGTTCTAATGCGACACAGCCAAAGGAAGGGCAAACGGTAAACTCAGTAGAACCAGACACAGAGGAAGGTGGTACCACACAAGCCGAATCCCAGGAGAAAAACGATGGCCAGAACAAGAGACCATGGGTGGATGTCATAAAAGGTAATAGAACAATGAATAGAGGTATGCCGATCGAATTTATTGCGCCTGATATTATCGATGGGGCTTTGGAGATTCAAATTGATGAAACTGATGTTGAAGATGAATTATCGTTTTGGAAGAATGCGATGATAATATTTGCCCTTGGAGATTCGTTGTCAATGAATGCAGTCAAAAGATTCATCGAGAACTCTTGGAGTTTCGTCTCGCTTCCAGATTTATACTATAATGATGAAGGATACTTTATTGTAAGATTCAAGGAGGAAACTGATCGTCAACAGGTCATGGCGCAGGGGCCATATTTTATTCAAGGTAAACCCATATTCATCAGAGAATGGACACCTAATTTTGAAATGAAGGATGACTTACTGCGTGTTCTACCACTGTGGGTTACCTTTCCAAATCTCCCACTGCACCTATGGGGCGAGAAAAGCCTATCAAAGATAGCTAGTGCGATTGGTAAACCGGTGACAACGGACGAATGCACTGCGAAAAAACTGCGAATATCTTATGCTCGGGTGCTTATTGAGGTTGACATAACGCAAAAGGCAAGAGACCAAATCAGTATAAGAGATCATAATGGAAAATGATTGGACCAGAAGGTTGAGTATGAATGGAGGCCAACATTTTGCCACAGATGTTTAAAGATAGGGCATGACTGTGACAAACCGAAACCTCAAACAAAAGGCATGAAGGTGTGGAAAAAGGTCGACACAAAGGAACAACAAGCCAAACCATCACAGACTGTGAAACAAACTGATGATCAAGAACTCAAGAGCCAGAGTACAAGACTGCAACAAAACTCGAGTCAACAGGAACAACCCCCAAACTTGGGAAACTCAGAATCAGGGTGGTCTCTAGTCATAAAACCAGCCTCAGGTGACAGACCAAGAAGAGAGGGAACTCCTGGCAGAAACAAGGTTAGTGTGGACTTCCAAAACTCATTTACCCCATTAAGAATTGGAGACTGTTCTGATGGGAAAGAGAGTGTGGAACCATGTTAGCCTCATGGAACGTTAGGGGCATAAATAAAGAAGCAAGACACAGAGAGATAGGCTCCTATATCTCATCTTTCAATGTACCAATATGTGCCTTGCTGGAGACTAGGATAAAAGAAGGAAAGGCAGAAAGAATTAGGCAAAAGTTTGGCAATCAATGGAACTTTACAGACAACTATGAAAACCACCACAATGGTAGAATTTGGATCATGTGGAAACCTGACAAAGTTAGGATTAAGATACTAAAAACTCATGCGCAATATATCCACCTAGAAGTTCTCAACTTGGACAACACGATTTGTCAATCCATTACTGTTGTATATGCTTTCAATCAGTTGGAGAAGAGAAAACTTTTGTGGAAAGAAATAGAAGAGATAGGGTATCACACCTCTGGTCCGTGGATTGTTGTTAGAGACTATAATAATGTTCTATTCCATAAGGATAGAATAGGAGGCAAGGAAGTTGTTGTGGCTGAATATAGAGATCTTAGAGATATGATGCAAAGAGCAGGTTTGTATGAAGCTACCTCTACTGGATCGTATTACACTTGGTCAAATAGACATACCTCTGGGATTATCCACTCAAAAATTGATAGGGTGATAGGAAATGCTATGTGGTTTCAAAACTATCAGGATGCAGTGGTGGAAACTCTGGCTCCCAACATTTCAGACCACAATCCTATCAAGATCAATATACCAGTGCAGAGTAACAGAAGAAAGACGATGTTTAAATTCCTAAACTGCCTAACCAAGGATGAATTATTCATGCAGACAGTGGCTAGAAGTTGGGAACAACCAGTTAGAGGAGGATATATGAAGAGCCTTTGGATCAAACTAGTCAGACTGCAACAGCATCTTAGGCCTTTAACCAGAAAAATCACGACTAATCAGGAAAAACTGAAGCAAGCTAGACATGATCTTCACCAGTCCCAAGCCAGACTACAACAAGACCCTCTCAATCAGAATATAATGCAACAAGTGAAAGATGGCACAGAGCATGTAATACAACTTAACAATCTTGAAGAGGAAATCCTAAAGCAAAAGTCGAAGATAAACTGGCTGAAGTTAGGGGATTGCAACAATGCATATTTTCATGCTTCTCTAAAGGAGAAAAATAAACAAAAAGGTATGTACAAACTGAATAGCCTAACTGGTGAACCCCTTACTACCCCTGATATGATTGAACAGGAAGTGTTGAATTTCTACACCAAACTGGTTGGTACAGAATCTCAAATGCTCAAAGGTATAGACATTAATGTTATAAGGGCCGGCACAACCTTACATCCTGAGCAGGCTCACCAGCTCATTGCCCCCATCCAAGACAAGGAAATTTGGGAAGCACTAAACAGTATTGGAGAAAACAAAGCACCGGGAGTGGATGGATTTACATCTCACTTTTTCAAGGCAACTTGGAGCATAACCAAACAAGATGTCAATAATGCAGTCAAAGAATTCTTTACCACCAATGACATGTACAAAGCCTTCAACTGTTCCCTAATCTCTTTGATTCCTAAGAGCACTGAAGCGAAAACTGTAAAGGATCTTAGACCTATAGCTTGCTGCACAACAGTCTATAAGATCATCTCAAAAATTCTTACCAAAAGGCTTGCATCTGTTATTGACCAGCTGGTGGCACAATCCCAGTCAACTTTTATCCCTGGCAGGGTGATCCACGACAACATTATGTTAGCTTAAGAGTTAGTGAGAGGCTATGGTAGGAAACATGTATCTCCAAGATGTATGGTCCAATTAGATATCCAAAAAGCTTACGACACGGTAGACTGGACAGCCCTCAACAACATTCTGACTGAACTTGGCTTCCCAAATGTGTTAACTACCTGGATCATGTCGTGTGTAAATTCTGTATCCTATAAATTCTCAATCAATGGCAGCCCGTCTGACATTCTAAAAGCTAGAAGGGGGCTGAGACAGGGAGACCCCATCTCACCCCTACTCTTTGTAATCATCATGGAATACCTCCATAGACTGCTACAATCATTGAAGAATACGCCTGACTTCAACTTTCATCCAAGATGTGAGAAGCTTCATATCATAAATCTCTTTTTTGCAGATGATATACTCTTGTTCACCAGAGGGGACAAAGTTTCCATTCAACTGCTACTGGGGAAGGTTAATCAGTTCTCAAAAGCAACAGGTCTTTGCATGAGTGCCATGAAAAGCAAAATCTACATTGGTGGAGTTAATGATGTTGAAAGAAACCACATCCAACATACAACCGGCCTGGAGCTGGGGCAAATGCCATTCAAGTACCTAGGGATCCCACTAAACAGCAGGAAACTGACAGTGAATGCGTGCCAACCGCTAATTGATAGGATTCTGCAGAAGATTATTCATTGGAGCACACGATTCCTCTCTTATGCAGGTAGGCTTCAGCTTATTAAAAGTGTCCTCTTCACTGTGTCAAACTATTGGCTACAAATCTTTCCGTTACCAAAGAAGATCGCTCGTCACATTGAGAGGCTTTTGCAGAACATTCCTTTGGACTGGCAAATAGGAGAATAGAAGGAAAGCTCCTATTTCCTGGGACCAGTTGTGCAATCCCATAGGAGCAGGGGGGCTTAATATCACAGACTTGCATTGTTGGAATCAAGCCACAATAGGGAAGCTTCTTTGGAATGTGTGGATGAAGAAATATATACTATGGATTAAATGGTTGAATGCTTACTATATTAAAAACCAAGATCTAATCCAGTTTACTCTAGCTCCAAATAGTTCTTGGATTGTCAAGGCGATGTTCAAGAATCGTGATCAAATGATACATTCTGAGCCGTGGAAACTAGCAGAGTCAGCTGGAACCTATAAAACAAGAGCTATGTACGATGAATTGAGAGGGGAAAAACCGACGGTTGAGTGGAAGAACTTGTTGTTTGGAAACTTTGCAAGACCAAGGGCGTGCTTCATTCTTTGGATGGCTTGCCAAAACCGCCAGATGACAAAGGACCGACTGAGTCGATTTGGAATACCCACTGATGTCCAATGTGCATTCTGTACTCAGCAAGAATCGAATGAACACATGCTGTTTCAATGCGAAGCAACAAAACTGCTATGGATTCAAATACTCCAGTATATTAAAGTTCAAATGCCGAGAAATATCAACACATCATGGTTTGTTACAAATTCAAGAGGTAAAAGTTCGAAAGCTCGCATTCTAAAAGGAGTGATGGCGGAGACTATCTACCATATATGGACTACGCGAAACGAGATCCTTTTCCAAGAAAATACAAGAAGTGAATTGAAAGTTGAAACAGTAAAGGATATATCTTAGGATCTTATAGTTAATGTTTGTCTAGGATTTTAGTCAACTTGATGCCTGGACCTTTTTCGGCGTGTAATATCTGTTTTTTGGTAATAATATATATTCATTTCCAAAAAAAAAAAAATATAATTTAAATAAGTTAAAATGTTTGTATTTAAAACATATATATTTAAATATATTATTTGAATAATTTAAAATATAATTTAAAATAAATTAAAATATAATTTAATATAATTTAAATATATTAAATATAATTTGATATATTAATATAATTTAAAGTATATTTTAAATTAATATATTTTAAATTATATATTAATATAATTTATATATATTAAATATAATTTAAATAAGTTAAAATATATAATTTAAATATATTAAATATAATTTGATATATTAATATAATTTAAAATTCATTTCCCTACCTAAAGGGCGTGGGTTCGACCCCCCTTTTTGCCATTTTTGTGATTCTTGATGTTTAGAATTGTGTTATATTTTAATTAGTAAATGACTTTAGAGGGCGCTTTTCCTTAGAAAGCGCTTTCTAAAGTTAAAAGAAATTGAACCCTATTAGAGCGCTTTCTGAAAGCGCTTTCTAAGGTGATCCTATAGCAGCGCTTTTTAAAAGCGCTCTCTAAAGTGATACTTATAGCAGCGCTTTTTGGAAAAGCGTTGTCTAAGGTTGCACTCTTTTACATTATTTTACAGCGCTTTTGTAAAGCGCTTTCTAAAGCCTTTCTTTTAAGGCGCTTTTTTTTAGCAAAATTTTTTTATTCTTTTTAGCAGCGCTTTTGCATAAAACCGCTGTCTTTTTGGTGCTGTCTAATCATATTTTTGGCATAGTGTTTTTAGTGTAGAAATCCTAGATTCATAGTTTTGGTAGGAAAACTTCCAATCAATTGGTGCTTTTATTTCAATCTCATTCTTGTTAAATAGGGGTTGTGTGGAGTTTTTATGGAGTAGAAGAATCATATTGGTGTATCCTTTCGATTGAAAAATATTTTAGAGCAAAAATATTGTGGAGGATGAGGAGAAGATGAAGGTAGTTGCAATGGAAATGAGAGGTTGTGCTCTTAAATGGTGGCTATGGAGGATTCGACCTCATCCATCGATGTCTTGAAATACTTTTACAGAAATATTTCTTTGGCATTTTAAACCCAAATGGAGATACCCTTTCTTGGATTTAGTTGAGGAAATGGAGCCCATTTTACCGATGGTTGATGAAAAAGAAGAGCCACACCATGAACTTCAACTCTTGCATCCGAAAGATTCCATTTCAACAACTTCAAAATTTCCTGTATACCAAATTTCTATTCTTGAGACACTTTTGGAGCACCCTTTACCATCGATGACAGAAGTGGAGGTTGTACCACTTAGAATTACGGGCACCATTAGTCAGGAACAACATAGAGGTGTCATTGTTACGATGAAAGACGACAAGGTAAACAATCAAGATCTGAGTCCCCCGTCACCAAAACCACTAGGTTGGGGGTTTTATGGAGATTCTCCCAAAGCCCCCATATCTCAGTTTAGAGAAGAAAATCGTAAGTTGACTTTTCCCATCCATTTTCATTATTTTCAATGAGATAAAGCAACAAAAGTCAATATCACAAAGTGATGGCTTTCGTCATGGACCAAAATTCTACCACACACATACAATGTTTGCAAAAGTATATGGGTTCCTTCCCCCTTTATTACCAAATCCAGAAATGAAGCTTCTACAACTTGGTATTGCACCCTCCATTTGTGACATTTAACAGGGGAGCTTCATCGTTAAGAAAGACAACAATAAATTTAGAAATCGTGGGCTTAATCCGTAATCGGAGCCGTCACTGCCAAAACCACTTGATCCCAATGTTTGTACAGGTACATACCTACCATTCGATGACAGTTATTTACAAAAATTCCAATTATCTACAATTTTTCCTTTTGGTACCACAATAAAACCAATTTTTGGTTGTCTTTCTCTCCATTTATGTTGCAATGCTTTATTGAAATCCCTTTCTTCTTGCACCACCGCATATACAATTTCCTTAGGATCCAAATTAAACTATGCAAGGTGGGAAAATTCAAGGATAGTGGCCAAATTTACTATTAATCCTTTTTTCCATACATTGGTTGCATGTTGTTGTCCTGATGTGGAATTTAGATTTTCTAAAGCTGAATTTTCTGGTTTTGGAACTATTGTTTCACATGAATATGTAAAAATGGAATCCTCATCCAAAACCTACCGCTTCTTTTCTAAAATGCCAATGAGACCTACTTTATTTTGGAATACCTACACCTTATAAATATTGAAATTGTTTTCCACTATGTTTATGAGTTCTTCTTTAGATTCAAAATTATTCTCCTTGGACATCATTTTATCAACTGGTGGAAATATTTATTCTTTGAATCATTGGGATTTTTCAACTACCAAAGTTGGAGTAAGCATGACAACCTTTCCAACAAGAAAATTAATTCTTGGTATGTGCTTTGGTAGAATTTCCATAGTTCATACTTATGGAAATGTAACAATGTATATCTTTGGGACTATTGGTAGAATAGTGCTTGAAATCAGCAACTTTAAACTTAATATTGTTTGCATATATGTAATTGGTGAGGTAGTGTTTGGAAAATCTTCAAATAGAATCCTACACTTTTTCATTTTGGAAGGAATACTTGGAGTTTGTGACATTAGATTTTGTGTTACTTCATGGAAGGTTTGTTTACTGTTTAAAGTTGCAAACAACTTTTCCATATCACCTGAGATCGGTGATGCTGCCAAGTTGCTATGAACCCTACCAACACTGTTTCTGATGCTAAGCGATTAATTGGAAGATGATATAACGATGTTTCGATAAAGAGTAACATGAAGTTATTGCCATTCAAGGTGATTTCTGGTCCATACAAGCCAATGATTGTGGGGAACTATAAAGCTGAAGAGAAACAAGTTTCTATTGAAGAGATATCTTCCATGGTTCTTATGAAGATGAAGGAAACCGCGGAGGCCTATCTCAGTACCACGATTAAGAATGTTGTTGTTACCGTGCTTGATTCCTTCAATGATTCGCAACGTCAGGCTATCAAGAATGTCAGTGTGATTTCGAGGCTAAATGTGATGAGGATAATTAATGAGCCTACTATTGTTGTTATTGTCTTTGGGCTTGATAAGAAGGCTATAAACACATGTGAGAAGAATGTTATTATTCTTGATCTTGGTGGTGAGACTTTTGATGTTTCACTTCTTACTGTCGAGTAGGGTATTTTTGAGGTGATAGCTACTGCTGGTGGTACGCATTTTGGAGATGATGAATTTGATAACATAATGATGAACCATATTGTTCAGGAATTTAAAAGGAAGAATAAAAAGGATATTAGTGGAAATCCTAGGGCTCTTAGGAGATTGAGAACTTCTTGTGAGAGGGCTAAGAAGACTCTTTCCTCTACAGCTCAAACATCCATTAAAACTGATTCATTGTTTAAGGGTATTGACTTTTATACTACCATTACTCTTACTCGATTTGAAGAGTTTAACATGGATCTGTTTAGGAAGTGTATGGAGCCTGTTGAGAAGTGTTTGAGGGATGCTAAGATGGATAAGAACATTGTCCATGATTGTAACACCCATACATAACACACATACATCAAAGCATATATATTATACATGAATCCAAGTATTTGGTACTGAAATACCATAAGTTCCTAGTTAACACATTATATACATTAAATGCCCTAAATACAAAGTTCTAAAGTCTACGGCATAACATATACAAGATGTCCCAAAATACACTAAGAACTAGATCAATACAATGATCTCAAAATAAAACGCCATAGCGGAAGCCATGCCATCTCAAAAGCTACGATCCGTAAGGAATAGTCAAACCACTTTGTCCTTACCCTTTGCCGAACCTGTAGTATCTGTGATGTAAACAACAACGTGGGGTGAGATACATCAAATCTTAGTGAGTTCGCTATCTTATAGTCCTCTCGGCTTTACAAGGTTCTAACATACCTAACTCAAGTCAAAAGGGAAGGGAAAATGACTTTGAGCACTCACACACCCTATACGGATCCATACTCGTGAGTCTGTTAACTTACACTAGTACAAAGATAAGTCCTGAGCCTGTTAACTCAAGAATCTTGTTAATCGATAATCGTACCAAGGCATCCCCTTTTCCCGTCCGCTTCTACGTCTAGAAGACGACTCGAGTCATGGATCCTTGTAGTTACTTGGCATACGAATTGGATTCGGGATCACCGGCTTGTTAACCGTGAACCGTCACTTCTCATGGTCTGTTAACCATCACAAGTATCTACCCAATGCATAGGCTCCAATCGTACTACACATAGGGAATCAAACCTACCAAGTAATTATGCATACGTTTTAGAGGAGGAGCTCGAGTCTCATGAAACTACACTGTAAGATCAATTGGTTATGATTACTGGACACACGCCTCGACCTCTCATGCGCGAGCGTTGTCACTATGTCATTCCACACTTTCCTACATTATTTACGGTAATATTCCTCACTCTACCTAGTTCTTATTTTAACATACATACATATTCAAACATGTTTAACAAGAAGAGCATAGGCAAAATAGTCATCAATCACATAATGGAAACACATAATTCCTCATACCCCCAATTACACTAATTCACGGTTCCCTTCGATTTATTTAATCGGGCATCAAAACCAGTATTTTCCACTTCCATTATCTAGAGTATGTTTGTAGCTTCACATCGATACCAAGAATACGCAAATCAGATACACGAGTCAAAAGTTATGAAAGAAATAAAACTGCATAACCTGTCATGTTCGCTAGGCGAACTTCCCAGTGAGCATTCGCTCCAGCCTTCACTAGGCGAAGCCCCTGGCGAAAGAACAAACAGAACAAAAATAGACCCAAAGTTTGCTTCGCAAACTCCCTGGCGAACATTTGCCTCGTCCTTCGCTTCGCGAACACCTTAGCGAAGCAAGGCAGAACCAAACAGCACTAAAAATGCACAAAGTTCGCTAGGCGAACGTCATTAGCGAACCTTCACTAACCTTCGCTGCCGGGTTCGCTAGGAGAACCCTCGAAAGTTTGTTCGCTAGGACTCGCCCCAGGTTCGCTAGGCGAAGCCTGAAAAACCCAACTTCCCACAGCGCTGTTCTTCATCCAAAAACCATAATTTTTCCATCCAAAACACACCCAACCCTTAACCTAACAATCAAAACACAGTATAATCATAACAACAAGCATTATATTGCATTTCATCCGTTAGATTCATGATTTTAGCACAATTTCTCATTTTCTCATAATTCCAACCTAACTCTAAAACTCATGAAATTCTACAACTAAGGTATCTATCTAGAATCCACCTTGACTAGATGATGATGATGAAGATTGGAAGATGATTTGATGAAGAATGAATGATGGTTGAAGATCTTGTGTTCTTGAGGTTTTTCCTCTCCTTTCCTTTCCTTTCTCTCCAACTTCTTCTATCTTTTCCTTTATTTGTTTCTAAGTGGAAAAAGAGTGGAAAAGAAAGATATAGTAAAACATCATCAATGGTAATACTACTAATTATCCAAAAGGTCTCTCAAGTTCCAAATATTAAAATATCTCAGAGTCGGATAATATTAATTAGATCTGCTCTGAGCTCAACCGTTACTCTAGTTACCTTTGCAGATAACTTCTCAGAGTACACTGGAACTCAGTAGATCACAACTAATATTATCCAGGATAATTAAAATACGGGGTATTACATCCTCCCCCCCTTAAATAGAAATTTGCCCCCGAATTTAAAACAATTACCTGAAAAGATTAGGGTAAACCTCTCGCATCTCCGATTCCAATTCCCAAATTGCATCGCCCGGATGCGCTTCATCCCACTGGACCTTAACGAGAGGAATTTCTTTATTCCTTAACACCTTAGTTTCTTTTCCTGTGATACGACTCGGTTGAGGCTCAAACGTCAAATCGGCTTCTATCTCAATTGTATCTGGTAAAATTGGCTGAAGAGGATCTGGGACAAATTTTCGAAGCTGAGACACATGAAAAACGACGTGCATCTCCGACAGAGAAGGCGGTAAGGCCAATCTGTAAGCTACTTCACCAATTCTTTCCAAAATCTGATACGGTCCCATGTATCTTGGACTTAAATTCCGCGACTTAAACGGTCATTTCAACCGCAATCTCGGAGTGACTTTCAAAAACACGTGATCGCCTTCTTCAAATTCTAAAGGTCTTCTACGGTTATTCGCATAACTCTTCTGACGATCTTGTGCTTGTTTGACCTTATCACGGATCATCCTAATCTTCTCCGTAGTTTCGTGAATAATCTCGGGTCCCAACATTCTATCTTCACCAACTTCTGCCCAACACAATGGTGTCCTACACTTCCTTCCATACAATGCCTCATAAGGTACCATACCAATACTTGAATGATAACTGTTATTATAAGAGAACTCAATCAACGACAAAAGTTCTATCCAATTTCCTCCACTTTCAAGTACACAAGTTCTCAACATGTCTTCCATTGTTTGTATTGTCCGTTCCGTCTGACCATCCGTTTGCAGATGATTCAACGTACTCAAACACAACTTCGTTCCCATAGCTTGTTGAAAAGCTCTCCAAAATCTCGAAGTAAACTTTGGATCTCTATCCGAAACGATACTAGTGGGAATACCATGTAATCTCACTATCTCCGAAATGAACAACCTTGCGAGATGACTCGCCTTGTAGGTAGTCTTCACAGCTAAGAAATGCACGGATTTCGTTAACCGATCCACAATTACCCAAATCGAATCATAACCACCCTGAGTACGGGGTAGTCCAACGACGAAGTCCATAGAAATACTATTCCATTTCCATCCCGGAATTTCTAAAGGTTGCAACAAGCCACCCGGTCTTTGGTGTTCAATTTTCACTTGTTGACACACCGCACATTTTGACACATACACCGCAATATCCTTTTTCATCCCGGGCCACCAATAGTCCCTCTTTAAATCTTGATACATCTTTGAAGATCCTGGATGTATAGTAAAAGCACCCTTATGCGCTTCTTCCAAAATCCTCCTTTTTAACTCCGTGTTATCCGGAACACAAATCCTTTGGTTAAACAAAATAATTCCGTCGGTAGCTCGCACAAAACCCGGTTGTACTAACACTTCTTGTAACTGCTCATCTAACCCTTGCTCTTGTTGGATTTCTTCCCTAAGAGTAGAATTGATATTCAAATTTCCCATAATCACACCATTAGGGGTCCAAACAAATTAAAGATTTAGATCTCGAAATTTTTCCAATAAAGTATACTCTAGCATCATCAACTCGGCATTATGCAACACCTTCCTGCTCAATGCATCCGCCACTTTATTTGCTTTACCCGGATGGTATTTTAGCTCCAAGTCATAATCTTTCAAATACTCCATCCACCTCCTTTGACGCATGTTCAATTCCTTCTGATCAAAGAGGTACTTTAAGCTCTTATGGTCGCTAAACATCTCAAAACATACACCATACAAATAGTGACACCACACTATCAAAGTAAATACAACTGTCGCCAATTCTAAATCATGCGTTGGATAATTCTCTTCTTGGACTTTCAACTGTCGAGAAGCATAAGCCACTACATGTCCATCTTGCATTAACACACCTCCTAATCCCATCTTCGATGTGTCACAATATACCTCATATGACTTGCTAGGATCAGGAATAACTAAAATAGGAGCAGTCTTCAATCTCTCCTTCAAGCTCATAAAACTTTGCTCACAAGCCGAATCCCATTCATACGAATAATCCTTCAGAGTAAGTCTCGTCATTGGTAAATCCAGTTGAGAAAAGCCTTTAATAAACCTTCTATAATAACCTGCTAATCCCAAGAAGCTTCTAACTTCAGACACATTCTTCGGTCTCTCCCAATTAATCACTGCTTCAACTTTTGATGGGTCAACCGCTGCACCTCCCTGAGATATGACATGTCCAAGGAAATTAACCTCCGACATCCAAAACTCACACTTACTTAGCTTGACAAAGAGTTGCCTCTCTTGTAAGACAGATAAAACGATTCTTAGGTGCTCTCCGTGCTCTTGAGGATCACGAGAATAGATAAGAATGTCATCAATCAAAATCACCACAAATTGGTCCAAATAAGGTTGAAATATCCAATTCATATAATCCATGAAAACTGCCGGAGCATTCGTCACACCGAAAGGCATCACCAAAATTTCATAATGACCATAACGGGTTCTAAACGCAGTCTTTGATACATCTGAACTCTTCACCCGAATCTGATGATAACCCGACCGTAAATCAATCTTCGAGAACACACAGGCTCCTTTCAATTGATCTAACAGATCGTCTATCCTTGGTAATGGGTATTTATTCTTGATGGTGACCTTATTCAATTGACGGTAATCGATACACAACTGCATTCCACCATCCTTTTTCTTTACCAATAACACTGGAGCTCCCCAGGGCGAAACACTGGGTCGAACAAAATGCTTAGCCAACAACTCTTCCAATTGACCCTTTAATTCTCTTAATTCGAGTGGTGCCATCCGATACGGAGAAACGGATATTGGAGCCGTTCCCGGTATCAGGTCAATAGAGAACTCCATTTCCCGCTCCGGAGGAAGAGAAGTGATATCCTCGGGGAAAACTTTACTAAACTCACAAACTACTGGAATACTCAAAACTTGATGGTTACTATTCTTCTCCTTAGTAAGAATCAAAAGAACGGATTTTTCCTCCTCAAACAAGAAATTTACCATTCCAACCGTACCTTCTAAAATAGTAGACAACACATCCTTCAGGGTAACTTCAGTAGATGGAATAATGATTAGGTTTTCTTCACACCCGATAAATACCGAATTAGTTGAAAGCCAATCCATTCCCAGAACAACGTCCACTTTCTTAAGCGGTAAGCAAATTAGATCAATCTGGAAAACTCTTCCATCCACAGATAAAACACAATTTTCACACATTAACGGTGTTTCGACCATCTCATCCATGGCGGTAGTGACCACCATGGGTGGAGACAACGGAACCGCTTGCAACCCAAGCCGCTTTACACATTGCATCGATACAAAAGAGTGTGTAGCTCCATAATCAAATAAAACAAAGCAAGGATTTCCATTCACAAAGCACGTACCAGCAATCAAAGAGTTGTCACCCTTTGCTTTCCTCGCATCTAAGGTATATACTCGGCCGATATTCCTCCCTTGTGTCTAATTCCTACCCTGAGGACAAACCCTCGCTAAATGGCCTACCTTATTACACTGATAACACCTTATTCCTTCCAAACTGCACCTACCAAGATGATTCTTACCACACGTACGGCATACCGGAGGCTCACTAGTCCTGGAACTCTGAACTTGTTTCCCTTTAAAAGTTTGCTGCCTTGGTCTAAATTATTGATTCGATCTCCCACGATCACTTTGATTCACCCTACTTAACTCTCCTTCTGCTTGCACTTTCTTTAAGCTATGCTCCGCCACATAACACTGTCGTAACAATTCAGCATAGTTGGTGAATTCCCTCTACGACACACTATGCGAAATTTCGGCCCTCAAACCAAAAAGAAACTGATCAATCTTCCACCTCTCATCCGAAGCATACATAGCCTGCCTAGAATAAGCAGCCATAACCTCAAACTTTTCTGCATAAGAAGCCACAGTCAAGTTGCCTTGTCTTAACTGTTAAAACTCAAATTCCTTCTGAGACCTTAAGGAACTTGGGAAAATACTTCTCCATGAAATTTATCTTAAACTGCTCCCAGACCTTCGGTACCTCTTGAATTGTCATTAAGGCCGAAACACTCTCCCACCACCTCATGGCAGGACCCTTCAACAAGTGAGAAGCGAAAACAACCTTATTTTCCTCACTGCACTGAACTATCAAGAAAATCCGCTCCATACCGGATATCCATTCATAAGCCTTTACTGGATCTAACCCTCCCTGGAACTATGGAGGATTCATACGAATGAAATCCCTAAAGGTTCCCCCTGCAGCTTCAGGAACAACCACTGGAGGATGCACGCCACCAACCATTTGTTGCACAAACTGAGTCTGCTGTTGCTGCATCTGCTGCATGAATTGATACAAAGGGGCATTCCCTTCATCCCCTGGCGGATTTGTCCCTGCTGGAGTAGTTATCGGTCTACCACGGTTGTTTCTGTGCCCGTCAGCCATGCTCCTAAATGCCATACAGATAGGATTAAGTTGATCAGGCTCAATACCATAAATATAACACGTAAGACCAATGGCGACACAACGCATATGAAACGGAAAGAAATACTTATACTATTTCATGGCTAGGTCGAGGATACGACCTGCTCTGATACCAACTGTAACACCCATACATAACACACATACATCAAAGCATATATATTATACATGAATCCAAGTATTTGGTACTGAAATACCATAAGTTCCTAGTTAACACATTATATACATTAAATGCCCTAAATACAAAGTTCTAAAGTCTACGGCATAACATATACAAAATGTCCCAAAATACACTAAGAACTAGATCAATACAATGATCTCAAAATAAAACTCCATAGCGGAAGCCATGCCATCTCAAAAGCTACGATCCGTAAGGAAAAGTCAAACCACTTTGTCCTTACCCTTCGCCGAACCTGTAGTACCTGTGATGTAAACAACAACGTGGGATGAGATACATCAAATCTTAGTGAGTTCTCTATCTTATAGTCCTCTCGGCTTTACAAGGTTCTAACATACCTAACTCAAGTCAAAAGGGAAGGGAAAATAGCTTTGAGCACTCACACACCCTATACGGATCCATACTCGTGAGTCTGTTAACTCACACTAGTACAAAGATAAGTCCTGAGCCTGTTAACTCAAGAATCTCGCTAATCGATAATCGTACCAAGGCATCCCCTTTTCCCGTCCACTTCTACGTCTAGGAGACGACCCGAGTCATGGATCCTTGTAGTTACTTGGCATACGAATTGGATTCGGGATCACCGGCCTGTTAACCGTGAACCGTCACTTCTCATGGCCTGTTAACCATCACAAGTCTCTACCCAATGCATAGGCTCCAATCGTACTACACGTAGGGAATCAAACCTACCAAGTAATTATGCATACGTTTCAGAGGAGGAGCTCGAGTCTCATGAAACTACACAGTAAGATTAACTGGTTATGATTACTGGACACACGCCTCGGCCTCTCATGCGCGAGCGTTGTCACTATGTCATTCCACACTTTCCTACATTGTTTACGGTAATATTCCTCACTCTACCTAGTTCATATTTTAACATACATACATATTCAAACATGTTTAACAAGAAGAGCATAGGCAAAATAGTCATCAATCACTTAATGGAAACACATAATTCCACATACCCCCAATTACACTAATTCACGGTTCCCTCCGATTTATTTAATCGGGCATCAAAACCAGTATTTTCCACTTCCATTATCTAGAGTATGTTTGTAGCTTCACATCGATACCAAGAATACGCAAATCGGATACACGAGTCAAAAGTTATGAAAGAAATAAAACTGCATAACCTGTCATGTTCGCTAGGCGAACTTCCCAGCGAGCATTCGCTCCAGCCTTCGCTAGGCGAAGCCCCTGGCGAAAGAACAAACAGAACAAAAAAAGACCCAAAGTTCGCTTCGCGAAATCCCTTTGGAACATTCGCCTCATCCTTCGCTTCGCGAACACCTTACCGAAGCAAGGCAGAACCAAACAGCACTGAAAAGGCACAAAGTTCGTTAGGCGAACGTCATTAGCGAACCTTCTCTAACCTTCGCTGCCGGGTTCGCTAGGCGAACCCTCGAAAGTTTGTTCGCTAGGACTCGCCCCAGGTTCGCTAGGCGAAGCTTGGAAAACCCAACTTCCCACAGCACTGTTCTTCATCCAAAAACCATAAATTTTCCATCCAAAACACACCCAACCCTTAACCTAACAATCAAAACACAGTATAATCATAACAACAAGAATTATATTGCATTTCATCCGTTAGATTCATGATTTTAGCACAATTTCTCATTTTCTCACAATTCCAACCTAACTCTAAAACTCATGAAATTCTACAACTAAGGTATCTATCTAGAACCCACCTTGACTAGATGATGATGATGAAGATTGGAAGATGATTTGATGAAGAATGGATGATGGTTGAAGATCTTGTGTTCTTGAGGTTTTTCCTCTCCTTTCCTTTCCTTTCTCTTCAACTTCTTCTATCTTTTCCTTTATTTGTTTCTAAGTGGAAAAAGAGTGGAAAAGAAAGATATAGTAAAACATCATCAATGGTAATACTACTAATTGCCCAAAAAGTCTCTAAAGTTCCAAATATTAAAATATCTCAGAGTCGGATAATATTAATTAAATTTTCTCTGAGCTCAACCGTTACTCTAGTTACCTTTGCAGATAACTTCTCAGAGTACACTGGAACTCAGTAGATCACAACTAATATTATCCAGGATAATTAAAATACGGGGTATTACAATGATGTTGTTCTTGTTGGAGGATCTAGGATGTGAAATGATTTAGATAGTGATACTTGGACGTGATTGTACCGTGGTATGTACCACGAACAAGTAGTCGCGTAATTGATGTTTAATATAGTTCTTCTTCACATCAGTCACTTAGCAACTATAACATCTACTTGCATGAGCCATTTAATACTCCACCAAATGACATCACTTTATCTGATGACTCCTTTTCACTTTCCTTCCATAGATGTCGACCACAAGTTCATCTTGTTCGAAATGCTCACCATTTGCAGACTAGAGAAAAAAATTGATGCCTAAAACCAAAAATATTTGTTGCTCACACAGAACCTAGATTTGTCAAACAAAAATTATCTCAACCTCAATGGCTATGCAACTTGAGTACAAATCTCTAATTATCACAAATATTTCATTAACTTCAACCATTCCTTCTTGAATGACATCTTGCAATATGAGGTTTTTACGCAACAACCTCATGGCTTTACTTCTAAGGATAGTTCCTTGGTGTGCACACAAAATAAGGCACTTTATGGCCTTAAACAGACACAAGATCCTAGTATAAGAAACTAACATATGCATTGATCAAGTTTGGGTTCACACACATCTGATGTAATCACTCTTTTTTCATCTATTCTTCTTAAGGGATCACCATTTATGCTCTGATCTATATCGGTGATATTCTCATTAGTGGTTTATCCTCTAGACTAATCCATTATCTAATAACTAAACTCCATGCTCAGTTTTCAAATTCAAATACATTTTACATTTTAGCTAAAAAATATAAATATAAAAAAAAGATAACTACTTTTAAAACAGGTGCATATAAAAATGCAACCTCTAGCCAACCTTTGAGCTTTTATGGCTAGGTCATGTAGAGGCGATGGGGAATGATTCTAGTGAGCATTTTCTAGAATTCTATAAGAAGTTGGCTACCAGAACAAAATGAGATTGTTATTCGGATGACCACAATATGGAGCATGTGGCAGATTCATTAATATATTTTCTACTGAAAAATAATTTAATGAAAAATTGATTATTCTAATGTTAATTTTCTTACACATTCTTTTATATTTTATAGGAGTTTAAATCTCTGAAGAAAAAATCTCCAATTTATTAGATTGTGGCAATCATGTAAGTGGAAGTTTTCATAAGACTCTAAATAATTTGTGAAGGTTAAAAACCCCTCAAATAGGCTTTCATAATACTCATATCACAAATTTCATTTTTAATCTCTTAACATAATTGTCTGTGTGATTAATATCTTTCTTATCAATATTTCTATGTAATTGATTTTGTATATTTTCACATATTTAGTTTACAACATGTATTTGATTTGAATCTTTTTAATGTATGATTCAAATTACGCATCAGAATCACACTCTCTAAAATATCACTAACTTACTTAATTCAAATCAACCTATTCTATAATTTGAATAATGTTAGAAATTTTTAATATTTTGACAGTTATCATGGTGAATATGATTCAAATCACCTTATAAGATGATTTGACTCAAGAACAATTTTTTAAGTGCTTGAGTTGATTCCTTTCAATCTTAAATATTTATTCGAATCAAACAACTAAATTTTTTTTTTGTCTCGTCCACTTGTTCTCTAAAGACTTTTTCTCTTTTCATTTCATTTTTAATATATTTTTCATATTTTTATTCAGTTTTATCAAACATTTATTGCTCTCATTAAATTTTTTTTAATCATTGCTTGAGGTGAATAGGAAAGTTAGTGAGGATTTCAATTTAGATTGAAATAAAATTTATTGTGTGTTTAAAATTTTTTTGAGCATTGATTTGGGATTTAATCATTGGCATTTTTAATTTATGATCAACGAAGTTTATTGGAGGTAAAGTAATCCGGAGGTTTAATTCCATTAAACTCCATAAGATATATTTTTATAGGTAACACAAACAGAGATAATGGAAAAATTTGCACCAAGAGATAATAGAGAAATTTATTACTATTATAGAGCTTTTATTATATCTTTATGCGAAAGATAAACAATATGTGATCAAATGCACATAGAAAATAAATTATAATCCTAAATCTTCTATTACATCGAACCCTTCAATTGCACCAATCACAATTACATATACCCAAATTGCAGGATCCTTCTCCCCCGAGGTATGCTTTTTTGCATCTAGCATCACAATCCCCTGATGGACCACATGCTCCAAGAGGTGCTGTACATGGTTCTGCACTCTTCACTTGTTGTAATCCTATGTTCCAAACTTGTATCATAAAACAGGATTAATATTAAGCATTTTAAATTCAAATAATCATCAAATTTTACATTTTATCTAAAAAAATAAAAATTGAAAAATATAAATATCATAAATTCACAATGAATAATAACAAGATATATATTTACCAGCTGCAACCAAAATTAAAATAACCAAAAATTGAGACAACTTTGAGATGGATTTCACCATTTTAAAAGAGAAAGATATTTGTAAACTTTCTTATTGTTTTTTTCCCTTAGATTCCAATCACATTGTTTTCTATGGTATTTATACACACTTCATATGTTGGACAATAAATTCCAATGATTGGACAATAAATTCCAATGAAGGGGTATTATTGTATCTAAATTTTTATAAAACTTTTAGTAAAAAAATATACATATTTTCCCCTTTATATATATTTTTTACTAAAAAAATTTACACTTTATTGTTTATTTTGTTGTAATATTAAAAAGCGCCAAAATATTAAAATCACCTTTTGCCCTAATTATTTTTATTCTTATTATGATTACTAGCGCCAAATTATCCGCTTTTTTATTAATGCGTCAAAATAAAAATAGTATTTTTTATTTAGTTTTAGTTTTAATTCAAAATATTTTTGTAATAATATTTATAACAGGCATTTGTGTTTATTAAATTAATTTTTTTATTAAATATATAATAAATATTTAAATTTGTTTAAATGCAGAAAAAAGTATTATTTAATTGTTTTCAAATAAGTCTAATTTTATAATTTGCTTTGGTGAATTAAATTATATTAAATTTTTTTTAATGCACAAACAAAAATAAAAGTATTTTTATAAAGTTTAGTACTTTTTAATAAAAGGGAAGCTTTTTTTAGAAATGAAAAACTACTAAACACAAAACACCTCACACATATAACAGAAAAAATATAAATGATCAAAATCAACCAACAAGCAAGCAATATCTCCTTTGTTAACACTTTCATTTTCTTATTTCCCTCTTGAAAAATTATTGTCCCAATTAACTTGGAAACAACAATAGTCAAGAGCAAAACTGAAAACATAAATAATTTATACCAAAATATGTTTGAAGAGAATAAATATTTCAATTTAAGACGAGAAACCAACGATTTTTATTTAAAATTTTGTTAAACATTCACAAATTTAAACAGAAAAATACAACAGACAAAGCATACAATATAAATTTTCCAAATGAAGTGATAAAATAAATTTAAAACAAAAATGATAATATATGAAAGCAAATATTAAAATCTGAATCAGGTCAAATAAATTTGAAATGATTTCAATTAGGAAATTAGAGTGGATTTACTTTTCCACAATTAATGGGGACATAAAATTTTCAATTGAAAATTATTCAAGTGCTCAAAAGAGCAAAATTTTGCAGACAAACAAAAAAAAAGGAAAAAAAGGCTATAAACAAATAAGGAAAATATATACAAAGATGAAGAGAGGGGGACGATAGTAAGAGAACCGCATCGATTTTTGTGTCCGTAAATCTTGTAAAACAAATAAAATGGAAATTCAATTTATACAGGAAGGACAAAACATAACGATAAATAAACATGTTATACAAAAGTCTATAAACACATAGAAAGAATCACTTTGTCTATAAACTAAACAAAAAACGAAAGAAAAAATCATAGCAAAAAGGCTAATTATCTTTAAGCCCAGAAAAATTTAAAAGCCAAAAAAAATTAAAAAGAATTAGAGGATCTTAGATGATGTAGATGCCAAATTGTAGCCTTAAGAAATACTACTTATCTACCACTTTTATTGTTTTCTTCCATATCCATTTGCTTTTCTTCAGAATCCTAGTTTCTGGCTTCGTAATATGAGTTATGAATGAAAAATGTATTATGCGATAGATTCACATAGTAGTCAAAATAGAAGGTTCTTTGGACTTTCTTAGATATTGGAATATATAAGCAAGTGTGAGTAAGTGGGGGAAATAGTCCCACATTGGATAGGAATGTGGTGACTTGAGCATTTGTAAGTGGGAGAACCCACTCACCTACCACCTTAAGGTTTTAGGTGGACTTGTGGTGTCTCTCTCATAAAGGTGCCTAGTTCTACACTATGTATCAATGCTCCCTAGTAAACTCCCCCAACAAATGGTGTCATGAGCCTTTGGTTCGCCCAGGAAGAGGTGTATCGAAATGCCCTTAGTACAAGTATAAAAAAGGAGAACATTGTGGACTCACACTTGAGGGGGAGTATTAGAATAATATAAGCGGGGGAGTATTAGAATAATATAAGCGGGGGAGTATCGGGGGAGTATTGGAATAATATAAGCAAGTGAACATTGTGGACTCACACTTGAGGGGGAGTATTCGGAAATAGTCCCACATTGGATAGGAATTTGGTGACTTGGGCATTTATAAGTGGGAGAACCCACTCACCTATCACCTTAAGGTTTTGAGTGAATATGTGGTGTCTCTCTCACTTGTGTTGCTCTTGACCTAATATTCAATGCTCCCTAGCCTAAAATTAGAAATATTGAAAAGATGATTCATGCAGACCATGAGAAAGCTCTTGATAAGGAAAAAGTTTTTTTGGCAGAAAAGACAGGTATTAAATGGTACAATGACGGAGATCGTAATACAGATTTTTTCCATAGGCTGAAAATAAAATGTTCCAAGAGTTGCATTCAAATGCTTAAATACGGAGACCATACAGTTACTGATAAGGATGAAATGGCTGCAATTGCTGTCAATTATTTCACTAATCTTTTTGTTTTACAGGTGATAACTCGAATCCTGGTGTGGTGGAAGGAGTTCTTCCAGAATTAGTTTCTCATGATATGAATTCCATTCTGATAAATCTTCCTACCCTAGATGCGATTACAGCTGCAGTTTTCAATCTTAACAAAAATAGCGCACCGAGACCGGATGACTTTGGGGTAATTTTTCCCTTTCTTACCGGGGCATTATTAAAGAGGATGTGTGTGCTGCGGTTTTACAATTTTTTAATTCTGGTTGGATCATTCCAATCTATAATGTCAGCTCTATTTCTCTCATACCTAATTCTCAAGAAGCCAACACCATTGAGACCTATAGCTCTCTGCAACTTTAAGTTCAAGATAATCACGAAGATAATGGCTAGTCACACTATTATTGATGACTTCATTTTGTATTCTAGTTGGGCCTTTGTTATACCCATACTTCCACCGCTGAATGACTACAGATCAGTAAGGATCTCTCTCCGCAAACTGCCATGGTGGCAGATGTTGTTGTTATTTATTCTTTTGCCGAGATTTGGCGTGCTCGTAATGACTCCAAACATGGGAGACACAAACCTATTGATACGAATTCTAAATCTATGATTCTGCAGCAGGTTACGCTTTCTGGTAATAATAGCGGTAAATCTTCTTTCATAAATATGAAGGATTTCAATGTCATAAAAGCCTTTAATGTGATTATCAAGCCTCCTAAAGCTCCATCCATTAAAGAAATTCTTTGGTTCCCCCTCTTTTTGACAGAATCAAATGTAATACAGATGGAGCTTACGCTCATGATTCCTAGACTGCAGGTGGTGGTGGCATCTTCCGCAACCTTCTTGGTAATTTTATATTGACTTTTGCGAAGAACCTTCACTTCTCCCCTTTATGCTGAATTTGGAACTGTTATCAAAGCTATGGAAATTGCTATCAACAATGGTTGGAAGAAGCTATGGCTCGAGACCAACTCTTTTTTGGTGGCTGTTGCGGTGAAAATTGGATAACAAGCTATTAATTAACCTGCATCATATTTCTTTTACAACCGACTTTGATTTATCCAAAGGAAAGGTTCAAGATCGTTAGAAAAACCTAAAGGGGGGAGATCTAAAGTTCGGGGGTTGGTTACGCCTAGGGAAGGTATTAGCACCCTAAACGTCCGTAGTACTCTACGGGAGCCTTTTGTTTCATTACGCTTTTCTTATTTTTTATGTTTTTGTTTGCTAAGGTTATCTGTACTAAAGGTAAGGACCTAAGAGTATGTACACTAGTTTGGTATCTAAGTTTGCTCGCCAAGACGTCGCATCTCGTGCCTACGTATCTGACTAAAGAATCAGAGCAACCGTAGTTCACCTAACTAAGGGTGAAAGAAAAGGAAACATGGTCTATGGCCAACGTTCCAGAGGGAATGAGCATAAGCTCACATAGAGTCCACGATGACTCTCTAAGTCTACGTTATGAAGGGAGGAAGTGAATTCTCATGATAGTGAGAACCACACAGAGTTCATGATAACTCTGTAAGTCTGAGTAAGAGGTAAAGTGAGTTCTCATGATAGTGAGAATCACATGGAGTTCATGATAACGCCATCCTATTACTAAACTGATGGAAACGGCTCTTATGAGGCCAAGGATGAAATGGGAAAGGTTTGTGACTTAGGAGTCAAAGTAGAGATCTTTCATTTGAAAGGAGGGTCAATGTGAACAAGAATGAATATGATATGAACAATGTGAATATGAACAAAGATATAATCCAGATAATATGAATAGGATATGAA
The DNA here is from genome assembly GCA_022829125.1 of Lathyrus tuberosus. Taxonomy (NCBI): domain Eukaryota; kingdom Viridiplantae; phylum Streptophyta; class Magnoliopsida; order Fabales; family Fabaceae; genus Lathyrus; species Lathyrus tuberosus. Next base: position 4,567,835 of record JALAZF010000048.1, on the reverse strand, counting down.
CATGAATATGATCAAGATAGAATGAACAAGATATGAACATGGTATATGCAGTGACATCACAGTCAAATGATAATAAATCAAAGATTGATAGTATAGTATCATGTTAGCATGCTAAAGACAATGTCAGGCAAACATATATACATGCAGACATGGAAAAAAATGCGTCACTGTAAATGAGCAAGAGATAGAAAGACCTGACCATAGTGCATAAATACTTCCCATTGATGGGCCACTGACCATTCAAGTGGAAATCCGAAAACCGGAATACCAACTCCAAGAGCATAAGGAAAAAAATCCTAAATCTAGGTCCTCAGTCCAAGAGCATAATAGTAACCACAGTCCGGTCAATTGAGTTTTTTTTTTAGGGGTTTCGATATTTATTAGTGTGTTTTATATGAACAAATGAGATGAACGATATACACAAGATATAAATATGAACAATGATAATATTTACAAGGATAATAATCAACGTAAAGAATAAATCAAGATGTGTTTATATTGACTGAAAGTAAATTTAGTGATTGTTGATTAATTAATTGTATCGATAAGTCGGGTCCAATGTAGTACTGATCCGTCGTAATACGGTCTATGAGGAAGACCATACTATAGGAGGATGCACAATTTGATATGTGTGTTGAGACACGATAGAGAAATGATATAGAAGACCATTCTTCGATAAAATCGTGCCACACGAAAAGAAAAGGTGAAGACCTCGTCTTTAGTCACAAACTCTCGTTGATTAGTCGAAGGTAACCTATCACGATCTCAAAGTATAGAAAGTGATCTCGATGATCACTCACTACATATTTGAAATAATGAAGGTTCGTCGCTTCGCTAACAACGTTTGTGGATAGAAAGACTTTCATCGGTCTAAAGATGAAGATGAAGATGAAAGAAAATACCTCTGAAGTAGAAATAGAGTCGGTCTCGTCTTAATCTTGGTTCAATCGAGAAGTCGATAGCCTTGATACTTAACTTTCATTAACCGATAGAAAAGAGAAGTGGCCTCATATACATATCATGACTTTTAGTAATTTGAATAAATCGACTAAGTCATGATTTTTGTGATATCATCGGCCCAAAACAAAAGAAGAAGCGGGCTTGAAATGAAATAAAATTGGTCTCTTCTAAATAAAAATTTAGATCCTCATCGACCGATAAAAATAAAGTAAAATGAGATAGAAATGAAACATAAAGTTGGTCTAGTTTAAATTAAGATTTAAAATCGATAAAATCGATAATCTTTAATTAAACTCTCATCGATCAACAAAAAGAAAATAGGCCTCATATTCATCACAATTTATTGATTCAAATAAATCAACTAAAATTATGACTTTGTTATATCATAGGCCCAAATACTAAAATGAGATTAGGATAAAAACTTAAATGATTAAACAACTAAGATCAAAAAATAAAATTTTGAAGACACTAAATTTAGAACAAAAATGAATTAAAGGGAGAGGATCATATGGGCTTTGTGAAGCCCATCACCATTCATCAAACGACGGCCCGGCTTATGAAGCAGCCACCAACAACATTAAAAATTTTTAAACATAAATAAAGTCAAAAATAAATTGAATAATAAGGAATGGTCAAGGCACGGTTTTCTCAGCAAAAGGCATGGTCCAAGTTGAACATCATTATCCATTTCCTTGGATGAGAGAGTAGAAAGAATACAACATCAGAAAAAAGAAAGAAAACGGAATCAACGCTTCCACACACGACTCGTTTCAATCGAATTCGCGGTTCATTCTCGTCTCAGTATCAAATCCTTTGCGCGTCTCTCCCTCGTGTCGCCTCTGTCTCGATTCGCGGTTCAAAAGGTTTGTGCGATTTCGTTCTTAGACTCTCTCCATCTTCTCTTTTCTAAATCGATTTCTGGGTTTGTTTGGAATTGGTTGTGATGGAGAAGTTTGGTAACGAGAAAAAGAGCGGTGGCGGTGGTTATGGTAGATTTGAGGAAAGTGGGTTGTTGAAGATTGATGGTGGTTTTGATTGAAGGTTTGTTGTTGTTGTTAGTTGTTGTTGGCGGAGGTGTGAGGTGAGTTCGACGGTGGTTTAAAAAATGGAGGCGCCTGGTTTTTGTGACGGAGGGAGGGTTGTGTTGTTGAGGAGGAAGGTGCTTGGTTTGAACGGCGGTGTATTGGTTGTTTTGTAGGTTTAAGAAGGAGGCGAGGGTTTCGCGGTTGAGCATGATGGTTGTTGTTCGTAAAGGCGGAACGGAGGTTTGTTGTGCGGTTGAAGGATTTGTGTTGATTCAGGGCGAAGGTGGCTTAAGGAGTTTGGTGGTGTGACGGCGAAGGGTTGAAGGTGGGTGGACGAAGGAGTATCAGGGCGGAATTGAGGGAGAAGAGAGCGAGAACAGGGTTGCGGGAGAGAGATTGAGAATGGAAGAGGTTTTTTCGGTGAAGGGTGGTGGCGATTGGCGGCTTGAGTTCAACGAAGGTGGTGTGATTGGAGGAAGAGCATTGAGGGGTTTGAAGGTTTCAGGTGGGTCGTTGGAGATGATGAGAGGTTAAGAGCTGATGTTGTTGTCGTTGGTCCAGGTCATGTGAACGAGTTTGTTGGGGGAAAAATAAAGAGAATGGAGAGCAAAATCACGTGTAGCTCTCGGAGGGAGTGTTGTATTTGTTGGTTTCGAAAGAGATTTTGTGGTTTGGAAGATTTTGTGAGTTTTTTTTTTGAAGGTCAATGGTGGGATAGGGCGGTGGCAGACAATCTAGGGAGAAGCGCGGGGACGTTTGGGAGATTGTGTAGCAGAGGAGATTGGATTGGAGGGTGTGGATAGTGGCGTGGTAGACAGTCTAGGGAAAAGGAAAAAGAATGTTCTCTCTTTTTTGAATTTTGTTTTCTGATTTTTTTTTTGTTTTAATAATAAATATGAAAATGAGGTTAATGAAAATCATAATACTAATAAAAATAATAATAATAATAATAATACTAATATAGAAATAAAAATAAAGACAACAATAACAATTTAATAATACCAAGACCATAGAAAATGATGATAAAGAAGATTAATTATAAACTAACCTAGAAAATAAAATTTTAGATTAAAGCTTAAAGTCCTAAAAGTACTAGACAAAATTACACAAAAATGGCGACGATTATGTTCGACAGACTAGATGACTGCAAATGCTGAGACAGATGACCTGAAAATGATACGACAAAAATCAGAGTGTCTGAGGGTCAAAATTTGGGGTGCAACAGTGGCCAATGCTTTCACCAACCGTTCTTTGGTTTTGTGATTGTTCATAAACTGTTGGATGTCTTGCATTCACCCTAGTAAATTCTCTAACTTAGTTATAACTCACATCTATAGAAAAGACAACACATGTGCCGACTTTTTTGCGAATTTGGCGCTCGAAACCAACATGATTCCTTTTTTTGATTCCATTCCTTTAGGAATTCAGAATTATTTTGTAAAGAATAGGTTAGGATTACCGTTCTTTAGATTTTCTTAATTCCGGGGCTATCTTGTACCCTTTTTGTACCATTTTCTTTCTCTATAATATTACATTTATGGGAAAAATGGTAGTTTCAGGATACATACTATTTATTTTACTTAAGAAAAAAATAATTATTTAATAGTAAATCTAAAATATGAAAAAGAGGTAGTCCAAAACTCTATCTTTTTTATAGATAACTATATATGATATATCATTGTAAACATCGACCGAATCCCTCTGGCCGCAAAATCACCCTGCAATTGAATTCAAAATTATTTATTTCTAAGAAAACAATATAAACAACCTTCATGCATGTGGTAGCAACAATATACACTTTCCAAAAAAACTTTCGTAATATGCAAGGACTTGAAATCCCTAAATACAGTAGTCATTGCATAAGATAATCTAAAAATGTTGGTTTTTTAAATTTATCTCACTGTAACATAAGAAAACTCTTTTTATCAAAAATATTTATTTGATCAATCAAACTCAATAAAGAATTTATTATAAATTATAGGAAAGTGAATAAAATGCATTAAATTGAATTATAAAAAATATATTTAAATTCTGTCTGTGGTTACGTACAACTTGTTAGATATATACAGACACTTCAATAAGTATAAATTAAAAAAAATTGAGAATTTATTACTCACTATTAATACTTAAATCAAAATAAGAAACATGTATAAGAGAATTCATTATTTTAATGAAATTGAAATAAAAAGAAATTAATATGTATCAGAGATTTCATTGTTCTTCTTAAATTGAAATCGAAAGAAAAAAAATACCATAAGTTATGTTTGATGGCAATAAGTACCGTGTTTGTTTCTTCTTGATCATGATGGCAATGAAAGTCTATACGATGAATACGAATGGTATAATTAACCAATTATTTATGGTGCATTAATAGATCCAAAAGAAAATTATATTAAAAATAAAAAATCAATTAAAATAATAAACTCATTTAATACTCCTCTAGAAGTGAACAGGAAATGATAGAATATAGAATTTATAATTTATAGTTAATTGTATTGTTACGTAATTGGGTTCTTATTAATATTTGGATTTTTAGGGTTATTATCTATTATGAGTATTATATATGTAGTCTCTTTGAGACATTGAGGGGTATCAATCAAATGAAATTTTTTTTTTCCCTTTATTTTATTTAGTCCTTTTGGTGTTCTTCTCCTTTCACTACGGGAAAAGAGGGAAAAGAGGGCGCTTTTTTTGCCCTATAAAAGCGCTGTCTAAGCCTGCGCTGTCGTAGGTAAAGACGACGCTTTTTTATTTATGAAAAAGCATTCTCTAAAAGGGAACTTTAGACAGCGCTTATAAAAGCGCTGTCTAAAGTATACTTTTAAAATTAAATTTTTTTTTTTATAAACTTTAGAAAGCGCTTTTTCCTTCAAAAGCGCTCTCTAAAGGTGCTTTTAGACAGCGCTTTTGAAAGCGCTGTCTAATGTATACTGAAAATGATTTTTTTGTATACCTTTAGAGAGCGCTTTTCCCTAAAAGCGCTCTCTAAAGGGTACTTTAGAGAGCGCTTTTTCGTTAAAAGCGCTCTCTAAAGTATACCTATAATTTTATTGGTTTTTTCTACGTATGAAAAATCCCATTTTAGCCATTTTTTTTTTATGCAGAAACCTGATAGTTTCAAACCAGCATTTCTTATATAATTTCTTGCAACAACAGAATTCTTATACATTTCAAGAAATAGAATTCTTGCAACAACATAATTCATATATACATTTCAATAAAATTAACATTCACAAGACTTACAACAGAATTCACAAAATTTACAAAATTCACAAAATTCTTGCAACAACAGAATTCATATACATTAACAGAATTCACAAAATTTACAACAGAATTCTTCTTGCAACAGAATTTTCTTATATTCACAAAACTAAAATTTACATTCACAAAATTATACATTAAAAAAATTCTTCCGTAATATAATTCAATTGTTTCCTTGTGTAAGAAGAATACGCCATATCTTCGAAATACTACATAACAAAACAAAATATGCATTATTTAGCTAAAAATAATAAATTATATGACATATCCGATAAATATTAAAATAAATCCTAAGTTATAAAACCATGCATACCCTAATAGGAATCTCCAATTGTCCCATTTGAATGATTTCTCTCATGAACCTCAAAACGAAGTACCCGGAGTCTATGCCATTACGCTGACGAGGGCACTACACATAGACAAACAAATAAGAAATAATATATAGATGTTTTGTGTTATTAAGTAGCATCACTAATATTGTGAAAATTAATATACCTCCACTTTGACCCATGTAATATTGGTTGATCTAGCCCGTGCTACTCGAGTCTCTCTTTGTGCACGGTATAGTAGTATAGCTCTATAAAAGAAATACGTAAACTTAGATCAATGTCACAGAAATAATTAGATATACAAATACACACGAATATTTCGAACAGTCTCACTTACGTGTCAACCACATCCTTCATATTCTGATATGTGGACCAATCAGTATCCAATGAATTAAGGTAATAGAAGACTTATGTTATAGGATTAATGGCAACTAACAACCAGTGTCCACTGTAAAATATAACAAAAGTTTAGATGGATAATTTCTACACAAAAGATACAAATTAAAGATTAGAATGAAATTATAATGAAAACCTTACCCGTTTCCAGTATTATACGGTAAAAGAAACAGACATTCTGTGCTGCTGGCCGTAAATCGCTCAAGTAAGTGGTCTCTTACTTCAATTGCATTCATACCAATTCTTGGTGCATTAACAATGCTGCAAGAGACGAAACGGAATTTGTTTGACAAATCCGTCCCCCGGATGAATTTTTCATACATGCACCTTAAATAAAAACATAATAAACATTAGACTATTATCATTGAAATGTGTAAATAAATTGTTCAACTAAATAAATAATAGATTGATTGGAGTACCAGATGTATGAATGCATAACACCGATGCCTAATTCAGTATGATTGAAAACCTGCTCCATGTCCTCTTTTCCGATTATCTCGGAATGAGGAAAACCAAAAACACCTTCGTCCATGTTGATTTGACGAATAGCACCTTGCATCAAATCTGACATTTCCAAAAGTGTTTCTAGACACGTCTGAAAGTGAGGTCTACTTTTTTCCTTCACGGTCCTTGTAGGAGTTTTTTTCTTGCCGGTCTATTGTGAAGGTTGAGCAGTAACCTAACAATCATATAGGTTAGGTAAAGTAGAAAATCATGAATTCGGATAATAGAATAACACTTAAAAGCTACCTCTCTGTGTGATTCAACAAACTCATTTTGCACCAAAACCCCTTTATTCTTTGATGCGGGTTTTGTAGGAGTCTAACATTAACATGTAAAAAAAATGTAAGTAATGGTTCAAAATGATTTTCATAATCGTTCAGAATTGACATTTGAATACTAAGAGATTCGTAATGGTTTTCAACATACCTCATCACCTATGGAAATGAGGTCTAACGGCCATGCAACAAACGAACCTATTGCATCCCGCAGCAATGTAACCTCTGAAACCGAGTCTGGTATCGGTAGTAACGCATCCGTATCTAAAACGATATCAACCGACACTTTCAGATAACCTTGTGGGAGCGGATGATGGTGAAGTAACGCTCCCGCAAAGTTATGCACTTTTCCCTTGTCAACCATGCGATAAGTCAGAAACGACAAATACAGCTGGCAAGATGAAATGCCCTGAAGCAATAATAAATATGTAACTGTTAATATGTATACTGAAAATGATTTTTTTGTATACCTTTAGAGAGCGCTTTTCCCTAAAAGCGCTCTCTAAAGGGTACTTTAGAGAGCGTTTTTTCCTTAAAAGCGCTCTCTAAAGTATACCTATAATTTTATTGGTTTTTTCTACGTATAAAAAATCTCATTTTAGCCATTTTTTTTATGCAGAAACCTGCATAGTTTCAAACCAGCATTTCTTATATCATTTCTTGCAACAACAGAATTCTTATACATTTCAAGAAATAGAATTCTTGCAACAACATAATTCATATATACATTTCAATAAAATTAACATTCACAAGACTTACAACAGAATTCACAAAATTTACAAAATTCACAAAATTCTTGCAACCACAGAATTCATATATATTAACAGAATTCACAAAATTTACAATAGAATTCTTCTTGCTACAGAATTTTCTTATATTCACAAAACTAAAATTTACATTCACAAAATTATACATTCAAAAAATTCTTCTTAGAAGAAAGAATTCACACAATTCTTCCGTAATATAATTCAATTGTTTCCTTGTGTAAGAAGAACACGCCATATCTTCGAAATACTACATAACAAAACAAAATACGCATTATTTAGTTAAAAATAATAAATTATATGACATATCCGATAAATATTAAAATAAATCCTAAGTTATAAAACCATGCATACCCTAATAGGAATCTCCAATTGTCCCATTTGAATGATTTCTCTCATGAACCTCAAAACGAAGTACCCGGAGTCTATGCCATTACGCTGACGAGGGCACTACACATAGACAAACAAATAAGAAATAATATATAGATGTTTTGTGTTATTAAGTAGCATCACTAATATTGTGAAAATTAATATACCTCCACTTTGACCCATGTAATATTGGTTGATCTAGCCCATGCTACTCGAGTCTCTCTTTGTGCACTGTATAATAGTATAGCTCTATAAAAGAAATACGTAAACTTAGATCAATGTCACAGAAATAATTAGATATACAAATACACACGAATATTTCGAACAGTCTCACTTACGTGTCAACCACATCCTTCATATTCTGATATGTGGACCAATCAGTATCCAATGAATTAAGGTAATAGACCACTTCTGTTATAGGATTAATGGCAACCAACAACCAGTGTCCACTGTAAAATATAACAAAAGTTTAGATGGATAATTTCTACGCAAAAGATACAAATTAAAGATTAGAATGAAATTATAATGAAAATCTTACCCGTTTCCAGTATTATACGGTAAAAGAAACAGACATTCTGTGCTGCTGGTCGTAAATCGCTCAAGTAAGTGGTCTCTTACTTCAATTGCATTCATTCCAATTCTTGGTGCATTAACAATGCTGCAAGAGACGAAACGGAATTTGTTTGACAAATCCGTCCCCCGGATGAATTTTTCATACATGCACCTTAAATAAAAACATAATAAACATTAGACTATTATCATTGAAATGTGTAAATAAATTGTTCAACTAAATAAATAATAGATTGATTGGAGTACCAGATGTATGAATGCATAACACCGATGCCTAATTCAGTATGATTGAAAACCTGCTCCATGTCCTCTTTTCCGATTATCTCGGAATGAGGAAAACCAAACACACCTTCGTCCATGTTGATTTGACGAATAACACCTTGCATCAAATCTGACATTTCCAAAAGTGTTTCTAGACACGTCTGAAAGTGAGGTCTACTTTTTTCCTTCACGGTCCTTGTAGGAGCTATTTTCTTGCCGGTCTGTTGTGAAGGTTGAGCAGTAACCTAACAATCATATAAGTTAGGTAAAGTAGAAAATCATGAATTTGGATAATAGAATAACACTTAAAAGCTGCCTCTCTGTGTGATTCAACAGACTCGTTTTGCACCAAAACCCCTTTATTCTTTGCTGCGGGTTTTGTAGGAGTCTAACATTAACATGTAAAAAAAATGTAAGTAATGGTTCAAAATGATTTTCATAATCGTTCAGAATTGACATTTGAATACTAAGAGATTCGTAATGGTTTTCAACATACCTCATCACCTATGGAAATGAGGTCTAACGGCCATGCAACAAACGAACCTATTGCATCCCGCAGCAATGTAACCTCTGAAACCGAGTCTGGTATCGGTAGTAACGCATCCGTATCTAAAGCGATATCAACCGACACTTTCAGATAACCTTGTGGGAGCGGATGATGGTGAAGTAACGCTCTCGCAAAGTTATGCACTTTTCCCTTGCCAACCATGCGATAAGTCGGAAACGACAAATACAGCTGACAAGATGAAATACCCTGAAGCAATAATAAATATGTAACTGTTAATATGTATAAAAGTCAAATAAAATAAATGTGTTAATTTAATTAAAATAAATATGTGCTAATTACCTCGGGAATTTTAATTGGAGAATTTATACTAGCTTTGTCACTAGCATCTTTCAAACCGGAACCGCGTCTTTCCGCCTCATATCTCTCTTTATCCTGCTGCAATGCTTGGACTTGCGCTTGTAGTGCCATCACAGTTTGCATGATTTCTTGGGTGGTGGGATTTTTTTTCTTTGATTGCTTATACAAGGATGATGGAGTCACACCAAATCCTTTACCTCTCACCCGACCGGGATACTCAGGAACATTTAGTACTCGACTAAGAATGCTCCTGTAATCATCCTCACCTGCGGGTATGGGTTTAGATAGATTCTCCTGAAATTCATTGATATATCGAAAATTATTAGTGGGGATTAAAAATTAATTATAATTTAATAAAATTTCAATTAACTTTGAGACATAATGTTATACTTACACATTCTTCATAAACATGCTGAACATCTTCTGTAACAGCTCCACCCTTACCCACGCGAGCTTCCTTCCACAAAACATGGTCCGGAAGTGATGATTCTTCACTTTTAGACTCTTCTAACTACACATTTAGTTAAATAATAAGTTCATCAATTACAACACAATAATACAATTAATAAAATCATAGCATTAATATATACTTACCAATTTTTGTTGTAATCGTGCATATCCCAAACGCCCTTTTCTGTATGGATACGCAGGGTTTGATGCTCTTTCGCGATTAATGGCACTCAATTTCTGTATAAAAAATTTTAAGTCATATCAAAACAAACTAATGAAACACATATATAATACAATCAATAGACATGACAAGACAACATTACATTGAATTCTTCGATTTTCCGTTTGTCTACAAAAATGCCCCATTCTTGCGGTGTAATCACATCCGCATACAACAGTGGAAGTTCTGCTTCAAAAAAATTTTTGTTCTCATCCCTAAGATATTTGTTTGATAATAAGGCTCTAAACCCTCTGTGTCTCTTTCCGGCCAATTGAAGACAATACTTTTGCCGACTTTCTTCAATATTAAAGGACCTCTACGAAAAAACATACACATATAAACATAAAGATTAAAGACTTAATCGTCAACAAAAATCTAATAACATCAATCATATTTGGTAAGTACCTGTATCTCAGTCCATATCTTTTCTTTACCGGCATCCAACGATTTACTCCTCCAATTATCACTAGTGATTGGAATGTGCTGACGGACAAGTGAACCAATGTATGAAGATAACATTGAACCGTTAGGCTCAACTAGTTGGTTCTGGTCACTCCAATGTACATCAAATCTCATCCCTTTATCTCTAGCACGGATGATTCTCTTCATAATGGTTTTTCCTCTTTTTATTTCATGTTCTACATTCGAAGCTTCATTCTGAGCTTCCTGTGTATCTTGTGTCTCGTGGGTGTCTTTCTGGTTATTAGACATTTTACCTGTAAGAAAGAAAAAAACAAAAATTAAATGACAAATATAAACTCATAAAGCAAAAGAGTTTCTTACCTAGCCCTTTCATCACACATACTACCAAGAAATATAAACTCATAAAGCAAAAGTGTTTCTTACCAACACCCTCACTTCACTGTTAATGAATACTTACAACTTACAGAGCCTAAGCAAGTTAAAGTGAAAATTGAAAAGGAAAAGAAAAATAATTAATAAACACTGAAATTGATACTTGTTAGTAACAGGTACCAAGTAAATAAACAAACACCCTTATAAAAGAATGATAAGATTCTGAGTTTCTAATTCTAACAAGAAATTGATACTTGTTTGAAAACTTCAAACAGGTTATTGAAAACATCTAACAAGATTCTGAGTTGCTGAAAACATCATTAACAGGTTACTTTCACTTCATTCTCAACCCTTTATCTAATATTCCTTCCATTTTAATTATCATATATAGTTGTTTGTTATTACTATAAAATAAGTATCTAAATAAAAACATGGCTAAGTTGGTACACAAACATCATTAACAGGTTACTTTCACTTCATTCTCAACCCTTTATCTAATATTCTATTATATATACCAAACAAGAACAACAATAATAGTTTAAAAATCAAGAGAAATAAATTTATAAACAAAAAACATCAACAAAAATGTTGTTTTACGTTTCTTTTAAAAAAAAAGAAGAAAAAGTTGCAGGTGGTGGTAAGAAACACTTTTGCTTTATGACAAGAACGAACAACAATGAACAACAGTAACATGCAAGAACGATTGACAATAACGATGACAAGAACAACAACAACGAACAATGTTAGAAGTAAGAAAAACAACAATGTACCTCTTCTTCGTCACGACGGCAGCAAAACGACGGCAGCAGTGAAGTCACGACAATGAACGACGGCAGCAGAACGACGGCAACCGCGAATGAACGACGACAATGGCGGATGAACGACGGCAATGGCAAAGGGTTTCAGCAGAGAAGAAAGAGAGCAAGGGTTTCAGCAGAGAAGAAAGAGAGCAAGGGTCGAGAGAAGAAAATGATTAGACGCAGTTTCAGACAATGAAATGAAATGTGTTTTATATTTTAATTAATAAATGACTTTAGAGGGCACTTTCCTTAAAAAGCGCTTTCTAAAGTGACACCTTAGAGGGCGCTTTTCTTAAAGCGCATTCTAAGGTTTACCTGAAAATGTCAAAAAATATAAAAATGAGTCTGGGGCGAGGGGGATTCGAACCCCAGACTCAAAGCATGGCAAACAAACACACAAACCTCCTTGACCAGCGGTACTACACCCTCATCCATTGATTATACTCACTCCATAAATATATAAAATAAGGTGTCAACATATATATTTAAATATATTATTTGAATAATTTTAAATATAATTTAAAATAAATTAAAATATGATTTAAAATAATTTAAATATATTAATATTAATTTGATATATTAATATAATTTAAAGTATATTTTAAATTATATATTAATATAATTTGTATATATTAAATATAATTTAAATAAGTTAAAATGTTTGTATTTAAAACATATATATTTAAATATATTATTTGAATAATTTTAAATATAATTTAAAATAAATTAAAATATAATTTAATATAATTTAAATATATTAAATATAATTTGATATATTAATATAATTTAAAGTATATTTTAAATTAATATATTTTAAATTATATATTAATATAATTTATATATATTAAATATAATTTAAATAAGTTAAAATATTTGTATTTAAAACATATATATTTAAATATATTATTTGAATTATTTAAAATATTTAAAATAAATTAAAATATAATTTAAATATATTAAATATAATTTGATATATTAATATAATTTAAAGTATATTTTAAATTATATATTAATATAATTTATATATATTAAATATAATTTAAATAAGTTAAAATGTTTGTATTTAAAACATATATATTTAAATATATTATTTGAATAATTTAAAATATAATTTAAAATAAATTAAAATATAATTTAATATAATTTAAATATATTCAATATAATTTGATTTATTAATATAATTTAAAGTATATTTTAAATTAATATATTTTAAATTATATATTAATATAATTTATATATATTAAATATAATTTAAATAAGTTAAAATATTTGTATTTAAAACATATATATTTATATATATTATTTGAATTATTTAAAATATAATTTAAAATAAATTAAAATATAATTTAAATATATTAAATATAATTTGATATATTAATATAATTTAAAGTATATTTTAAATTATATATTAATATAATTCATATATATTAAATATAATTTAAATAAGTTAAAATGTTTGTATTTAAAACATATATATTTAAATATATTATTTGAATAATTTAAAATATAATTTAAAATAAATTAAAATATAATTTAATATAATTTAAATATATTAAATATAATTTGATATATTAATATAATTTAAAGTATATTTTAAATTAATATATTTTAAATTATATATTAATATAATTTATATATATTAAATATAATTTAAATAAGTTAAAATATATAATTTAAATATATTAAATATAATTTGATATATTAATATAATTTAAAATTCGTTTCCCTACCTAAAGGGCGTGGGTTCGACCCCCCCTTTTGCCATTTTTTGTGATTCTTGATGTTTAGAATTGTTTTATATTTTAATTAGTAAATGACTTTAGAGGGCGCTTTTCCTTAGAAAGCGCTTTCTAAAGTTAAAAGAAATTGAACCCTATTAGAGCGCTTTCTGAAAGCGCTTTCTAAGGTGATCCTATAGCAACGCTTTTTAAAAGCGCTCTCTAAAGTGATACTTATAGCAGCACTTTTTGGAAAAGCGCTGTCTAAGGTTGCACTCTTTTACATTATTTTACAGCGCTTTTGTAAAGCGCTTTCTAAAGCATTTCTTTTAAGGCGCTTTTTTTTAGCGAAATTTTTTTATTCTTTTTAGCAGCGCTTTTGCATAAAATCGCTGTCTTTTTGGTGCTGTCTAATCATATTTTTGGCGTAGTGTTTTTAGTGTAGAAATCCTAGATTCATAGTTTTGGTAGGAAAACTTCCAATCAATTGGTGCTTTTATTTCAATCTCATTCTTGTTAAATAGGGGTTGTGTGGAGTTTTTATGGAGTAGAAGAATCATATTGGTGTATCCTTTCGATTGAAAAATATTTTAGAGCAAAAATATTGTGGAGGATGAGGAGAAGATAAAGGTAGTTGCAATGGCAATGAGAGGTTGTGCTCTTAAATGGTGGCTATGGAGGATTCGACCTCATCCATCGATGTCTTGAAATACTTTTACAGAAATATTTCTTTGGCATTTTAAACCCAAATAGAGATACCCTTTCTTGGATTTAGTTGAGGAAATGGAGCCCATTTTACCGATGGTTGATGAAAAAGAAGAGCCACACCAGGAACTTCAACTCTTGCATCCGAAAGATTCCATTTCAACAACTTCAAAATTTCCTGTATACCAAATTTCTATTCTTGTGACACTTTTGGAGCACCCTTTACCATCGATGACAGAAGTGGAGGTTGTACCACTTAGAATTGCGGGCACCATTAGTCAGGAACAACATAGAGGTGTCATTGTTACGATGAAAGACGACAAGGTAAACAATCAAGATCTGAGTCCCCCGTCACCAAAACCACTAGGTTGGGGTTTTATGGAGATTCTCCCAAAGCCCCCATATCTCAGTTTAGAGAAGAAAATTGCAAGTTAACTTTTCCCATCCATTTTCATTATTTTCAATGAGATAAAGCAACAAAAGTCAATATCACAAAGTGATGGCTTTCGTCATGGACCAAAATTCTACCACACACATACAATGTTTGCAAAAGTAGATGGGTTCCTTCCCCCTTTATTACCAAATCTAGAAATGAAGCTTCTACAACTTGGTATTGCACCCTCCATTTGTGACATTTAACAGGGGAGCTTCATCGTTACGAAAGACAACAATAAATTTAGAAATCATGGGCTCAATCCGTAATCGGAGCCGTCACTGCCAAAACCACTTGATCACAATGTTTCTACAGGTACATACCTACCATTCGATGACAGTTATTTACAAAAATTCCAATTATCTACAATTTTTCCTTTTGGTACCACAATAAAACCAATTTTTGGTTGTCTTTCTCTCCATTTATGTTGCAATGCTTTATTGAAATCCCTTTCTTCTTGCACCACCGCATATACAATTTCCTTAGGATCCAAATTAAACTATGCAAGGTGGGAAAATTCAAGGATAGTGGCCAAATTTACTATTAATCCTTTTTTCCATACATTGGTTGCATGTTGTTGTCCTGATGTGGAATTTAGATTTTCTAAAGCTGAATTTTCTGGTTTTGGAACTATTGTATCACATGAATATGTAAAAATGGAATCCTCATCCAAAAGCTACCGCTTCTTTTCTAAAATGCCAATGAGACCTACTTTATTTTGGAATACCTACACCTTATAAATATTGAAATTGTTTTCCACTATGTTTATGAGTTCTTCTTTAGATTCAAAATTATTCTCCTAGGACATCATTTTATCAACTGGTGGAAATATTTATTCTTTGAATCATTGGGATTTTTCAACTACCAAAGTTGGAGTAAGCATGACAACCTTTCCAACAAGAAAATTAATTCTTGGTATGTGCTTTGGTAGAATTTCCATAGTTCATACTTATGGAAATGTAACAATGTATATCTTTGGGACAATTGGTAGAATAGTGCTTGAAATCAACAACTTTAAACTTAATATTGTTTGCATATATGTAATTGGTGAGGTAGTGTTTGGAAAATCTTCAAATAGAATCCTACACTTTTTCATTTTGGAAGGAATACTTGGAGTTTGTGACATTAGATTTTGTGTTACTTCATGGAAGGTTTGTTTACTGTTTAAAGTTGCAAACAACTTTTCCATATCACCTGAGATCGGTGATGCTGCCAAGAACCAAGTTGCTATGAACCCTACCAACACTGTTTCTGATGCTAAGCGATTAATTGGAAGATGATATAACGATGTTTCGATAAAGAGTAACATGAAGTTATTGCCATTCAAGGTGATTTCTGGTCCATACAAGCCAATGATTGTGGGGAACTATAAAGCTGAAGAGAAACAATTTTCTATTGAAGAGATATCTTCCATGGTTCTTATGAAGATGAAGGAAACCGCGGAGGCCTATCTCAGTACCACGATTAAGAATGTTGTTGTTACCGTGCTTGATTCCTTCAATGATTCGCAACGTCAGGCTATCAAGAATGTCAGTGTGATTTCGAGGCTAAATGTGATGAGGATAATTAATGAGCCTACTATTGTTGTTATTGTCTTTGGGCTTGATAAGAAGGCTATAAACACATGTGAGAAGAATGTTATTATTCTTGATCTTGGTGGTGAGACTTTTGATGTTTCACTTCTTACTGTCGAGTAGGGTATTTTTGAGGTGATAGCTACTGCTGGTGGTACGCATTTTGGAGATGATGATTTTGATAACATAATGATGAACCACATTGTTCAGGAATTTAAAAGGAAGAATAAAAATGATATTAGTGGAAATCCGAGGGCTCTTAGGAGATTGAGAACTTCTTGTGAGAGGGCTAAGAAGACTCTTTCCTCTACAGCCCAAACATCCATTAAAACTGATTCATTGTTTAAGGGTATTGACTTTTATACTACCATTACTCTTACTCGATTTGAAGAGTTTAACATGGATCTGTTTAGGAAGTGTATGGAGCCTGTTGAGAAGTGTTTGAGGGATGCTAAGATGGATAAGAACATTGTCGATGATTGTAACACCCATACATAACACACATACATCAAAGCATATATATTATACATGAATCCAAGTATTTGGTACTGAAATACCATTAGTTCCTAGTTAACACATTATATACATTAAATGCCCTAAATACAAAGTTCTAAAGTCTACGGCATAACATATACAAGATGTCCCAAAATACACTAAGAACTAGATCAATACAATGATCTCAAAATAAAACGCCATAGCGGAAGCCATGCCATCTCAAAAGCTACGATCCGTAAGGAAAAGTCAAACCACTTTGTCATTACCCTTCACCGAACCTGTATTACCTGTGATGTAAACAACAACGTGGGGTGAGATACATCAAATCTTAGTGAGTTCGCTACCTTATAGTCCTCTCGGCTTTACAAGGTTCTAACATACCTAACTCAAGTCAAAAGGGAAGGGAAAATGACTTTGAGCACTCACACACCCTATACGGATCCATACTCGTGAGTCTGTTAACTTACACTAGTACAAAGATAAGTCCTGAGCCTGTTAACTCAAGAATCTTGTTAATCGATAACCGTACCAAGGCATCCCCTTTTCCCGTCCGCTTCTACGTCTAGAAGACGACCCGAGTCATGGATCCTTGTAGTTACTTGGCATACGAATTGGATTCGGGATCACCGGCCTGTTAACCGTGAACCGTCACTTCTCATGGCCTGTTAACCATCACAAGTCTCTACCCAATGCATAGGCTCCAATCGTACTACACATAGGGAATCAAACCTACCAAGTAATTATGCATACGTTTCAGAGGAGGAGCTCGAGTCTCATGAAACTACACCGTAAGATCAACTGGTTATGATTACTGGACACACGCCTCGGCCTCTCATGCGCGAGCGTTGTCACTATGTCATTCCACACTTTGCTACATTGTTTACGGTAATATTCCTCACTTTACCTAGTTCTTATTTTAACATACATACATATTCAAACATGTTTAACAAGAAGAGCATAGGCAAAATAGTCATCAATCACATAATGGAAACACATAATTCCATATACCCCCAATTACACTAATTCACGGTTCCCTCTGATTTATTTAATCGGGCATCAAAACCAATATTTTCCACTTCCATTATCTAGAGTATGTTTGTAGCTTCACATCGATACCAAGAATACGCAAATCGGATACACGAGTCAAAAGTTATGAAAGAAATAAAACTGCATAACCTGTCATGTTCGCTAGGCGAACTTCCCAGCGAGCACTCGCTCCAGCCTTCGCTAGGGGAAGCCCCTGGCGAAAGAACAAACAGAACAAAAACAGACCCAAAGTTCGCTTCGCAAACTCCCTGGCGAACATTCGCCTCGTCCTTCGCTTTGCGAACGCCTTAGCGAAGCAAGGCAGAACCAAACAGCACTGAAAATGCACAAAGTTCGCTAGGCGAACGTCATTAGTGAACCTTCACTAACCTTCGCTGCCGGGTTTGCTAGGAGAACCCTCGAAAGTTTGTTCGCTAGGACTCGCCCCAGGTTCGCTAGGCGAAGCCTGAAAAACCCAACTTCCCACAGCGCTGTTCTTCATCCAAAAACCATAATTTTTCCATCCAAAACACACCCAACCCTTAACCTAACAATCAAAACATAGTATAATCATAACAACAAGCATTATATTGCATTTCATCCGTTAGATTCATGATTTTAGCACAATTTCTCATTTTCTCACAATTCCAACCTAACTTTAAAACTCATGAAATTCTACAACTAAGGTATCTATCTAGAATCCACCTTGACTAGATGATGATGATGAAGATTGGAAGATGATTTGATGAAGAATGAATGATGGTTGATGATCTTGTGTTCTTGAGCTTTTTCCTCTCCTTTCCTTTCCTTTCTCTCCAACTTCTTCTATCTTTTCCTTTATTTGTTTCTAAGTGGAAAAAGAGTGGAAAAGAAAGATATAGTAAAACATCATCAATGGTAATACTACTAATTATCCAAAAAGTCTCTCAAGTTCCAAATATTAAAATATCTCAGAGTCGGATAATATTAATTAGATCTGCTCTGAGCTCAACCGTTACTCTAGTTACCTTTGCAGATAACTTCTCAGAGTACACTGGAACTCAGTAGATCACAACTAATATTATCCAGGATAATTAAAATACGGGGTATTACATCCTCCCCCCCCTTAAATAGAAATTCGCCCCCGAATTTAAAACAATTACCTGAAAAGATTAGGGTAAATCTCTCGCATCTCCGATTCCAATTCCCAAATTGCATCGCCCGGATGCGTATCATCCCACTGGACCTTAACGAGAGGAATTTCTTTATTCCTTAACACCTTAGTTTCTCTTCCTGTGATACGACTCGGTTGAGGCTCAAACGTCAAATCGGCTTCTATCTCAATTGTATCTGGTAAAATTGGCTGAAGAGGATCTGGGACAAATTTTCGAAGCTGAGACACATGAAAAACGTCGTGCATCTCCGACAGAGAAGGCGGTAAGGCCAATCTGTAAACTACTTCACCAATTCTTTCCAAAATCTGATACGGTCCCATGTATCTTGGACTTAACTTCCGCGACTTAAACGGTCATTTCAACCGCAATCTCGGAGTGACTTTCAAAAACACGTGATCGCCTTCTTCAAATTCTAAAGGTCTTCTACGGTTATTCGCATAACTCTTCTGACGATCTTGTGCTTGTTTGACCTTATCACGGATCATCCTAATCTTCTCCATAGTTTCGTGAATAATCTCGGGTCCCAACATTCTATCTTCACCAACTTCTGCCCAACACAATGGTGTCCTACACTTCCTTTCATACAATGCCTCATAAGGTGCCATACCAATAATTGAATGATAACTGTTATTATAAGAGAACTCAATCAACGACAAAAGTTCTATCTAATTTCCTCCACTTTCAAGTACACAAGCTCTCAACATGTCTTCCATTATTTGTATTGTCCGTTCCGTCTGACCATCCGTTTGCGGATGATTCGACGTACTCAAACACAACTTCGTTCCCATAGCTTGTTGAAAAGCTCTCCAAAATCTCGAAGTAAACTTTGGATCTCTATCCGAAACGATACTAGTGGGAATACCATGTAATCTCACTATCTCCGAAATGAACAACCTTGCGAGATGACTCGCCTTGTAGGTAGTCTTCACAGCTAAGAAATGCGCGGATTTCGTTAACCGATCCACAATTACCAAAATCGAATCATAACCACCCTGAGTACGGGGTAGTCCAACGGCGAAGTCCATAGAAATACTATTCCATTTCTATCCCGGAATTTCTAAAGGTTGCAACAAGCCACCCGGTCTTTGGTGTTCAATTTTCACTTGTTGACACACCGCACATTTTGACACATACACCGCAATATCCTTTTTCATCCCGGGCCACCAATAGTCCCTCTTTAAATCTTGATACATCTTTGAAGATCCTGGATGTATAGTAAAAGCACCCTTATGTGCTTCTTCCAAAATCCTCCTTTTTAACTCCGTGTTATCCGGAACACAAATCCTTTGGTTAAACAAAATAATTCCGTCGGTAGCTCGCACAAAACCCGGTTGTACTAACACTTCTTGTAACTGCTCATCTAACCCTTGCTCTTGTTGGATTTCTTCCCTAAGAGTAGAATTCATATTCAAATTTCCCATAATCACACCATTAGGGGTCCAAACAAATTGAAGATTTAGATCTCGAAATTTTTCCAATAAAGTATACTCTAGCATCATCAACTCGGCATTATGCAACACCTTCCTGCTCAACGCATCCGCCACTTTATTTGCTTTACCCGGATGGTATTTTAGCTCCAAGTCATAATCTTTCAAATACTCCATCCACCTCCTTTGACGCATGTTCAATTCCTTCTGATCAAAGAGGTACTTTAAGCTCTTATGGTCGCTAAACATCTCAAAACGTACACCATACAAATAGTGACGCCACACTTTCAAAGTAAATACAACTGTCGCCAATTCTAAATCATGCGTTGGATAATTCTCTTCTTGGACTTTCAACTGTCGAGAAGCATAAGCCACTACATGTCCATCTTGCATTAACACACCTCCTAATCCCATCTTCGATGTGTCACAATATACCTCATATGACTTTCTAGGATCAGGAATAACTAAAACAGGAGCGGTCGTCAATCTCTCCTTCAAGCTCATAAAACTTTGCTCACAAGCCGAATCTCATTCATACGAATAATCCTTCAGAGTAAGTCTCGTCATTGGTAAAGCCAGTTGAGAAAAGCCTTTAATAAACCTTCTATAATAACTTGCTAATCCCAAGAAGCTTCTAACTTCAGACACATTCTTCGGTCTCTCCTAATTAATCACTACTTCAACTTTTGATGGGTCAACCACTACACCTCCCTGAGATATGACATGTCCAAGGAAATTAACCTCCGACATCCAAAACTCACACTTACTTAGCTTGACAAAGAGTTGCCTCTCTTGTAAGACAGATAAAACGATTCTTAGGTGCTCTCCGTGCTCTTAAGGATCACGAGAATAGATAAGAATGTCATCAATGAAAATCACCACAAATTGGTCCAAATAAGGATGAAATATCCAATTCATAAAATCCATGAAAACTTCCGGAGCATTCGTCATACCGAAAGGCATCACCAAAAATTCATAATGACCATAACGGGTTCTAAACGCAGTCTTTGATACATCTGAACTCTTCACCCGAATCTGATGATAACCCGACCGTAAATCAATCTCCGAGAACACACAGGCTCCTTTCAATTGATCTAACAGATTGTCTATCCTTGGTAATGGGTATTTATTCTTGATGGTGACCTTATTCAATTGACGGTAATCGATACACAACCGCATTCCACCATCCGTTTTCTTTACCAATAACACTGGAGCTCCCCAGGGCGAAACACTGGGTCGAACAAAATGCTTAGCCAACAACTCTTCCAATTGACCCTTTAATTCTCTTAATTCGAGTGGTGCCATCCGATACGGAGAAACGGATATTGGAGCCGTTCCCGGTATCAGGTCAATAGAGAACTCCATTTCCCGCTCCGGAGGAAGAGAAGTGATATCCTCGGGGAAAACTTTAGGAAACTCACAAACTACCGGAATACTCAAAACTTGATGGTTACTATTCTTCTCCTTAGTAAGAATCAAAAGAACAGATTTTTCCTCCTCAAACAAGAAATTTACCATTCCAACCATACCTTCTAAAATAGTAGACAACACATCCTTCGGGGTAACTTCAGTAGATGGAATAATGATTAGTTTTTCTTCACACCCGATAAATACCGAATTAGCTGAAAGCCAATCCATTCCCAGAACAACGTCCACTTTCTTAAGCGGTAAGCAAATCAGATCAATCTAGAAAACTCTTCCATCCACAGATAAAACACAATTTTCACACATTAACGGTGTTTCGACCATCTCATCCATGGCGGTAGTGACCACCATGGGTGGAGACAACAGAACCGCTTGCAACCCAAGCCGCTTTACATATTGCATCGATACAAAAGAGTGTGTAGCTCCATAATCAAATAAAACAAAGCAAGGATTTCCATTCACAAAGCACGTACCAGCAATCAAAGAGTTGTCACCCTTTGCTTTCCTCGCATCTAAGGTATATACTCGGCCGGTATTCCTCCCTTGTGTCTGATTCCTACCCTGAGGACAAACCCTCACTAAATGGCCCACCTTATTACACTGATAACACCTCATTCCTTCCAAACTGCACCTACCAAGATGATTCTTACCACACGTACGGCATACCGGAGGCGCACTAATCCTGGAACTCTGAACTTGTTTCCCTTTAAAAGTTTGCTGCCTTGGTCTAAATTGTTGATTCGATCTCCCACGATCACTTTGATTCACCCTACTTAACTCTCCTTCTGCTTGCACTTTCTTTAAGCTATGCTCCGCCATATAACACTGTCGTAACAATTCAACATAGTTGGTGAATTCCTTCTACGACACACTATGCGAAATTTTGGCCCTCAAACCAAAAAGAAACTGATCAATCTTCCACCTCTCATCCGAAGCATACATAGCCTGCCTAGAATAAGCAGCCATAACCTCGAACTTTTCTGCATAAGAAGCCACGGTCAAGTTGCCTTGTCTCAACTGTTGAAACTCAAATTCCTTCTGAGACCTTAAGGAACTTGGGAAATACTTCTCCATGAAATTTATCTTAAACTTCTCCCAGACCTTCGGTACCTCTTGAATTGTCATTAAGGCTGAAACACTCTCCCACCACCTCATGGCAGGACCCTTCAACAAGTGAGAAGCGAAAACAACCTTATTTTCCTCACTGCACTGAACTATCAAGAAAATCCGCTCCATACCGGATATCCATTCATGAGCCTTTACTGGATCTAACCCTCCCTGGAACTCTGGAGGATTCATACGAATGAAATCCCTAAAGGTCCCCCCTGCAGCTTCAGGAACAACCACTGGAGGATGCACGCCACTAGCCATTTGCTGTACCATTTATTGCACAAATTGATTATGCTGTTGCTGCATCTGCTGCATGAATTGATACAAAGGGGCATTCCCTTCATCCCCTGGCGGATTTGTCCCTACTGGAGTAGTTCTCGGTCTACCACGGTTATTTCTGCGCCCGTCAGCCATGTTCCTAAATGTCATATAGATAGGATTAAGTTGATCAGGCTCAATACCATAAATATAACACGTAAGACCAATGGCGACACAACGCATATGAAACGGAAAGAAATACTTATACTATTTCATGGCTAGGTCGAGGATACAACCTGCTCTGATACCAACTGTAACACCCATACATAACACACATACATCAAAGCATATATATTATACATGAATCCAAGTATTTGGTACTGAAATACCATAAGTTCCTAGTTAACACATTATATACATTAAATGCCCTAAATACAAAGTTCTAAAGTCTACGGCATAACATATACAAGATGTCCCAAAATACACTAAGAACTAGATCAATACAATGATCTCAAAATAAAATGCCATAGCGGAAGCCATGCCATCTCAAAAGCTACGATCCGTAAGGAAAAGTCAAACCACTTTGTCCTTACCCTTCGCCGAACCTGTAGTACCTGTGATGTAAACAACAATGTGGGGTGAGATACATCAAATCTTAGTGAGTTCGCTATCTTATAGTCCTCTCGGCTTTACAAGGTTCTAACATACCTAACTCAAGTCAAAAGGGAAGGGAAAATGGCTTTGAGCACTCACACACCCTATACGGATCCATACTCGTGAGTCTGTTAACTCACACTAGTACAAAGATAAGTCCTGAGCCTGTTAACTTAAGAATCTCGCTAATCGATAACCGTACCAAGGCATCCCCTTTTCCCGTCCGCTTCTACGTCTAGAAGACGGCCTGAGTCATGGATCCTTGTAGTTACTTGGCATACGAATTGGATTCGGGATCACCGGCCTGTTAACCGTGAACCGTCACTTCTCATGGCATGTTAACCATCACAAGTCTCTACCCAATACATAGGCTCCAATCGTACTACACGTAGGGAATCAAACCTACCAAGTAATTGTGCATACGTTTCAGAGGAGGAGCTCGAGTCTCATGAAACTACACCGTAAGATTAACTGGTTATGATTACTGGACACACGCCTCGGCCTCTCATGCGCAAGCGTTGTCACTATGTCATTCCACACTTTCCTACATTGTTTACGGTAATATTCCTCACTCTACCTAGTTCGTATTTTAACATACATACATATTTAAACATGTTTAACAAGAAGAGCATAGGCAAAATAGTCATCAATCACTTAATGGAAACACATAATTCCACATACCCCCAATTACACTAATTCACGGTTCCCTCCGATTTATTTAATCGGGCATCAAAACCAGTATTTTCCACTTCCATTATCTAGAGTATGTTTGTAGCTTCACATCGATACCAAGAATACGCAAATCGGATACACGAGTCAAAAGTTATGAAAGAAATAAAACTGCATAACCTGTCATGTTCGCTAGGCGAACTTCCCAGTGAGCATTCGCTCCAGCCTTCGCTAGGCGAAGCCCTTGGCGAAAGAACAAACAGAACAAAAACAGACCCAAAGTTCGCTTCGCAAAATCCCTGGCGAACATTCGCGTCATCCTTCGCTTCGTGAACACCTTAGCGAAGCAAGGCAGAACCAAACAGCACTGAAAAGGCACAAAGTTCGCTAGGCGAACGTCATTAGCGAACCTTCTCTAACCTTCGCTGCCGGGTTCGCTAGGCGAACCCTCGAAAGTTTGTTCGCTAGGACTCGCCCCTGGTTCGCTAGGCGAAGCCTGGAAAACCCAACTTCCCACAGCGCTGTTCTTCATCCAAAAACCATAAATTTTCCATCCAAAACACACCCAACCCTTAACCTAACAATCAAAACACAGTATAATCATAACAACAAGCATTATATTGCATTTCATCCGTTAGATTCATGATTTTAGCACAATTTCTCATTTTCTCACAATTCCAACCTAACTCTAAAACTCATGAAATTCTACAACTAAGGTATCTATCTAGAACCCACCTTGACTAGATGATGATGATGAAGATTGGAAGATGATTTGATGAAGAATGGATGATGGTTGAAGATCTTGTGTTCTTGAGCTTTTTCCTCTCCTTTCCTTTCCTTTCTCTCCAACTTCTTCTATCTTTTCCTTTATTTGTTTCTAAGTGGAAAAAGAGTGGAAAAGAAAGATATAGTAAAACATCATCAATGGTAATACTACTAATTGCCCAAAAAGTCTCTAAAGTTCCAAATATTAAAATATCTCAGAGTCGGATAATATTAATTAAATTTGCTCTGAGCTCAACCGTTACTCTAGTTACCTTTGCAGATAACTTCTCAGAGTACACTGGAACTCAGTAGATCACAACTAATATTATCCAGGATAATTAAAATACGGGGTATTACAATGATGTTGTTCTTGTTGGAGGATCTAGGATGTGAAATGATTTAGATAGTGATACTTGGACGTGATTGTACCGTGGTATGTACCACGAACAAGTAGTTGCGTAATTGATGTTTAATATAGTTCTTCTTCACATCAGTCACTTAGCAACTATAACATCTAGTTGCATGAGCCATTTAATACTCCACCAAATGACATCACTTTATCTGATGACTCCTTTTCACTTTCCTTCCATAGATGTCGACCACAAGTTCATCTTGTTCGAAATGCTCACCATTTACAGACTAGAGAAAAAAATTGATGCCTAAAACCAAAAATATTTGTTGCTCACACAGAACCTAGATTTGTCAAACAAAAATTATCTCAACCTCAATGGCTATGCAACTTGAGTACAAATCTCTAATTATCACAAATATTTCATTAACTTCAACCATCCCTTCTTGAATGACATCTTGCAATATGAGGTTTTTACGCAACAACCTCATGGCTTTACTTCTAAGGATAGTTCCTTGGTGTGCACACAAAATAAGGCACTTTATGGCCTTAAACAGGCACAAGAGCCTAGTATAAGAAACTAACCTATGCATTGATCAAGTTTGGGTTCACACACATCTGATGTAATCACTCTTTTTTCATCTATTCTTCTTAAGGGATCACCATTTATGCTCTGATCTATATCGGTGATATTCTCATTAGTGGTTCATCCTCTAGACTAATCCATTATCTAATAACTAAACTCCATGCTCAGTTTTCAAATTCAAATACATTTTACATTTTAGGTAAAAAATATAAATATAAAAAAAAGATAACTACTTTTAAAACAGATGCATATAAAAATGCAACCTCTAGCCAACCTTTGAGCATTTATAGCTAGGTCATGTAGAGGCGATGGGGAATAATTCTAGTGAGCATTTTCTAGAATTCTATAAGAAGTTGGCTACCAGAACAAAATGAGATTGAGATTCGGATGACCACAATATGGAGCATGTGGCAGATTCATTAATATATTTTCTACTGAAAAATAATTTAATGAAAATTTGATTATTCTAATGTTAATTTTCTTACATATTCTTTTATATTTTATAGGAGTTTAAATCTCCGAAGAAAAAACCTCCAATTTATTAGATTGTGGCAATCATGTAAGTGGAAGTTTTCATAAGACTCTAAATAATTTGTGAAGGTTAAAAACCCCTCAAATAGGTTTTCATAATACTCATATCACGAATTTCATTTTTAATCTCTTAACATAATTGTTGTGTGATTAATATCTTTCTTATCAATATTTCTATGTAATTGATTTTGTATATTTTCACATATTTAGTTTTACAACATGTATTTGATTTGAATCTTTTTAATGTATGATTCAAATTACGCATCAGAATCACACTCTCTAAAATATCACTAACATACTTAATTCAAATCAACTTATTCTATAATTTGAATAATGTTAGAAATTTTTAATATTTGACCGTTATCATGGTGAATATGATTCAAATCACCTTATAATATGATTTGACACAAGAACACTTTTTTAAGTGCTTGAGTTGCTTCCTTTCAATCTTAGATAGTTATTCGAATCAAACAACTAATTTTTTTTGTCTCGTCCACTTGTTCTCTAAAGACTTTTTCTCTTTTCATTTTATTTTTAATACATTTTTCATATTTTTATTCAGTTTTATCAAACATTTATTGCTCTCATTAAATTTTTTTTAATCATTGCTTGAGGTGAATAGGAAAGTTAGTGAGGATTTCAATTTAGAATGAAATAAAATTTATTGTGTGTTTAAAATTTTTTTGAGCATTGATTTGGGAATTAATCGTTGGCATTTTTAATTTATGATCAACAAAGTTTATTGGAGGTAAAGTAATCCGGAGGTTTAATCCATTAAACTCCATAAGATATATTTTTATAGGTAACACAAACAGAGATAATGGAAAAATTTGCACCAAGAGATAATAGAGAAATTTTATTACTATTATAGAGCTTTTATTATATCTTTATGCGAAAGATAAACAATATGTGATCAAATGCACATAGAAAATAAATTATAATCCTAAATCTTCTATTACATCAAACCCTTCCATTGCACCAATAACAATTACATATACCCAAATTGCAGGATCCTTCTCCCGCAAGGTATGCTTTTTTGCATCTAGCATCACAATCCCCTGATGGACCACATGCTCCAAGAGGTGCTACACATGGTTCTGCACTCTCCACTTGTTGTAATCCTATGTTCCAAACTTGTATCATAAAACAGGATTAATATTAAGCATTTTAAATTCAAAAATCATCAAATTTTACATTTAATCTAAAAAAATAAAAATTGAAAAATATAAATATCATAAATTCACAATAAATAATAACAAGATATATATTTACCAGCTGCAACCAAAATTAAAATAACCAAAAATTGAGACAACTTTGAGATGGATTTCACCATTTTAAAAGAGAAAGATATTTGTAAACTTTCTTATTGTTTTTTTCCCTTAGATTCCAATCACATTGTTTTTATGGTATTTATAGACACTTCATATGTTGGACAATAAATTCCAATGATTGGACAATAAATTCCAATGAAGGAGTATTATTGTATCTAAATTTTTCTAAAACTTTTAGTAAAAAAAAAAATATTTTCCCATATATATATTTTTTACTCAAAAAAATTTATACTTTATTGTTTATTTTGTTGTAATATTCAAAAGCGCCAAAATATTGAAATCACCTTTTGACCTAATTATTTCTATTCTTATTATAATTATAATTTCTATAGGCACTCTCATGCCCGTTTATCTGTTTTCATGCGTACACGTATCAAAATAAAAATGATATTTTTTAAGGTTAATAGTCATTTATCCCTTGCAATATAAGTGATTTTTAATTTACCTCCCTTTAAAAAAATAATTTTAGATTACTCCTGAAATTTTAAAATTCTAAGTCTTTTGCCTCCCAGGTAAAAAAATTATCCCCTGTAAATTTTTTTTTTTATTTACCCCCCTGATTTTTACACGCTTAGGGGTACCCCAAAATTTCAGGGGGTAATCCAAAATTATTTTTTTAAAGGGGGTAAATCAAAACTTGCAAATATTGCAGGAGGTAAATGACTATTAACCCTATTTTTTATTTAATTTTAGTTTTAATTTAAATTATTTTTGTAATAATATTTATAATATGCATTTGTGTTTATTAAATTATTTTTTTATTAAATATATAGTAAATATTTAAATTTATTTAAATGTAGAAATAAAAATAAAAGTATTATTTAATTGTTTCTAAATAAGTGTAATTTTATAATTTGCTTTGATGAATTACATTATATTAATTTTTTTTAAATGCACAAAAAAAAAGTATTTTTACCTTTATAAAGCTTAGTACTTTTTAATAAAAGGGAAAATCTTTTATCAAAGAAAAACTACTAAACACAAAACACTTCAAACAAATAAAATAAAATAAATATAAACGATCAAAACCAACCAACAACGAGCAATATCTCCTTTGTTAAAACTTTCATTTTCTTATTTCCCTCTTGAAAAAATATTATCCCAATTAACTTGGAAAAAAAACAATAGTCAAGAATAAAATTGAAAGCATAAATAATTTACACCAAAATATGTTAAAAGAGAATAAACATTTCAATTTAAGATGAGAAACCAACTATTTTTATTTAAAATTTTGTTAAAAATTCTCGAATCAAAACAGAAAAATACAACAGACAAAGCATACAATATAAATTGTCAAAATGAAGTGATAAAATAAATTTAAAACAAAAATGATATTATGTGAACGCAAATATTAAAATCTGAATCAGGCCAAATAAATTTGAAATGATTTCAATTAGGAAATAAGAGTGGATTTCCCTTCCATGATTAATGCGGACATAAAATTTTCAATTGAAAATTATTCAAGTGCTCAAAAGAGTAAAATTTTGCAGACAAACAAAAAAAAAAAGGAAAAAAAAGGCTATAAACAAATTTTTTTTTTACAAAGATGAAGAGAGGAAGACGATTGTGAGAGAACCGCATCGATTTTTGTGTTCGTGAATCTTGTAAAAGAAATGAAATGGAAATTCAATTTATACATGAAGGACAAAACATAACTGATAAATAAACATGTTATACAAAAGTCTATAAACACATAGGAAAGAATCACTTTCTATAAACTAAACAAAAAACGAAAGAAAAAGTCATAGCAAAAAGGCTAATTATCTTTAAGCCCAGAAAATTTAAAAGTCCAGAAAAATTTAAAAGCCAAAAAAAATTAGAAAGAATTAGAGGATCTTGGACGATGGATGATGTAGATGACACACTGTAGCCTTAAGAAATACTACTTATCTAGCATTTTTATTGTCTTCTTCCATATCCCTTTGCTTTTCTTCATAATCCTAGTTTTCTGGCTTCTCTATCTTTCATATATTTTTTTTATAACCCCTTTTAATATTCGTAATATGAATTATTAATGAAAAATGTATTATGAGATAGATTCACATGGTAGTCGAAAGAGAAGGTTCTTTGGACTCTCTTAGAAATATTGAAAAGATGATTCAAGCAAACCATGAGAAAGCTCTTGATAAGGAAGATGTTTTTTTGGCAGAAAAGGCGGGTATTAAATGGTACAATGATGGAGATCGTAATACATATTTTTTCCATAGGCTGAAAATAAAATGTTCCAAGAGTTGCATTCAAATGGTTAAATAGGGAGACCATACAGTTACTTATCAGGATGAAATGGCTGCAATTGCTGTCAATTATTTCACTAATCTTTTTGTTTTGCAGGTGATAACTCGAATCCCGTTGTGGTGGAAGGAGTTCTTCCAGGATTATTTTCTCATGATATGAATTCCATTCTGATAAAGCTTCCTACCTTAGATGCGATTACAGCTGAAGTTTTCAATTTTAACAAAAATAGCGTGCCGGGACCGGACTACTTTGGGGTATTTTTTTCCATTCTTACTGGGACATTATTAAAGAGGATGTGTGTGCTGCGGTTTTACAATTTTTCAATTCTGGTTGGATCATTCCAATCTATAATGTCAGCTTTGATGAGTTATCATGAGGGGGAAGCATTCACATTGGGTCACACATTCACCTAAAGGTCAAAGACTCATCCAAACAAGTGAGAGAGACATCACTATTCACCAAAAACCTTAAGGTGATAGGTGTATGAGTCCTCTCATTTATAAAGGAAGCTTTTTCATCACTTTAACGGAACACGCTGCCTGATCATAGTGTCAGGAAGACTTTCGACACAAGGAGCCGGTCCCTTACTTGAACCGGGCTCTGATACCACTAATGGGTTATCATGAGGGGGAAACATTCACATTGGGTCACACATTAACCTAAAGGTCAAAGACTCACCCAAACAAGTGAGAGAGATACCACATATTCACCCAAATCTTAAGGTGATAAGTGTATGGGTCCTCTCATTTATAAAGTGTTCAACCTCCATTTTTCTAAGCAATGTGGGACTTAGAACTTACATTTGTTTCTCCACACAACTCACACTTATTTCCCAACAAGCTCTATTTCTCTCATACCCAATTCTCAAGAAGCCAACACCATTGAGGCCTATAGCTCTCTGCAACTTCAAGTTCAAGATAATCACAAAGATAATAGTTAGTCACACTATTATTGATGACTTTGTTTTGTATTCAAGTTGGGCCTTTGTTATACCCCGACTTTTGTAACGCCCCGGTTTTTGTTAGATTTATTTAATCGAGTTGATTTAATTATTTTTTGTCTTTATATTATTTTATTCTTGGTTATTACGTTTTATCGCGTTTTGGGAACGTTTGTGAGAAAATTGAGTGTAGGGGTATTTTGGTCTTTTTGGCTTGGGGGGTTATTATTTTTCATAAAATAGGAAATAGAGAGAAAAATAGAGAGAATAGAAAGAAAAGAAGGAAAAGAGAAAGGAAAGAAGAAAAAGAGGAAAAACTTGGAGTGTAAGAAATCGAATCAACCGACACTTCGAAGCACGATTAATCGGGTAAGGGTGTGAAACTCGATTATCTTATCATTGTGTATGAATATGTATGTGTTTGTTTGAAGTCTATTTGTCTTTCCATAGTTTTCAATTCTAGGTTGGAAATGAGAAAAATGATTGGGAATCGATGTTTTCGCGGTTGGAATGTGATATAAATGTTGTAGGATACTTGTTGCTATGATTGTGGTATGTTTTAGTGGTTATGTTATGATTTGGAAGAGATTTTGGTTGAAGAAATATGGTTTTTGGACCCATAACAGCGCTGCAGAATTTCTGAGTTTTCCTTGGTTCGCCTAGCGAACCTGGGGCGAAGCGAAAGCGAATGATTTTCGAGGGTTCGCCTAGCGAGCCCGTTAGCGAAGGTCAGCGAATGTTTGCTAACGTTGTTCGCCTAGCGAACTTTGTATCTTTTCAGTTATGTTTGTTGCTGCCTTGGTTCGCCCAGGGATTCGCGAAGCGAACGACAAGGCGAAGGTTCGCCTAGCAAACTTTGTGTCTGTTTTGGTCTGATTGTGGTTTCGCCTGGACATTCGCCTAGCGAAGGTGGTAGCGAATGCTCGCTAGAAGGTTCGCCTAGCGAACATGACAGTTTGTGCAGTTTTGTTTCCTTCATAACTTTTGATCCGTAGCTCGGATCGAGGTGCGGTCGGATGCGTTGGTAAGCTAATGAAATGTTCTTTCTTATAAAATATGGTTTTGAGATTAGTGGCCGATTTAATTGTGTCGAGACTTTGGAAATGTGTCGTTTTGTCGACTTTTACCGTCGTAATTGGGTGCGATTGGTGTGTTATCATGCAATATGTTTTGATATATATATCGTATGACTTGTGTGATGTTATATGATGTGAATGCATGTGATGAAATGTTGTGATGGTGGTTTTTGGCCTAAGGGCAAGAAAATGCATTGTGTTGTGTTTGATTGTATATGCATGATTATGGATGTGTATATGTGTGCATTTGAATGTCATGAGTCATTGTATGCCAAGCATCATGATATGCATTCTTGTGATGTCGTGTGCCCTAGTGGGTGTGAGCGCCGAAACGGTTCCAAAGGGAATCCGCTATAACATCGTGTGCCTTATACAAAGAAGACCTAAAGCGATGATTATAGACGACTGTGTGCCTTATACAAAGAGGACCTAAAGCGATCGGACCGTGTGCCTTATACAAAGAGGACCTAAAGCGATCCATAAACGTCGTGTGCCTTATACAAAGAGGACCTAAAGTGACGGAGAACATCGTTTTCCCGACGGGGAGTTACATTAAGTAACAAGTGATGATTCCAATAATTCTTGAGTGAATTAATGATGAGATGATGGATGGAACGGTACCGCATTGCATTGCATAGAGTTGTTGTGTCGGTCTCTGTGCATTTGTATAAATCATGAATGGATTGATTTTGTGTGGAATTGTGAATGGAATTGATGAGTTAAGATATATATGTATGTTGGTGATAAATGTATTGTGCATGATTAATATGCCTTTGTGATGGATGTATGAGATATGAATTGTGTTGTTTTGCATTTGAACAATGGTGTAAGTTGTGGTGAGAATGTTTTATATGTGTATTTTGTGTTATTATATAATTATATGCAATTATATTATGATTGTGTTTCTCACCCTTTTGCTGTTTTAAATGCTCTATGAGGCATTGCAGATTAGATGCTGGAGGTCTTTTTGTGAAGCTTAGGTCTTCATTCTTTTGCCGGTCGGCTATGATATGTAGCACCGGGTAGTCGGGGAGATCGTTTGTGATTATGTGTATATGTATATGTTTTTTTTTGGGATTGTACATGTATGACTCTGTGTATGACAGACAAACCTTTATGTTATATATATATATATATATATATATATATATATATATATATATATATATATATATATATATATATATGAGATTTCAGTTGCAGATATTCCGCTTTTATTCTATAGATGAATTGTGGGTGTTAGGAACTGAGTTCCTCTTTTATGTGCTACCTGATTGTTGCATATCTATATGAGCAGGTTGTTGTAT
This sequence comes from Lathyrus tuberosus, assembly GCA_022829125.1. Taxonomy (NCBI): domain Eukaryota; kingdom Viridiplantae; phylum Streptophyta; class Magnoliopsida; order Fabales; family Fabaceae; genus Lathyrus; species Lathyrus tuberosus. Next base: position 4,534,223 of record JALAZF010000048.1, on the reverse strand, counting down.
TTTGTTTCAGTTGATGTGGCGCCTCCGTCTATGCCATGAATGTTTTAATTATACTCTAATTATTTGTTATCGCTTTATTTGTTCGGGGGATAGATTGGGGGTGTTACAACTTCCACCGCTGAATGGCTTCAGATTAGTAAGGATCTCTCTCCGCAAACTGCCACGGTGGTGGATGTTGCTGTTATTTATTCTTTCGTCGAGATTTGGCGTGCTCGCAATAATTCCAAACATGGGAGACACAAACCTATTGTTAGGAATTCTAAATCTAGGATTATGCAGCAGGTTACGCTTTTTAGGAATAAAAGCGGTAAATCCTCTTTCATAAATATGAAGGATTTCAATGTCATAAAAGCCTTTAATGTGATTATCAAGCCTCCTAAAGCTCCATCCATTAAAGAAATTATTTGGTTCCCCCTCTTTTTGACAGAATCAAATGTAATACAGATGGAGCTTACGCTCATGATTCCTAGACTGCATGTGGTGGTGGCATCTTCCGCAACCTTCTTGGTAATTTTATATTGACTTTTGCGAAGAATCTCACCTTCACTTCTCCCTTTCATGCTGAATTTGGAACTGTTATCAAAGCTATGGAAATTGCTATCAACAATGGTTGGAAGAAGCTATGGCTCGAGACCAACTCTCTTTTGGTGGCCAAAGCTTTCACCAACCGTTCTTTGGTTTTGTGGTTGTTCAAAAACTGTTGGATGTCTTGCATTCACCCTAGTAAATTCTCTAACTTAGTTATAACTCACATCTATAGAGAAGGCAACCCATGTGCCGACTTTTTTGCGAATTTGGCGCTCGACACCAACATGATTCCTTTTTTTGATTCCATTCCTTTAGGAATTTAGAATTATTTTGTAAAGAATAGGTTAGGATTACTGTTCTTTAGATTTTCTTAATTCCGGTGCTATCTTGTTCCCTTTTTGTACCATTTTCTTTCTCTATAATATTGGCATTTATGGAAAAAATGGTAGTTTCAGGATACATACTATTTATTTTACTTAAGAAAAAATAATTATATAATGGTAAATCTAAAATATGAAAAAGAGGTAGTCCAAAACTCTCTATCTTTTTTATAGATAGTTATAGATGATATATCATTGTAAACATTGACCGAATCCCTCTCGCCGTAAAATCACCCTGCAATTGAATTCAAAATTTTTTTTTGAAGAAAACAATATACACAACCTTCATGCATGTGGTAGCAACAATATACACTTTCTAAAAAAACTTTCGTAATATGCAAGGACTTGAAATCCCTAAATACAGTAGTCATTTCGTAAGATAATCTAAAAATGTTGTTTTTTAAATTTATCTCACTGTAACATAAAGAAAACTCTTTTTATCAAAAATATTTACTTGGCCAATCAAACTCAATAAAGAATTTATTATAAATTATAGGAAAATGAATAAAATGCATTAAATTGAAATATCAAAAATATATTTAAATTCTGTCTTTGTTTATGCACAACTTGTTAGATATATATAGACACTTCAATAGATACAAATTAAAAAAAATTGAGAATTTATTACTCACCTTTAATACTTAAATCAAAATATGAAACATGTATAAGAGAATTCATTATTTTAATGAAAGTGAAATCAAAAGAAATTAATATGTATCAGTGATTTCATTGTTCTTCTTAAATTGAAATCGAAAGAAGAAAAAAATACCATAAGTTATATTTGATGGCAATAAGTACCGTGTTTGTTTCTTCTTGATCACAATAGCAATGAAAGTATATACAATGAATACGAATGGTATAATTAACCAATTATTTATGGTGCATTAATAGATCCAAATTCATGTTAAATTATATAAATAGTATTATTAATATTTAAATATAAAAAATCAATTAAAATAATAAACTCATTGAATACTCCTCTTGCAGTGAATAAGAAATGATAGAATATATAATTTATAATTTATAGGTAATTGTATTGTTACGTAATTGGGTTCTTATTAGTATTTGGATTTTGAGGGTTATTATCCATTATGAGTATTATATATGTAGTCCCTTTGAGACATTGAGGGATATCAATCAAATGAAAAATGTTTTTTATTCCCTTTATTTTATTTAGTCCTTTAGGTGTTCTTCCCCTTTTTAGTGTAGAAATCCTAGATTCATAGTTTTGGTAGGAAAATTTCCTATCAATTGGTGCTTTCATTTCAATCTCATTCTTGTTCAATGGGGTTTGTGTGGAGTTTTTATGGAGTAGAAGAATCACATTGGTGTATCCTTTCGATTGAAAAATATTTTAGAGCAAAAATATTATGGAGGATGAGGAGAAGATGTAGGTAGCTGTAATGGCAATGAGAGGTTATGCTCTTAAATGGTGGCTATGGAGGATTCGGCCTCATCCATCGATGTCTTGAAATACTTTTACAGAAATATTTATTTGGCATTTTAAACCCAAATGGAGACACCCTTTCTTGGATTTAGTTGAGGAAATAGAGCCCATTTTGCCGATGGTTGATGAAAAAGAAGAGCCACACCAGGAACTTCAACTCTTGCATCTGAAAGATTCCATTTCAACAACTTCAAAATTTCATGTATACCAAATTTCTACTCTTGAGATACTTTTGGAGCACCCTTTACCATCAATGGTAGAAGTGGAGGTTGTACCACTTGGAATTGCGGGCACCATTAGTCAGGAACAACATAGAGGTGTCATTGTTGCAATGAAAGATGACAAGGTAAACAATCATGCTCTGAGTCCTCCGTCACCAAAACCACCAGGTTGGGGTTTTATGGAGATTCTCCCAAAGCCCCCAGATCTCAGTTTAGAGAAGAAAATCGCAAGTTGACTTTTCTCATCCATTTTCATTATTTTCAATTAGATAAAGCAACAAAAGTCGATATCACAAAGTGATAGCTTTCGTCGTGGACCAAAATTCTTCCACACACATACAATGTTTGAAAAAGTAGATGGGTTCCTTCCCCCTTTATCACCAAAGCCAGAAATGAAGCTTCTACAACTTGGTATTGCACCCTCCATTTGTGACATACAACAGGGGAGCTTCATCGTTACGAAAGACGACAATAAATTTAGAAATCATGGTCTCAATCCTTCATCGAAGCTGTCGTTTCCAAAACCACCTGATCACAATGTTTCTACAGGTACAGACCCACCATTTGATGACAGTTATTTACAAAAATTCCAACTATCTACAATTTTCCTTTTGGTACCACAATAAAAGCAATTTTTGGTTGTCTTTCTCTCTATTTATGTTACAATGCTTTATTGAAATCCCTTTCTTCTTGCACCACCACATATACAATTTCCTTGGGATCCAAATTAAACTATGCATGGTGGGAAAATTTAAGGATAGTGGCCAAATTTACTATTAATCCTTTTTTCCATACATTCATTGCTTGTTGCTGTCCTGATGTGGAATTTAGATTTTCTAATGCTGAATTTTCTGGTTTTGGAACTATTGTATCACGTGAATATGTAAAAATGGAATCCTCATCCAAAACCTACCACATATTTGCTAAAATTCCAATGAGACCTACTTTATTTTGGAATACCTACACCTTATAAATATTGAAATTGTTTTCCACTATGTTTATGAGTTCTTCTTTAGATTCAAAATTATTCTCCTTGGACATCATTTTATCAACTGGTGGAAATATTTATTCTTTGAATCTTTGGGATTTTTCAACTACCAAAGTTGGAGTAAGCATGACAACCTTTCCAACAAACAAATTAATTCTTGGTATATGCTTTGGTAGAATTTCCATAGTTCATACTTATGGAAAGGTAACAATGTATATCTTTGGGACTATTGGTAGAATAGTGCTTGAAATCAACAACTTTGAACTCAATATTGTTTGCATATATGTAATTGGTGAGGTAGTGTTTGCAAAATCTTCAAATAGAATCCTACACTTTTTCATTTTCGAAGGAATACTTGGAGTTTGTGACATTAGATTTTGTGTTACTTCATGGAAGGTTTGTTTACTGTTTGAAGTTGCAAACAACTTTTCCATATCACCTGAGATCGGTGATGTTGCCAAGAACCAAGTTGCTATGAACCCTACCAACATTGTTTCTGATGCTAAGTGATTAATTGGAAGATGGTATAACGATGTTTTGATACAGAGTAACATGAAGTTATTGCCATTCAAGGTGATTTCTGGTCCATACAAGCCAATGATTGTGGGGAACTATAAAGCTGAAGAGAAACAGTTTTCTGCTAAAGAGATATCTTCCATTGTTCTTATGAAGATGAAGGAGATTGCGGAGGCTTATCTCGGTACCATAATTAAGAATGTTGTTGTTACCGTGCTTGATTCCTTCAATGATTCGCAACGTCAGGCTATCAAGAATGTCAGTGTGATTTCAGGGCTAAATGTGATAAGGATCATTAATGAGCCTACTGTTGCTGTTATTGCTTTTGGGCTTGATAAAAAGGCTACAAGCACATGTGAGAAGAATGTTATTATTCTTGATCTTGGTGGTGAAACTTTTGATGTTTCACTTCTTACTATTGAGGAGGGTATTTTTGAGGTGATAGCTACTGCTGGTGGTACGCATTTTGGAGATGATGATTTTGATAAGAGAATGGTGAACCATTTTGTTCAGGAATTTAAAAGGAAGAATAAAAAGGATCTTAGTGAAAATCCTAGGGCTCTTAGGAGATTGAGAACTTCTTGTGAGAGGGATAAGAGGACTCTTTCCTCTACAACCCAAACATCCATTAAAATTGATTCATTGTTTAAGGGTATTGACTTTTATACTACCATTACTCTTAAGTGTATGAAGACTGTTGAGAAGTGTTTGAGGGACGCTAAGATGGATAAGAACATTGTCCATGATGTTGTTCTTGTTAGAGGATCTACAAGGATTCTGGTTTAAGCAGAAACCGGTGCTCTACAATATCAGTATCTAACCTGGCATATCTTGATACGACTAAGAAAATACATCAACATACTCTTTCAACGGCTCTATCAACCTTTTCTAGACATCTTCACCAAACAGTGCCCAAATCTTGACCTCTTTCTTGTTCTCTTCAGAACCCAAGTTGATCAGTTCAACAGGCTCTTTATATTAATGAATAGTCCTCCCCTCGTTCTCAAGCGGCCAAGTAATTTCTTTTGGAATATCACAGTCTTCCTTGTGAGAACAAGATTTGGTTCTGCAATATTATCTCTAAGTTTTGATGATAACAAATGAATATTTGCATGAACAATTTTGTGCAACTAATGTTGTTATGTGTAAGAACCTAGCAAACAGGTTCTGCTTCCGTGAATTGGCGCAATGCTTAATGAAAGATGCTTTGAAGAACAAGAACTCAATTCGAAGATGAGACAAGGGTTCTGATGGAACAAAGTCAAAATTGCTGAAGCCTTACGATTTTCAAACAAGAAGTTCTGAAGACTCTGAAGACAGGCTCTGAAGATTCGGAAGACTTGAAGCAGAAAAGGATAACGCTCTTAAAAGACCAAGTACTGAAGTTCTGAAGACTGATTCCTAATGGACTTCTTCAATCAACAGAAGACTTGAAGCATCAGATATTCTGCTATAAAGATTCCACTCATGCTTCATCAAAATTAACATCAGAAGCCTCTGGATATAAAAAAAAGTGGATTTAGAGAACAAGGTTCAAATGACAAGTTCTGAAGAGTCTGGAAGCGCAGAGCTGATGATTCGAAGACTTGATAATCACAAGAACCATACAATGTTTTCTCTTCTTACTCACGCTCACAAAAAGCCTCTGATGTTGAGAAGCCAAGAAAAACTGCCACACTGTACAGATGTACCACATTACAACGTTAAAATTCTCGAAGACTGTGCGAAATAACAAAACAATCTGACACAGACGGGACGCGCTGCATGCAGAAGATTTTGTACCTGTCCTCACGCTTCCAAGCCGTAAGCCTACCTAGCTATCATGATTTCATTTCAACGGCTCTTTTCACTCGGCTATAAAAGGAAGCTCAAAAACTTAAAGAAAGATACACAAGCGAACAACGACAATACTTTCCATCTCCATTCTTTCTTAAGTTATTTGTAGTCTAAAAGCTTGTTTACATTATCAGCTTGATAAGAAGCAATTCTCTGTAAACTCATTGTGTTAGAACTTAAAGTTGTATTCCTTAAGAGAGTCTCAGTGATTAGATCTCTCGAGAAGTCTAGGACAAGTGTCTTAGAGGTTGTGCCTTGAGTAAGACCTGTGTGGTTGGATTACTTGAGAAGTCTAGGACGTGTGAGTTCTAGAGATTGTGGTTAGTCACCAACTGTGTAGCTTGTGCAGTGTACTATTTTGTTGAATAGTGGATTAAGACCTCGTTGAGAGAGGTGAAATCACCTTGGCGGGTGGACTAGACTAACTTGAGAGATTCTCAAGTGAACTAGTATAAACATAACGTGTTTATATCCTTTTATTTAACTAAGCACTTTGATTCTTTGGAAAAACTTTTTAACAAGAAAGAAACTCTTAAGAAACAATTAATTTTGGAAAAACCAATTCAAACCCCCCTTTCTTGCATTTTTCACACCTTCAATTGGCATCAGAGCTCCGGTTCTGAAGTGATAAAAAGATAAAAATTTTATCTAACACTTAACATTGTTCAGTACCGATCCAAGTGTGAAAAACAATGACTACACCACCACCAACAACTTCTGAAACAAATGTCATTGAAAGAGAATCTTGCACTGCAAAACCTCCTATCTTTGATGGTGAAAGATTTGACTATTGGAAAGATAGAATTGAAAGTTATTTCTTATCATTTGATCTAGATCTATGGGATCTAGTACTTGATGGCTACAGTCATCCAATAGATTCTGTAGGTAAAAAGATTGAAAGAAGTGAGTTTACAGATGCTCAGAAGAAAACCTAAAAAAATCATCACAAAGCAAGAACCATTCTGTTGAACGCAATTTCTTATACCGAGTATGAGAAAATCACAAACAAAGAAACTGCAAAATCCATCTTTGACTTTCTTCGTATGACTCACGAAGGAAATGCTCAAGTCAAGGAGACAAAGGCTCTTGCACTAATCCAGAAATACGAAGTCTTCAAAATGGAAGAAGATGAGTCTCTTGAAACCATATTCTCAAGGTTTCAAATGCTTGTTGCTGGACTCAGAGTTCTAAACAAAGGTTATTCTACTGCTGATCATGTCAAGAAAATCATCAGAAGTCTTCCAGCAAAATGGAGACCAATGGTGACTGCCTTGAAAGTTGCAAAGGATTTGAATAATATCAGTCTTGAAGAACTTATCAGTTTATTAAGAAGTAATGAAATAGAGCTTCAAGGAGATAAACCTCAGAAGAAAAACAAATCCATTGCACTAAAATCAAAGCCAGAAAAGAAGAAGGCGTATCAGGCAGAAGAAGAGATGGAAGAATCCGAAGAAGATTCAGGAGAAGACGATATATCACTCATATCAAGGAAGATAAGTCAACTTTGGAAGTACAGAAGAAATAAGTTCAAAGGGCCAAGGAGAAGATTTGAACCTACATCTGATCAAAGAAGAAACTATGGAAAAGACGTTACGTGTTTTGAATGCAAAAAACCTGGACATCTCAAATATGACTGTCCAAAAGTCAAGAAAGAAGAAAGATATAGGAAAACCAAAAAGGGTCTCATGGCAACCTGGGATGACTCAGAATCTGAAGATGATGCTGATGAAAGTCGAGTCAACATGGCATTCATGGCAGAAACCAGAAGCAACTCATCAGAGGAAGAGCTATCAGACTCCGACGATGAAAGAGAGGTACTTTCTTCCTTATCACGTTCTGAATTTGAATTAGGATTAACTGAACTTATCAAAAGATATCAAAATCTTCAAAGAAAATTCAAAATCCTGGAAAAGAGTTTTATAGTTTCTTCAGAAGATCTTACTAAAAATAAGAGAATCATCTCTGAACAAAATGAAAAAATAATTGTCTTAGAAAACTCAAATTCTGTCCTGAAATGTAAATTATCTAAGGTAGAAGAAGAAATGGTCTCAAACTCAGTTAACACCAGTAAAGAAGACAAATATGATAATGCATTTAAAAACTTTCTTGCCAAAAGCATAGACAGAAGCAAAATGGCTTCACTGATCTATGGAGTCAGCAGAAATGGTAGTAGAGGTCTAGGATATTCAGGACCATCTCAACCATATGATGAAAACAAAAACATCAAAATAATACCTCTGTCTAAACAGTTTATTCCCTCTGGCACTAATCCTAAGCATTCAGAACCAAAAGGTTCAAACTCTAGGATTACACGAACACATCCACTGAAGAAATACTCTAAACACAAATACTATGCACAAACTCGACACCATTTTGATAATGTAAGAAAATCTAAAGGGGTTAAAACCTTTAGAAAAACTAATGAGAAAAGACCCACAAAATGGGTACCTAAGAATAAGATAATTTATGTTGCAGATATCCTTAATAGCTCCATTGAAACACCAGTCATGGTACCTGGACAGTGGATGCTCGCGACACATGACGGGAGAAAGGCTTATGTTCCAAGATCTGAAACTTAAACTTGGAGGTGTTGTCGGTTTTGGAGGAAATCAGAAAGGAAGAATCATTGGCTCCGGAACTGTTGGAAATGGTAAGCTTTCTTCCATTAAAAATGTTCTGTTAGTAGAAGGTCTAATGCATAATCTGTTGTCAATAAGTCAACTTAGCGACAGTGGTTATGATCTCATTTTTAATCAAACATCTTGTAAAGCTGTAAGTCAGAAGGATGGATTTGTCCTATTCAACGGAAAGAGGAAAAATAACACTTACAAAATTAAGTTATCTGATTTAAAACATCAAAATGTAAAATGTCTTCTTTCTGTGAACGAAGAGCAATGGGTCTGGCACAGACGTCTTGGCCATGTCAGTCTAAGAAGAATCTCTCAGCTTAACAAGCTTGGTCTTGTTAGAGGCTTGCCAAATCTGAAATATTCTTCAGACGCTCTTTGTGAAGCATGTCAGAAAGGAAAGTTTTCAAAAACCTCTTTCAAAGCTAAAAATGTTGTTTTCACATCCAGACCGTTGGAACTTCTTCACATTGATCTGTTTGGTCCTGTAAAAACGGCCTCTCTCAATGGTAAGAAATACGGACTAGTCATCGTTGATGATTAGAGCAGATGGACATGGGTAAAATTCTTAAAACACAAGGATGAATCACATTCTGTGTTTGCTTCCTTCTGCACTCAAGTTCAAAATGAGAAAAATTGTAAAATAGTCAGAGTAAGGAGTGATCATAGTGGAGAATTTGAAAATAAAAACTTTGAGGAACTTTTTGATTCACATACGATTTTTCTTGCCCTAGAACTCCACAACAAAACGGAGTTGTAGAAAGAAAGAATCGAACTTTGCAAGAAATGGCTCGCACCATGATCCAAGAAACTGACATAGCTAAACATTTCTGGGCAGATGTAATCAACACAACATGCTATATTCAAACTAGAATCTCTATAAGACCTATCTTGAATAAAACTCCATATGAATTATGGAAGAATAAACTACCCAACATTTCTTATTTCCATCCGTTTGGATGTGTCTGTTTTATGCTTAACACTAAAGAGAATCATAGCAAATTTGATTCCAAAGCATAGAAGTGTCTGTTGTTGGGATACTCTGAACGCTCGAAAGGTTACAGAGTTTACAACACAGAATCAAGAGTTGTGGAGGAATCCATTCATGTTAGATTCAATAACAAGCCTGACTCAAAAAAGTCAGAGCTAGTTGAGAAACTTGCAGATTTAGAAATCAGATTCTCTGAATCTAAGGAAAAGGAAGAGGAAGTCAAAGAACAGCAAGATCCTACACCAGAAACCACTGAAGTAACTCCAAATACCCCATCTCAACGAAGAAGAAGACTGTCCACATCACACCCTGAGGAACTAATTCTGGGGAACAAAGATGCTTCTATCAGGACCAGATCATCCTTTAAACCATCAGAAGAAACACTTGTTGGACTAGTATCGTTGATAGAACCAGCCAAAATTGAAGAAGCTCTCATGGACAAAGACTGGGTTCTGGCTATGGAAGAAGAACTCAACCAGTTCTCCAAAAATGATGTTTGAGATCTAGTTCCTAAACCCAAGAATGTTCATGTCATAGGAACCAAGTGGGTATTTAGGAACAAGCTAAATGAAAAAGGGAGAAGTTGTTAGAAACAAAGCACGACTTGTTGCCCAAGGATACAGTCAACAGGAAGGAATTGACTACAACAAAACATTTGCTCCAGTTGCAAGACTTGAAGCAATACGTTTGCTAATATCCTTTTCAGTAAATCATGACATCATTCTATATCAAATGGATGTTAAGAGCGCATTCTTAAATGGTTATATATCAGAAGAAGTTTATGTCAAACAACCTCTTGGGTTTGAAAATTCAGAAAAATCAGACTTTGTTTTCAAACTTAAAAAATCACTCTATGGTTTAAAACAAGCTCCCAGAGCTTGGTATGAAAGATTGAGTAAGTTTTTACTAGAAAACGATTTCACCAGAGGAAAGGTTGACACAACACTTTTCTGCAAGACATATAAGAATGACATTCTCATTGTTCAAATCTATGTTGATGACATTATTTTTGGTTCTGCTAACTCTTCTCTATGTCAAGAATTTTCAAAGTTAATGCAGGCCGAATTTGAAATGAGCCTCATGGGAGAACTAAAGTAATTCCTCGGAATTCAGATTGATCAAAGATCAGAGGGCACTTTCATTCATCAATCCAAGTACACAAAAGAACTTCTGAAGAAGTTCAATATGACGGATTGCAACATTGCCAAAACACCAATGCATCCAACGTGTGTCATGGGAAAGGAAGAAACAGAAGTTAAGGTTTGTCAAAAACTCTATCGTGGTATGATAGGTTCTCTTTTATATCTAACTGCTTCTAGACCTGATATATTATTCAGTGTACATCTATGTGCTAGATTCCAATCAGATCCAAGAGAATCACATATAACCGCTGTCAAGCGAATTCTAAGGTATCTGAAAGGAACAACTAACCTTGGTCTGATGTATAAGAAAACATTAGAGTATACTCTTTCTGGTTACTGTGATGCAGACTATGCCGGAGACATATTAGAAAGAAAGCACATCAGGGAATTGTCAGTTCTTAGGAAGCAATTTAATCTCATGGTCAAGCAAGAGACAATCTACAATTGCTCTCTCAACAGCTGAAGTAGAATACATATCGGCTTCCCTATGCAGTACTCAAATGCTATGGATGAAAAATCAGTTGGACGACTATCAGATATATGAGAGTAACATTCCTATCTTCTGTGATAATACTGCTGCTATCTGCTTAAGTAAAAATCCAATTTTGCAGTCTAGGGCTAAACACATTGAAATAAAACATCACTTTATTAGGGACTATGTTCAGAAGGGAACTCTATGCTTAAAATTCATAGATACAGACCATCAGTGGGCTAACATTTTCACAAAATCCTTAGCTGAAGATAGGTTTCTAATTATTTTAACACATCTGAATATGAAATACTGTTCAGAATAAAACATTTTCAGAACCTCATGTGAAAAAGCATTTTTTTTCATCAGAACCACTTTATTAACACATCTCAAGTTCTGATAATTTTGTGACATGTCATATTTTCGGAAAATTTTTTTTACGTGATTTGAGTAAAATTAAGTCACTTTAACTATTCAAATTAAATGAACAGCATCTCTCTCGAGATTGACTCAACTTTATCGCATTTATTAGCCTATCCCCTCAAGAGTGTATCTGTCCTTTAAATACCTCGAGAATTTTTTTTCCTTCTCACAAACCCTAAAAAGTTAATCAACTCTCATCTAACTCTCTCTCTATCCATCACTCCCTCAAAACCAACTCATAGATCAATCTTCATATCTTCTTACCACCGTAAGGATGAATATTCATCAACGAGACACTGTTCAAATCTCTCAAGAACTACCATCCTCATTAATCACACCCACTACTACTCCATCAACTGTTGAACCAGTTGGTTCAGATCCATTAAATCTTCCCTCAATTGATGAAAACCATGTCACCCAGAAAACTCGCTCTGTGACATGTGTGACACATGCATATGACCTAACTATTCTGAAAGAGCTAGATGTTGATTTTGACAATCTTTCTGATAATGGGTTTAACCTAATTGATCAATTGGGCGCTCAAGAATGGAAGAATTACTTTGATAGACTAAGAGGTCCATGCTTTGATGATCTAGTGAAAGAATTCTGGAGACATGCAGATACAGGCGAATTCCATGTGGTATCTTTTGTTTTGGAGCAGAAAATCATCATCACTGAAAGATCTATCTCCAAATTACTAGGAATGAAGTTCTTGGAAGGAAAGAGGGTGTACGGAAAAACTGAGAAATCTGAGTCAGCCATCAACAAAGCTATCTTCAAGAGTTGTCAATCAGGAACAACAGACTACAAAAGTAAAAACTTGCGTGACAACCTAAGAATCTGGCATAAGATTATTCTTGGATGCATCAATCCAAGACCAGCAAAGAGTGCTACAGATTTTGCCAACGCAAATAAAAAACACATGCTGTACTACCTTCACAAACATGAGAAAATGTGCCTTCCCTCCATTCTGTTATACTACTTAAGGGATATGGTGCGCAAAACCAGAACAACGGCATCACCAGAAAAGAAGATTGTCAACTACATTCCCTTTGGAAGACTGATCTCTGACATCCTGGTTGAATGTGGATTAGTGGATTATCTGACCAAGGAAGCAAATTTCACGAAATATCTGAATAAAAGAGTTGGAGAAGTCTTCAATGCTGTAAATCTTAAACATATGAAGATGATTGCAAATGTAGAGGTGAAACCAACACCAATTTCTCCTGACACGGTGAAAAAGATCAGGAATCCAGTGGGAAACTATCCATTCTACCGCAAAGAAGATAATCCAACAGAAATAGCCTCTTACATGGCCATAATGAGAGAAGCGGAATCCAGAATTGAAGAAACTGTCCCTCAGTCAAAGCATATTACCATGAGTAAGAGGAAGCTTGCTGGAGAAGATGCAGAGGACAAAAAGAAGAAAAAGGATGAAACTGAAATTTTCAGAAAAGAAGCCCTTCTTCTTGAGAAAATCAATAAAGTTGATGCAAATCCATCCGTTGCTGCACAATCTATATCAATTACCTCTACCTCCAATCCACAAGTAAGGTTTAAACCTCCATCTTCTCTATTCCTTTACCAACCACTAATCAATCAACCAACAGTCCTTCAATAACTACCTAAAAAATTCAACCAAATGAACTAGAACCAACAAACCAAATCTCTGAATCTCTAGCTCCCATTACTGAATCTAGTTCTGAAGGAACCTCCTATGAGTCTCTAGAAATTATCTTACCTGAATACCTCATGAACTCTGAAACACTAGAAGTCACCTCTCTTATCAATCAATAACAACCACCTGAACCTACTGCTACTGAGACTAACTTATCTCAGCAACCACCATCTGAAATCAACTCTGATAAATCCAACCTCGCTCTGGTTGTCTACGATTCTCCGCCTCCAACTTCCTTTGAAGAATGTACAAGTCAATTTCATGAAAAAGCACTTGAAAAGTTTACTAGGTTAAGAGTGAAACTTTGCACAAGCACAAAACTCGTGGAACTTGAGAGTGCCTGTCAAAGTTTTAAAAAATGGCTAGACATGGAACTTACAAGAATTGTAAGTTTCTCAAGCACAACCATAACTGTTGAACTAGCAAAAGCTAAGGAAAGAGCAGAAGCTGAAGCAAGAGTCAGGGTACTCAAGTTCTTAGCTGCTAAGCAGAAAGAAGCTGAAGAAAAATTTGCTAAAGAAGCAGAAGAGCAAACTGCAAGAGAGGCACAAGAAGCTACTGAAAGAGCTAAAGAAAGTGTTATGATTGCTTCCACCTCTGATCCTGTTATCAAGCATCTGGGAGACGCCGTTGATGAAATCAGAACAGAACAGAAGAACTTCAGAGAAAGGTTTGACAAGCAAGATACTGTCAATGAAAATATTCAGATCATGATGCAGAAAATCTGGGACAAACTGTCCTCGGACAGCAAATAAACCTCTGCTTTTCTTTTAGGCTTTAGTACTGTTTTTTTCACCCTTGGACATCACTGTTTTAATCTTTTTGATTTATGACAAAAAGGGGGAGAGTATGAATGTGATAATTTTGATTATAGTCATTCTCTGAGAAAAACAATGCTGCTCACATGCTGACAAGATAAAATCCTTCATTTCTATTAGATTGCTTCTCTGTACTTTTTATGTGTGCAGATAACTCAGAGTTCTGAGGATAAAGAAAGACTCAAAAAGTTAATGAAGTCAGGGGGAGCCTTAGCAAGAACCTCAGTCTAATACTCAGGGGGAGCACTTCATAAAAAGGATAAGCAATTCTAAATACCTTTTCATCTTCCCTGTATTATATATATCAAAATTGTGTCATCAAATTATATAGTTTTGTCATCATAAAAAAGGGGGAGATTGTGAGAACAAGATTTGGTTCTGCAATATTATCTCTAAGTTTTGATGATAACAAATGAATATTTGCATGAACAATTTTGTGCAACTAATGTTGTTATGTGTAAGAACCTAGCAAACAGATTCTGCTTCCGTGAATTGGCGCAATGCTTAACGAAAGATGCTTCGAAGAACAAGAACTCAATTCGAAGATGACACAAGGGTTCTGATGGAACAAAGTCAAAATTGCTGAAGCCTTACAATTTTCAAACAAGAAGTTCTGAAGACTCTGAAGACAGGCTCTGAAGATTTGGAAGACTTGAAGCAGAAAAGGATAACGCTCTTAAAAGACCAAGTACTAAAGTTCTGAAGATTGGTTCCTAATGGACTTCTTCAATCAACGGAAGACTTGAAGCATCAAATATTCTGCTATAAAGATTCCACTCATGCTTCATCAAAATTAACATCAGAAGCCTCTGGATATAAAAGAAAGTGGATTTAGGGAACAAGGTTCAAATGACAAGTTCTGAAGAGTCTGGAAGCGCAGAGCTGATGATTCGAAGACTTGATAATCACAAGAACCATACAATGTTTTCCCTTCTTACTCACGCTCACAAAAAGCCTCTGATGTTGAGAAGCCAAGAAAAACTACCACACTGTACAGCTGTACCACATTACAACGTTAAAATTCTCGAAGACTGTGCAAAATAACAAAACAATCTGACATAGACGGGACGCGCTGCATGCAGAAGATTTTGTACCTGTCCTCACGCTTCCAAGCCGTAAGCCTACCTAGATATCATGATTTCATTTCAACGGCTCTTTTCACTTGGCTACAAATGGAAGCTCAAAAACTTAAAGAAAGATACACAAGCGAACAACGACAATACTTTCCATCTCCATTCTTTCTTAAGTTATTTCTGGTCTAAAAGCTTGTTTACATTATCAGCTTGATAAGAAGCAATTCTCTGTAAACTCATTGTGTTAGAACTTAAAGTTGTATTCCTTAAGAGAGTCTCAAGGATTAGATCTCTTGAGAAGTCTAGGACAAGTGTCTTAGAGGTTGTGCCTTGAGTAAGACCTGTGTGGTTGGATTACTTGAGAAGTCTAGGACGTGTGAGTTCTAGAGGTTGTGGTTAGTCACCAGCTGTGTAGCTTGTGCAGTGTACTATTTTGTTGAATAGTGGATTAAGACCTCGTTGAGAGAGGCGAAATCACCTTGGCGGGTGGACTAGACTAACTTGAGAGATTCTCAAGTGAACTAGTATAAACATAACGTGTTTATATCCTTTTATTTAACTAAGCAGTTTGATTCTTTGGAAAAACTTTTTAACAAGAAAGAAACTCTTAAGAAACAATTAATTTTGGAAAAACCAATTCAAACCCCCCTTTCTTGCGTTTTTCACACCTTCATTCCTCACTCTCTTCTTTCACTTCAAATACAGGGAATTCAAAGTTGGGAGAGGGCGCAGGGTCATTGTTTTCAATGGTTTATTTCTTATTAATTTTCACATGATTTATGCTTTATTTTAAAAACAAACAAATGTGGAAGTGATATTTAATAAATGAAATTGTTTTTTAACAGGTTTTTTAGTTACCATTTTCCAAAAAAAATGCAAAATAGAAAAACACATTGGATAACAAAACGTCTTTTATTAATTATCTTAAAATTTGAAACAAAGGTGCCCTAACAATGTCACTTTCACCTTGGGCAGAGTGAAAGGAAATAAAACCATCTTCACTGATGGCAGCAACAACTTGATTTCCAGGGTGAATAAATCCAACACTGTAGAACACCTCTTGAATAGGTCTAATAACACCTTCATGCTTCAGTGCCCTTGTAGATGCATAAGGTGAGAACCCTTAACCAATTCCGTTCTTATTATCGGGAAGCTTAACAATATGTCCCCTACCTTTTGTTTGACCACTTTTTACAACTTATTGTGTGTCTTTCAATGAACCAACAAATGCCTCATTCTTCTGAACATCATTGACTATATCAAGGTGTAGCTCGGTTTTTGTGACGCGACCACTATCGCTTTTAGTGCTACTTTCTGATTTCTATATTTATCCTATGAAGCTTAAAAGGAAGGGGAAGATATCTTAAACTAATCCTGCGTGCAAATGTTTTCCTTTACAAATGCGAAGAGATCGGGGATCGGGGGTTGGTTATACAAAGGGAAGTTATAAACACCCGGAGTATCTATAGTAATCTATAGGTACCTTTATTTGCATATGTTTCTACCATTGAATTGCTCGGTTGCTTAAATCCATTTGTTGTTGAATCGGGAAAGTTTCTCCTTTGGGGAGGTTGAGGAGATGTTTTTGTTGTTTTAGGATTTTCTATTGTTTTTGGGAAGGTACTTGACCTAAGATTTTTGATTAGTGCGCTCGCTAAGATTTCGCAATCATATGCCTACGTATTTCCGTAAAGAGATTTGGGGAAATCAGACCGTTCGTAGTTCCTCCTATTCTATGGGAGGAAATTGTTTGGTGTCTTATTCAAAGCCCAAGATTGAAGCTAAACAGAGTATTGGTGTCTTGTTTAAAGCCCAATATTGAAGCTAAAAGAGTATTTGTGTCTTGTTTAAAGCCCAAGATTGAAGCTAAAAGTGTGTCTGAGAGAGAATTTGTCATCTCTAAAGGGAGATACCCCACCTATTCATCACAAACATTGAAAAATTGATTTATAAGGGAAGTTGCTTTAACTGGGATGTGTGGAATCCAACAATGCCACATCTTATTTTATAGGAGAATTGAAGTGTCGTGAAGGAAGAAGCTTTAACTCAGTGTAGAGCAATGCCACTTTTTCCTTTACTAATCTTTCAGGCTAAGAGAGGGACATTGATTTGGATGTGTAGAATCCAGAGGTTTGCCACTTATATCATTTAGAGGAAAGAGAAATTTTTTCCATGATAAAGGAGGGACTCCAGCTTGGATTTTGAATCAACAAGTGTGCCACTTACATCAATTATCCGAAAAAACATTTAATTGTTTGTTTTTGAAATGTGATGTATAGAGGAAATATCCTCCTACAGAGATGACTCATGGTCTCATCTGTGGGGATGATGGATTTTGTGCCTTGATCAAAGCCCAATGTTGAAGCTTGAAAAAGTTGAAAACTGACTTAACTGGGGGAGTAATATATCTGTCTTATACAAAGCCCAAGATTGAGTATGACTGGGGCAAAATCATTATATGAAGCCTATGAGGAGTCTGAGGGAATTTAAGTGGAGAATGACTCTGAGGGATTTTAATTCCAAGAGAAGGTCTAAACTATTTTGAGGAATCAAAAGGAAAACTAACTCTTGTTGGAGATTAGAAAAGAGTTGAATTATTAAATGTCACAAGGGCTTTGATTCTTTTGGGGATATGTTGATGGTAACCTGACCCTGGCTGGGGATTTTAAAGTAAGAGCTAAACCTTGTTAAGGATCAGAAGAGACTTAAAGGAGGAGTTTGAATGCCTTAGAGGTTTTGACTCTCCTGAGAATTGGTGTATTGATAGAGATGACTAGGGCATATCCTATGCTTTTAAGAAGCCTGAGGGTCCTTGTATGAATCCCAATAGGAGACTGGGGATGCTTCTATGATGCCCGTGGGTCCTTGTATGAAGCCCAAGAGGAGTCTAGGGATTGATACTTTCCATGTCTAGGAAGAGTTCAAGAAAGGTTTCACCAAGAAATAATCCTTTCTTTGTTGAACTGTTCTAGGGTAAAAGGGGTTAAAGAAGAGGTTTCACCGAAAAATAATCCTCTTTTTATTGAACTGTTTCAAGGTTGAATAAATTGAATAAAACCCAAGAGGAGGCTAACTGTATTGGGGAGAAGAATTCCTTTGTACAAGAGGGAACTAGTTGTTTGAACTAAGTTATATTGATTGAAAGGATCCTGTTGTTTGAACTAAGTATAAACTGAGGATGTTTGTAAATTCTAAGATAAATTTTAACAAGATATGTAAAGTATATATACAGATATATGAACAAGTATATACACAAGTATGAATTGAATTGAAAAAGGTGGTGGGGCTTATTCTCTGGATAGAGGCCCAGATGATTGTTTGATGCTAGGTTTAGATTGAATTTCATAGTTTTGAAAGATTAAAGTTTTTGAAAATAGAAAGAGGGAAGAGACTTACACTCCTAGCAGAGGCCCAAGATGTTTATCTTGATTTGAAAAACAGAGGATGATTTTGAAAGAAACAGGTTGGGACTTACACTCCTAGCAGAGGCCCAAATATTTTTTTTAAAACAACAGTGATTTTTAACACCGAGAGGAGGGACTTATACTATAGTAGAGGCCCTAAAAAAAGATTTATTTATGTAAAAAGATATGGGACTTACACTCCTAACAGAGGCCCAAATAGTGATGTTTGGATGATTCAAGATTGATTGAAATAGGGTTTGAATTTGAGTTTGAAAGGTGTTAACACCATAAAGTTTATAAAAATGAACATGCATGTAAAAACATTTTCAAATTAAAGTTCATATGTTTTAGAGGCATATAGACATGGAATGATCCACTCAAGAGCACATAAACATATTAAAATCATTTGATCAAGAAGATCAACATGTTAAGGCAAAGGTTTAAGAAAAAGTTCAATGACATTTTCTTTGAAAATTCTCCATGTAAACATACTTGAAAATGGATTTAAAATCAAGTGAGGTGAAAGATGTATGAATTCACAACATTATTTAAGGTTTGTACAAGATGTATATGGTTCACACAAGTCACTTTGAGCAAGAAATGGCAAGAAATTGTTTTAAAAGAATCAAGAAGTTCTTAAAAAAACCCTAAAAAGTCACTTACTTTGAACACCCATAAATGCATTAAAAATAATTCGTTGTAGAATTTTATTTTTTCAAATAGAAAATAGACATTATCAAGAGCAATTTGCAAAAAGAATGGGTTCAAAATGATTAAAAATGAGGAAGTTACGATGGTTTAAAAATGTGAAGAAAAGTGAGAAAATAAGTGATAAAAAATAATGGAAAGGGTCCCCATGGGTGTTAAAACCATGACATCACGCTTGCCAACCAAAACACTAACCAACCCAACTAGAGCGCGTGTTGTGAAAGTTGATAGAAACACATTATAATATATGTTGAACACTTGAGAAATTAGAAAAAAAATAAAAAGAACTGGGGCGAGGGGGATTCGAACCCCAGTTCTATCACTCAAACACACAAACACGCGCAGGCCAAGAATTACTGGGGTGGTGATACACCCGTGTATCAAACCACACCAAATAATTGATAAGGGTGGAAAAGGCCTAGGCCTATCCAGACTAAGGGCGCCATGGCTGGCTTGCCCAAGTTTTCCAAGTTTGATCCATTTGCAAGAAGGATCATAACTTCTTCATTTCTCCATGAAAATAGATGAAATAAATATGGATCTTGCCTAAAATTTTATGAGGAATCCAATGGTGGTTTTAGATTTCTATAAAAATGCCTACATTTTAAAACCCGATATTGGTTTCAAATAGGCCATGTTTTTGCAACTTCTACACTACATGCTTATACAACCAATAATAACACTCAATTATAACTTAAACACAACAAGTATGATATGTATGACATGTATAAAATCAATTTACATCAAAGCAAAGCATATTTAACAAAGTATCAAGTTCAAGTGAAACTTACCTCTTGAAGTACAAAGCCAAATTCCAAGATACTTGTTACAGAAGTGAATGAATATCTTGGACACCTCCAATAGACCTTATAGAAGATAATTGGATGCTTGGAATCAAACAGAAACCTCTAGATCAGATTTTGGCCCCTTCTTGCAAAATGAGCCAAAAGTGGTCAAAATGGCAACTCTCTCAAATGGTGTTACAGTTGAGGAACACTTGTTAGGACAATTTAAGGGTGTTATTTAGAGAGTGTTTGAAGTGTTGTTTGGCTTTGAAAGGGACTGAATCAAGAAAAGGCTTGAAAAATACAGAAAAGTCAAAATATGAGGTTTTGATGGTTGACTTTATGATTTTGGTGATTTGAGATGAAGATGAGGGTTTGGACACCTCCAATGGATGATTTGTGATGTGTTTGGATGGTTGTTTGAGTGGTTTAGGCTCTGGTTTTGAGAATTCCAAGTTTGCTCTATGGAACTTTGAAACTTGAAGCAAAAGAGGGAGAATGAGAAAACAAGCCTTTGGTATTGTTTTGGTGTGATTCAAATGATCAGAAATGACTCCTATTTATTGGAGAGCAAGTTTGTTTCGGGAGGAATAGTGTTGGAAGAGGAATCACTCTATTATCCAATGGATTTTGTCATGTAGCCTTTCTTAATTGCCAAGGTACCAAAGTCTTCTCTTATCTTGACTCCAACCAAATTTGCAGGTTTGAGCACTCATGTTTCTTGACTCGTCTTGACTGGTTTATGTCTAATTCATG
The DNA here is from genome assembly GCA_022829125.1 of Lathyrus tuberosus. Lineage (NCBI taxonomy): Eukaryota > Viridiplantae > Streptophyta > Magnoliopsida > Fabales > Fabaceae > Lathyrus > Lathyrus tuberosus. Next base: position 4,513,433 of record JALAZF010000048.1, on the reverse strand, counting down.
CCACCTCTATGCATCACATTAATGCAACTTAACAAAATTGAATTTCAAGGTTTTTGTAATGATGAATTTGCACATGCTAAGTTAGATTCTTGACTCAATGGTCCAAGTTTGAAGATATCAAGTGATTCATCAAGATTCCTTCTGATCTTGGAAGAGGACAAAGCTTGTAAGATGACAAAATGGAAGATGAAAATTGTGTGGCACAAGTAATGTACAAAATCAGTCTTGAAAAATTAGCTTGATCATGTCATGTTGTGGGGCTCATAACTTCTTGCTCAAGTTGAATCAATGGATGTTCTTGTACTCTTTGAAAAGCTTGTATATCATACTTCAACTTGATGTTTACATTTGGTCTTGATTCATCTTGGATTATAATGGAAAATGTCTCCAAATTTGGACAAAACATGAGGCAGATTCTGCCTAAAAAATTCTAAGTGTCAAAGTTCAAAATCTCATGAAACCCTAACTTCAATGCTTCATATTTCAAAATCTATGCATTTTTTTGGGGTACTTCTGCTTTGTAATCTTGTTATATGTAAGAAGATCTATCATTTGAGCTTTGGATGGGAAAAAATGGTTGCTTGGATCACAAGTTATGGCCTTGCAAAGTTGGGTAAAAACCATGTTCCTTCCATAACTTAGTGAAATTTTAAGTTTCTCAAGGTTGCCCTTTTTGCAAGTAACCTTAATTTTCTTGATTTTTCTTGATTGATAATGATCCAAATCACAAGTTAACTTTGTTCTTGACTTAAAGAGGTCATGTTTGCCAAAAATTCCCAAAAGTCAAACTTGGTTTTGGTCACAGTTGACTTTTTATATTAGATGAAACTTGAACTTTGTGATCCTTTATGAAAACAAGTCCTTGGGCTAAATTGAACCTAATGGATGGATTCCAAAGGTGTTTTTGAGTGTCTTGAATCATGTCCCAAGGTTTGAGATCGTGCTTTGTTCAAAAGTCAAAAAGGTATGGTTGAATTTTTCTCAAAAACTCTAGTTTGTGGTCCACGTGAATTTGAATCCTTGTATTGCTTATGAATTAAGGTCTTTGAATCAATCTAATCTTGTGAATGGATCAATATGATGTATTTTAGGCCCTCAAAGCATATCTTGAAGTTTTAGATCATGCCTTGCTCCAAAAGTCAACCTAGGGACTGAATTAGGTCAAAGCCCTAATTCCTAATTTTTGATAGATGCATCCCCTGAGGCTATTTTAAACTTATGAATGTACTCATGAGGTTCTTTTGAGCTTCTTGAATCATATATTAAAGTATTGGCTCATGCCCAGATGAAAATTTCTCTTTGGAGGCCTTGGTCGACCAAAACCCTAATTTGGTGACACTGATGATCTTGAGGCTTAATCAACTTGGAATGATGGAATCTTGTGTTAGATTCTTGATGAAGGAAACCTCTTGATCCTTCATGGATGTTTGAGAGGCTTGAAAAGTTGAAGATCATGTTAATTCTTGATTGATCCTTTGCCTAAACCCTTTGAGAGGCTCAAAAACCCTAATTCTTGGTTAAGGTGTGAAGATGGTTGGTTTATACCTGAGTGGATCACACACTCAAAGATAACACAGAGTCACCGCCGAACTTTATTTAGTCCTAAAAGACAGGGAAAATATCGATAAAACCCAAGGGGAAGAGAAACGAGAACGGGGGTCGGTTATACGAAAGGAAGGTACTAAGACCTAACGCATCTGTCGTACTCGACGGGAACCATTTCGCTTGTTTCTAGGCTTGGATAAGTTATCTATTTAAAGGCTTCTAGCTAAAAGAAGAGAGAGAGACAAGAAGAGAAAGGAAGGAAGAAGAAAGTGCTCGCGGTGGATTGGGGCCCTTGTGCCTACGTACCCTCATAGTGCAATGAGGAAATCAGAGCGCCGCAGTTCAGAGGAACCAGGGACAAAGAAGAGGAAGAAGGAAGGAAGGGTGGAAGTGTGCTCGCCAAGATCATCGCAATCTCGTGCCTACGTATATGACATTCGAACGAATGCAGAATCAGAGCTTCCGTAGTTCAGGGAACTAAGACGGAAAAACAAAAAAAAGAATAGAAAGTGGTGTTAAAACCAAGAGAAAAAGAAGGTAAAAGGTAGATCCGTTGGGGATAACAAAGAGGATTGGTGTCGAAACCAAGAAAGAAGAAATGAAGAAAGATGATAGAAAAGACTCCACTGGGGAGGTAAGAGAATAAAGTGACAGTGCTAGGGACCAGAGGGTAGTGACCCTAATGGGGATCGAAAGGATAAAATCTCGGTATATGAACTGACTGGCAGTAGTTAATCGGAGAGGAAAGGAGATAAAACTCTGATGGGAAAAAGTGAACTCTACTGGGGAAACCTGAGCAGAAAGGGGTGACCGCGCTGGGAAAAATGAAAGGAATGGTGTCAAAACCAAGAGAAACAGGATTCGGTATGTTAACTGACTGGCAGTGATTAACCGAAGAAAAAGAGATAACCACTCTGGAGGGGATAAAAAACTTGGTGTCCACAGATAGGTTGTGATGAAACAAACAAGAAGAGAGTACTGAACCAAGAGAAGGTGTTTGATTCTTGAAAGGGTTTCGGTATCTTAACTGATAAACAGTTGTTAACCGAGGAAAGAGAAGTTTGCAACTTTGTGGGGAGAAAGGTTTTAATAGATAAACTGTGATCAACCAAAAGAACGGGTGTAGAACGAAGCGAATGTTGTGACCCAAAGGGGATGTCGATACTGACTGAACAAATAGTATTTGATCAACAAAAAGGGTATTGAACCAAAAGAGGTTGCCAACCGCTGAGGAATTGGTGTTAATAGAGAAACTGTGATTAACCGAAAAGAAACGAGTGATTAACCAAGAGAAGGTGATTAACTCAAAAGGGGTTCAGTGTTTTAACAGACTGGTTGTGGTTAACTGAGAAGACGTGCAAATTGGTGTTTTAACTGACAGGCAGTGGTTAACCAAACAAAGGGAGAAGAAATAAGAGAAGGTTGCTAACTCCTGGGATGTGGTTTTAACAGTAAGATTATGCTTAACCGAAAAAGAAACTCTTCTTGGGGAAGAAAAAGCAATGATTGATCACAAGAAAAGAAAGTAGGGTATTGAAATAAAGAGAGTTTGTTGACCCAAAGATGATGATCTTAACCGAGAAGGTAAGGATTGATCAAAAGAGATTGCAAGAGATAGGAGTGATCAAGGATCGACTCAACTGGGGAAAGAGATACACTACCGCCTGAGGATAGAGGTGTATAGCCAGGAACAGGGTCATTTGTCCCCTACCTGAAGTAGTCAGAATGAGAGTAGGAATTCTACATTCTCATTCCTTCTCTAACACACAGGTGTAGTACAGAAGTTGAAACAGACAGCGTAACAGCTCCAAGTTGTACAGTGCTCCAGGATTGTGTGATGTACGAATCTCTGACTCAGCAGGGGATCGAGAGAGAAAGCTCTAAAGGAAGCCTAAAGAGAAGCGCCAAAGGGAAGATTAATAATCGAAACAAAGTTTCGATTAATTAATCAAAAGGGAGGAATATTCTAGTAATTTTTCAAATGAATGAAAAATTATTAAAGCAAAAGGGTGCATTATTGATTACACAAGATTAAGCTTGTTCACGAAAAATAAAATTAATGCAAGAAGGTGCAAAACAGTACCAAATGACATTTTAGAATGTAACACAAATCATGTCATTATGTGAGCAAAATTGTGCGAGAATGGTCATGTGTATACAATGTTAATAATATGAACAAATTGAATAATCGAAAGCGTGCATCGAAAGTTCATGTATATGCTTCAAACAGAAGTTAAACGTTACTTAAAACATCTCTACAAACCAAGCATATATTCCATGGAAGTTAGAGGGAGAGAGCATGGCAAACAAGCTTTAAAAAAACACAAAAATGGCACTCTGTTGCAGTGGTAACCAGTTACTCTAAAGTGGGTAACCGGTTACTTGCTTGGGAAAAGAAAATCTGGTGAAATTTGTCCAGGGTAACCGGTTACCTTATATTGAGTAACCAGTTACTCAGTTGAAAAAGGCAGCGCTGAAGCAAATTTTGTGAAGAGTAACCGGTTACTCTATATTGTGTAACCGGTTACCACTGTAACAGTGGCAAAAACAGCTTTTGAAAAATCACTTAAAGCGTCCAAATCACTTGTTTAAATTACCACATGCTATGGTATTAATTAGTGCACGAAAATCCAGCTTGAAAACAACAAATAAGCAGTGATGGAATCAATTGACACATCTAAATCATGGTTCAAACAATGCAAAATCAAATCACACACAAAAAGGCATCGAAACTACATTACGAATGATACGAAAAACGTTCGAAACAGTAAAATGAGTGAGATCTACCAACCTACAAGCCGGAGATTTGGCTTGGTAATTGTTGCAAAGAGATCTTGGTGCAAATAATCAAAGAAAAACCAGAGGAATCTTCAATTATAGCTAAATCGTATCGAAACCGAGCAAATTGTGACGAAACTCTGAAATACGAATTCGAACCGTAGAATCTTGAAGCAAAACTTGAGATGAATCCAAAAGCTAATAGAACTCCAGAAACTCAAGTATAATAGAAAGATGATGAAGGTTAAGCTCAAGAAATAATCACTTTCAATGAGAAAAGGGATTATTCTTCAATGGTGTAGAGTTATAGTGAGGTTTGGGAAGATAATGTAGATGAAGATGAAGAAGTTGCAGAAAATTCAGAGAGAATGTGAGAGAATTGAGAGTGAAGTGTGAGAAATATGTGTGAAATGGTTGAGAGATTGTGGATCCTTGAAAAAGTGAATGAAAGCTTGTTTATATAGAGTTTTGGTTAGGAGTTGCTAGGTTTGGAATATGCTTTGGGATTAGCTTGGGGGTTAGGCTATAAGTTAGTTACACTTAACTCACCGAGTCAAGCGGTTAACTTGGTTAGTTAGGAAGTTAACTCGGTAACAATCCCAATGTAAGCTTCACATCCAAGGGTTCATAATTCATGAAAATGAGGTGCATGGTAGTCTTAAATGGCAAGGAAACATTGTAGCAAATGCCAATGAATCACTTGAAGAGTCTAGAATATTGCACCTGCTGCTAGAACAATGTAGAATCAAAGACCAAAGAGTGTGCACAGTTACTGTCCCAAAAATGCAGCCGAAACTGCAACTTTACACTGAGTAACCGGTTACCCTATATTGAGTACTAGTTACTCTAGGCAAAAATTGCCCAGATGGCTTAGGAACAAGTGCTGATTCCACAATTTCGATTTTCCACCTCTTGTTTTGATGAATAGGCATGGAAACCCTTGTTTTGTACTTATTTTGATGATGTGATGACCTTGTGAAGATTCGATTAATCGATCTTAAAACCTAAAAATCCTGCAACAAGAAACACATAGAGAAAAGTGCGAATGCGTATGCCGACGATGCGAATGCACATGCTCATGCAAAAAGCAAAAGGGGGAGGTCAAATTTCGGGTTACGACAGCTGCCCCTATTTAATCCTCTTGGACCCGAATGTACGTATTGCGCTAGCTTTTCGATGATTCGAGGTAGAAGGGGATTAAATACAAGAGTATCCCAAAAATTTGGCCGACGGCGACCAAAGAAGAGCTGCAAGTGTAGAAAGTGTTTGAAGTTTGGCTGAATATCTGCTAGGGAGATGAATCAGGCCAAAAGAAAGGGACTATGCTCGATGCATATGCCATGTGTTTGTTCTACATGATGCTTGATATCATGCAATGCAATGGTGCGGGTTGAGGTAATGTGCGACGGTTTAGGCCGAGATTGTAGAAAAACGTACACGACATCCCCGGTCGGAGAGAGAACCCTCAGATAAAGACAGGTCATGCTGAGGAACGACCCCTCAAAGGGTGATAACTCTGCTGTGGAAAAGCCCAAAAATGGTGAAGACTCCGCTGGGGAAGAAACTACGAAGTCTCAAATCTCCAGACCATCACCATTGACACTGCAGGGGATAAGAGATACAAGTCGACCTTTCCATCATGACTTACTCTGCCTCGAGGATGAGATTAGGAAACTCCTATTTCTAAGCTGCCACTGACTCTGCTGCAGGGAATTCACAAGGCTCGACGGATCTTCTCTGCTTGAGGAAGACGAGGAACCAAATAGTATGGCTGCTGGTGCGTGACAGTTTTGACATGTTGAGGGATGATGCACGACCCGTGTTGGGGAGAAGAACAACCAAGTCTTTTCTTGGGTTACATCATGGCAACTTTACTGGGAACCTTATGGATCTGTTGGGGAAATGGAATGTAATCAACCTTTTTGGAGAACCATAACGGTGCTTACTGGGGGAAAATGATGGCTCTGCTGAGGAACCAACAACTCTTCAAAGAACCATCACGGTGCTGGCCAGGCGTTAGGCTTGCCAACGGATATTACTTATTATCCTGCATGAATTACCAGTAAAATATGTAATGCATAATTCTATCTTGATTGATTTAGCTTTTTATTATTCTCAACGTTTTATAGTATTATGTTGAAATACTGGTACCAGACGTGTGATGTTAAGGTGCGATGTTACAACAACACACTCTGCAATAATGGACACAATAAGCAACAGGAAAACACAAGGAATTGTTCACCCAGTTCGGTCTAACTACCTACGTCTGGGGGCTACCAAGCCAGGGATGAAATTCACTACTTGTAGATATAATTTACAGACTCAACACACCAGTTGACAATCTCCTAAACTTATACTCTACTAGTGACTTTCTACCTAAGAAACCACTTAGATATGAGAACACTACTCAATCCCCTAAAACACTCAAAGAACAACCTCTTTGAGATCCCTTAATCTTGCTTCCTAGCTTCGATCAATCAACAACTCTCTATTGCTTCACAGCTTCTAGAGAGGACAGAAAATTCAACACCTATTCAACCTAGAATAGTGTAATTACTAGTACTCTAAACAAACCCTAGACTCTAAGCCTCCAGCTCTTGATCTTCAATCTATTTTCTGTACCTTCTTCCTTGGTCTTGTGCGCTTTATATAGCTCCTTGAATTTGGATTGGATTTGTCACAATATTTGATCAGATTTGTTAATTAAAAACTGAATCTTTTAAAACAGATTTTATCCCCAAAATCTTTTTAAATCTTCCACCTTTTAGTTCTCCAACAAACCTGCAATCAAATCTCCCATGTAACAGAAAATATCTAGCCCAAGATATTCTCATCCAACGAGTCAACACTCTCCACAATTCCAGCTAATACGCGACCCTAATAACAACAAGCCCATGATGTCATTAGCTTCAGTTCTGCAGGTCTGATGTTACAACATCACCTATGTGACATCAGACATCCACTTCAGCAACTAGCAACCTTAACACAGCCCAGTGTTAAGTGCAATGTTATGACATCAAGCCCATGACATCAAACATAGTTAACCTTCACAACTTAGTACAGCCCAGTACTAAGACTCAATGCTGCAACATCAACACCATGACATCAACATTGAACACCTTGTTGTTTTACCAAAATTCCAGCCAATCCAGGAACTTACAATCTCCCCCTTTGGCTAATTTTGGCTAAAACAATCTCTGCATCTTCAGAGACTTCAGCAGCGGAATATCTTCAATATTTTGAAACTTCAACTTGCAGCAGTTTGACAATCTTCATATAGTCTTCATTACTTGATCTGCTGCAGCACCATCTTCATTATTGACAACAGCCAATTGGTGCTCCCCCTCAAAAACTTGAACCAGCATCACAGCTGTTCAGTAGCTCACAATGTGCAGTACATCTCCCCCTTGATGTCTGCTTTGTTGCACTCTCCAACCTTCAATGCTATGAATACTTCACTAGCAGCTCCACAACTATGCTGTCTATACTCCCCCTCCACAGCTGCATCAGCACACTTTCCACTTTTCAACTAGACACCTTAATCTTTTACTACTCTTCTCTTTATGGCATTTATTAGCTCTCCCCCTTTTTAGCCATAATTAGACAACTATCCCAAATCAAATGCCCTACAAGGTGACATAATATTGGTCCCACTGTTAGTAGCAACAAGACCTATGTAGTCTCCAAGCACAATGTTCTGACATTATTAATGACATAGTCAAAAACAACTTCCAACCCCTTGACTGGTCAGGCGATACAACCCAAGCATTTGAACAAACCATTATAAAACCACTCTTTCTCCTATGCTCAGCACAACACACCAATAAAGCATGAGTCAATCAAGCTCCATAGAACCAACCAAGAACCTCAAGCATGAGGATACACAACCAGACCCTTTGAAGAAGAAGATCAAATCTCAGACGACATCAGGTCCTTCTACAGGAGCAACAAAAACTGGCAGGACTTCAGTGACCACTATGAAGCCTGGTACGAACCATTCTGCTCAACAACAGCCTTCAGAAGATGAATGGGATGCATATTGGAAGGCTTTTCTGGATGCAGGAGATTGGCATGAGGATGTAGTCTAATCTTGTATTTTGAACTATTGAATAAAAATCCTATTTTTAGATTTTTCAGTTGCCATGCCAAACACTTTACAGTACTTTTCTAAACTGCTGAAATTTGTACTGCATTAAACAGAACCAGAGCACCAAGATGAGTTTCTTAGAGAGACTACACTAAAAAATTGAACAGACTATTTTATGTACCATACTATCTGTAGTTGAATAACCATTATCTTATAGGCCAACTGCACCATAAAACATCTTTCAATTAATTTTGAAGTAATACGCTCCCCAATTTTAAGCTCTCAAATTGGTTTAGCATACATGAACTCATCATCTAATTTCTCTTTATTTACCAAATAATCTGAGTATTTAACCAGATATTTTCTATCAACCTGCTCATCATCCCATTGATGAGTAACATTCTGCAATGTTGTAACATCTTTCTTGACATGGTGATTGCCCAACAGTCGTTTCTTCCACAAGAGTTGATAGCATGAGTTCTTTCCACATAACACTGATCTACGACTGTTCTTCTTCTTAGATCTGAGAACTAATCTGATTTTGCCCCTCTTTCTTCTTCTTAGTCTTCCAAGATCAGTTTGTATCTTTTGACCAGCATGATTCCATCCTAGAGGATGTGTATTTATTCTTGACATTTTAATCCAGGACCTGATAGAGTCAATATCAGAAGTCCTCTGCATGTCAATTTTCATATTGGGATCAGTCTTAGACCCTAGTCTATTCTGAATCATTTTTGCACTTTGCTCATCATCCTTCTTGAGGCTAGAAATAATCTTCTTGTCTTGAGATGTTTCAGCATCTGCTCTGACATCTGTATCTTTCGACACAGAGCTATTCATCCAGGGGAGGTTTTCTTCTGAGACATCGATCTTCTTCAGATCTTGATGATAGAATTTTTTATAGTTACCACTGGTATCTCCCATAACTTTAGTGAGTTCTTCAATCTCTAGCCTTTTAGACTTACTCACAGTCAGACCACTACATTGATGCGAGATTCTGATGATTTGTTCAGATGTCAAGACATCAGCATCTTTCCTCTCGAGAGATGTTGCTTTATTCAGCTCCTGAGAACCTTTAATCCTTCCATCAATGGTGAGGACTGATGTGTAACATTTTCCCTTGACTAATTTCAGATCATCTTTTCTTCTGACCTTCATCAACTTGAGGGAACCTTCATCATTCTGATGTCTACACTTGATATCTTCTTTATCATCACCAGACTGGCTTTCAGTTTGAGGAATCCACTGATAACAATTGTCTTTGGACCTTGCACCAGTCATTACAGCCTCACCCTTCTCATTCGTTACAACACATTTGTCTTTGGTGTAGCTGACTAAGTAACCTTCATCACATAATTGGCTGATGCTTATCAGATTAGCATTCAAACCATTGACAAGATAGACATTGTCAAGTTCAGGTCCTCTTACTTTTCCAATACCTTCTACAACTCTGTTATTCCCTTTACCAAACACCACTTCAAGAGAAGGACACGGTCTACATTCAGCAAACATGGATCTACATCCAGACATGTGTTTGGAACACCCACTGTCAAAATACCATGTTTCTTCTTTAGCTTCTTTGTCAGCCAGGTGAGCCAATAAGCACTTCATCTTCTCATTCGGTACCAATTGTTTAACGACTTTGGGCCTGTATTCTCTCCATCTGTTCTGTGTCTGAGGGTATCCATGCAGCTTGTAGCAAGGGTATTGCATATGTCCAAGCCTTCCACAATAAAAGCATCTCACCCTTTCTTCTCTGAATCTTCTGCCTTGATGAGACTGCATAGGTTGCCATCCATAATGTGGTCTTCTCCTAACATTGGTTGCCTGCCTTCTATTATGCTGGTATCCATAAGGAAGCTGAGAATGCTTTTTCCTGGATTGTCTCCCATGATGGTGGGACTTTCTCCTTCCATAATGAGACACAGCATTAGTGTAACCATACCCCTGATGTTGAGACACCTGATGAGACACGTGCTGTTTGAACTGAGGATGCTGTCTTCTAGGCTGTCTCCCATGGTGACGAGGCTTCCTTCTTCCATAATTATACGGCACAACATTGTTGAGGCCAGGTCCATACCAGTGTTCCTGATGTTGAGACATCGGATGTGACCTGGTCTGCTTGACCCTTGCAGCTTCCATGCTCCTATGATATTGGGGGGGCATATTCTGGCTTGCTCCTTGTGGCTGCTTTCTCTTCTGATTATGACCAGTCTTCTTCTCAATCTTCTTAGGTTGTGAAACATCAGCTTCCTTGGGAGTAAGATTCTGCCTCTTTGGCTGATGTTGAGGCACAGTTTGTGACTCTTCCTTCTTTAGACCTGAAGTACTTGCTTCTGAGGTACCTTTGTCTTCGGCCACATATCCTATCCCAGCTTTGTCTCCAGCAACTTTTTCTGACTGGAGTATCTTGTCAAGAGTGGCTGTACCACTGTTCAACATTCTAACAGTTTTAGTCATATGCTCAAGATGAGCTTTGACACATAGGACTTCTTTCTCCAATTCAGCTTTATCATCCTCAAGCTGAGCTATCTGTTGCTTGTGGCACTTGTTTTCTTGACAAACTTCAGCACTCTTTAAACACAACTCCTTGTAGGTTGAAGCTAGCTCATCATAGGTGACTTCTCCATCACTATCATCATCAGATTCAACAATTCCTGTCAAAGCTGTAACATGCTTTGCTGACTCACTTTCATCTTCGCTGTCAGTGTCAGACCAGGAAATTGTCAAGCCTTTATTCTGCTTCTTCAAGAATGTGGGACACTCTTTCCCTTCACATTCAAAGCACTGAACTCCTTTATCTTGTGCAATCTTCTCTTCATCTTTCTCTTTTGACTTGCTGATGTCAGAAGAGATGTTCTTGACACTAGGTCTATAGTTCATCTTCTTGAACACTTTATTGAACTGTCTTCCTAACATAACTATAGCCTGAGGCAGATCCTCCTGGGACTCATCATCTTTAGCTGCTGCAGGAGTGGAGACTAAAGCTATACTCTTAGGCTTCTTTTCTGGTTCTTCCTCATTCAGTCCAAGTTCAAATGTTTGAAGAGATCCAATAAGCTCATCAACTCTCATCTTGCTGATGTCTTGGGATTCTTCAATGGCTGTTACCTTCATCTTATACTTCTTAGGGAGGGACCTAAGAATCTTTCTCACCAGCTTTTCTTCTGTCATCTTCTCACCAAGAGCACTGGATGCATTTGACAGCTCAAGAACACTCATGTGGAAGTCATGAATAGTCTCATCTTCCTTCATCTTCAAGCTTTCAAACTTAGATGTTAGAAGCTGAAGTCTAGACATCTTAACTCTAGATGTGCCTTCATGAGTAGCCTTCAAAATATCCCAAGCAGCCTTAGCAGTTTCACATGAGTTGATCAGCCTGAATATGTTCTTGTCAACCCCATTGAAGATAGCATTTAGGGCTTTTGAATTCCCAAGGGCAAGCTCATCTTCTTCCTTGGTCCATTCTTCTTCAGGCTTAGGCTTTGAGGTGCCTTCTTTATCCTTGCCAGCCTCATCTTTCTCACATACCTCTGGAGCTTTCCACTCTTTAATGACAGCCTTCCAAGCTCTGCTGTCTAATGACTTTAAAAAAGTAGTCATTCTAGGCTTCCAATACTCATAGTTTGAGCCATCCAAGATAGGGGGTCTGTTGACGAATCCTCCAACCTCTTTGTCCATCTTTCACCAGAAAGTAACTTCCCTAGATCTCACCCAGAGACAGACAGGATGCCTGCTCTGATACCAATTAAAATTCTGGTACCAGACGTGTGATGTTAAGGTGCGATGTTACAACAACACACTCTGCAATAATGGACAGAATAAGCAACAGGAAAACACAAGGAATTGTTCACCCAGTTCGATCTAACTACCTACGTTTGGGGGCTACCAAGCCAGGGATGAAATTCACTACTTGTAGATATAATTTACAGACTCAACACACTAGTTGACAATCTCCTAAACTTATACTCTACTAGTGACTTTCTACCTAAGAAACCACTTAGATATGAGAACACTACTCAATCCCCTAAAACACTCAAAGAACAACCTCTTTGAGATCCCTTGATCTTGCTTCCTAGCTTCGATCAATCAACAACTCTCTATTGTTTCACAGCTTCTAGAGAGGACAGAAAATTCAACACCTATTCAACCTAGAATAGTGTGATTACTAGTACTCTAAACAAACCCTAGACTCTAAGCCTCCAGCTCTTGATCTTCAATCTGTTTTCTGTACCTTCTTCCTTGGTCTTGTGCGCTTTATATAGCTCCTTGAATTTGGATTGGATTTGTCACAATATTTGATCAGATTTGTTAATTAAAAACTGAATCTTTTAAAACAGATTTTATCCCCAAAATCTTTTTAAATCTTCCACCTTTTAATTCTCCAACAAACCTGCAATCAAATCTCCCATGTAACAGAAAATATCTAGCCTAAGATATTCTCATCCAACAAGTCAACACTCTCCACAATTCCAGCTAATACGCGACCCTAATAACAACAAGCCCATGCTGTCATTAGCTTCAGTTCTGCAGGTCTGATGTTACAACATCACCTATGTGACATCAGACATCCACTTCAGCAACTAGCAACCTTAACACAGCCCAGTGTTAAGTGCAATGTTATGACATCAAGCCCATGACATCAAACATAGTTAACCTTCACAACTTAGTACAACCCAGTACTAAGACTCAATGCTGCAACATCAACACCATGACATCAGCATTGAACACCTTGTTGTTTTACCAAAATTCCAGCCAATCCAGGAACTTACATATGTGATCACAAATAATTGTTTATTTTGCAAACAAAATACTGGAAAGAAAACAATTGAGAAACCAAATGGTATATTTTTATTGAATGTGAAAAATATTGTACATAAGATGTGTACCAGGATGCAAAAATCCTTGATGAGGAAATTTGCAATAAAATTGAGAAACAAATGTAAGTCTAGGTTCTCCAATGACTTGCCTTCGGGAACCATCAAAGGCTCTGACAACTAGGGCGCTTAGTCTCATCTCACTCCCTTCTACCAGCAGTTGGCTCAATGTGCCCTTAGGCATTACATTGAGAGAAGAACCGGTGTCTACCAGGACACGAGATAACGAAGCATTCATACAAGTTACGGATATGTGCAGTGCTTTGTTATGGACAGCTCCTTCAGGAGGCAATTTTGATTCATTAAATCCTAAATATCAACTTGCAGTTATATTGGCCACTACATCATCGAACTTGACAACAGATATAACATGCATCACGTGGGCAGTGTTCGAGACCTTCAACAAAGCTGATCTGTGCGCAGGAGAGCTCATGAGTAAGGACAAGATTGAGATCCTTCAGGGAGTCTACCCCAGCTGATCCACAATTTTAAAGTCATTTTTCTTGATCAACTTTAGGAACTCTTGATCATCAAGGGTCTCTTTATTCCTTGAAGCATCCTCAGACGGAATAGTTGGCACTGGAACTGCAGTAGGTGCCTCGTGTTGAACAACAGGGGTTGTAGATGTGTCCTTGAGAGGAACAACGGTTGGAACTTGAACAGGCTTTGTAGTGACTTTTGGAGCGAATACCCATCCACTAAGAGTCATTCCTCCAGTGGATGTAACATTCACAATCTCAGATTCAGCAAAACTTATCTCTTGACCTCCGAAAAACACAGTAGACCCATATTTCCAAGGTACCTCCTTAGAATTCTAATATGGAAATGGTTTTGGCGGGCAAACAACGATAGGTTGTACTTTCTTCTGCTTAGGGGATTCAACATGAACCTTCCTATAGATGATGGTGAATGGCTCGATAGTACCAACCTCTTCAACAGGCTTAGATCTGGAAAATTGAACTTCACCTCGATTCATCAAAATATGAACACAACCCTTCAGCTTCTGACACTGGTTGGGATTATCGTCGCAAATCTGACACTTGCCATGCAGTCATTTCAACAGCCCATGCTCATTCAATCTCTTGATAACCACAGTCATCAGTGTCTTTACCTCGTCGACATCCATGATCAATTCAGCCCTTGAGTTATCCTCAACCATATTTACTGCAGGTCCACCGTGATTAGGTAACGGATTGTGCTGAATGTTAGGAGCTTCTTCAGCAAAAGTCAAAATCTTTCGATCGATGAGCTCTTGAACCTTGGTTTTGAAAACAAAACAATCTTCTGTAGCATGTCCTATGTATCCAGTGTGATAAGCACAAGACACATTTGGATTATGCTTTGGGTTGAACGGAGGAATTGCAGGTGCGATCTCCTTGGGAACAATTGCACCTTGGTGAGCCAAGTAAGGGAATAATTCAGTGTATGACACCGAAATTCTATCAAAATTCGGGCGCTTACGATTTCCTTGGTTGTTGTTGTTCTGACGGTTTTGATTCTGCTGATTTTTTTATTCTGTTGATTCTGTTGCTGACGTTGCAGTTGTTGCTGAGTCTGAGCGTTCTGAACTAGTTGTTGTGGATGATACTGGTATGGCGGTTGTTGATATTGTGCAGCCGCAATGTATAGATACAAATAGTATGGCATAGGAGCCATGAGAGCTTGATACTGAGGAGAAACTTGAGCTGTCACAGTGTTGGTTTCACCTTCTTTCTTCTTGGACTGACTGTTCTGAGATTTTCTACTTCCCTGCTGCTGGGAAGCAGCTCCAGAAATCTTTCCAGCCTTCAAACCATTCTTAATTAGCTCACCAATGGTTACAAAATCAGCGAAGTTTGATGAAGAACTACCCACCATTTTCTCATAATAGGATCCTTGTAATCTGCCCATAAAGATGTCAACCAACTCATTGTCAGAGAGAGCAGGCCGTACACGAGATGCCATCTCACGCCATCTTTGTGCATACTCTTTGAATGTTTCAGCTGAGCGCTGAGACTGGTTTTGCAACTGTAATCTGGTAGGTGCCATATCAAGATTATATTTGTATTGTTTCAAGAACGCTTCAGATAAATCCCTCCAAGTACGGATTTTGCTGCATTCTAAGCCCATGTACCAATCCAATGAAGCACCAGACAAACTATCTTGAAAACAATGAACTAGAAATTCATCATTATCAATATAGGATGCAATCTTCATGCAGTACATAGTGATGTGACTACGCGGGCAACTCAAACCTTTATACTTTGACAGCTCAAGTATCTTGAATTTCTGCGGCAGTACCACATTCAGAACCAAGCATAAGTCCTTGGCCTCCATGCTAAAAGCAGAAAACCCTTCAATAGCCCTGATACGGTCTTCCAACAACTTGTAGTTAACAGGTCTACTCTGATTAGCAGGCTTGACAAGAATCTGAGGATTTGGCAACTAAAATGCGGCCAGAGCGTGCACTTGCGGAGTAGCAAACTAAGAAGGATACACCAAACCCGGATTAACCATCTGACTAGCATTCTGACCCAACTAAACACCAAACGGATAATTTGAAAGAGGTACCACAGCAGCGGATGAAGATACCCCAGGGTAGAACATCCCAGGATGAACATTCTGAACAGCAGTTTGAGCAGCTTGAGATGAAACTGGAACATGAATAGGAGGACCCCTATACACATGTGTCGCTCCCAGGATTTTCATCCAGGTACAAACGCGAGAGTGGCGCGGAAAAACAGAGTCGCCAGCCGTGTAAATTTATCCCAAGAGAGGGAAAGGGAACACCGCATAAACCTGAGGAAGAGGGAAAGGAATGGTCATCGCAACCATAACCTGGGTTTGGGAGTCGGTTACGCGAGGGGAAGGTGCTAGCACCCCACGCGTCCATCATACTCGATGGGATCCACGCTTGTTGTCTATTCTAAGGGTAAGTTATACTATCATCTAGGGCTGTACTAAAACGGGAGGGGAAAACAAAGACAGACTCGGTAGGACGTCGACGTCCTAGGCCTACGTACCCCCTTTGTGCGATGGGGAATTCAGAGTCAACGTAGTTTGGACCAAGTTCTTTTTGTGTTTTTTATGAGCGACGTTAAGTTCGCGTCCGGCAGTTAGGGTCGATGCCTGTTTGCGTCTCAGACGGAAGGTAACGTGCCCTTTTTGAAAATTGCCTTTAAGTTTGGAAATCCCGAAGGACAAAAAAAGAGTTTGAGGTTGGTTTGTGTTTTCTAGGACAGAAGTGGCTTAAGTTAGTTCCTAAGCTGCATTGCACCAATGTCTAAGGCACAGGGGCGAATACTTAACGCATCGTCCCAAGACAGGACGCTCGCTAAGCACTCTAGAAAGATGAGAGGAAGCCCCTCATTTCTCATTCCCCATACTTAAGGCTCGTGCGCAATACACCTTATTCTTATTAAGTGTTTTAAAGAAATTTGAGATGAGAAGAGAGAAGACACAAGGGTAACTCTAAGGGAGACTATGAATCCTACAGTTATCATGCATGGGTGACCTACGGTTAGTGAGGTTTGATGACAACCTAAATCCTAAAGGAAGAAGATGAGGGAAGGAAAAAGTAAGGGTGACCATGGATACTTATCCATACCCTTAAAGAACTTACCTTAGACCCTGCATAAAAAATTAGTACAGAATAGACATAAGTAAGAGAGGCGAGGTGACTGAAAATCAAACAATGGCAAACAACAATGGTAATTGTAATCCAAACATGAATCAAAGAAACAAAGAACAACCCCAAAGCAAATGGCACAAGTGCCTTTTCAAACAGATAATCATACAAAGTCAAAGATGCGCCTGTGAGAAAATCTCAAGTGAAAACAAATCAGATAATTAGAAAAACAACTCCTAAAATTCCCAAATTAAACATTAAGGTTCCTCAACCAGAGGCAAACAACATATCAAAAGTCCCTACAAAAAATCAAAATATTAGTCATTCAAATAAATAGGTAAAGTTCAGGTGGGAATTAGGGCTCGGTGTGTCAAAGGGGAGGACCTAAATGCAATATGAGATAAATTTAAAAATGAAAGAAAAATATTTTTAATCACTTTAGAATGTTAATGAATGGATGCAAAAGGAACGGATCAAAAACATTTTACAGAGGCAGAGAAATAAAATAAAGAAATTTAAGTATGCATGAGATGTGTAATACAAAAAGGAAATTAAGAAAATAATTAATTAGGATGATGAAAATAAAATAAAAATAAAAATAAAATTATTGAAAATTTTATAAAATAATAAAGATGATATATGAATTTTATCATAATTTTTAAATGCATTTAAGTATTTTTTAAAAATTAAATATGAAAATGATAATTAAAGCAAAATGAAATAAAATAAGAATGCAGAGGGGGTGCAGAGAGTAATTATTTTATGTTGAAAATGAGATTGGGCTGGTGATGGGGGGTGTGAGTAGCGAAGCCCGCCCACTAAATGATCAAAAAAAAAAAGAAAAATGAGGAGGGCTTACCGTGTTCGTGCCATGTGCAGGGCGCGTGGGTTTTTTAAATTGCTGGCATGTTAGCAACCGTACGATTCATCAGACGGCTTAGGATTAGTCAACGAACACAATAGTAAACAAAGTAAAAAGACTGGTTGGTGGAACATGGTAGTTAGTATGGGGTAAATAACACACGATCCTTAATTAAAACTCAGAAAAAAAAATAAAAAGAATAATGGGTGGCACGCCATGGGCCGTTGGATCAAGAGAACGAAGGGTGGAGATTTCATCTCCTAGCTTCCGCCAGCCTCCTTCGCCAGACCACCACTCCCGCCGGAGCCCTAGCTCCGGCCGCCCCATTGCTTCACCTGCAGATCTAAATCTCGCCCAAAATTTTCATGCGAATACTCCATATTGACCAGAAAATCATCAGGATTTCAAATATGTCATCAAAAAAATCAAATAACGCATGGATAAAGAGAATCGAAGGAAATAGTGTAAGGGTTCAAAACTTTAAACTCACATAACAAGCCATACACACGTCCATAATCAAAAATAAATAGATCAGAGTGATCACCATTCATCACACGTCAATATTCATATAAAAAATTGGAGTTTTAAGAGCATGAAAAAACCTCTCAACCTGAGATGGAGCAGCTCCAATCCTGGCCTTTGGTTGCGAATGGAGGTTAGGTCGTGCTCCAGAAATCACCAGGAAGAGACTTGTGGAAGAACTTTTGGCAAAAACCTTGTGGATCGTGAGTTTGAATGAGAAATCCTCTTTTAGGGTTTTCTTGAGAACTCCTCCAATTTCACGTGCATGAATGCTAACCATTGCATGGATGGGTTTATAAAGACTAGGGTTTGCCTCTGAATATGAATTGGGCTTGGGTAATCCATTGTTTAATGATTTTTTGAATTATTTTGGAAAAATACATTATGTGAATTACACCTTTCTCCTTGCATGGATGCTTGAGAATTACATGATGGATCACTTGCATTTGGATTGATAATTACACCCATATAGAACTTGGGCCTTGAAAATAATTGATTCATGACTTTTGAATAATTTGGCATTTTTTGAACAATGGAGAATAAGTGAAGAACACACCATGGAATTGCTTCATTCTTGGGCCCAAAATAATCCTCAAGGAATGTCTTTTAATATTGGAATGTGGCATGAAACAACGGAATTGATTATAGGTCATTATGCCCAAAGTTGTGAAAATGGGATCATGAGAAACCCTAAAAACCACTTTGCCTTCTTTTGATCATAACTGGAGTTTCACAAATGATATGGAGACGCACTAATACTTGTTGGAAATAGGAGAAAAAGATCTTCAACTTTCATGTTGGAGAAAAATTCATTTGAAGCTTTCTTGATGATGAAAAGTCAAGTTGAATGCAGTGCAGGAAGTTGCCCAAAAAGGAAACTTTTCATTATAGGTCACTTTCCAAATTTAGAAACTTTGCACCAACTCCTGATTCCTGACAAATATGTATGAAACTTGACCCCTGGAGACCATATGAGGATGTGAGACCTTGAAAATCCCTGAAGAGAACCTCAAAATTTCACAGTTGACTTTTCTCCTTTCACTGTTGACTTTTCCCCAAATTCAACTGATTTTCAATCCATTGGCCAATTGAATCTCTCCTGAGACAAACTGATGGGCAACCTCCCATCCCTAGGTACTTAGGGACCCAAGGAATACCATGGAATCAAGTCTTGCCCAAAAAATCAGAAATAAACTGACTTTATAGCAAACCCTAGTTTTAGTACCCTCAGTCTAGGAGGATATATCACAGTCTCCAAATCCAAATTCCTCTGAATATGATGTGTATCCTCTCCAACAAAGATAAGATATGTCATTTGGTGATGATAAAAGCCCAAGGAGCCTGCCCATTGGAGAAATAAACCCAAGAATTTCAAAACCCTAATTCATGCACTGGTTAGGAGAGTGATTCCACTTGAGATCCCTTGCAACCTGTGAACCCTTGATGAGGTAGTAGACCAGATAGGACTTTACCCTAACCCCATGCTAATGATATGCATACATGATAATGCAAAAATGAAATGAAACATAAACCAGTAGTACTAAAGTAAGGAGGGCAAATTTTGGGGTGCAACAACATGCTCTTCTTCATCAGGAGTTTCAATGTCAATCAATACAGGAGTCTGAACCTGAAGATTCTCATGATCCTCGTTCACCACTGGAGGTGGAACATGATAGGTATACTCCACGGATATGCAGCAGTATTCCCATTAGGCATGGGCACAACAAAAGGCTGATATGGTACGAAGGCACTACCATTATTTGCAATCTGAGGAGTGTAGTTCGGAGGCATACCCCAAGGAAAAGCAGCAGGCATTTTGTTCAAACCAGACTGAGAATTTGACGGATGAACAACAGACTGGATTACAGGCTCAACTGGCACTTCAACCGTAGCAGGAGAAGGAACACCAACAGGAGTAGCCGTAACAACAGGAGGAACAATCATAACAGGAGTGACAACGGTTGCATCAGTGAGAGTTGTAGCAACAGAAGTAATAGCAGAAGCGTCCTTCTGAGCACGAAGGAGTTCCATAATCGCATCCATGTTCGTCTGAAACTGATCCATCCGACCTTGGAATTGAGCTAGAGTTTCCTTATAAGAAGCGTTCTTAGCTTCGAAGTCAGCCATGATTCTGGATTTGCTTGAGCGAGTGGAGTATCGATATCGAGTCGTCGTCTTGCTACAAATGCAAGATGAACAAGGATGAGTAACAGTTTCCGGATGAAAGGATGTGCATATGTGTGCAAATGAATGTATGTTATGCATGTAAAAATAAAGTTTTAAATTCCAGGAATTCGTAAACTTATCTTTGTTAACAATAATCCTAAAGCATACAAGTAAAGGCGCGAAAGATAAGATTGGCAAGAAACTTCATTCATTCATTCAATCAATAAAGGAAAGAAGTATAAGTCAAGTATAAATCAAATATCTGACTTTTGGGCTACAATAGAATCAGCATGAATCCTATCAAAGACCACCCTGCAAATAGACAAGAAGTGGAAAACAACCCAAGGAAGCGGGTGTGGCAACACATCGGCATATGGATCCCTTAACAACCCAGGTAAGTCCTCAAGTGCGTGCTCAGCAAATCTGGCTAGGCGGCCATGCCTTTCACTCTAATACTTTGCATCCTTCATGAGGTTGCATAGTAAGGAATGGTTAGGTCCCTGAAGCATATCCTGAAGAAAGGCCTCTTTCTGATCCAAGAGGTTTTGCAGATGACGACTTTGTTGCTCCCAATGAGTGCTCTCTGTGTTGAGCTGACTAATCTGTTCTTGCCTCTGATGTGCTTGATCTTGTAACCTCTGAATCTCACTGAAGACTTTGTCGAGCTGGGCTTGACACTGAGAAAAGTCCTTTTCCAACTGATTAACACGGTCTTGTTCACTTTTCCACTTTGTCTTGAACTCGGATATCTTCCCTCGAAGCTCTTCAAGTTGCTTTTTGTAACTCAACTCATCCTTGTAGGCTTGATACTGGGTATCAGTGAGTTGTCTTTTCTTTGAAGCAAGTCCATCATAGGTGCTCTTCAAAGCATCACCCACTTTCCTTCACTTATTCTGTTCAACCTCCACCTCTTTGAGCATGCGCTCACTCTTCTGATGGAGCTCAGTTTGTAGACTATCCTTCTCGGAAGTGACTCTAATAAGGTTGAGACGAAGATCAACAATCTCCTTCTTTAACTTCTTAATAGTCAGCTTGAGTTGATCGACTTCAGATGGAGGGACAATGGCAATTTCAGGAGGCTTGGCATTCATGGAAAGCTCGAAAGAAAATTGCAACAAGATCTCTTTAACGCACTCTTTGACCCAAAGTGTGTAAGCTTCCTTGGCTATGCAATTCTTCTTACCCAAATCGGCTCTTCCTTTGAAGTGAATCTGAGTCCAAGCGGCACTAAACCTCTTCAGCAATCCCATGTCATCAACCCCTTCATGAAAGATGAACTCTTCCACTACCTCAGGATCTGGCTTGGCAACCATAGGATATCCCAACTGGCGGAAGGCAAGTCTCGGATTGTAGTTAATTCCGCCCTTTGTACCCAGGAGAGGTACATTGGAGAATTTCCCACAATGAAGAATGATCATAATATCGTCGAAGACTTGAGAATACCAAGAAATGTCATCAGCAGTAAGAGACATGATCCGTTGCGACCACTTAAGATTACCCTTATTCTCAACAAAGGGACCCTTCTGTGGAAGATGCCACATGAACCATCGGTACAGCAGAGGAACACAACAGACAATAGTTCCCTTATTCTTTTCATTCCTGGAATGAATAGAATGATAGGTATCAGCAAGGAGCGTCGGAACAGGGTTCTTGGACAAGAAAATACTGATGGCAGTCTGATCTATGAAATCCTCCATGTTCGGAAACAAGACAATCCCATATATTAGCAAACCAAGAACGACATTGAAAGCCTTCCAGTTTCCATCTGTAGCAAATGAAGTGGCTTTGTCAACCAAGAACTTCGAAGCAAACCCTCGGATACCCTTCCCTTTGGTCTTGAGATTATCCTCCACATCCTTCTTACCAATGCAAAGAGCATCAGCAATAAGGGGATACTTCGGACAATCGCTAGTATAGACAAAAGGAACTTGTTTCTTGATCTCAACCCCCAAAATATAAGCCTACTCCTCGAGTGTAGGTGCTAGCTGATAATCCTGGAATGTAAAGCATCTAAGCGGTGGATCATAGAACTGAACCAGAGTATGAATGGCGGTGATGTTGACTTCTGTGTTGAGAATGGACAACAGATTACCATATGTATCCTTGAAAACCCCTCTGTTATCTTCAACCACACGAGATGCTAGCCCTCTCAAAGTGCTCAGCCTAGGCTCATAGCTAAAGATGCCTCGACAACCAGTACTCATCTCTATGATAATGTCAACAAAGAATAAGTCTTCAAATAACCTGGAAATGCACATGCAAAATATTAATTTACATGATGACATGATATGCAACACAAATAACAAGAAGCCAGCATAGTCTGAACAATCAAATCTGAACAATCTGGTTATCTGCATATAATTATGTGTCAGTGCAACATAATCTGATGTGTCGATGCAAAATCTGATGTGTGTGAGAGAACAAAGGTATGAAGTGGCTTGGTTTCCTGCAAAAACCCATCCCCCTCACAGGTGTGATCTAGACACAACAAGGTGGTCCCTAGAAAGGTCGCCCAAACCATAGGACTCAGAATGAAAACACCCCGCCATAGTGAATTCTCACAGGACAAAAGTATTCTCAAGCGAATCACGATCTGGGATGTGGCTCTCGTGGTAACCCAACGCGCGAAACGCATGCCTCACGACTATCCATGTTCTAGCCTATGTGTATGCTAAGCCTGATGTTAGGACTTTTCTCTCCAATAATATCTACCCATCCCAACAACAGCAGAAAATACAGCAGATATCCAGAATATACAGCATATGAATATTCAAAGCAGTAAATAAATGCTGTAAATAAACATAAAGCTATATAAAGTAAAATAAAGCAAGTAAAACGCAAAAGATAAACACCCAAACAAGCAAGAAAAGTAAACAAAACTAGGCGAGACCCCAACTTGCAAGAGCAAGGGTTTCCCCAGCAGAGTCGCCAGCTGAAGATGGCTGGTTTATACCTGAGTGGATCGCACACTCAAAGATAACACAGTCGCCACCAAACTTTATTTAGTCCTAAAGAACAGGGAAAATATCGATAAAACCCAAGGAGAAGAGAAACGGGAATGTGGGTCGGTTATGCAAAAGGAAGGTACCAGCACCTAACGCATCCGTCGTACTCGACGGGAACCATTTCGCTTGCTTCTAGGCTTGGATGGGTTATCTATCTAAAGGTTTCTAGCTAAAAGAGGAGACAGAGAAAAGAAGAGAATGCAAGGAAGAAGAAAGTGCTCGCGGAGGATTGCCGCCCTCGTGCCTACGTACCCTCATAGTGCAATGAGGAAATCAGAGCGTCGTAGTTCAGAGGAACCAGTGACAAAGAAAAGGAAGAAGGAATGAAGGGTGGAAGTGTGCTCGCCAAGATCATCGCAATCTCGTGCCTACGTATCTGACATTCGAACAAATGCAGAATCAGAGCTTCCTGTTGCACCCCAAATTTTACCCTCATTTTTCTGCTAGTTGTTGTTTTATTATCTTTCTCTATATTTTAATGTAATAATTATCTTAGCTTTTTATTTGTTTTTATGTTAGTTTAATTTCAAATATGGCCTATTTTATTTCATTTATCTTTAAGTTGTTTTATTTTTATTAATTTAAATTAATCTTAATTTAAGTTAATTTTAATTAATTAGATTAATTATTCATTTAGTTTTTTCTAACTAATTTTAATTTAGAGTATTTAATTAGTTTATTATTAGTTTATTAATCATATTAGTATTTCAAATTAAGAGAAGAAACTATTTCATTTCCATCCCTAACTTATTTTTCCAACGTGTGCAATTTACATTTCACAATTGGACATTTCATTAACCATCAACCAATAAAGACCATGTTGCCTTGTTTGACTTTTCAACTCTTGACTTTGGCCAATGATGGAGTGACATGTGGCGTGTGAAGGAGAAAAACAACCAAAGTTTTGTCTTCCCCTTTGCCACGTATCTGTTTGCAGAAGAGGAAATTCCAACTGGTCCTTAACTTATTTCAAATGTTCATCAACCTTGACGCGGATCCCCCACCCTGCTACTTCCTCTGCTCAACCGCACGAAGATTGTCGTAACGTTAACCTGCACTTGAAAACGACTACACAGCAACGGTCGAAATTCAAAATGAAATGTAAGAACAAGTTTTCTTTTTAAAAGAGGGATAGCAGAAGAGAAAGGGGAGAGCGGTCTTCTCTCTGTTTTCGCAAAAACCTCACCACGATACAATACCGAAAACCAAAAATTTACTTCCCTTGAATCCTCTTCATCAGCGACCTTTTTCTGAACAACCTTCAACCTGGAAAAACGGAACCTTCAACCCCAACTTCCTCCGCCTTTGCTTCAACACAACCTCAACTCGCAAACCTCCATTCAACCACTTCCAAAACACCCTCGCCGGAACCCCATCACCACTTCCATCAACACGCCCGTCTTCAACTCTTCAGCTACATCAACATAAAAACAGTTCAGAAAACCACAAACCGCCTGCCATCAATCGAAAACCCCCAAACCCAGAAATTAAATCAAGAAATGTAGAAGAAGAAGGAGTCGAACTCACGAAATACACACCCCACAACACTGATCCGCGGCAGCAACAAACCACCTTGTTCCCTCTTTGATCCACACTAGGCGTCATCTGTTCAACCACTCTTCTCACAACACCAGATTTTGAATCAAAACAATAACCTTTCACTCATTTCTTTCCACAATCACCTTCAACCTTAAATCATCTTTTTTCCCACCATCGCTTTCTGCTCCATCATGAGCGATAACGCTTAACATCAATTCACAACCTTTTCCCACAAAATCATAACATACAATAACTGAAACAGGGGTGGAAACGGAGAGAATAGAAGGCGAGGAGCACGACGAAGGAAGCACAGAGTGAGATTGAGACGAGATCAAGAGAGGACTGTGAGAGAGGAAAAGAAAGGTTACGAAAAAGGCTCATGTTCCTTAGATCTTTCCGTTTCTCTGTTGTTTTTCTACATATGGCTATGTTTTACTCTCCAATTTAATTTTTCATTCTACTCGTGGCCGTTTTGTCCTTCTTTTAGGGTTATTAGTAGTAAGCTTATTAATTGGGTCAACCGACCCATCTGGTCAAACCAACCTCTCCTAGATGTTCTTCAACCTGGGGCGATGTGTCCATGTAGTTATAAGAGCCCAAGTGATTCCATCCTTTTCACACACCCCAAAAATCCAGCGCCCCCTCTTTTCCTTTTTTAGGTTTCAGATCAATTTATTTTGTTTAAAGCTTTAAAAAGAAACATTCTATTTTCTAAAATTTTTAGGTTCTAAAATGTTTTTCTTAATAAATTTAATTTCCATTTTGATTTTATTTTTTATTTTCTATTTTTGGGGCCAATGATATGTAAAAAATCATGACTTGGTGATTTATTTCAAACACCAAATGTCTTGATTTGTATAAGGCCATTTGTTTTTTGGTTGGTCAATGAAATCCTAATGTAAGATTATCGATTTCTCGATTAATTCTTAATTTAGACGAGACCACCTTATTTTCATTTCATTGCATTTCGTTTATTTTGGCCAATGATATCATATAAATTTTGACTTAGTTGATTATCTCAAAATCACTAAAAGTCTAGATTTGTAGGAGGCCACTTTCTATTTTCTCCATTTTGGTCGATGAAAGTTAAAAAACTAAGATCATCAATTCGTCGATTAGATCTCGATTTAAACGAGACCGACTTATTTTTTTAATTCCGATTCTATTTTGGTCGATGAAAGTTAAAAATCTAAGATTATCGATTTGACGATTAAATCTTGATTTAAACGAGACCAGATTTATTTTTCTTTCCGGCTTTATTTTGGTCGATGAAAGTCAAATATCAAAATTATCAATTTACCGATTTAAATTTTGATTAGGACGAGATCAACTTGATTTTTATTTCATAATCTTTATTTAGGCCGATGATGTTACACAAATCTCGATTTTGATCATTTCAAATCAATAAAGTCTTGATACGTGTGAGGCCGCTTTTTATTTATTTTTTTTTGGTCAATGAAAGTAAAAAATATAAGATTGTCGATTTCTCGATTAAATCTTGATTTAGACAAGACCGATTTTTCATTTCGATTCCACTTACTTTATGTTGGTCGATGATATAACAAACCTCTTGGTTTGGTTGATTTCATTGAGTTGACAAAACTTGGATCAACAAGAGACCACTTTCTTTTATTTCAGTTTCCTTATTAGTTAGTCGATGAAAGTCAAGAATCATTGATTATCGATTTCTCGATTAAATCATGATTAAGACGAGACTATTTCATTTTATTTCATCTTATATTTAATCATTGTCTAACATGTTTAATTCTCACTTTGCATTTGATATCATGATTTTATCTTATCTCATTATCTTATTCATGTCTATTTTGCATCATCATACTTGGATTATTAACTTGTTATCTTGTTAGTAACTTATAACTGTTTTCTTTCCCCCTATTCCAAAGGAAGGAGAAATACATTGACTTTCAAAGTCACTTGCCCCCACCTTAACATTAGTAACCTCTTAGGAGAAACTTCATTTCTTGGCCTCATCAGAGCCATAGAAATCACAACTAGCTTTAGGAGAGAGTTCATTAACTCTTAGTGATATTCATCATAATGAATCATCACTTTTCCCCTCCTATTTAAAACTTCAACATAGGTCCATTTTAATTAGATTTAGAGAGTTCTTAAACTCTACAATGAGCTCGTACTCATTTCCCCTCTGAATATTGACCATAGTCAACAGTTTAGTATAAGTAGAACTACGCATACTCTGATTCTATTCCCGAGGATACGTAGGCGCAAGGTGCGATGCTTTGTCGAGTATACTTAGATACTAACCCCTAGGGTTTCAACCTTTAGCATAGAACCTTTTAGCAAACATAAGATAACATTAACAAGAGGTTCCCGTAGAGTACTACGGACGTTTAGGGTGCTAATACCTTCCCTAGGCGTAACCAACCCCCGAACCTTAGATCTTTCCCCTTAGGTTTTTTTAACGATCTTGAACCTTTCCTTTGGATAAATCAAAGTCGGTTGTAAAAGAAATATGATGCAAATTAATTAATAATTTGTTATCCGATTTTCACCGCAACAGAAATGGTGACTTCACTGGGGAAGTTAGACCTATTGCTGGTCCTTTTCCTAAGAGGGTTAAGCCTATCTTGTTTTATGTTATTCATGTTTGCTTATCTACGTGTATGATTGCCTGTATGTTATATCTGCTTGTATGCTTGTATATCTGTTCTATGTTTGATATTATCCTGTTTGGTTTGGGTTGACATGATATCAATGAGTGAGATAAGTCCTAACCCGGACTTGAGAGAACACATATGTTTAGGAACCGTGGACATAGTCAAGGGAACTTAGAGGGAGAAATCCCAAAGGAGGGAACTTGAAATCCACACTCAGTTGAGGCCCTCTCGTAAGTGGTATATGTTGAACGAGAAATCGTGAATGCGTTACTACTTTCGACCTAGGAGCCAGAGATACTGATGACCTTTAGTTACCCTTTTACCCCACTTGGCCTATTTAGGATGTAGTGCGATGACTGTGAGGGAGCAATCCCAAATGGTTGCTATGCGATACTACACTCAGACGAGATTCTCTTGAGAATTTTATCGATCACCAAGCAATTAGAAAGTCGATAAAATCCGAAAGATGGGTTGTCGACTCTGGGAACTTTTTAGAACCTTGTCTTGCAGCTGAAAACCAGTAGTACATACCTATTGGGATGGGTAGACCATGGCTCCATTCATGAGACCTATGAACCTAGGGTTTGTTTGTTTTATGTGCATATGTTTGTGCTCGTATGCTTTGTGTATCTCTACATTCAAGCATCCTTAGCCCTTTAGTTTCGAGGAACTCAAATGTTTGTTTCCTTTTCAAAAAATCAATACAGATCAGAGATTTTAAAAAACAAAAACTCTTCAATTTTCCAAAAAGTTTGCAACTCGCCTTTGAGTTCCTTGAAACCATGTGCATTTCCTCTATGTCTTCGTCTTATGTCGTCGTTTTCCCTTCAGAGTCGTCTTTGAACCGTCACCCGAGCCAAACTCGACAAAGGATGTCTAAACAATACGGTGAAATGGACAGAGTCAACAATGAATTGAGTGAGCTCCGAGGAGCAATGGGGCAGATTCTGGAAGCAATTTAAGTTATGAGTGCAAGGATGGACACACAAGCGACGGTGGTCTCAGAGATTATCACTACAACTGTAGAACCTCCCGTCACTATTGTGAACCCCACCTTGGGTATGCCTTTTAACTTTATACGTGCTCCGGCCGTCACTTCTACTCAACAAGCTGTTCCCTTGGTTAATGAGGCTTTTCAAGGTATTCATACCTTCACTCCAGCAACAGTGCAAGCTCAGGTGCGCCTAATTTTTCAGAGCCCACATCCGGTTTATGATCATGTCAATATTTCTGAAGAAGGGGATAATCGACATGAAAGGTTGGAGGAAAGTGTAGAGGCAATGCGGGGGAAATTGGAAGCAATGGAAAGGAGCAATGTATCTAATACTAATGTTAAAGACATGTGCTTAGTCTCAGGCTTGGTAATTCCACCCAAGTTCAAACTACCCAATTTTGACCTATACTCTGGTGCGACCTGTCCTAAGTCGTATTTGGTCATGTATTACAGACGAATGGCTGCATTTATGGATAATGATAAGTTGATGATCCACTGCTTCCAAGATAGTCTGAAAGGAGCTGCTGCAAAGTGGTATTTGACTTTGGACCAATCTAGGATCCGATGCTTTCAAGACGTATCTGATGCTTTTGTAAAGCATTATAGATATAACATGGACCTCGCGCCAGATCGCAGGCCATTATTGAGCATGTCTCAGAGTGATACTGAGTCTTTTAGAGAGTATGCACAAAGATGGAGAGAGCTGGCTTCACAGGTAGAGCCACCTTTATCTGAAAAAGAGTTAACTGATTGGTTTGTCGACACGTTGAGACCAAAATTCTATGAAAGGATGATCAGTAGCGTGTCTGCTAGTTTTTCCGATTTTGTAGCTGTAGGGGTTAAAGTAGAGCTTGGTCTGAAGAGCGGGAAAATGACCAAGAGAGCTGGTAGTTCGAGCCACGATGCCAAGATATCCTTCAAAAGAGAAGGAGATACCAATGTGGTGATGACAAACAAAAAGAGTAAGAATCAGTACTGGAAACGTCAACAGCAACAACAGTGCTATTCTATTCAGCAACCTTATGTGGCCACCATCGCGCCAACATTCAACCATCAAGCTTCTGTTTATCAGCCGGTTCCTCAACCACTAGTGTATCAACGAGCGCCCAACGCTCCTGCTTATTGCCAACGGACTCAAGTTCCTCGTCAGAACATTCTAGGAAAAAGAAAGGGTGAAAGGCCTCCGATTCCTACCATTCCAATGACGTACACATCATTGTATCCTGTTTTGATGCAACAAGGATTAATAACTACGAGGTCATCAGGCCCACCTCCTGACCCGCTTCCACCTTCTTACAATCCCAATGCTCATTGTGCATTCCATGAAGGTGCACCAGGCCATAATTTAGAAGGTTTTTTTTCTTTGAAGCATATGGTGAAGGACTTAGTGGAGAGAAACATTTTGTCTTTCGACGGCTCACAGCCTAATATCAAGAACAATCCTTACCCGCTCACGAGATAAGTAAAGGATGAATCAAGACAAAGAGGGATTAGGTGCCTGTGTTTGAGCTCCTCTTTGATTTTTTGTATTTGATTCCCTAAAGGCTGCAATCTTTTGGCTGTTTCAGCAAATTTATCGTATTTCCTTTGTACTTTGAATTTGTATTTGCTTATAAGCTTTGTTGTGCTTTCAAATTGGCAAGGTTAATGAAATGTTTGTGCATCTTTTAGATTAAATCCATTCGTTTCACTCATTTACGGTTATTTTCAAAAAAATATTTACCTTGTGTTTACTCCCTTTATTCAACTGTTTGTTAAAGCAAAGATTAGGGAGGATGATGAAAACCTCATGTTTATAATTGTTGTGGTATGCCTTCAAATTAACCTCGCCGAGGATGTAAGGCATTGTTTCAATTCATCCTTTACCCTTTCGAGCCTAGAAGTAGGAGTTTTCTTTCTTTACACAAAAACCCTTAAATCTCAACCTTGGGGGCAGGGTAGTTCTCAGTTTAACTTGGTTATGCATTCAAACACGAGCGTTTCACATAAAGCGCCAGTCAGCTTTCAAATTAAGTGACTTCCTATTTTTGGAGATTTGAACGTATATCTTGAGCTAACTGAGCATAGGATTTGAGCCTTTATCTTTTGTTTCATAAACCATGAACCATACCACATTACAACCCTTAAAAGACCTAATTGAGGTAAGGTTGTTTTGAAAAGCATACTACAGCAAGGTTGATTAACCTGACTCCTAATAATATTTGTATTTTGCGTGTGTTGATCACTTCCAATGACTTGATTCACCTTGTTTTTTATTTAATCACTCCACTGTGTGCGTTTTCATCAATAAAAAAACTTTGTTTTCAAAAGCTTGCATGAATATCGCATTGAAATTGCCAATTTTTTTATGAACGATATTTGTTTGCAAAAACAATTCAATATCAAAGGAATCCCAACAAATACAGCCAGCTAGGGGATTCAACTTGATAAAGGAAGCTCAGTCAGGGGAAACCAAGCGGAAGGATTTGCCAATCTACCGAATCAGGGGCAGAACTCGTCAAGTTCAAAATACTGGGACAAGCCTTCTCCAGGTCAGCTTATGACAAATATGGACTCCAGTAACCCATCAGCAGGGGCAAGTTTTGTTCCCTTGTCGTTTCTACTACAGTTTGAGTATTACGAATACAGTTGAACTGGGGCAATCATGTCTAAGTTCATTTCTTTTCAAAAGTTTGAAGACATTGAAGTATCTGGAATATCAATTCTTCTGTAAAATACTTTTGATGACTTACCCTCACCTATCAGTTAATCAGAGGCAGTCAAGTCGAGAATCGGTAAATCTCTAAGAGGCCAATTAGGCTGGGACATCTCTTTCACAAAAATCAATCTAAAGCAAGTTCAAGGACCTTGTTGTGTGAATACAGTTAATCTGGGGCAGTTACGCCGAGATCTCCCCAAGAGTTTGAAGATATTGAAACACCTTGTATGCCAATTCTTCTATAAAATCCTCTCGTTATCGTCTTCTGATGGACCATATAGCCTGGGGCAGATAAGACTTGAAGATGATTATTACGTCAGTAGGATACAGAACTACTTTGTTCTTGTGATATCCTTTGATAGCTCCCCAATGAGCTATTACTTCAGCTAATCTTGACAAATCTCCATGGATTCTCTACCAAAAAAGAAATCAAACTCATGATGGCAATCCTCATGATGTTATACCTTAAGTGGAATACTCTTTTCACCAGTGAAGTTGTTGATTCTGCTTCATCACCAGTTTTGGTCCAATCTGTTGAGTTTGGCTGGGTATCCTTGTCGAGATGTTTATTTCATCTCCTGTTTCGCCTTTTGTCTGTTTCGTCAGCATGAGCATAAGCATGGCATTAGCACTCATATGTGTAGCATTTTAGCATTTCTGTTTCTTTTTCTGGTGTTTTCTTGTTTTGGCTCACTTTGGCGGTTATCTCCCCAAGATACTGGGTTTGTCTATTCTCTCCAATAGAGTTGTCAACCCTTAGGCATAAAGTGCCCATCCTTTTCCGAATTCCCCACAGAGTTTTATCCTCGTGGATGATGGTTGTTTTAGTTATCTTTTCCACATTTTGGATAAGATAAATTCCCATTTGAGCTCATTCCTCAATTGGAGTCTTGTTTGACCGTTTCTTTCTAGCTTGTTCCTAGATTGAACTTTGGTCCCTGGCAGGTGTGGTTTTTTAACCTATCTTTGAACGTGCATTTATTTTGCACCGTTTCTCGCAAGAAGCATCTCTCACAGATCCTCATTGAAGGCATCATTATTTCTCCAACATTATTGTGATATCAACATATCTTTGAAGTAGCAATCTCTTGAAGAAGCTTGGCAGTCTCTTATAAGCAGCTTATCTATCTTTGGTACTATTCGACCTCTTCGCAACCGTAATTGGGTATTCCCCAAGAAGCCTTATCTTCAGTTATGCAACCCCGGTACTAACCTTCCAGATTCTATACCTTTATTGGGGCCCATTTTTTGGTTCAATCTCCAATAAGGGTCTTCTTTTTCCAAAGTGCCAACTGGTCATGCTTGAACCTGTTGTTCCATCACTTTGGATGTCTTTTCCCAGTGAAGACTGTTTTTCGGTTCAACCTTCATTGCGGATTCTTTCTAGAATGTCATCCAGTCGCGTTTAGCCTTGATGATCAATCATTCTAGATACTTTATTGGGGCCCATTTTTTGGTTCAATCTCCAATAAGGTTACTTCTAAAAGTGCCAACCGGTCATACTTGAACTTGTTGTTCCATCACTTTAGAGGTTACTTCTAAAGCGCCAACCGGTCATACTTGAACCTGTTGTTCCATCACTTTAGAGGTGTTTCTAGGATGTCATTTAGTCACGTTAGACTTGATGATCAATCATCCTAGATACTTTATTGGGGCCCATTTCTTGGTTTTATCTCCAATAAGGTTCTTCTTTTTCCAAAGCACCAACCGGTCATACTTGAACCTGTTGTTCCATCACTTTGGATGTCTTTTCCCAGTGAAGACCGTTTTTCGGTTCAATCTTCATTGCGGGTCCTTTCTAGAATGTCATCTAATTGCGTTTAGCCTTGATGATCAATCATTCTAGATACCTTTATTGGAGCCCATTTCTTGGTTATATCTCCAATGAGGTTACCTTTCTGGCTCCTACCGGTTTTCCTTCATGAAGCAGATTATGTGTTATCTCAACCAACTCTTATTTGAGTACCAGAGTCTATTCTTGACTCATTAACCATGTTCCCATTTAAACCCCAGCTCCTTATGAAAGAGTCCCCAGAGAAGTCAGCTGTTAGACGACGGAATTCTTAGTCACTAGATTTGTTATTGGTCTTTGAATACAATAACTTCGTCATTTTCATCTGATTCTTGGAAGCGGAAAAGTTTTAAGAAAACACAAAGATGAACTAAGTTTTACTCTAGTATCAAGATGTTTTATGGAATCAAGTTGGTATAGGAAGAATTAGCAGTACTGTATCTTTGGCTTGGATTTGCCATCTCCAGTGAAAAGAAGATTGCCCCGGTTATCCTTGATGTTTGGGTTTCAGGGTGTTGGCTTGTGTTACCCTTTCTTCTTTCCTGTTTTGCGTCGTTCGCATCGTTTCTAGCATATAACTAAGCATATGCATCATACCCTAGCATCTGTGCATCCTTGTGCTCTGTTTTGCTTGTGGTCTTTTGTTGGTGCCTGTATTTATTTCCCCAGTGAAGTAAAGACATTCCCGGTTTGCCTTGTGTCGTGCTTGTTCGGTCTTAACCTTTGCGCGCCAGATTGGAATCTTTAAACCTTTTACTGTTCCCCGAGAAGTTTAACATTAAAGTTTTTTAAAACTGTTCTTGTTTGAATCATGTCAAACTTGAACTTGGACTTTGTTTGAATCGTGTTAAGCATTGTCTTCTTGTTTTAAAACTTGTTCCTATTTGAATCATGTCAAACCTGAACAGAGTCTTTGTTCGAATCGTGTCGGACACTGCCTCTTGTTTTAAATCTGTTCTCGTTTGAATCGTGTCAAACTTGAACTTGGACCTTGCTTGAATCGTGTCAAGCATTGTCTTTTTGTTTTAAAACTTGTTCTTGTTTGAATCGTGTCAAACCTGAACCAAGTCTTTGTTCGAATCATGTCGGACACTGCCTCTTATTTTAAAACTGTTCTCGTTTGAATCGTGTCAAACTTGAACTTGGACTTTGCTTGAATCATGTCAAGCACTGTCTTCTCGTTTTAAAACCGTTTTTGTTCGAATCGTGTCGGACATTGAACCCTTACCTTGGATTTTTGAAAACTTGCTTTAAGCTAAGCTTTTTCTTGGAACAATTTTTCTTCAACCCTTATAAGACTCCTAGTTGGTGCGCAGGGTTTGTCTCTGTCTTTCTGGCTTTTCTTGAAGATCCCATTTTGAACTCTTCAATATAAGATCCCCAGGAAGTCTTTGTTTGGTTGTCTATCTTTTTGACTGATCCCTAGTGATCAGGTTCTTCTTTCTGGTTTCATGCCCAGGAAGAACGTGGGTTTGTTTTGTCCCCAGTAGTCTATCTCCCCAGACCTTTTCCCTGGTGAAGATTGTTTGTGGTCTTTTCCCCAGTGTTTCTTTGGAGTCTCCCCGGTGGGTCTCTTTTGTTGGTTAGCCTGTATCCCTAGTGAGGTGTTTCTCATGGATACTAACCTTCGTCCTTCCCCCAAGTGAAGCTCTTTGGTCCTTTTGCTTCCTGTTTCCCCCTTGGTGTCTTGTTGTGTCTGCATTTTCTTGCATCTTCTTGGCATCATGTTTGTTGCATTGCAGGTGTGTGCATCTGAGGGTAAAATTTTCGGTTATCTGTATTTAAATATCTTTCACTGTTGATTACATGAGGATCTTCATCTCTCATGTCATCAGGTGAAGATATTTAAATAGGGGCAACTGTTGCACCCCAAATTTTACCCTCATTTTTCTGCTAGTTGTTGTTTTATTATCTTTCTCTATCTTTTAATGTAATAATTATCTTAGCTTTTTATTTGTTTTTATGTTAGTTTAATTTCAAATATGTCCTATTTTATTTCATTTATCTTTAAGTTGTTTTATTTTTATTAATTTAGTTTTTTCTAACTAATTTTAATTTAGAGTATTTAATTAGTTTATTATTAGTTTATTAATCATATTAGTATTTCAAATTAAGAGAAGAAACTATTTCATTTCCATCCCTCACTTATTTTTCCAACGTGTGCAATTTACATTTCACAATTGGACATTTCATTAACCATCAACCAATGAAGACCAAGTTGCCTTGTTTGAATTTTCAACTATTGACTTTGGCCAATGATGGAGTGACATGTGGCGTGTGAAGGAGAAAAACAACCAAAGTTTTGTCTTCCCCTTCGCCACGTATCTGTTTGCAGAAGAGGAAATTCCAACTGGTCCTTAACTTATTTCAAATGTTCATCAACCTTGACGCGGATCCCCCACCCTACTACTTCCTCTGCTCAACCATACGAAGATTGTCGTAACGTTAACCTGCACTTGAAAATGACTACACAGCAACGGTCGAAATTCAAAATGAAATGTAAGAACAAGTTTTCTTTTTAAAAGAGGGATAGCAGAAGAGAAAGGGGAGAGCGATCTTCTCTCTGTTTTCGCAAAAACCTCACCACGATACAATACCGAAAACCAGAAATTTACTTCCCTTGAATCCTCTTCACCAACGACCTTTTTCTGAACAACCTTCAACCTGGAAAAACGGAACCTTCAACCCCAACTTCCTCCGCCTTTGCTTCAACACAACCTCAACTCACAAACCTCCATTCAACCACTTCCAAAACACCCTCGCCGGAACCCCATCACCACTTCCATCAACACGCCCGTCTTCAACTCTTCTTCTACATCAACATAAAACTAGTTCAGAAAACCACAAATCGCCCGTCATCAATCGAAAACCCCCAAACCCAGAAATTAAACCGAGAAATGTAGAAGAAGAAGGAGTCGAACTCACGAAATACACACCCCACAACACTGATCCGCGGCAGCAACAAACCACCTTGTTCCCTCTTTGATCCACACTAGGCGTCATCTGTTCAACCACTCTTCTCACAACACCAGATTTTGAATCAAAACAATAACATTTCACTCATTTCTTTCCACAATCACCCTCAACCTTAAATAATCTTTTTTCCCACCGTCGTTTTCTGCTCCATCATGAACGATAACGCTTAACATCAATTCACAACCTTTTCCCACAAAATCATAACATACAATAACTGAAACAGAGGTGGAAACGGAGAGAATAGAAGGTGAGGAGCACGACGAAGGAAGCACAGAGTGAGATTGAGATGAGATCAAGAGAGGACTGTGAGAGAGGAAAAGAAAGGTTACGAAAAAGGCTCATGGTCCTTAGATCTTTCCGTTTCTCTGTTGTTTTTCTACATATGGCTATGTTTTACTCTCCAATTTAATTTTTCATTCTACTCGTGGCCGTTTTGTCCTTCTTTTAGGGTTATTAGTAGTAAGCTTATTAATTGGGTCAACCGACCCATCTGGTCAAACCAACCTCTCCTAGATGTTCTTCAACCTGGGCCGATGTGTCCATGTAGTTATAAGAGCCCAAGTGATTCCATCCTTTTCAAACACCCCAAAAATCCAGCGCCCCCTCTTTTCCCTTTTTAGGTTTTAGATCAATTTATTTTGTTTAAAGCTTTAAAAAGAAACATTCTATTTTCTAAAATTTTTAGGTTCTAAAATGTTTTTCTTAATAAATTTAATTTCCATTTTGATTTTATTTTTGATTTCCTATTTTTGGGGCCAATGATATGTAAAAAATCATGACTTGGTGATTTATTTCAAACACCAAATGTCTTGATTTATATAAGGCCATTTGTTTTTTGGTTGGTCAATGAAATCCTAATGTAAGATTATCGATTTCTCGATTAATTCTTAATTTAGACGAGACCACCTTATTTCCATTTCATTGCATTTCGTTTATTTTGGCCAATGATATCATATAAATTTTGACTTAGTTGATTATCTCAAAATCACTAAAAGTCTAGATTTGTAGGAGGCCACTTTCTATTTTCTCCATTTTGGTCGATGAAAGTTAAAAATCTAAGATCATCGATTCGTGGATTAGATCTCGATTTAAACGAGACCGACTTGTTTTTTTTTATTCCGATTCTATTTTGATTGATGAAAGTTAAAAATCTAAGATTATCGATTTGACGATTAAATCTTGATTTAAACGAGACCAGATTTATTTTTCTTTCCGGCTTTATTTTGGTCGATGAAAGTCAAATATCAAAATTATCGATTTACCGATTTAAATTTTGATTAGGACAAGATCAACTTGATTTTTATTTCATAATATTTATTTAGGCCGATGACGTTACACAAATCTCGATTTTGATTATTTCAAATAAATAAAGTCTTGATACGTGTGAGGCCGCTTTTTATTTATTTATTTTGGTCAATGAAAGTAAAAAATATAAGATTATCGATTTATCGATTAAATCTTGATTTAGACGAGACCGATTTTTCATTTCGATTCCACTTACTTTATGATGGTTGATGATATAACAAACTTTTTGGTTTGGTTGATTTCATTGAGTTGACAAAACTTGGATCAACAAGAGACCACTTTCTTTTATTTCAGTTTCCTTATTATTTAGTTGATGAAAGTCAAGAA
The DNA here is from genome assembly GCA_022829125.1 of Lathyrus tuberosus. Classification (NCBI taxonomy): domain Eukaryota; kingdom Viridiplantae; phylum Streptophyta; class Magnoliopsida; order Fabales; family Fabaceae; genus Lathyrus; species Lathyrus tuberosus. The sequence goes on along the minus strand of JALAZF010000048.1, from coordinate 4,475,717 downwards.
TCATTGATTATCGATTTCTCGATTAAATCATGATTAAGATGAGACTATTTCATTTTATTTCATCTTATATTTAATCATTGTCTAACATGTTTAATTCTCACTTTGCATTTGATATCATGATTTTATCTTATCTCATTATCTTATTCATGTCTATTTTGCATCATCATACTTGGATTATTAACTTGTTATCTTGTTAGTAACTTATAATTGTTTTCTTTCCCCCTATTCCAAAGGAAGGAGAAATGCATTGACTTTCAAAGTCATTTGCGCCCACCTTAACCTTAGTAACCTCTTAGGAGAAACTTCATTTCTTGGCCTCATCAGAGCCATAGAAATCACAACTAGCTTTAGGAGAGAGTTCCTTAACTCTTAGTGATATTCATCATAATGAATCATCACTTTTCCACTCCTAATTAAAACTTCAACATAGGTCCATTTTAATTAGATTTAGAGAGTTCTTAAACTCTACAATGAGCTCGTACTCATTTCCCCTCTGAATATTGACCATAGTCAACAGTTCAGTAGAAGTAGAACTACGCATACTCCGATTCTATTCCCGAGGATACGTAGGCGCAAGTTGCGATGCTTTGTCGAGTATACTTAGATACTAACCCCTAGGGTTTCAACCTTTAGCATAGAACCTTTTAGCAAACATAAGATAACATTAACAAGAGGTTCCCGTAGAGTACTACGGACGTTTAGGGTGCTAATACCTTCCCTAGGTGTAACCAACCCCCGAACCTTAGATGTTTCCCCTTAGGTTTTTCTAACGATCTTGAACCTTTCCTTTGGATAAATCAAAGTCGGTTGTAAAAGAAATATGATGCAAATTAATTAATAATTTGTTATCCGATTTTCACCGCAACACTTCCGTAGTTCAGAGAACTAAGACAGAAAAACACAAAAAAGGACGAAAAGTGGTGTTAAAACCAAGAGCAAAAGAAGGTAAAAGGTAGATCCGCTGGGGATAACAAAGAGGATTGGTGTCGAAACCAAGAAATAACAAATGAAGAAAGATGATAGAAAAGACTCCACTAGGGAGGTAAGAGAACAAAGCGACAATGCTAGGGACCAGAGGGTAGTGACCCTACCGGGGATCTAAAGGATAAAATCTCGGTATATTAACTGACTGGAAGTGGTTAACCAGAGAGGAAAGGAGATAAAACTCAGATGGGAAAAAGAGAACTCTACTGGGGAAACCCGAGCAAAAAGGGGTGACCGCGCTGGGAAAAACGAAAAAGAATGGTGTCAAAACCAAGAGAAACAGGATTCGTTATGTTAACTGACTGGTAGTGATTAACCGAAGAAAAAGAGATAACCACTCTGGAGGGGATAAAAAACTTGGTGTCAACAGACAGGTTATGATGAACCAAACAAGAAGAGAGTATTGAACCAAGAGAAGGTGTTTGATTCTTGAAAGGGTTTCGGTATCTTAACTGATAAATAGTGGTTAACCGAGGAAAGAGAAGTTTGCAACTTTGTGGGGAGAAAGGTTTTAACAGATAAACTGAGATCAACCAAAAGAACGGGTGTAGAACCAAGCGAAGGTTGTGACCCAAAGGGGATGTCGATACTGACTGAACAAACAGTATTTGATTAACAAAAAGGGTATTGAACCAAAAGAGGTTGCCAACCGCTGAGGAATCGGTGTTAACAGAGAAACTGTGATTAACCGAAAAGAAACGAGTGATTAACCAAGAGAAGGTGATTAACTCAAAAGGGGTTCAGTGTTTTAACAGAATGGCTGTGGTTAACTGAGAAGACGTGAAAATTGATGTTTTAACTGACAGGCAGTGGTTAACCAAACAAAGGGAGAAGAAATAAGAGAAGGTTGCGAACCCCTGGGAATGTGGTTTTAACAGTAAGATTGTGTTTAACCAAAAAAGAAACTCTTCTTGGGGAAGCAAAAGCAATGATTGACCATAAGAAAAGAAAGTAGGGTATTGAAACAAAGAGAGTTTGTTGACCCAAAGACGATGATCTTAACCGAGAAGGTAAGGATTGATCAAAAGAGATTGCAAGAGATAAGAGTGATCAAGGATAGACTCAACTGGAGAATGAGATACACTACCGCCTGAGGATAGAGGCGACTAAGCCAGGCACAGGGTCATTCGTCCCCTACCTGAAGTAGTCAGAATGAGAGTAGGAATTCTCCATTCTCATTCCTTCTCTAACACACAGGGTGTAGTGCAGAAGTTGAAACAGACAGCGTAACAGCTCCAAGTTGTACAGTGCTCCAGGGTTGTGCGATGCGCGAATCTTTGACTCAGCAGGGGATCGAGAGAGAAAGCTCTAAAGGAAGTCTAAAGAAAAGTGCCAAAGGGAAGATTAATAATCGAAACAAAGTTTCGATTAATTAATCAAAAGGGAGGAATATGCTAGTAATTTTCCAAATGAATGAAAAATTATTAAAGCAAAAGGGTGCATTATTGATTATACAAGATTAAGCTTGTTCACGAAAAAACAAACTTAATGTAAGAAGGTGCAAAACAGTACCAAATGACATTTTAGAATGCAACACAAATCATGTCATTATGTGAGAAAATTTGTGCAAGAATGGTCATGTGTATACAATGTTAATAATATGAACAAATTGAATAATCGAAAGCGTGCGTCGAAAGTTCATGTATATGCTTCAAACAGAAGTTAAATGTTACTTAAAACATCCCTTCAAACCAAGCATATATTCCATGGAAGTTAGAGGGAGAGAGCATGGCAAACAAGCTTGAAAAAAATACCAAAATGGCACTCTGTTGCAGTGGTAACCGGTTACTCTAAAGTGGGTAACCGGTTACTTGCTTGGGAAAAGCAAATCTGGTGAAATTTGTGCAGGGTAACTGGTTACCTTATATTGAGTAACCGGTTACTCAGTTGAAAAAGGCAGCGCTGAAGCAAATTTTGTGAAGAGTAACCGGTTACTCTATATTACGTAACCGGTTACCACTGTAACAGTGGCAAAAACAGCTTTTGAAAAATCACTTAAAGCGTCCAAATCACTTGTTTAAATTACCACATGCTAGGGTATGAATTACTGCACAAAAATCCATCTTGAAAACATCAAATAAGTAGTGATGGAATCAATTAACACATCTAAATCATGGTTCAAACAATGCAAAATCAAATCACACATAAAAAGGCATCGAAACTACATTACGAATGATACGAAAAACGTTCGAACAGTAAAATGAGTGAGATCTACCAACCTACAAGCCGGAGTTTTGGCTTGGTAATTGTTGCAAAGAGATCTTGGTGTAGATAATAAAAAAAAGCCAGAGGAATCTTCAATTATAGCCGAATCGTATCGAAACCGAGCAAATTGCGACGAAACTCAGAAATACGAATTCGAACCGTAGAATCTTGAAGCAAACACTTGAGATGAATCCAAAAGCTAATAGAACTCTAGAAACTCAAGTATAATAGCAAGATGATGAAGGTTAAGCTCAAGAAATAATCACTTTCAATGAGAAAAGGGATTATTCTTCAATGGTGAAGAGCTATAGTGAGGTTTGGGAAAAAAATGTAGATGAAGATGAAGAAGTTGCCGAAAATTCAGAGAGAATGTGAGAGAATTGAGAGTGAAGTGTGAGAAATATGTGTGAAATGGTTGAGAGATTGTGGATCCTTGAAAAAGTGAATGAAAGCTTGTTTATATAGAGTTTTGGTTAGGAGTTGCTAGATTTGGAATATGCTTTGGGATTAGCTTGGGAGTTAGGCTAGGACAATGTAGAATCAATGTAGAATCAAAGACCAAAGAGTGTGCACAGTTGCTGTCCCAAAAATGCAGCAGAAACTGCAACTTTACACTGAGTAACCGGTTACGCCTATATTGAGTAACTGGTTACTCTAGGCAAAAATTGCCTAGATGGCTTAGGAACAAGTGTTGAATCCCCGGTTTCGGTTTTCCACCTCTTGTTTTGATGAATAGGCATGGATACCCTTGTTTTGTGCTTGTTTTGATGATGTGATGACCTTGTGAAGATTCGATTAATCGAGCTTAAAACTTGAAAACCCTGCAACAAGAAACACATAGAGAAAAGTGTGAATACGTATGCCGACGATGCGAATGCACATGCTCATGCAAAAAGCAAAAGGGGGAGGTCAAATTTCGGGTTACGACAAGGTAAATACTCAACAATATTTGAGAGGATTAGGTAAATCCAAATTGTGGTGATGGCTTGAACAATGATGTGAAGTATTTGACAGATGCCCCTATTTAATCTTCTTGGACGTGAATATATGAATAATGAAAATATTCAGACTTTCAAGGTAAAAGAGGATTAAATATCAGAATACCCAAAATTTTGACTGTGGATGATACGATAACTTGAATGGTAGAAAATTCCCGATTTGCTTATCCATTATCTTTTACTAAGTAATCCTACTTAGAAAAGGGTAAAAACTTCCCCTCGATCCTGGTCTTCAGCCATGGAACTGGTCTCAGTTTCTTTTGAAATAAACCTCCTCTCGATCCTGGTCTTCAACCATGGAACTAGTCTTAGTTCTTCTGAAATAAACCTCCCCTCGATCCTGGTCTTGAGCCATGGAACTGGTCTTAGTTTCTTCTGAAATAAACCTCCCTTCGATCCTGGTCTTGAGCCATGGATCTGGTCTCAGTTTCTTCTTGTCGAGTTCTTCTCTAGACAAGGAATTATTTTTGTGATGTAATTTGGTTTTGAGGTGTTGATGACTTCCTTGAAAGTAGGACAAACTTCTCAGGGAGAGACTACCATTTGTCGACTTATTGGGATTTATAGGGTAAAGACAAACTTCTTTGTTTGCCGATCAGTAGAAATTTCTTAGGGGATATGATGTCCATATCGCCAAGAGTCTTTTGTTGAGAAGCTTCCGCGGGGTGTTTTCCTTAATCTGGGAAAGCAAAATATCATCTTCAATGGTGAAGAGTGAAGTTCCAAAGGTGTATAACCAAATGTCTTCTTGCCTCTCAGAGGTTCAAGTTATCAAAGTGGTCGAGGACTGATTTCAATCCAAAAATAAACCGGAGAGAGATTATTTAGATGAGACATTTCCTGATGAGGAAAGAACGCAAACTAGTATTTTATCCTATCCAAGTGTGGAAAGTAAAATATTAAACGATGATCAAACTCAGTGGGGATTTTAGAAAGAAGATTACCTTTCTTCCTAAAATCGACAACTCTAATGGAGAGAGGACATTTATCACTTGGGAATAGATATGACCAAAGTGATTGAAAATATGAAATGCAAAATGAATATGAACATGAATCAATTATGCATGATGTATGTATGAAATGCGTATGCTGACAAAACAGACATGACATACGGATTGGTGATGAGCACAATTGGATACTCGACCACTTTGGGGGGATAAAAAGTATTGCTGATCTATTGAGGGAACAAATTCCTGCTACTGAATTTTCATATTCTTGGCAATAACAAAATGCGACTCCTGGGGAGTGATAGGTGGAATACTCCATCTTATCAATCTGATGTAATTGATCCTCCACTCGGGATATACTGATCACAAGGAACATTTTGATTCTGCATTTTGAAGTTTGATTTCTTTCGGAGAAGCTGTCGACGTTCCTTCTTGTGTTCATTAATCAAAAGGAAATTGCCATCTTTATTTTAAAAGCAGAAGTAAATTTGAAATTTCTGTTTTTTTAAAAACAAAAGTAAATTCATTTTTGTGTTTCAAGAATGTTAATCATATCAAAATGTCATTTTGCAAAGCAGAATAATTGAGAATTGCAAACAAAGGGCACAAGGGCTAAAATTTTCATTGATAGAATGGTAATCAGCCAAATGCATGATCCCATGGAGCATTACAAATTTTAGAAAATGGTAATTTAAAGGGAAAAGGCTAAATTGAAACATAACGACCACTATCCTTCCACCAACTTTGAATTCTGAGTATTTCTGAGCTTCTGCTGAAGGTGACTTCTGATTGAGGATTTCTTGACAGATGACATTATTTCTGATGATCCAATCTTAGTAGGATGCAGTTACTTGCCATAAATCCCTAACTTTTGCCAAGATTGCCCCTTTTTTAGGTTTTTTAATCTATTGGGATATTTATTTTCTGTTTATGTCTCAAATTTTTGCTTGGACCGCCCTTTCGGGTTTTCAGTCCACCGAGACGCTTTTTTTTATTTAGGCGAAGTATTTCTTGACTATAATAACATTTGTGGGATAGGTAAACTCTTATCCATCCATGGTTGCGAGTATCAAGGCACCGCCTGAGAAGGCTTTCTTAACAACATAGGGGCCATCGTAATTTGGAGTCCATTTGCCCTTGGAATCAGTGAGAAATGATTGGATCTTTTTGAGCACGAGATCGCATTTTCTGAATACCCGAGGTCGGACCTTTTTGTCGAATGCTTTCTTCATTCTCTGCTGATATAACTGACCATGGCATAAAGCCGTCATTCTTTTTTCTTCAATTAGGTTCAATTTATCGTATCTGCTTTGACACCATTCAGCTTCCGTTAGCTTGGCTTTCATCAAGATTCTTATTGATGGTATCTCTACTTCTATGGGGAGCACTGCCTCCATGCCTTATACTATAGAGAAAGGGGTTTCCCCTGTTGAAGTGCAGATGGATGTGCGATAATTGTGTGTCGCTACTCGAAAAATAGTCGACCGGAGGCGAAAGAGGAAGAAACAGAAGAGTCACCATCGAACTTTATTTATCCCATGAGGGGAAGGGAAAACATCGAGAAAACCCAAGGAAGAGAAGGATAAGGTGGTCTCGCAACCAAATTATGGGTTCGGAAGTCGGTTATGCAAGGGGAAGGTGTTAGCACCCCTCACATCCATCGTACTCAATGGGAACCATTCGTTTGTCTTATGTCTAAGGATGTTTGCTAAGGAATTGCTTTCTAAAAGTGCTCTAAGAAGGGAGAGAGAGAAGGGTAAGAAACAAAGAACGTGAAAGAAAATAAGATAGAAGAAAAGGTGGGGAAAAGAAAAGGAGACTCGATAGGACTTCGCGGTCCTATGCCTACGTATTCCCTCGTGCAATGGGAAAGTCAGAGTCAACGTAGTTCGGAGGACTACAGGTGAAGAAGAAAGAAGGGTGCTCGCCAAGATCATCGCAATCTTGTGTCTACGTATCTTCATTTAAGAAAGTGAAGAATCAGAGCGTCCGTAGTTCGGCCTACGGTTTGAAAAAATGGGAAGTTTGTGTGGACGATGCTAACGTGCACATTCTAGCAGTTAGGTGTATTCCAGCTCGTTCATAGGGTCTTATGTGTTACCTGTTTGTGGTAGAACGAGCGTAACATGCCCTCTTTGGATGAGGGAAATAGAAGTGTGTGGAGGATGGGAGATGGATAGGAGGTTGCTCGCCAAGATCATCGCAATCTTGTGCCTATGTATCTTACATTCGGACGAGAATGAAGAATCAGAGCAGTCGTAGTTCGGAGGACTAGGTTAAGGTGTTTTTTTATGGACGATGCTAACGTGCGGGTTCTAGCAGTTAGGTGTTTTGCAGCTCGCTCATGGAGTCTTATGTGTTACTTGTTTGTGGTAGAACGAACGTAACATGCCCCTTTTAAAAAGGATGAGTTTCGCCATCAAGGCAAGATGTCACGTTTGATTTGTAAAGGTCGATTTTAGGGGTAAAACAAATCCTCGGATAGGAACCTCTGCGGGTAGTACCCAATTCTTTATCTCAAAAGATTTTTTTTTAAAAATTGTGTGGCGAATAAGGTCACGTCTTCGTACTGAAAGACGAGTATCGAGACCACACACTCTAAAGTGAGCCTCCTAATACTCGAAAAGGAAGAAGTCTTCACCCAATCCTCTTTTTTTCTAGTTCAATACAAAGAGAACCTTATTCTCTTATTTAAAGGTGTTTTAGTTTTAGATGGTAAGTGCTTTGTGACAGTGAACCCTAAAGGTAGTGTCAAGCACTCGGGATAGGAGAAGGTCTTCGCCTACCCACTCCATGACCATATAAGTTTATTAAGAAAAGGTTTTGAAAATGCACTTGGTACACGACCAAGGTTTTTACTCAAAGAGAAAAGATGAAAGAAAGTGAGATGAAAGGGTGATGAGTAGGGTGAGCACAAAAATGTGGTAAAGAGAATAGTCAAGAATCGAAATCACAAGATTAAACAAATCGTAATCTAAGGTACAAGTTCAAAAGTCAAGAATATTAATGAAAATTAAAAATTGAGATGATAAAAAAAAATTGAAAACCCTAATATTTACATTCTAGTCACAAGCCGAATACGAATTAAATAAAAAAATAAATTAAGAAAATATTTCGAGTTTTTTTTCTATTTAATTGAAAACAAGTAAGTTATTTAAGCTAAACATAAATTATTACCTCTAATTAAAATATTTAGATAAAATATAATTAAAAATATTGAAATCAACTAATTAAGAAAATGAATCTAAACTTAATATTAAAAACACTAAACCTAATAAGATAAATCTAAATTAACAATATACAATATAAAAAAAAAATATTTATTATCTTAAACAAAATCTCTAAAAAAATGTTAAAAAAAAATCCTTTTTTTTTAAATAATATTTTTTTATGTATAGATTTTATATGATAACTATGAAAATAAAAGTTAAAAATAAAACTACTAAAGTAAACATAAATCAGGCTAGGGTGTGAATAGAAGGAAGGGCCTCAAAGCCCAGTATGCAAGCCAATGGGAGGTTCACACGGACCGGGTTGGATAGACCCCAGTTGCAACCCGTTTTGGCCCTTAACCAAACAAAACCCTATCCCTGAATGAGAAACCAACGGCTGCCAAACATAACGCGAAAGAAAAAAATAGATTTCTCACTTTCTAGGGAAAACTACTCTCATTCATGCCGACATCTCTTCTCTCTGCTCAGTTGGTTTCGCTTCTTTGGAGGCGCTTCTTCTTCATCTTCGTCGGCATCTCCTCTACTCTGTTTCGAGGAATTCAAGTCGTTTGATGCAACTTCGTCGGAGGAGGGTCATCGGAGGGATCGAGCTCTGATTTGCCATCCTTCTGGGGTTCAGTTTTGATGGTTGTTGGGGAAGAAAGAAACTTGGCCATGCGTGGAGGGTTTAAGGTATGCCGGCTGTGTGAGATATTGTTTCGTGTTTGTTATGGTTCATTTGTTTTCGCGGCGTAGTGTGGTTGTCGCGCGGGAAAAATGATGATGAAGGAGTCGCGGCGGTGGTGGCGAGTTGGGTTGTATGAAGATGTTTGGTGATAATACACGGTGGCTGGAAGTTTTGGTGTGAATGAGAAAATACGTTGGTGAGAGTTTAGTTGTTGTGGTGAAAAGGGAAAGATTTGTGATTGTTGATGCAATGAGGACGACGAATCGAAGGTTGAAACTGAAGTTTGTGGAGGTATCTTTTGATGAAGATGGTTGAAGGAGATTTATTGGAGATTTTTGGCTACAAGGTGATTGAGGTCAAGGTTCTTTTCTGTTCTTTTTATTTTCTCCTCCTTTTAATACCATTCCCCCAAAATTTCTTCTCAATTCTTTGAATTTGTTGTTACTGAATTATCGTTTTCACTGCATTTTTTCTTGTCTTGGAGTGGCAGGCTGTGTGCTGCGGTTATTGAGTTGTTGTTTTCGCGTGTCATTAAAGGTTGCAGGATTCAGGTTTGTGTTGGTCAAGGTCGTATTTGAAGTGCATACTTGTCTGGTGTATTTGTTGTTGCTACAGGTTATACGTCCCTGTTTTGTCTTAGAGGCAGGGCTGGTCTTGACTTTTTAGAGGTTCGGGGCAAATAATAAAAATGGTCCCCTAATAAAAGATATTATTTTTAAAATAAAAAAATCATCTATTTCAATTTTAAATAGCATCAACTACATCAAAAGTAATCGTTTATCCATGTAACTAACCTAAGAAAGACATATTTTATTCAATCTTATCAAAATAACTTTAAGCTACTTAAAAAAAGTCTTCCTTCTAGCATTTTTTGAAGCAAATTCTTCAATCAAGTCTTCATACTGTATATTCTCCAACAAATCATTCTCAATTGCTATCAATGCTAGCCCATTAAGTCTTTCTTGTAACATGGTAGACCGCAAATAAGACTTCAACAACTTCAATTTTGAAAAACTTCTTTTAGCCGAGGCAACTGTCACAGGAATAGTCAATAAAATTCTATATGCAATGAGTGTATTAGGAAAAAAATCCATGCCTTTCAAAAATATTAAGATATCAATAGGTCCAATATTTTCCATAGGTAATATATCTCATAGTAACCTTAACTCCACACATAATTCTTTCCCATCAATATCACATTGCTCATTATGTTTCAATGTCTCTTCAAAATGACTACAACAAGACTCTAAAGTTGCATTGTCCAATGATTATAAATTTTGAGAAGTAAATAAGAAACCAAAAACACTTTCATATTGTTGGTATTGCTCAAATCTCTTATTAAGAGATACAACAGCTTGATCAACAAGATAAAGAAAATAATTAACTCTAAAAGATTCCTCTTCAGATAGCTCAATTGGTGGGGTATTCAAATTCTCATCAAACTGTCTTTTTCTTTGAATGATACGCCTTTGAGGAAATACTGGATCAATATTCAATTCAATGGCAATTTTTGTAGCATAATTCAAGGCATTTATAAAACCGGTTTCTCTATATTCCTTAAAAAATGAAATCAAACCTGTTATTTTCTCCATAGCAACACCAATAACCATATCTCTAGATTGCAAGAGCTTGCTAACCACATTAATTGCGGATAATATTTCAAACCAAATAATTATCGACATTAAAAACTCAAAATCACCAAGCTCATTTGTTGCTAAGGATTTAGCTTCACTTCTTATTATAGAATCAAGATCCTTTTTTGACACTTGAAGTAAAGCTTCTCTAAAATCTGACATTTGAGTTTTAATAGCTTTCACACTATCTACACGACTCTCCCAACGAGTGGATGACAATGATTTTGGAGTCAACCATTTTACATTATCTTTCAAAATTTGCCATCTCTTAGTAGAATTAGCAAAAATAGTATAAATGCGTTGAACAACTCCAAAAAAATCTTTAGCTTTAGGACAAGAGTTAGCCATATCACACAATGTCAAATTAAGACTATGACAAGCACAAGGAGTATAAAAGGCTCTTGGATTTATGTCTAAAAATTTCTTTTGTACACCTTGATGTTTTCCTTTCATATTTCACCCATTATCATAACCTTGCCCCCGCACATCAAATATGTCAAGATCAAGATTTTTCAATTCATCTTGTAAAACATCAAAAAGCCCTTGACCAGTTGTATCATTCACATTCAAAAATCCTAAAAAAGATTCTTCAACACTAACAGAATTTGAAGAAACATCCACATATCGTATTATCAAAGACATTTGCTCTTGGTGACTAACGTGAGGAGTACAATCAAGTATCACAGAGAAATACTTTGCTTGTTTGATTTTTCTAATGATTTCATTTTTAATTGCAGAAGCAAGCAAAAGTATTAACTCGTTTTGAATTTTATGTCCAAGAAAGTGAACATGAACATTATCATCTATAATACGTCTAACATGTTCTTGGACAATTGGATCAAATTCAGCTAACATTTCAATTAAGCCCAAAAAACTACCATTGCTATTTTGGTACAATCTCTCATTCGAACCACGAAAGGCCAAGTTATGTTTAGCAAGAAATTTCACTATTGAAATAATTCTTTTTAAAACATTTTTCCAGTGCTCTTTTTCTTTCTCAATCAACCGTTGAGTTGTTTTATCAATAGTTTGAAAATTTTGTATTCTTTTACGCAACTCATACCAAGTAGTCATATTATGAACATGTTCCATGCCTGCCTCATGCTCTCTAAGTCTTTCACCAACATGTTTCCAAGTACATAAACCCTCATTTGCTAATTGACCTATACCAATCCCTCTTTTAAAAATTTTACAACAAAAGCAAAATACTCTATCAAGCTTTTTTTAATAAACAAGCCAATCTCTATCGCATTTCTCTCCATTTGGTAAAACTCTAGTATACAAATTAGCCGTAAAACGTCTAGATGATTTATCTTTAAGACCCTTCACAATAGACACATCTCTTTTGGGACCTTTTGTTGCTAATAAATCAATCATTCTAGACTCAAGAGAATCCCATATTGTAGGATCAAATATATCTATATCTTCAACATTGTCATTAGCATTATCAACATTTGCATCATCTAAATTATCATTTTCAGTAGCAATAACATTAGTATTTTCCTCCATATTTTCAGCATCTAAATTATCATTTTCGGTAGCATTAACAGTAACATTTTCCTCCATATTTTCAATAATTCCAACATCAACATTCTGATTTTCAACAGGAATTTGTGGATCTTTTATAATAAATTTATCAAGAGCTCCTGATTGAGATTGAGTTAACTCATCAAGTATTTTATTTTTCTTACGCTTCTCACAGCCGAAATCAAACTTTCTAATCTTAGGAGGCAATTTAGGAGGCATAGAGGAATAATGAAAATAAATTTAGAACCTGAATTTGAAATTGATCAATCCCGCAACATTGAAGTTGAACCGATAAATTCCGCAGCCTTGAATTTGAACAAATAAATTTTAAAAATTAAGAAATTAGTAAATAAAATTAACATTTACACAATAAATAAAATTAAGAAATTACACGTGTGTAATAAAATTAAGAAATTACACATTAAATATATGTAATATTTTATAAAATTAAGAAATTATACATTAATGATATGTAATATGTAAAATTAAGAAATTAAGAAATTAAACAATAATATTTAATATTTAAATATATGTAATAAAATCAAGAAATTACACATTAAAGAAATTATACATTAAGGTTGTAAAAAAAGTTATAAAAGTACAAAAGGTAGATTAAAGTAAATTAATTTATGCTAACAAGTTTGAGATATTGTTTTCTTAATTGAGATAAGACAAGCAAATAGTAACAGTTTCCATCAAGTTGACAATTAAAATTAATTTAATTTCACCAATTACATCATGTATGTATTATGTGTAGGGCTGGAAATGAGTCGAGTCGAGTCGAACTCGCCTTAGCTCAGTTCGACTCGTTAAGAATTAGCCGAGTTCGAGTTCATCACGAACTTTTTTTTCAGCTCAAACTCGACTCGTTAAGAATTGGCCGAGTTCGAGTTCATCACGAACTTTTTTTTCAGCTCAAACTCGACTCGTTAAGAATTGGCCGAGTTCGAGTTCGAGTTCGAGTTCATCACGAACTTTTTTTTCAGGTCAAACTCGACTTGTTAAAAGTTCACGAATATCTCGTTCAACTCATTAGGTTTATCTTGTTAGGTTCAACTTGCTTATTTTACAGACTTAAAAGTAAATTTTTAAAGTCTATTTTTTATATATATATTTGACATTTTAAATTAATATTTTTTAAATAAAAAATATAGAAATAAAATAAAAGTTATAAGATTGGAATTTATACGATGTTAATTTTATTTGTATAATTATTCTTAGAAATATTTTACTCACTTGAGAATATAAATTATCAATTAAAACCGTTAGATTAAAAGAAAATATGAGACTAAGATTTAGAACAAATCTTTAAACCTACTCTTAAAGACAATATAATTTATCTCATATATAATCGAATTGACTCATGAACCTAACGAGTCGAACTACGTATAGTTCAAGTTCAGATCATTTAGTTAACGAACTTAGTTTTTAGCTCATATTCAGCTCATTTGGTTCATGAACCTAGTTCAACGATTTAATTTTCGAATCGAATTTCGAACTATTTTCGAGTTGGTTTGGTTCATTTCCAGCCCTAATTATGTGTAGATTCAAATTCATATAATAATAGAAATTGAGAAAAACTTACCAACCTTACACAGTGTATTTGACAAGAGAGAATTGCAAAGGTGTATTTGACGGAGAGTGCATTCCAAAGAGAAAGATTCAAATCCTATTATTAGCTATTGGAAAACCTAAATACAAAGTAATATTGAAATAAATTTTATTTTTTATGTAATAATAATAATAATTGGTTTAATTTTGTTGGACCTATTACTAATTGGGCCTATTATTTTACAATTTGGTTGAGTTATTTTTGCTTTAGTAGATCTAATATTGATTGGGCCTATTATAAAACTACCTAAATAAAAAAAAACGAGGCCCTTATTTTTTTGGAGGCCCTGGGCAGTGGGCCTGCTTGCCCTGCCTCAAAACCGGGTATGCTTGGAGGTGTGGTTCTATGGGTTGGAATTGTCGCTGTCTAGTGTGAGGTTGGAGGCAGGTCTTGCAAGTTGTGTTTTTGCAGAACGTGCAGGGGATGGTACGATTTATGATGCAGGATGCAGAGTGGTCCTGTTGTCTTATTGTGATGTTGATGCGCATGGATTTGGCTTGCTGCCCTTTCCCTCTTCTTTTTTTATGTAATTGTTTTGCTAAAATTTATAAAGGAAAAAATGGGCTCAATATGTTCTTTATGCAAAATCAATGGGCTTATTGAAATCATGAGTTTTCTCTACTTTTTGTAACTTCTTTGGTAATATGTAAATGAAGAAAAAAAGTAATGGGCCTCTTGTTTTCATAATTTTGTATCATTTTTCTATAATGGCTTTTGTTCTGGACTGGGCCGGGGCATGCTCATCAGTCGAGCAGGCCCAATCCACAAGGCCTGGGATGGCCTAATAAGGGTTCCTAGCAAGACCGCTGTCGAGCACAGGCTCACCTCCATAGGGTCGGGCACACGCCTAACCTCGGGTGTGTACGACACTCACAACATGGACCATCAGGCATAGGCTCTAAGCCTCCCCAAACTCGTCTCTCCTCGACGCTCATGTGCTCCTCCCCGAGAGGAGCCATCTCCACCCGCAAGCGATTCCTCCCCCGCGAGGACATGTCTATCCCTGACACGCAGGACTCCTCCCCACGAGGACACGTTCTCATGTAACCGCCCACTCTCGATGGAATCGGTCTGCCCTAATTCCGGAGATCTAGGAACGGTTACCCCAGGGCGAAGACCACGTGCTGGTCTTCACTACACCACGTAAGCCCTGGCAGTTACTTGGATTGGGCCTAGCAATCCAGCCCAATGCAATTAACCGTTGGCCCCGCGCTGGGGGCTCTCTATAAATACCCTCTCACTTGAGAGGGTCAGGTTACACACATTTTCTTACTCTCATCTCTGTACTTGCTATTATTCTCTGACCGTTACCTTACTTGAGCGTCGGAGTACCTTGCAAGTACACCCCCGCCGTCTTTCAACCTCACCGGAGCTGAAGCCCAGACGACGTTGTTGGCCACCAGATACTGTCTAATCCAGGTACGATCAGTGGCGCCGTCTGTGGGAACCCTTTGCTTCCCCATTTTTCCTTCGATAAACCAAAGAAATCCTCTCATTCATCACCAGCATGGCCAATCCGCCTGCTCACAAAGCTCTGGACACCATCATCGCACAACTCGAGAACGGAAACCACCACGAGGACGCGGCTATCCTCAACGGCGATGAAGGCGACGTACGAGACGGACAGACCGCCTCCCTGGACTCCCAAGACGTGGCTGTCAACGCTGCCCGCCAAGACGATCAGCAAGCCATTTTTCATCCAGTTTCTCCTCCGCCTAATGCAGATTCGAGCACCGTGGCTCTATTTGCCTTGATCAATCAGACCAACCAGCTGATCGCACACCAGAATAGCAGAATTGAAGCACTCGAGAGAGGGCGGGCACAAAGATATTCCCCTCAAAGGCATTGTCGTCCACCTTCGCCTTGCCGTTTCCCTTCCCCGCGAAGGACTCCTTCAGACGAATATCGGACCCCCTCACCGGTGCACGAGGGCTGTCGGCCACGTCTTGAGTGCCCCCAGCCAATGATCGCCCATAAACACCCTCGTTCCCCGCCTCGGAAGGAACCCAGGGCCTCTACCACTACCAAGAAGTCCAAGCAGACCGAGGAGAGGCCGATGCACTGTTCGAGGAATTCCCCTCCACGGCATTAGCGATCCCTTTCGATGTCCCCAACAGGAAGTGACGACGATGACCAGAGGACCCCTATGTCGTGGGAGATCATGAACGCCCCAATTCCTGCGGGCATGGAGAAACCTCCGTAGCTGGGGAACTACGACGGCCTGTCTGACCCCGACGACCACGTCGAAAGTTTTGAAGCCATGCTCGCCTTCAGAAACATCAGGGGAGCCATCAAGTGCAGGCTTTTCCCCACCACTTTGAGGAAGGGCGCCATGACTTGGTACAAGGGTCTGGCACCCGGGTCGATCAAATCCTGGAAGCAACTAAGACAACGCTTCACCAAACACTTTACCACATCTCGTCGACATCCGAAGACGGAAGCTGCCCTAGAAAGCATTTTTCAGGGGAAGAACGAATCTCTCCAGAACTACATTGAGAGATTCAACAGAGAAGTCGTCGAGGTCCATACGACCGACGGCATGAAGAAGTATTTTATTATCCATGGGCTACGTTTTGGATTCGACTTTGCCAAGTCCGTGGGCCTCAGCAGACCCCGCCGTTTGTAGGATCTCCTCCAATAGGCTCAGTTGTACATCGAGCTCGAGGAGTCGGAGGCGGCGCAGATCGTCCTTCAATCGAGACGCAAAGAAGGCCCCCGCGGCCAGAAAGAACAAGACTCTCCTCCCCGACGAGGAGGAGAAAGAAAGAGAGACAATCACCCCCGCGATACTCGTGAACCGCGTGGACCAGCTGGACAGTTAATGGAATACACCCCGCTCAACACGCCCCGCGCGCGAATCCTCTCCGAGTGCCAGAACTCAGAATTTGTGAAAGGAGGAGTCCGCTTTCCGAAGCCCACTTCCCCCAAATCAAACGTTGACAAGTCAAAATACTGTAGGTTCCACCGGAGTCACGGGCATGTCACAGAAGACTGCATCCATCTCAAAGATGCGATTGAAATTCTGATCAAGGAAGGGCACCTAAAGAAATACGCCCAGAAGAATGACACTTCTCGTCCCAGCTCCCGGGAAGCCCAGAACGTCGAGGAAACGACGCCTCCTCCCAATGAGAGTCGCCTTCAGGTCGCCCTCAGTGTCACTCGACCCGAATATTTCTTTGTCCCCCCAATCAATGAAGGCCAAGAAGCAATTCGCAACATGTGAGCGACCTTCCCCGACGAGAACCCCGTCACTGCCCATAGCACCTGGGAAAGCTTCCCCAAAGCGTTGGTCATCTCCGGGGGTGGTCCTGAGAAGTTGTCCGTCGGATCGATCAAGCGGAAATTTGATGAGTGGAATCCGCAATGTCGGCGAAGACAACCACTCTCGAGAAAGTGCGGGGGAGCTCCAACCCTATCACCTTCTACCTCGAGGAACTCCCCGGGGGAGCACCAAACGCCACTATTCCCCTCCTGGTCAGGGCACAAATGGCGAACTTTGACGTTCGAAGGATCCTAGTCGACCAGGGAAGTTCGGTCGACATCATGTATGCCTATCTGTTCGGGACCCTTAAGCTCGACGAAAGGCATCTGACCCCGTACGTCGGCTCAGATCTGCAGGGGTTCAATGGAACCACCACCGCCCCACGGGGTTACGTTGAGCTGATGGTTACATTCGGGGCCAAAGACACTGCCCGACAGGTGAAGATCCATTTCCTGGTGGTCGAATGCCCATCCCTTTACAACTGCATCCTCGGGAGGACCACCCTGGCCGAGCTTACGGCGGTGCCATCAACAGTCCACCTCAAAATGAAGTACTACACGGCCAGGGGACGAGTGGTAACGATGCAAGGGGACATAGACATGGCCAGAACATGCTTCGACGCCGCCATCAAAGGCATGAGTTCCATCGGCGCCAAACCCAAGACCGTGGCCAAGCCACCCCCGGATGCCGAGCAGGTACCTCTCCCGCGCGTCAACGCGGTCGAACTCGACAGCAAGTTCCCAGGAGAGCCCAATGAAGACGGGGCAGAAGACCTCGACCTCCAGGCGGGAAACAACGGGCGCTCTCTCCACCCAACGCGCCCCATCCCCGAAGGAGACTTTGAGCTCGTGGTACTCGGGGACGATCCAAACCGTAACGTGAAGATTGGCACCAGAATCCCCGACCTGGCGAAGGAGCAGCTGAAGGCATGCCTCCGGGAGAACGCTGATCTGTTCGCATGGAGCGCCTCCGAGATGCCTAGCCTTGACCCCGAGGTGGCTTGCCATCAGCTCGCAGTAGATCCGGCCGCTAGGGCCATAGCTCAACGTCGGCGTAAGAAGTCTCCCAAAAAAGCGGAGGCTGCTGAAAAAGCTGTAAAAGACCTCCTAGAGGCAAATTTTATTTCGGAAGCCAGGTACACAACCTGGCTGTCCAATGTTGTACTTCTTAAAAAGAATAATGGAAAATGGAGGATGTGCGTTGATTATACTGATCTTAACCGGACTTTCCTGAAAGACTGCTATCCCTTGCCTAACATCGACCAGCTGG
Organism: Lathyrus tuberosus; assembly: GCA_022829125.1. NCBI lineage: Eukaryota > Viridiplantae > Streptophyta > Magnoliopsida > Fabales > Fabaceae > Lathyrus > Lathyrus tuberosus. The sequence continues at coordinate 4,457,379 of JALAZF010000048.1, read as the reverse complement.
TCGACAATTTTGCAGGTTACAAACTACTATCCTTCATGAACGCTTACTCGAGATACAACCAAATTCCCATGGACAAGGTCGACAAATAACACACGGCCTTCATGACCGCGTCGGGCAACTACTATTACAACGTAATGCCCTTCGGTCTGAAGAACGCCGGTGCGACCTACCAACGGATGATGAATAAGGTTTTTCGGGCTGAAATCGACGACATGCTCGAGGTCTACATGGACGACATGATCGTTAAATCAGCGGAAGAAGTCGAATATGCCGCGCACCTCAAGAAGGTGTTCGACACAGCGAGGAGGTGCCGCATGAGGTTCAATCCCGACAAATGTACCTTCGGAATTCGGGCAGGTAAGTTCCTTGGCTTTTACCTCACAGAGCGAGGAATCAAAGCCAACCCTGACAAGTGTATGGATTTTTCCGAGATCCCTACTCCGGACTCAAAGAAGTCGATACAGTCATTGAACAGGATGCTCACCGCTCTCTCCTGCTTCGTCGCCAAGTCTGCGCAGTTCGCACTCCCATTTTCCAAACTTCTTCGACAAAAAGCGGAGTTTGAATGGAGCGAAGAATGCAAACAGGCGCTCCTCCACCTAAAACAAGTCTTATCATAACCCCAGGTCCTCTCACGGCCTGAGGTTGGGGAGACACTCTTCTTGTATCTTGCGATCACGAGTGAAGCAGTCAGCGCCGTCCTCATTCGGGAAACCCCAGACGGGCAGAAGCCAATTTACTTCACGAGCAAAGCCCTCCAAGGCCCCGAGCTCAGGTATCAGTAGATAGAGAAAGTCGCCCTGGCCCTCGTTACCGCGGCCAGGAGGCTACGTCACTACTTCCTTGCCCACATTATCGTCGTAAGGACCGAACAACCTATAAGGCAGCTCCTTGGACGACCGGACATGGCGGGGAGGATGCTCAGGTGGTCGCTCGAACTCGCTGAGTTTGACATCCAATACGAGGGAAGGAAAGCCCTGAAGGCTCAGGTATAGGCCGACTTTGTAGCGGAGATGACCGTCCCAGAACCTTCGACCAACGGATCCCAGAAATGGACGATCTATGTCGACGGGGCATCCAACCCGAAGGGAAGCGGGGCGGGCATCATTCTCGAAAACGAGGAAGGCATATTGATCGAGGTATATCTCGAACTATCCTTCCTGACGTCGAACAACCAAGCGGAGTACGAGGCCTTCCTCGCAGGACTTCGGTTGGCCGAGGACCTCGGCACCAAGGAGGTCAAACTCTTCACCGACTCCCAGCTCGTGGCCTCGCAAGTCCGAGGAGAGTACCAGGCCAAGAACGACAACCTCATAGAATACTTGGCCTTGGTGAAAGAAAAAATGAAAAAGTTCATCACCGCGGAAGTAACTCACATCCCCTGTGAGCACAACGCCCAAGCAGATGTCTTGTCCAAATTGGCAAGCACAAAGAAGAAAGGCGGGAACAAATTCGTCATACAAGAAGTACTTTCCCGGCCGAGCATCGACAAACCCACTCCAGTGACGGACGTAAACACCATTGGTGACAGCAATTGCTGGATGACCCCCGTGTACGAGTACCTCACGACGGGCAAACTTCCCGAAAACCCCAAAGAAGCCGGAATGGTCAAGCGGCGGGCATGCTCATACACGATAGTCGAGGAGAAGCTATTCCAACGAGGGTTCTCTATCCCCCTCCTCAGGTGCATCGAGGAGACCGAGGTCCCCGACATCCTCTAGGAAATCCATGAAGGAATCAATGCACAACACCTCGGCGGGCGATCGTTAGCCCGTAAGGCGCTTCGAGCAGGGTATTACTGGCCCACCACGTCAAGAAGTGCGACAGGTGCGAACGGCACTGGGACATGCACCTTGCTCCTCCCAACGAGCTCAAAACACTGTCCTCCCCGTGGCCGTTCGCGTGGTGGGGAATGGATATCCTCGGACCTTTTTTCCAGGGGTCATATCAAAACAAATACCTCATCGTCAGGGTGGACTACTTCACGAAGTGGATTGAGGCAGAAGCATTGGCCAAAATCACGGCCTTCAACATACTGCATTTTTACAAAAGGAACATCCTCGCCCGATTCGGCGTGCCTCAGGCTATTATCACCGACAACGGAACACGGTTCACCGACAAGAACTTCTAAGACTTCGTCTCCAAGCTAGGCACGAAGCAGCACTTCACGTCGGTCGAGCACCCTCAAATGAACGGACAGGCTGAAGCAGCGAACAGAGTAATCCTATGAGGGCTTAAATGTCGACTATGCGACGCCAAACAACGGTGGGTCGAGGAGCTACACAGCGTCCTCTGGGCCTACCGAACGACCCCACATTCCACGATCGGGGAGACCCCTTTCTGTCTGACCTACAGAACGGAAGCGGTGATCCCCGTGGAAATCAGGGAACCCTCGAGGAGGATAGAAGCCCCCCTCGACGGGGACGCGAACGACGAAGCCCTGAGAGAAAAACTCAACTTCGTCGAGGAGACACGTTCGGGTGCTTCTCTCCGAGAAGCTTCACTTAAACAGAAAATAACACTACGTTATAACGACAAAGTTATGAAACATGATTTTCAGGTGGGCACCCTCGTCCTACGAAGGAACCAGAAAGACTCGCGAGAAGGAAAACTCGCCGCGAACTGGGAGGGCCCGTACCGCGTCCGCGCGAAAACGGGGACAGGAGCCTATTTCCTCGAAAATCTGCACGGGGAAGAACTTGCTCGACCATGGAACGCTGAAAAGCTCAAACAATACTACAGTTAAGCACTGCCCGTGACTCACGAACACCGCGATTACGGGGACGCACTAGGGTACGAGCGCGTCACCCCTATACATAACACGATGATCAAAGGCCGCGTCGTGTGTGCGCGAGGACTTTCGATCCAACGGGGATACCTCGATCGAGCTCTGCTGTCATTGTACCAATTAGGCAGAACACCCAGCTCACGATGGGAAGTTCACGCCACGAAGCTAAGACCTCGATCGAGCTTTTAGCCTCGTTGAAGGTCGGAATACATCTCCGACCACCCGACCAACTCTCCACGCGGTCAGGGACTATCAAGGTCGAGCAAATCCCAAGGTCTTTATTACTTAGACAAAAACAAAGTATAACAAAAGCAATAACATCACACACAATTAAAACCATACAAATAGCACACTAGCAGATAAACAAAATTGCATCAAAGCGGGTAGAAGCCCATTGTACAAATATTACAAACAGATGTCAAAAAGCCCCTGGCACGCAGGCCGGGCAGAAATATCCCAATAAATAAAAATGGCTTGTAGGCCGAACAGAACGGGGAAGAAAATCCTACCCAGCGACAGTCCCTTCGGGCTGCTCGGAATCATGAACCTCGTCGACTCGCATCGGCTGCACGATCTGACCGTCAACCACCTCGTAGTCGGGGTCGATCCCCTCGGTCGAAAGGTTGGGGTTGAGGACCCGAAGCTGCTCCACGGCATTCTTAAAACCTATACCAGCTACTGCGAGATTGTCTTCCTGGGCTTCCCGGAGCTTCGGTATCAGCGCTGCCCGCGAAGTCAACAACTTGTTCTCCTCGATTTCCTCCTCAGCTGGGCGGATAGCCTCCTCCAACTCAGCGTTCCTCGCCAAGAGACGATCCATCTCCTCTTCAATACCGATGAGATGTTTCCGCTCCTCCTAAGCACTTTTCAACTTTTCCTCCAATTTATGTTGGAGCTCGACTTGGACCTGGTTCTGGCTTTTGCAGTCAGCCAGCTCATTACCCACCTTCTCCATTTCGGCCGAGATGGAATGGAAACTTTCTTGCGACTTGTTTAGCTCGCTTGTGGGGCACGCCTCGTCGTTCAGAACCAAGACAGCCGCGCAAACCCACATCACAGCGGAAACATCCTCCACCAGCACCCTTCTCTGAGAAGCCTTGTCGACGCCTAAGATGGCCTGAGCATCGGGGCACCCACGCATAGCGAGTTATTCCCCATGAAGAAGTTAGGCCTTGTGTGACAAGGAGGGAGCACAAATTTCACGGCAGGGGGGTTCTCGTGCTCGGTAAGGTCGATGTCCACTGTGTTTGCAAGCCGTTGCCTCTTCGGGGAGCTTTGAGGGCTGAGAGAATCACTATCCTGGTGAGAGCCAGAGGAACCCCCGGGTGTCGGGGTGGGAACGGGCTCCTGCACTCAGAGCTGCTCGACACGACTCTTGCCTCCTTTCTTCGCAGCACGGGTAGCCTTCAGCTTCTTGAAGCGCTCCTCAGCATTCGACATCTTTCCTACAAAAAGAAAATAAACATGCCAGTAAACCGGAGGTCAATATACGAAGAAAAAGTAAGTCAAAGAGGATGGTACCACCTAGCAACTCGAGAGCATCCTCATCGGAGAACGTCTCGAGGAGGGCTCTCGTATTGATCAGACAAAGTTTCTTCAGCACCTGCCCGTCGTCCCCCCGGACGAATTCCTCGTCCATCGTCACGAACTTTCCCTTATTAAAACTGTTGACAAACGCTACTATCTGCTTGTAGGCCAAGCGATCCCCCTCGTCGAGACAGCTAGGACTGACCTTGTAGCTGTCTGTTCCGTACTTGAAGTGTTCTTCGGTCCAGAACAACGGAAACCTGGACACGAGGGCCTCCTCTTGCCGCCCATCTACCTCCTCGACAACCCGACGATACGCTGTGTTTACGACCTCATGTGTGACCTCACGAGGTAGTACCGGTACTTGAAGTCTCGCACGGAGTCCAAGTAAGTATGAAACAGGTTGTTCACCTGTTTGAAGGACATCTAACCGTGCCTACCGTTGACGGCCTGTCAGTGAAGGTGGAAAATGCGGAAAAACAAGGGCACGGTCGCCCCGATCTGCAGATATTTGCACACTAGCTCAAAGACCCTAATGAAAGCAAGAGAGTTGGGTGGAGCTGGGAAGGGGCCAAACGCAGCCAGGTAAATACGGCTTGCTGGAAATCCGTGAAAGGCAGACGCCACCCCCGCCTCGTCGAACATAAACTCATAGACGGGAAATCGCATCTCGCTGTACGTCGAGCAGATCTGATGATGTACCTTCGGCCTGAACACGTTCCATGACTTCGATGAGCCCACCAGACGGTGCTCGACGGTGCATAAGATGTCGTCCTCGTCCCCATCGACGAACAGAGACATCATGTTTGCGGCCTCCTCGCGGGCCCATTCGTCGGGCGAACTCTCCCTGTCGTTGGTTGTCTTTCCCATAGGGGAATCGGGCCCGTCGTAAATATCTAAAGATCCCTCGGCCACGGGCAACACGTCCATTTACCTGAAAAGCAGAAGGAAATGGTGAATTCAATGACCCGTATCAAATTCCCCCCTCCACCGCTGATCAAGTGAAAGGGCGAGGAGGGAACGTCGGGAACACGAACCCGCGACCATCCTCGATTTCGTGAGGAGTGACGTTGGGCGGGACCCGAGAGATTCGACCCATGTCCCTGAGACAAACTTCGATTCCTCGGGGATCCCATCCTTATTCCCCGGGACATTCAACAAAAGAAGTTGGATACGTTCATCTCACGACCTCGGGATATTCTTCATGTCCTCGGGGATTTCATCATCCCTCCCCGCGAGATTCAATGACTAAACTATGAAATTCCGCCGTTTTCACCGGATATTTCATGAATTCCATGGGAACTTCACCAGTTCACCATAAGATTCACCCTATAAATGCAAACGAAAGGAGGAAAAAGAGAAAAACTTACTTGTAAAACACTTCCGGTAGGGTTCCGGCACGGAAGTTGGTGGCGATGCACGGTGGCGAAGTAGCGAAGGAATAGAGAGAGGAAGTCTGAGCAAAGAGGGAGCGAAAGTGCAAATGAAACGAGATGATCCCTATTTATAAGGGCCTCACGGGACTCGAGGATTTGCTAGGCAATCGATTACGCTACCCTAGCTAGCCGCCCTATGGAATGGTGAGTTGTGACGCGTGGCACACATTTCCCCACGCGCGTCTTTTCATTTCCCAACGTGCGCCTTCCCATTTGCCTCACTTCAGACTTCTCATATCCCCGCGACGTCGCGCATCCTCGGTCAACCCATCCCGAGGGATCGATTTATCTCTCCCCGGTTGACATACCGCTCCTCGTTAGCATCCCTTCCTCGATGAGTCCTCGACATGGCTAGCCCTTAAGTCATCACTCTGATGCTCAGAGCAACGACTTGGGGGGCTCCTGTTCTGGACTGGGCCGGGGCATGCTCATCAGTCGAGCAGGCCCAACCCACAAGGCCTGGGATGGCCCAATAAGGGTTCCTAGCAAGACCATTGTCGAGCACAGGCTCACCTCCACAGGGTCGGGCACATGCCTAACCTCGGGTGTGTATGGCACTCATTACATGGACCATCAGGCATAGGCTCTAAGCCTCCCCGAACTCGCCTCTCCTCAACGCTCATGTGCTCCTCCCCGAGAGGAGCCATCTCTGCCCGCAAGCGAGTCCTCCCCCGCGAGGACATGTCTATCCCCGACACGCAGGACTCCTCCCCGCGAGGACACGTTCGCATGTAACCGCCCACTCCCGATGGAATCGGTCTGCCCTAATTCCGGAGATTTAGGAACGGTTACCCCAGGGCGAAGACCACGTGCTGGTCTTCACTACGCCACGTAAGCCCTGGCAGTTACTTGGATTGGGCCTGGCAATCCAGCCCAATGCAAGTAACCGTTGGCCCCGCGCTGTGGGCTCTCTATAAATACCCTCTCACTTGAGAGGGTCAGGTTATACACTTTCTTACTCTCATCTCTGTACTTGCTATTATTCTCTGACCGTTACCTTACTCGAGCGTCGGAGTACCTTGCAGGTACACCCCCCGCCGTCTTTCAACCTCACCGGAGCTGAAGCCCAGACGACGTTGTTGGCCACCAGATACTGTCTGATCCAGGTACGATCAGCTTTAAATAACAAAAAAATAGTGATGAATTTGACTTTTTGAATTTGAACACAATTTATGAGTGAATTATGGATATTAGGAAACAGACTTCAAAATGGAAAATGGATAATGAAATTGAATTTATTGGATAAATAAATGATAAAAATGGATGAGAAAAATATGGACGGATAAAAGAATAAAAAGAATATGGATTAGGAAAATTGGTTTTGAATATGGATAAATAACAAAGTGGATGGTTACGGGAACAAGTATGAGTAATGGTAATGCGCTTCCACAACACTTAACACCTTAAGAACAGAACTTGAATGCCACTAATCTTGAAAGACATCACAACCTTGAATCCACCTTAGAGTGTTCTTGATTGAACAATAAATTTGATGAAACCTTATATTAGTAACAAGAACTTGAACCATACAATCAATACTTGCAAACAACTTGAAATGTACCAACTGCCTTGACCTTTGATGGCCTTGTTAATTTGACTTCAACAAATAATTTGAATTGACACGAAACCCTGACTTGATGATCTTGAGATATAAAGGATGAAACAATCTCCACTTTCTTAAACAACACCAAATTGGATCAATTGAACTGAACAATATTGCACACACATTTAACATGCTGGCCTCAAGCAACCCTGAAGTGAACGGCACATGCCCATCTCAAAAACAAAGGGGTGAGAAACCCTAATCTGCTTGCCTCGGGTGCATACTGATGAAAACAAATAACCTGAGATGTCGACAACCAGCAAAACCCTTATTCAAAATCTTCCCGATTAGGCCATCGATGAAAGACTGAACATTTGATATCCTTGAGAAGGCTTAGAAAAGGTGACATTGTGCTTTGATAACCTCTGATAAAAGACGTCCATGGTGATTGAAAATCCAACCCCTGCTTCAAACTTGAACGAAGGATACCTTAGGGAAAATAGGAACCCTGATTCAAAGAACCTCTTGATCCCATGCCTTAGGAGCTCAAAGAAACACACGATTGGATGCAAAGTTATGACTTAAATGGATACATAGATAATGAAAATGCTATGATATGCAAAGCTAGGGTTAGGGTGAAAATGAGGGTGTGACAGATGCCCCTATTTATTCTTCTTGAACTTGAAGGTGAGAGTAGCAAAGGCTTTCTTACAATCAAGATACAAGGGGATTAAATATAAGAATACCCAGAATTTTCAGCCGAAAAATGAGTGGAATGAAAGGTGATGAAATAGTGGGATGGCTTGAAAAGGCATCTGTCATTGGGAAAAGGTAATTGGCTATGAGGGATATGTTGAAATGCTTGAGATGCAATGTGGAATGAACATGAGTGCTTTTCTAGTCTTGAAAGGTAGACATCACTGCAGAATTCCAAGAGAGTGTAGTAGTAGTATATCTCTAATCCGAAACCTCTTTTGCAAAAGACAGAGAGACGGCTCGCAATAGGCAATTTTAACTGGTTAGGAGATATTCCTTCTACAAAAGGTAGTGAGGACTCAAGAATAAAAGGTAGTGAGATATTCCTCCTACGAAAGGTAAAGAGGACTCAAACAGTAAACAATGGGGGGACATTGTCCAGATGAATGCCCTACCCTACAGGAACTGGCTAAACAAGCATGAAAATGATGTAGAAATGTATGCAAAATGCTTGGGATATGAAGATGGATTATGGCTAGAATTTGTTGGGAATACGGGAATATCAACTCGGGGGTTGAGAAAAACAAACATACCATTGACTCAGGGGTCCAGAACAAATCGAAAAAACAAGTCAACTCGGGGGGTTAAAGAAACAAAGAGATAAACTGTCATCCACTCGGGGATTGAAAAAAAAAAGTATAGAAAACAACATCGATTCGGGGGTCAAGAAGATATAGACAATATCGACTCGGAGGTCGAGAGCTATAGCAAGATATCAACTCGGGGGTTGAGGAAGGAATAACAATGATATCGACTTGGGGGCAAGAAAATAAAGACAACATTGACTCAGGGGTCAGGAAGATAAAGACAATATCAGCTCGGGGGTTGAGAAAATAATAACAATGATATCGACTCCGGGGTCGAGAAAATAAAGACAACATTGACTTAGGGGTCATGAAGTTAAGAAAATATCGACTCGGAGGTCAAGAACTAAAACAAGATATCAACTCGGGTGTTGAGGAAATAATAACAATGATATCGACTCATGGGTCAAGAAAATAAAGACAACATTGACTCAAGGGTCAAGAACAAATTAAAATATCAAAGCAGGGGTTGTGGAAGGAAATTGATTATGTAATGTATGCATATGGTGTATGTTAATTGTATGCGATGCATATGTGAATGCAAGCGGGTGATCGGTTTTATGAAGGTGCCAACAGGGTGGACTTCTGGTAGTTGCCAATATAAATTGGACTTTTGGGCTTTGTTTATGATGATGCCAGCAGGGTGGACATTTAGTGGTTGACAAGCAAGGTAGGACTTTAGGAGGTGCCAAACAGGGTTGGACTTTATTTGGAGAAAAGATTTGACTTCCTGACACTCGGTCTTGGATGATGCTATGATCAGAAGACAAATGTGGATGCTTCTGGTGCCCCAAGCTTGATCCTTTGTAGAAGCTGCATGCTTGTTCCTGAGAGAACCTCACTTCTAGCTGATGTGCCACGATGGCTTGCAAATGATAGTATGAGTGTAGTGACTTAACCAATGCCTGTTGATTGTACTGTTGCACTGCCCCAAGGCTTGTTGAACTCCAAGGTTGCTTATTGTCCGACATAGTCTGCTTGACCCACTTGAAAGCATGGAGGGAAACTGCACCTTTGCAACCTGTCTGCCCCTAGTCGGCAGGGTATTTGAAGGTTTTTCCTTGAAAGATTTATGCCATGTCATAATCTGAGATGATTTGCCCCAGTGTCTGGATTTTGCAGCGGTCTACCCCTATTTGAACCTCGAAAGGACTTCCCCCAGATTCACAAGCTCACGAGAAAGTCTTGATTCGAGCCAGTACCAACGAATTATCAAGTTCCTCTTTGATTTCTACTGGTTGGAATTTCCTTAATGTCAAGTACTGATTTGCAGCTAAAATTGTTTATTCAAAAATGGTATCTTTAATGCAACATTCATGCAAGTTTTGAAAATTAATTTATTGAAATGATGTGAAAGTGTGTGACGAGTAGACCATTAGTCCAAACACATTGCTGATTTAGCTGGTGTATGAAAGATATAGCAAGAATATGACACTGATTCAGAAGATTAGCAAATCTCTAGGAGCCAGTTTACGCAACCTTGCTGTAGTATACTTTCAAAATAAACTCCGCCTCAATTAGGTCTTTTGAGGGTTGTATCACAGTTTGGTTCACGGTTACAGAAACAAAAGATATAAGGCTCAAAATTTAATTTGTACCCACCCTATCTTCGTGATAAACTCAAGTCCTATGTTCAGTGAAATTGACACATACATCTATAGTTTGACGGTGTAAGAGTGAAGACGAAGATTCAAGATTCGCTTGAAATGGCAGTTACCTTAGTTTGTTCTGTCATGGATGTCAGTGACCTATTGATGGTTATCACTGAATTTTATTTTGTTTTGCTCGAGGATTTGAGGGCCTCTTTTGCTTTATTCATTTTTTATCCCTAATTTTTGCCTAAGTCGCCACTGAGGTGTTCGACTTAGCGGGCTTTCTTTCTTTTTCAAGGGTTGTGACTGCCAAGTCTTGGGTTATTGAAGGATAATCGTCATGTCTTTTGGATTTTTCTTTGAGATTTGAGTGCGTATTCGGATTAACTGAACACTACCCTGCCCCAGGTTGAGTGTAAGGGTTTGAAAATCTGAAGGAAATTGCTACTTCTAGGCTCGAAGTGGTTTACTAGGGATTAACTCCTTGTCTCTACAGTTTTTAGGGGAATGAAGCAATTCCTGTACATCATCGGCAAGATTTTATCCGAAAGCATACAGTTTGCAATTATGGGTATTTTGTTTTCATCATCCTCCCTCAAATCTTTGGTAAAGCAACAGTGATAAAGGAAGTGAAGTGGAGAAATTTTTGTGTGATTTTTTTAATAAAATGAGAAAAGATGAGTGGATACGAATGAACTTGTTCAAAAAATGCATGCTCATTACATTAACAATACCATTAATAAACATAATGTCTAAAAGTAAATAGCACTGAACAGAAAAGAAACTACATATGCATAGAAATGCCATGATCTAAAATTTGCCAGCATTGGTGACTGAGCTTTTCTTTCTTGATTCATTGTTGGACTAGCATTCTTGTTCATCAAGACCAGTACAATAGCCTTCTTCACACCTACTCTCAGCAGCTTCTTCCATAACAGAGGAGGACGGACCCGCCTGATCAGATGAAGAATTGATGTTGATTTGAAGACCTTGAGGTGTAAATGAGATTAGCTTGGACTCAATCAAATCTTGGACCTTGTTTCTGAGCTGTTTGCTATCTTCGGTTGAAGCCCCATTGCGCCAGCATGGTAACCACATCGTGCATTGGCTTCAAAGCCTGGTGGGTATGAGGGAATTACAAGATCCAAGTCCTTTGCCACTATCAGTCCACTATTGATCAGGCGCGACAGTATATGGCTGAATGGCATTAACAATGGATCAAAATGCCTTTTTGGTTTTTTACTATAGTAGCGTCGGCGTTGTGGAGCATGCTGCTGTGCAATCTGTTGTTGATGAAGGGGACCTCTATTAACAGGAGGATATTGACCTTGTGGAGAGAATGGAATCACACAGGTAGACCCATAGGATTGCTGACTTTGAACAGTTGACATGCTTGGGTTCTGAGGATAAGGTAATGGAGGTGGAACTTGTGGAGTTTCCCAGATGGAATTAATTTCACCATCCTCTTCATCCTCTTGGGAACTGACAACTGATTCACTTTCTCTAGTTGGGATGTTCAATGCGCCTTGGATCTTTCCACTCTTGAGGATGCACTCGAGGCGTTCTCCGGCTATTACCAAGTCAGAGAAGTTTGATGTCCTAGTGCCAGCCATCTTTTCCAAGTATGGACCTTGCAAGGTATTCAAGAACAGGTTAACCAATTCTCTGTCTAAGATTGGTGGTTGAACGCGAGCAGCTACCTCTCTCCACCTCTGACCATATCCTCTGAAGGATTTGTTGTTCTCTTGAGATAAGCCTTGCAATTGCATGCGGCTGGGAGCCATGTCAAGATTGTATCGGTATTGCTTCACGAAGGCGTTAGCTAGGTCCGACCATGATTGGATGTGGCTGCTCTCTAGCTGCATATACCAACTCAGTGATGCCCCACTCAGACTGTCTTGGAAACAGTGAATCATGAGTTTGTCGTTATGGACATGTGAGGTCATTCTTCTGCAATACATCACCAAATGCTGCTTTGGACAACTATCCCCTTTATACTTCTCAAAATTTGGTGTCTTAAACTTTGGAGGTATTACAAGGTTGGGTACCAAACACATGCTTGAAGCATTCAGATCCAAAGCATCACGACCCTTTATAGCATTAAGCTTCTCCTCCAACACATGACATTTTTCCATAATCTCAGTAGCTCACGGGTCCTTAGTTTTCATTACAGTGATCGCCTTTTGGAAATCTGGCATAGAGAATGCAAAACTACGATAGTCCGTGGCATCGAGAGAAGAGGAAGGTCCATCTCGCACAATGGTACGTTCTTGAATTATAGGATCCTCAACAGGGACCAGCACAGGCTGAGCTTGAGCAACATTGTTCACTCGAGGTGTAACGACGTTCCCAGTGACTGAGGTCTTTTGGATATTATCATCTCTCCTTGCCAAGGCTGTCATAGCTTCCATGAGTTGGTCCAACTAACTTTTCATCAAATCAACATCCGCTCTTGTCGCAAATTGGTTCTGCTCTTCTGTGACCATGATTTCTTCCAAAGCTACTTCAAGTCCAATACAGGCGTCAGGAAGTCAACTGCGGGTTATGGACAAAGGATGGATTAGCTATCTGGTTTAAGGTTGGAGAATGATGTGCAGAATGATGTGCAAATGCTCATGCAATATTATGAATGCAATAAGGCATGGGATCAGAGGTTCACACCACGGATATCAAGGTCACAAATTCTTCAGGCCACACAACAAGATACCTCTCACCATGGGTAGGCAATCTATTGGGTTACAACAGGGAATTCCATAGGTTTTCAAACAAGATCCCATGCACTAGCCCTCAAAATTTTTCCATCATAACGACGATTCGTAAGACTGTAATCCCCTCAAAAGTTGAGCACATAGTTATGCCTTAGTAACCTTTGGAATAGGGTTCTAAAGGTCCTTAAAATCACGAACTCTCAAGTCGGAAACAAAGACGCCATTATGACTAATCCTAAGACATAATCATTCCAAAAGGGGCCTCATTTGAGCGGTGGAAGTCAAACCAACTCAACGAGTCCTAAGTCTCACAAATCAGAATGCAACCACCTTCTAACTTAGTGTATACTAAAAAATCTCGGGTAGAAAGCCTTTCTCCTCACAAACCATCCCCAATAAACCAACAGATAAGAAAACACAATAATAAAGCAATAAAAGCAAACAAAACACACATACGACAAACAAACTAGGCTTGGCTTGGTTAGGGTGAACCAGTCCCCAGCAGAGTCGCCAGCTGTCGCTATTAAAAAAATAGTCGATCGGAGTGTAGCGAGCAATTTTTATCCGTGACGCGCCCACCTTATCGCTGGTTTTTGGGTTTCTCCCCACAATGAGTAGGGGGTGCTACTTTCTGATTTCTTATTTATCCCGTGAAGCTGGAAGGGAAAGGGAAGCTATCTAAAACTAACCTTGCACGCGAATGTTTAACTGAACAAACGCTTTAAAGAGATTGAGGGGTCCAGGGTCAGGTTATACAATGGGGAGTTGTCAATTACCCATCTTATATGTGGTTATCCACAGGATGTTAGCTTTAGGTTTTGCTTTATACTTGACAGTGTTTATCCGTTAATGGGTTGGGAAAGTTTCTTGGGAAGTATGAGAGAGAGTGTGAGTTTTTGTTGATTTTCAGGTATTTTTGGTAAGGTACTGGACCTAGGTTTTAATTGGTATGAAGGTACTGGACCTAGAGTTTTTGATTAGTATGCTCGTTAAGATTTTGCAATCTTATGCCTACGTATTCTCGTTTAAATGAAACAGGGAAATCAGAGCAATCATAGTTCCTCCTATTCTAAGGGAGGAAAAAGATGGTTGGTGTCTTGTTCAAAGCCCAAGATTGAAGCTAAAATGTTTTAACTGAGAGATAATTTGTCATCTCTAAAGAGGGAGTGGACTTCCTCTGAGGGGGTTGTTGATTTTTTTGTGCCTTGATCAAAGCACAAGGTTGAAGCTAAGAGGTTGATTGACTCTACTAGGGAAATCCTTATACAAAGCCTAAGAGTAGGCTGAAAGAGATTTGGCTCTTTGAGGATGTTATTATACAAAGCCTAAGAGGAGGCTAAAAGTTTGAATTTTTCAGGGAAAGTGTTCTATCTGTCTTGTACAAAGCCCAAGATTAAGGCTAAAAGGGATTTTGACTCCGCCGGGGAGGTTTGTATGTATCTTGCACAAAGCCCAAGATTGAAGCTGAAATGGGAAATTTAACCGACTCAGCTGAGGATTTTTTAGTGTCTTGTACAAAGCCCAAGATTGAGGCTAAAATAAGTTTGACTTTGCTGGAGAGTATTTCTCAAAACCTAAAAGAAGGCTGGGAGGAATTGACTCTGCTGGGGAAGATGTTTGTTCCAAGTTTAAGAGAAGGTTATGAAGATTTATGTCTTGAACAAAGCCCAAGTTTGAGGCTAAAAGGGTTTGACTCAATAAGAGAGTGCTTTTATTTGTCATGTACAAAGCCCAGGATTGTGGCCGAATAAGTTGGATAAATCATTATACAAAGCCTAAGAGGAGGCTAATTGTTGCTAGGGGAAATCTTTATTTCAAACCTAAGAGGAGGCTAAAAAAAGATTGACTCAACAAGAGAGTGACTTTATCTGTCTTGTACAAAGCCCAAGATTGAGGCTAAAAAGGTTGACTCAACAAGAGAGTGATCGACTCAACAAGAGAGTCTGAAAAAGGTGATTGACTCAACAAGAGAGTCTGAAAAAGGTTTTGACTCAACAAGAGAGTTTGAAAAGGTTATTGACTCAATAAGAGAGTCTTGAAAGTTTTGACTCAACAAGAGAGTCTGAAAAGATTAGCTCCGCTGAGGAGAATCATTGTACAAAGCCCAAGAGGAGGCTATCTTCTGCCGGGGATTATTGAGATCCCGAGGCAGGTCCAGATGGGGAATCAACTTTGGCTAAGGGTTACAGAAGAATTGAGGTATCATATGCCTTGAGGCTCTGGTTTGGGATAGTGTTATACTGATGATAAATTGACCCTAGTGTGGGGATTTTTGGAGAGAGACTGGGTTTTAGAACCCATGTGTTTTAACTCTACTGGAGATTGATCCAGAATGACCGGGGTTTCTTCCTATGTTTGTAGGGAACTTGAGAATGTCCTTGAGACTCAAGGTTAGACTGTCCAAGTCTATAGGTGTGGAAGAGTTTTATCTTTTGTATGATGCCCAAGAGGAGGCAGGTGTTTTAAGATATGGTTATCAACCCTAAATTGACCTGAGATTTGACACTGGGAAGACTGCTTTAGCAAAGGATGACTAAGTTTTGTCTTATACTTTTAGGAGGTCTTCAGGGTCCTTGTATTAAGCCCAAGAGAAGGCATGAGAACTTCTAAGAAGCCGACGAGTCCTCGTACAAAGCCCAAGAGGAGGCGGGGATGCTTTTAGGAAGCCTGTGGGTCTAAACTTAAGAAGAGTTCAAGAAAAGTTTCACCGAGAATAATCTTTTCTTTAATGAACAGTTCTAGGGTTTGAAGAAATTCAAGAGAGGTTTCACCGAGAATTAATCCTCTCTGGGGAAATGAACTTCTTTGACAATTTCTAATAGTGACAGTCTGAGAAAAGGTTCACCGAAAATACTGTCTTTCTCTTTGTTCCATATTGTTTAAGCCCAAGAGAAGGCAAGACTGTATCTGGAAATCCTATGGGGATCTATGTTTGACTGTATTTAAAGAGTGACCAACTAGCTTTACCAAGGTCTAGACCTAGTTGTCGGGGAAAACTCTAAATAACTATACTAGTATATATACAGTTGATATATGACAAGTATTAAAAAGGATATGAAAGAAGACTTACAGAGGAGCAACTTCCCACAATACAATTATATATATTAAAGCATGTAAATGAAAGCTTATAAAACTTACAGGCGAGCAAGCTTCCATGCTATATTGTTAGTTGTTGAAAGAAATTAAAGAAAGTTTTGATAACAACATATATTTGAACTTAAATCAAAAGGGAAGTTGTTTTTGGAAAGATTGTTGGGGCTTATACTCAAGGAGAGACCCAAGGTTTAACAGTGATCGCACCGTTGTTCTGAAAATCGTATCGGGACTTATAAAATGATTGAGGCCCAAAGAGGTTTTCTGTACAAAGGGATGGGTCTTACAACTCAAGGAGAGGCCCAAAGAGGTTTTGAAAAAGAAAGATGAGACTTACAACACGAGGGGAGGCCCAATGAAAGACAGTGATCGCACTGTCGTTTTGAGAATTGCAGAGGGACTTATACAATGACTGAGGCCCAAAATTATTTTTGTACAACAAGGGATTGGGTCTTACACTCTATTAGAGGCCCAAAGTGTTTGAAAAAGATTTGTTAGGGTGAAAATCAAAGAAATCCTAACTTCATCATTTTTTAAAGTAATTATTCAAAGAAAATTAATTAAAATGATAAAAACACCAAATAAGTTTGAATAAACAACTTGTGATTTTTGGTTGAGGTTGGAAAAATGATGTTTTAATCACAAGATAATTTAAAACTCATTTGGTTTTGATTTCCAAGGTGATAATTCCTTTTTGAAATGTTTAAAAACCATTAAAAATGAATTTATTTACAAAAATATCAACTATATTAAATAAATAATATAAATTTGATTTTTTGGTGTAATAAAATATTTTAATATTTTTGTGATTTTTTGCAAAAAGAACCAATAAAAAATAATTAAAATTGAGGGAGAAATTAATTTTTCAAATCATTTAAGAAAATAATATGAAAAATATAAAAAAATGGAAAAAGTGGTAAAAAAAAGGGTCTGGGGCGAGGGGGATTCGAACCCCAGACCTCCAAGCCAAACACATGAGCGCGCAACCACTGGGGTATACATGTAACGCCCCATTTTTAATTATTTAATTGTCGTGTTTTATTTTTAATCGTTGGCCTTGTTTAGGGTGCGTGTCTGAGTGCGTAGGGGTAATATTGTTATAATAGTGATAAGGTGTGGGGTGTGTCTATTAATAGTAATATGGAACTTATTATTATTATTATTATTATTATTATTATTATTATTTTTAATTGTATATTTCATATTATTATTGTTAAGACTATTATTATTATTATTATTAGTAAAATGAAATCTAATGTGAATAATTAGATAATGGGCTGATATGAAATAATAAGGGTAGTTTAGTAACTAAGGAAGATTAGTGAAAATTAGTGGGGGTTTAGTCATATCAGAATTTTGGAGAGAAAAAGAGGAAAACCAAGGAGAGGAAGAACCAGGGTGTGTTAGGGCTAACATCTCCATCAGATTTTCGCAGGAATTAATCAGGAATTCGAGGTAAGGGGGGAGAACGAGTTTAATATTGGTGAATTAATCATGTGAGGGTAGTGGGAAGTCCTTAACCCCGTAGGAGTTCGTTTGAATGTATGTTGTCATATGATTATGTGATGTATATGCATAAATCTGTGATGAATATTATGTGCTGAACTTCTGATTTTGTCTGTCATCTTGATGTTGTTATTGTTGTTGAATGTGACATTGCAGAGTTGATTTTGATTTAGATTTGGAGGATGAATTTAGACTAAAATCGGAGTTAGTAATGTTAAGAGAAAGATGTAGGATGACTAATAGAACATGAAATTGATGTAGAACTAGTTTTAGGATTGTTTTAGAGTGAATTAATGAAGATCCCGTAGCAGAACCCAGACTGGTGTGGAGAAAACAGGTTTGATTAATGGATCTGGCATTACGCGTATTGGGGAAGGTGTTACGCGTAAGGCTAGGCAGGATTGGAGGCATTACGCGTACGGGAGGCCATAAGGAGGTTTTGGCACGACCCTCTGCCCATACGCGTAAGGATACGCGTATGGTGGCTTGGCAATACGCGTATGGAGTAGCTATACGCGTATCCAGATCTGAGAAAGGAATTTGTGAAGGAAATAGCTCTCTGCCCATACGCGTATGAGGCTAGGTAATACGCGTATGGCAGGGCGAGGCAGAAGGCCTTACGCGTCTGGTACGTGTATGCTGGGGCGGGAGAGTGTGACAATACGCGTATGACTCAGGTCAGTACGCGTATGACCAGTGGGCGTGGAAAATTTTGGTGTCTTGCGATTTCTTTCCCGATTTCGCGTCCAATTTAGGTTCTTATGGGTTGGGAGATTGGGGTTAGATGCCAGAACTTGAGTAGTGTGGAATTGGTGACGAAAACAATTAATTTATTAATTTTAGGGAATTAATTAATTAATTAATAGTTGATTTATGTTGTGTGAAGTAATTGTATATTGTTGGATGTTGATGTGTGATTCAGGTGTGATCAGGAGGATCGTGAACATGTATATATATGCTATTGTACATGTGTTTCATATGCATAATTGTGTCATGAATTTCATGGAATTGGTGGGATGAATCATTGCTCAGGAGGAGTGTATGTGATTCATCCATACTCCGATATGGAGAATGGTGGGGATAGATCATTGCCATGTAGGGGTGTATGTGATCTATCCGGGTTCGATTGAATGAACCATGATGTTGGTACCACATGCATTGTGTCTATGTCGAGTCGCATTGCATTATTACTTTGTTGATTGATTGGTGATTGAATGTGACAGTAGGTCGTGATTGTATGTTTGTATGATATATGTGAGTAACTACCTTCTAATATGTATTATTCACCGTTTAATATTGAATGTAGTTCTCACCCCTTTGTTGTTGTTGTGTCTGTGCTTCTTTGGAAGTACAGTTAATCCAGGTACTTAGGTTTCTGGAGTACGTGTTGCCTGTTCGAGTCGTAGGAGTCGCTCTGATACGTAACACGGGAATTATGGGGATTTCATTCATTTGTTATTTGTTATTCGTTTTGTTACGTATCTTTCTTTTTGATGAATTTAAGGTGAACCACGAGTTATGTGGAATTTTTTCCGAAGTTGTTGGCATGTGACCGTGACATGAATAAATAAATTATTTTCCGCTATTCTATTTCATTTAATAAAAGGAGTTTGATGTTGGTTTTATGAATGTGGCATCCTACTTTGTTTTTGGTGTAAAAACTCTGATTATTTCATAGAAATTTGTGTATTTTTCATAAATGGGAAAGTGGGGTGTTACAATACATCCGTGTATCAAAACCACTCCATAAATATATAAAGGGTGCCTTGTTTTAGGCATGGGCAAGGCAAGGCAAGGCATAGCAAGGCCAGCTTTTGGGCCATTTATGTGAAGCATCTAACTTTCTCATTTCTACATGGATTGGGACAAAATTTATATGCATCTGGCCTAGAATTTCCCAAGGAATCAAATGGTGGTCATGGTTTTTCAGATGAGATCCCTATTTTAAAACCCGATAGTGGTTTTGAAATAGGCCCATATTTGCATTTTCTATGCTACTTCATGGTACAGGAAAGAATTACATGATGAATTGGTTGAAACACAACATATACAACATGTATGAGATGTTTATGCTTAGTGTACTTCAAAGCAATGCATAATTCAAAGAGTTCAAGTTGTGATGCTTACCTCTTTGGGAGCTTTTAGTGCTATCTGCCAAGTTTCTTGTGCCAGAAGTAATTTGATACTTTGGACACTCTCAATTGATCCCTTAGAAGATTTTAGAATGATCACCACCAACTGGAATCCTCAAGAACAAGTTTTGGCACTTTCTTGCAAAAGGGGCAAAAGTGACCAATATGGCAACTCTCTCAAATGGTGTTCCATATGAGGGGAACCATTTGGGACGGTTCAAGGATGATATTTGAAGTGTGTTTGAGGTTTTATCTGGTTTTGGAGGTGACTGAATCAAGACATGGCTTGAAAAATGCCAAAAAAGTCCAATTTTGAGGTTTTAGAAGTGGACTTTGTGATTTTGGTGTTACAGGTCACATGTTAGTGTTTGGACACCTTAGATACAACATATTAGAGGTGCTTGGATCATGAGCTATGATGGAATTTCTCTCTAACTCAAAAACCCAGAGATACCTTGCAAAAGAAGGCATTTTGGCCTAAAGAGAGGGATTTTAAGGAAAGCATCAATTTGGGTGCTTTGGTGTACTCAAACTGATCACAACTGATGTCTATTTATAGTGTGTCAAGTTTTTTTTTGGCATCAATAGTGAATGGAGGCTGCAGCAGGCCTTTGGCCAATGTTATGCAAAAGGAATCTCAAGTCTCCTCTAACCATTGACTTGAGATTAGAGCACAGGCTTTGTAGCTTTGGTTCAGAGATAAGTTTGGACTAAATTCAATTGGAATAGGCTCAGTTCATGCCACCTTGATTCATTCATTAAAGGCTTGGAAACAAAATTGGAGTCTTGGCATCTTTTAGCCTTTTTAGGGATGACAAGCCTAATGTAGATTCTTGGACTTTGGAGGCTTGGGGATCAGGCCATTCCTTTCTTGTTTTACCCCCAGATGTGTCCAAATTGATGACAAGGCTTGGAGTTATCAGATTTTGAAAAATCGAGCAAATGTGCATAAATCTGCCTTGTAAAACCAGTCCATGATGCCATGTTTCAAGGGTTGTATCTCCTTGCTCAAATGGAATTTGGAGATGATCTGGTACTTGTTGGAAAGCCCTCATGGCATACTTCAACTTTGATGTGCACCCCTAGACTTGGTTTGACTTGGATCAAGGTGAAAAATGTCCCTACATTTTGGAAAAAGTAAGGCAGATTCTGACTTAGTGAAAATTTCACTAAGTCTTAAAAAAATGTCATTTTCATGTTTTAAGCCATTTTGATCACTCCATAACTAAAAATCCATGAGGAATTGGAATTAGATGTAGTTGAAGCTTTTGTAGAGTGTAGCAAGACCTACAAATCCAGCTTTGGATCACCCAAAATGGTTGCTTGGATCTCAAGTTATGGTCCTTGGAAGTTGGTACCCTAGTCACTTTGTTCCATAACTTAGAAAATTTCTAAGTTTTTTTATTGTTACCCCTTTTACAAGTTAACTCACTTTCTTTGATTTTTCTTGATGAATGATGATTCAAATCATATATTAACATTGTTTTAGGGTCAAGGAACCATAATTGTGAAAAATTCCAAAAAGTCAAACTTGTTTTTGTGCACAGTTGACTTTTTATTGGATGAAACCCAAACTGTGCGATCCTTTGTGAAATCAAGTCCTTGAACTAAATCAAACCTAATGGATATATTCCATAGGTGTTATAGGGTGTATTGAATCATGTCCAAGGGTTTGGGAGCATGCCTTGGTCAAAAGTCAAAGGTACAATTGACTTTTTTCCTCGAAACCCTAATTGTGGACCTGATGAATTTAAAACTTGTGGATCAAGCTTCTTGGATCAATCCATTGTTGCAAATGAATCAATGTAGTGTATTGGAGACCCTTAAATCATGTCTTGAGGTCTTGGTTCATGTTTTGTCCCAAAAGTCAACTTAGGGGTGAATTAGGTCAAGAAACCCTAATTCCTGATTTTTTTGGGTAAATGCATCCTCTGAGGTTAAATTGACTTGATGATTGGGTCCATGAGGTCCCTTGGAGTATCTTGGGTTGTGCCTTGAAGCATTGGCTCATGCCCAGAGGAAAATTTCCATCTGGAGGCCTTGGTCGACCAAAACCCTAATTTGGTGACACAGGCGATCTTGAGGCTTGATTCACTTGGAATGCTGCAACCTTGTGCTTGATTCTTGACGTGGGAGTCCTCTTGATCCGTTATGAGTGTTTGAGAGGTTAGACAAGTTGAAGATCATGTCATTTCTTGATTGATCCTTGTCTAAATGCTCTAAGAGGGCTCAAAACCCTAATCTTTGATCGTAGTGAATGCTTAACCATCTTTGAGGAGATTGATAAGGCATGATGGTTCATCCATATTGTGTTGATGATTTTAAAAATGATGGGAAATCCTGGTGGTCAAAATTTGGGGTATGACAGATGCCCTTATTTAATCTTCTTGGACCCGAACGTGTGAATGGCGAAGGTATTCAGACATTCGGGGTGCAAGAGGATTAAATATCGGAATACCTAAAATTTTGACGGTGGTTATGAATGGCTTCTTGCTCATCCATCTTCTTTTGCTAAGCAATGATGCTTAAAAAAGGTAAACACTTCCCCTCGATCCTGGTCTTCAGGCAAGGAATTGGTCTTAGTTTCTGAAGTAAACTTCCCCTCGATCCTGGTTTTCAGCCAAGGAACTGGTCTCAGTTTCTGAAATAAACTTCCCCTCGATCCTGGTTTTTAGCCAAGGAACTGGTCTTAGTTTCTGAAGTAAACTTCCCCTTGATCCTGGTTTTCAACCAAGGAACTGGTCCCAGTTTCTTTTGTCAATAAACTTTCTTGACAAGGGACGATATTCGTTAGCGGTCTTCATCAAACTTCTCACTGAATTTTCCTGGGGAGATGTCATTTGATGGGAAACATTTTGATGTCAGACTTGCTGGGGAACCCATTCGTCTGAGTTGTAGAAGTGCACAAACTTCTCCGCTGGAGGCGCCATTTGTCGACTCTACTGGGGGAAAACGAGTCCCTTGAGAGACTGCTTCCTGCTTGTGGGTATTACATCATACTTTTCCTTAAGATCTTCTCAGAGAAATGCCATGTGATGTAATCCAATTTTAAGGTGCTGATGACTTCATTAACGTCGACTTTCTTGGGAGAAAAATGAATGTGTTACTGAGAGCCTTCGGTCGAGAGGCTTTCTCTGGGGATTTTCCTTAATCTGGGAAAGCGAAGATATCATCTTCAATAGTGAAGAGTGATGTTTGTCGAATGCCTTCTTGTTCTTCAGAGGTTCAAGTTATCAAAGTGGTCAAGGGACCAACTCCAATCCAAAAATAAGCTAGAGGAAAGATGTTTCAGACGCAACATTTCCTGACGAGGAAAGAACTGAAAACTCGATTGAGAGGACTTTTATCACTAGGGAATAAGATCGACTAGAGTGATAGTGATGCAATATGAATATGAATGTAAATCAATAATGCATGATGTATGTATGTTTATGCTGACAAAACTGACACGACATACAGACTAGTGGATGAACACGACTAGATACTAGGCCACTGTGGGGAACGAGGAAGTACCATTTGGTCCAAAATAGCAATTCTGCCTTGCTTAGGAGAGATAATCCCTGTGGGGAAAAACGTTGGTCGGGCTTAGGAGGTAAGAACTCTATCGGGGCCGTCAGATGAAACATGGTCTCTGACACAACTGATCCTTCATTCAGGCGCATTGGTTTAGAAGGATTACTTTGATTCTGCACTTTGAAGCTTAATCGCTTTTGGAGTAGCGATCGATGTTCTTTCAATGTTCAACAGTCAAAAGAATTGCCATCTTTATTTTAAAAGTAGAAAAATTTTGACAAGTAAATTCATTTTTGTTTTATTTCAAGAATCGTTGATCATAATAAAAACATCATTTTGTAAAGCTAAAACAAATAAGGATTGCAAACAAAAGCACTAGGGCTCAAATTTTATTGATAGGATGGAAATCAGCCAAGCGCATGATTCCATAGAGTATTTACAAAGTTAGAAAGTGGTAATTTAAGGGAAAAGGGCTACATTGAAACATAACTACCACTATCCTTCTACCAACTTTGAATTCTAGACATCCTGAGCTTTTGTCGAAGATGACCTTGACTGGAGTATCTTCTGATGGATGGCATGACTGCTGCTGGGGAATTTGCCCCTTTGTTGGACGTAGTTACTTGCCATGAATCCCTAACTTTTTCCTGGATTGTACTTTGAGGTTTCCAATCCATCAGGATGATTTTTTATTATGTCTCTAATTTTTGCCTGGACCGCCCTTTTGGGGTTTTCAATCCATCGAGACGTTTTTTTAGGCGAAGTATTTCTTGACTACGTCAACATTTGTGGGGTAGGCAAATTCTTCTCCATCCATGGTTGCAAGTCTCAAGGCACCGCCCGAGAAGGCTTTCTTGACCACATAGGGGCCTTCATAATTCGGAGTCCATTTGCCTCGGGAATCAGTGAGAAAATATTGTATCTTCTTGAGCACGAGGTCTCCTTTTCTGAAGACGCGAGGTCGAACCTTTTTGTCAAACGCCTTCTTCATCCTTTTTTGATACAACTGACCATGGCATAGTGCCGTTATTCATTTTTCTTCTATCAGATTCAGTTCATCATGTCGACTTTGACACCATTTAGCCTCTGTTAGCTTAGCTTCCATCAATACCCTGATTAATGGGATCTCTACCTCTATGGGGGAGCACTGCTTCTATACCATATACCAGAGAGAAAGGGGTTGCTCCTGTTGAAGTGCGGATAGATGTGCGATAACCATGAAGAGCAAAGGGTAGGATACAACCATCTTTTGAACGATCTTCTTGATGTTCTTGTTAGCCGCTTCTACCGCTCCGTTCATCTTGGGCCGGTAGGGAGATGAGTTATGGTGTTTGATCTTGAACTCAGCGCACAACTCTTTCATCATCTTATTGTTCAAGTTAGATCCATTATCAGTAACGATATGGCTTGGAACATCATAACGGCAGATAAGATTATTTTTGATAAAGCGGACCACGACTTGTCGGGTTACATTGGTGTATAATGCTGCTTTGACCCACTTGGTGAAGTAGTCAATGGCTACCAGAATGAACCAATGTCCGTTTGAAGCCTTGGGTTTGATCATACCGATCATGTCAATTCCCCATATGGAAAAAAGCCATGGGTTTCGCGTTTGTACCTGGATGAAAATCCCCCAGGGATTTTCATCCAGGTACAAACGCAAAAATGGGGAAGAGAGAACTTTGAGATGTGTTGGCGGTACATGGATTTTGTCTGAGTATATATGACACTTGTGACATCTCCTCATGTACTTGTAGCAACCGGATTCCATGGTCAACCAATAATACCCTGCTCTCAGAATTTTTCTCGCCATTATGTGTCCGTTGGCATGAGTGCCAAAGGATCCTTCGTGAATTTCTTTTATCAGCATGTTTGCTTCTGCTCTGTCTACACATCGAAGCAAGACCATGTCAAAATTTCTCTTATAGAGTGTATCACCGCTCAGGAAGAAAATATCTGCCAATCTCCTGAGGGTCTTTTTGTCTTTTCTGGATGCCCCATGTGGGTACTTTTGTTTTTGAAGGAAGCATTTGATATCGTGATACCAAGGTTTATCATCTATGACTGCTTCAATCGCGAAGATGTAAGCGGGCCATTCAAGGCGCATTATGTCAATCTTAGGTATGACATTCCATTGACCTACACTAATCATGGAAGAGAGAGTGGCTAATGCATCAGCCATGTGATTCTCCTCACGAGGGATATGATGAAGCTCGATTCTGTTAAAGAATGGTAATAACCTTCTCGCGTAATCTTTGTAAGGAATCAGTCCTGATTGGTATGTGTTCCAATCACCTTTGATCTGATTGATAACTAGGGCTGAGTCGCCATATACATCCAAGTTCTTGATCCGTAAGTCGATCGCTTCTTCGAGACCCATGATACAAGCTTCGTATTCGGCTCGTTGTTTGTACACTTGAATGTCAGTCGGGCAGTGAAAGGAACGTGGGTACCCTAAGGTGTTACGATGATTGCCCCAATTCCATTTCCATAATGATTGACAGCTCCATCAAAGATTACTCCCCATTGGGAACCTGGTTCTGGCCCTTCACTGGGTAGCGGTTCATCGCAGTCATTCATTTTCAAGTACATGTCATCTTCGTCTGGGAAGTCAAATCCGACTAATTCCTGATCGTCAATCGGTTGATGAGCCAAATGATCGGCTAAAACACTTCCCTTGGTGGCTTTCTGAGCATGGTACTCAATGTCGTATTCTGATAACAACATCTGCCAACGGGAAATCCTTCCCGTGAGAGCAGGTTTTTCAAAGACATACTTGATTGGATCCATTTCCGAAATTAACCAAGTAGTGTGACAAATCATATACTGGTAGAGACGTTTGGCTGCCCAAGCCAGAGCACAATAATTTTTCTCAAGCATAGTGTACCGAGTCTCGCAGTCGGTGAATTTCTTGCTCAAATAGTAAATGGCAGACTCTTTCCTTTTGGTTTCGTCTTGTTGGCCAAGTACACATCCCATGGAGTCTTCCAAGACTGTTAGGTATATGATCAGTGGTCTTCCTTCCCATGGAGGTGATAGAATTGGTGGGTTCAACAGGTATTCCTTGATACTGTTAAAGGCGGATTGGTAGGCTTCTGTCCATATGCAGTCCTGATTCTTTTTGAGTAATTTGAAGATTGGCGCGCATGTCACGGTCATGAGGAATATAAATATGGAAATGTAGTTTAGACGTCCCAGGAATCCCCTAACTTGTTTTTTAGTCTTTGAAGAAGGCATTTCTCGAATGGCCTTGACCTTGTCAGGATCAACCTCAATTCCTTTCTGGATGACGATGAATCCTAGCAGTTTTCCTGAGCGGACACCGACCGTGCATTTGTTTAGATTCAAGCGGAGTTTGTACTTTCTCAGACGCTCGAATAGTTTTGACAGGTGGGTCACATGCTCCTCTTCTGTTTTAGATTTGGCAATCATATCATCAAGATGCACCTCGATTTCTTTGTGTATCATGTCGTGAAACAGAGTAGTCATGGCCCTGTGATAGGTTTCCCCGATGTTCTTCAAACCGAACGACATTACCTTGTAACAAAAAGTGCCCCATGGGGTGATGAATGAAGTTTTCTCCATGTCTGTCGGCACCATTTTTATCTGATTATAGCCCGAGAATCCATCCATGAAGGAGAAGACTTTGAACTTTGTTGTACTGTCTACCAGCATATCAATGAGTGGTAGAGGAAAGTCATCCTTTGGACTGGCTTTGTTCAGATCCCTGTAGTCTACACACATTCTAACTTTTCCGTCCTTTTTCGAAACTGGCACTATGTTGGCTAGCCATTGAGGATATTCTGATGTGGCAAGGAAACCCACGTCAATTTGTTTCTGTACTTCCTCTTTGATTTTGATGGCCATGTCTGGGTGAGTCCGTCTCAACCTTTGTTTTATCGGCGGACATTCTGATCTTAACGGTAGACGACGTTCCACGATGCTGGTATCCAACCTTGGCATGTCTTGGTAGGACCAAGAGAATACATCGGGAAATTCTTTGAGAAGCTTTATCAAATTTTCTTTGACAGTAGGACTGAGCAGTGCCCCTTATCTTGACTTCTTTTCTCTCTTCTTCTGAACCCAAGTTGACCATTTCCAACAACTCTTTGTGAGGTTCAATAGACCTTTCCTCCTGTCTGAGTAATTGGGAGATCTCTTCTGGAATTTCTTCGTCCTCTTCTTCTTTAGCTTCAAATATCGGGAATTCAAAGTTGGGAGAAGGCATTAGATCATATGTTCCAATGGCGTTTAAAACAAGCAATCTGCACGACGTGATGATTGTTTTTTAGAAATGATAGAGAGAATGCAAGAGTGTGTGCAGTGTAATTTCTGAAAAATGCTTGTTTTTATTATTTGAGTTGTTTTTTAGGATTACTATTTTCTGAAAAAAGCGAAAAGAGAAAACAGCAATAAATGCGGAAATTACAGAACGACGTTATTTTATTTATGATTTGGTCGATTCTTGAAACTACAACCCTATAAAACAAAACTCAGTCGCTTCGGGCGAAGCGAAGAGATACATTTACAGAAAGTGAGCCCTATCAAAACATCTGTTTCACCTGGGTAGGGTGAAAGGTTAAGATAAAGACGACAATTACTTAGACTTATGAACGACTTTCGGAACGTTGACAGCAACCCATTGGCCGTGAACTCCTCAGTGAATCAAAAAGTCAGGTACCTTTCTTTTTGGCTTATCTTCAGAAATAACGCAGATTTCTGGTGGACCAGGATCATTGGAATCTGTTTCCCAGGCAGAGTTGTCGTAGGAGGATTCTTCTGTTACATCTTGCACAGTGTTTGCACTCTCAGGTGGATCTCCCCATCCAGTTGGCTGGATGTCTTCGAGCCTGATACGAGAGCTTTCAGGAGCGGTGTACTTGACCAGGAAGTCGTACTTGCCACTCAGTTGTCCTAAAGTGTCCCACACTTCTTTGGAACTAGAGGAGTCATCCCTTTCGATGACGTTGACCTCATGAAAAGCGTAGTTAAGGAACTCTTGTCCTGCAATCTTTGCAAATTCATCGTCGTGCTGGATATTTTCTAAATGCCCTGAGTAATGATCCCATGATTTGGTGGGGTGATAACTCGAATTTATATCGTATTTTCCGACTCATTACGCGCACTCTTAGTACCGTTTTATCGAGTCTTTCATACTATTTTCTTTGATTTATTATGTTTTCCTTTGTTTTTTATGTCGCCAGGTGTTTAATCGACAAGTATGGAAAAAAGAGCGAAAACAAAGCTGAAGAGTGAAGAAAAACAGCAAAAATGCATGTTTTGCCCTCCCCAACTGAATGGCGCTCGCCATTTGCCCCTACAGAGGAGAAAGGCGTTCGCCATGTCCCAAAAAAAAGAAGGGAAATCACTGTCGCGGTGAAAATTGGATAACAAATTATTGATTAACTTGTATCGTATTTTTAATGTCACCACCGGTCTTTGATTTATCCAAAGGAAGGGAGAAAAAAAACCGAATTCCCACAATGCAATGCAAATGCACTAAGATTCTAAGTTCGGGGGTTGGTTATACCTAGGGAAGGTGTTAGCATCCTAGATATCTGTAGTACTCTACAGGAACCTCTTGATTCAATTATGTTATTTTGTTATCTGTTTGCTAAAGGTTCTATGCTAAAGGTTGGAAAACCCTAGGGGTTAGTATCTAAGTATACTCGATAAAGCATCGCACTTTACGCCTACGTATCCTCGGGAATAGAATCAGAGTATGCGTAGTTCTACGTCTACTGATCTATTGACCATGGCCAATATTCAGAGGGGAAATGAGTACAATCTCATTGTAGAGTTTAAGAACTCTCTAGATCTAGTTGTAATGGACCTATATTGAAGTTTAGTCAGTGGGGGAAGTGATAAATTCATTATGATGAATATCACTAAGAGTTGAAGAATTCTTCCTAAAGCTAATTGTGATTTCTTTGGCTCTGATGAGGCCAAGAAATAAAGTTCTCTCCTAAAAGGTTACTTAGGTCAAGGTAGGATTCGTGACTTATCTTTAGGTAATGATTATGAATGCAAATGATATGCACCATACACAATAACATGGTCATCATGCATGGGATTTTCCTTTGGATATTAATGCGATTAAGTTATGTTGTTTAGGCGATGGTGCTAGCAAGGTGATGCTAGACTTGTGTCTGGTGACCAAAAGGTTGAATGCGATACCTGAAGGCGATCGACTTACATGGGTAGAAAATGGGCTCGACGTTGGATCGAGAATTTTTGATATTTTTTTGAAAAGGTTTGGACAATAGCGAATAAGCATACAAATGGAAATACGAAGTGATAAATATACAAGTGATAAATATACAAGTGATAAAATAGCGATAATTAAGATATGATACAAGTTAAAACCTTGATATGAGGTAACATAATGGAAGTAACATAAGCATGAGGATGGCAATATGTTTCATGATGAGATATGGATAAAATGAATATGCTTCAAGTAGAATAACTAAACAGACGATGTCAACATGCTTCAATCTTTAGGAAGACAAACATGTAGAATGATATTAAAGGATGAAAATCAATATGCTTAAATCTTTAGGACGACAAACATATAGAATGGTATTAAAGAATGATAACCAACATGCTTCAATCTTTAGGAAGACAAACATGTAGAATACTCACAAAGATAAAGAGAATGATATTAACTAAGGATGATATGAACAAATACATGAATAAATTGACATGATAAACAAGACCAACACATCAATTCAGGGCTAGAGACACATATTAGATATGATCAAGCATGATAAGCAAGGATAACATGGCACGAGTTATTAAGGAGTGCAATAAAGACCTACTAAGTATTAATAGACCAAACATGCATAGAGTCTCAAAAATAAATATTTTTGTCCATTTATTCTCATATATGAAAAATAGGTTTGACTAGGAGTAATTAGCAAAAGGACTGGATTAAAAAGAGTGAAAAACAAACAAGTTATGATGTTTTGAAAATTTAAACATAAACCAAAATAATAAAATTAAACAAGTGGTAAAAAAAAAATGTGGGATTGTCAATTGTGGGGATTGAACCCACGCCCTTGAACCAAACAAATCAAACAACAACCAGCTGAGCTGCGTGTGCTAGGTGAACAAAGTATGAATACACACAGACATATCATAAAGCAAGCGAAATTCAGAAAAACAATATAAAAGGACTGGGGCGAGGGTGATTCGAACCCCAGTCCTGAGGGTAGGTAAGGTAGTTATGTGCAGGTGTGTGACCGTTGGGACGGCGTGTTCATCCGGTCATAAAACACTTCCATAAATATATGAACCTTATATGCGCGCATTTTCCAAATCAAAACCAAACAACCTCAATCATTCACGACAATGCTAACAAAACTAAGCCAATCATCAGCAGACAAACTCCAAACCAGATGGAACAAAAAGCATGTGATAACACTTACAGTCATGGAATTTCATACATGTTGGACAACAAACGAATTCACCCTATAAGTACACTAACTGTCCACGTAAAAGTGATAAGCATACCAACCACCAAATATCAACCATAACCAAACCAAATACAACAGAAACGAACAACATTGTTTCGAAAATTAATGGGCTACTACATGTGTGTAAAGGGAGTGTCCTAATCATGCAAGTTGATAAAAAATCTGAATGTGCAAAGTGGTAAATTCCAACATAGTCATAGCAGTAAGTGTGTTCATAAGAGGTTCAGTAAAAGGAAACATCTTGGCATGCAACTAGTGAACAAACAAGTAGATCAATGATCCAATATCAGCATGGCATTATGTTGAGTTTTCCAGAATGGCACAAGTTAAATGCTGAACATGTTGAGTAAATGAAAACAAAGATGTTTCAGAATCAGATTACATGATTAATATGATTGAATGACACAAATGTAGGAAAACCAAAAGGCCAAGACAGCAGCATTAGCTACTTAAGGTGTCTAATAAAAAACATGATGGCATATCAGACACAATGCAATCGGTTTTGGTGACATGTTTTAGCATTCAATAGCAATTCAACCCATGACTGTTGATAGAAAGATGGCATCAAAGTAACAATAACGATAGCAGGCATTCAGTGCGGTTCCTGTATCAAAACTAGATTAAGATTACACACGGGCTCATAACAATTTCGAAATACCGCACTGTCATGAAACAAGGATAACCACAATTGTTCATACGAAATGGCATCTCATCCTAATAGCATTGAGGCATGGATATCATATAACAGACCATGCACTCTCCATATTGATCTAATGCTTCATATCTATTTCAAAGGTAGGGCATGATACAAGACAGTCATAACAACCAAGTGCATTCAAGTAGTATCATTTAAAAGGTAGCAGCAGACCAAATTAAACCAACATCATACCAGCATATACACTAAAAACATATGTATTAGATTCAGAATGGCATGTATTAGGGTGTGGATAGCGCCATAAGGACAGTACATGACTCACATTAAAACTCGAGCAAGATTACATTTCAAACAGGTTTGGCAAAACCACATATTCTAACATGACAGCAAATGGCTTGAAAAGCAGGTAAGAGACACTAAGGCAAGGCTTTGGAAAATCAGAGACTTTGACATATTCATCAAGGCATGTTCATCACAAAACTGATATGCAATACATCAAGAAGTCAACTATTCTAACAAACAATTTAGGGGGAAATATAAATGCAAGCAGGTCATGTATAGGTAGAGGTAGAGGTCTTAGACATATTATGTATACTTCATCAATTTGACATACCAGGTGAACGAACTTACAATGGCATGGTAAGCATACTGATATCACATAAGCATTTGCATAGATTACTGTCTAAACAAGGCATTAGTGCATAAGGAGGCATGGTCAATTTCACATCTTGAGGAACTAATTCACATGTTAGAAACCAGAACTCAACAGTTACATAGATAGATTAAACTAAGGCCAGGCACATATGATAAGTTCAGTCTTTCACCAAATGTTACTCAAAGTGACACGTAAGAAAACAAACATGATATGGTAGATGTAAAGCTGCAACACTTATGAACATGATTCAAATGACAGCATACCGACTGTAACGCATATGACAAACTTGATTCAAACATATTTCACGCACCTTACAGTTGTAGCAAAGAGGAATGGATAACTATAGATACAGCAATCAAACTTTGCACAAGTTCAAAATAACAAAGGATGCCTGCCATGTCACAAGGCTTGACAGCTTTCTTAAATATGAAGAAACTACCCTAGCTTAGGCATACAAATGGTACCAGCATGAATAACAGAAAGAGAGGTACACCTATAATTTGAACATACATTTTGAAAACACCAGGAAGCAGTCACATATGCATCTGTTATAAGCTTAACAATGGCAATTAAACAAACTCAACAAGGTAATCAACAAATAAGCACAGAGCGGATTGACCAATGTTATGCATTCAACCAAAAATCAGAACTGAACTTAAACATGATACATCCAAAACACAAATCCTCATATATCAGATTCATATTATGAACGACAAAAATAACATGGAAGTAATGTAAGGATGCATATGATGTTGCTATGTGAGATGAAGTTGAGATGAAGTTACATACCTCTCTTCCAAGCTATCAGCAGGTTCTTGAACAACTTCTTGCTTCTTCTCCCTTCTGCTCGAGCTAGCACAGCTGCAACCGACTTATCACTTGCCGAATAGAAACTCAAAGTTCTTTAGAGTGTTTTTGTTGTGTAAAACAGATGTTGTTGATGGTGATTTCTTCGTGTGTTTTTTTCGTGTCCCCCTGAATGAATGGGAACCATGCTCCTTTTATAGGTGAGCTGGTGTGCTGCTGTCTTAAATGCAGTAAAGGCATGCCCCCTGCAAGATACTATCGTTCTTGAGCCAAGTGAAAGATGGCCATGCAGCTTATCTCTGTTGTGAGTCAGAAAAAAGCAATCCTTGGGAACACATGCTATGGTGTAGGTTTTTCTTGTCAGTGAGACATGCATTGGTGAGGTGAGATTTGCCACACGATAATTCTTGGTTTAATGCACCAAATGAAATGACTTTTGAACCCTTGGAAAGCTAGTACAAGGTAGAGTGATTTTGATGTTTCTGACAGATTGAGATTGGGTTTAGAACATGTGAGACAAATCGTGACAATGTTTGATGTACCAAAGAGATAAAATCTGAAATTTTCAAGTGGATACATGTTTCAATATGTCATCTTTGGTGTGCAATAACTTGATAACTATTCCATCAAATCTCACGGTTTTTGATTCTTTGGAGAGTGGACATTTGATAGATTAAATCTCCTGTGGAAAGTTGCTTAAGATGAGGCTCGTAACACTGAGAAAATGGACCATAAAGTCGCGCACATGAAAAGGTGGAAAAGGACTTAGAAAAAATTCTAAGTTATTGAATTTTGACATTTTAATACACCTAACTTCAACGCACCATAACATGAGTTTGGTTTATCCCCTTGAGATGTTCCACATATGGTTGGAAAGCTCTCAACAAGCCCTACAACTTTCATTTGGGACGCAAGACCTGAACCCAAATGGAAAGGGGTGAAAAGTCGTGTCAAAGTTGGGAAAATAGGTGGTGAAAAGTGCTGAAAATTTTTCTAAGTGTTTGGCCAAAACGTCTTGTAAGCTCCATAACTCAAAATCTAAGCATTTTTAGACAAAAAGTCATATGGAATGAATTAAAGATCTTGATGAGAGCTTTCCAATGAGCTTTGAGTCGTTTAATTTGAGTGCACGGTTTAGGAGTTATGGTTATTTCAAATCGGGCTATTAGGGGAAAAACGTCGTATACGAAGTCGTTCGCGACCAAAACCCTACTTATCTTGCAAGAAACTTTATGAAACTTGGTATGGATGTTTTGAATACTTCATGAGATAGGATATGATGATTAAAACCAATAATACTTCATTTAGTCCCCGATTCCAAAAGATTAGGGTTTCAGTCGAACCCTAATTCTGACTGTGAGCGCACCGAGGTCAAACCTTGTGAGTTTGTTTCTTCCTTCCCGACTAAAGGTCTTAGGAGACTCTTGAGGATGTTGGTAAACCATAGAATTGATAATTAGGGTTTAGGAGATCATTTTGATGAAAACTCGAAGCTGTTGGTCGATAGGTGTCACAGAAGCCCTAATTCTGAGACATAGTGGGATTGAGGCTCAAACTTCTCTTAATGATTTCTTCAGGAAAAAACCCTAATTCCAAAGTTCCTGCACTGGTGATCTTTTGTTGACTTGGCTTACTTCAGACAACTTGTGGAGCCTCACGATGATAGGTAAACCTAACTTGAACACAAATAAACAAATTACAAGATAATGGGTTAGCTTAAACAAATGCAGAGATGTTCCTAAGATGCACAAAAGCTGGATGACATCTAAGGGTAAAAATTTAGGGTACAACAGTTGCCCCTATTTAAATAGCTTCACCGGAGGGCACGAGGAACGGAGATTCCGGAGGCATCAAGGTGAAAGGTATTTAAATATAGCAAACCAAAAATTTTGCCCTTAGATGGAATGCGAATGCTAAGGACACGCTACGGACATGCAAATGCTGACATGCCATGACTTCTAAAATGGTGATATGATGCCAGGAATGCAAAGGATGCAGACGAACAAGACACCAAGGACCACAGTAAGCAAACACGCCAGAAAAGCTTCGCTGGGGAAAGACGGAAACTAGTATCCTCAAGCAAAGACTCACTGGGGATACTGGTCAACCAGCAAGAAGACTCACCGGGGAAAACCCGAGGAAACAACTGGGAAAAACTAAAAGACAATCTCCACTGGGGAGAGATCCAAGGAGATAGATTTCACGGGGAAGGAAACAAAACCACGCTCTTCCTGGGCATGAAACCAGAAAGAAGAAACTGATCACTAAGATTCAGTCTAGAGGAGACAAACAAGCAAACAAAGACTTCCTGGGGATCTCAAAAATAAGAGTTCAAAATGGGATCTTCAGAAAGAGTCAGGAAGGCAGAGACCAACTCTGCGCACCAGATAGGAGTCTTAAAGTTGAAGAAATTTGTTCCAAGAAACTTAATCTTAAAGCAAATTTTAGAAAAGCAACAAAGATTAGGGTGTTCAATGTCCGACACGATTCGAACAAGAACAGTTTTAAAACAAAAGACGGTGCTTGACACGATTCAAACAAAGCCTCAATTCGAGTTCGACGCGATTCGAACAAGAACGGTTTTAAAACAAGAGTCGATGTCCGACACGATTCGAACAAGGACTCTGTTCAGGTTTGACACGATTCAAACAAGAACAAGTTCTTTTTTTTTTTTTTTTTTTTAGAAGACAATGCTTGACACGATTCAAACAAAGTCCAAGCTCAAGTTTGACGCGATTCAAACAAGAACAAAGTTTGTAAGAAGACAATGCTTGACACGATTCAAACATAGTCCAAGCTCAAGTTTGACGCGATTCAAACAAGAACAAGTTCAAGTTTGACACGATTCAAACAAGAACACATAAGACAGTGTTTGACACGCTTCAAACAAAGTCCAAATAAGACAATGCTTGACACGATTCAAACATAGTCCAAGTTCAAGTTTGACACGATTCAAACAAGAACAAGTTCAAGTTTGACACGATTCAAACAAGAACAAAGTTTTTAAGAAGACAATGCTTGACACGATTCAAACATAGTCCAAGTTCAAGTTTGACACGATTCAAACGAGAACAAGTTCAAGTTTGACACGATTCAAACAAGAACACATAAGACAGTGTTTGACACGCTTCAAACAAAGTCCAAATAAGACAATGCTTGACACGATTCAAACATAGTCCAAGTTCAAGTTTGACACGATTCAAACAAGAACAAGTTCAAGTTTGACACGATTCAAACAAGAACAAAGTTTTTGAGAAGACAATGCTTGACACGATTCAAACATAGTCCAAGTTCAAGTTTGACACGATTCAAACGAGAACACATAAGACAGTGTCTGACACGATTCAAACAAAGTCCAAATAAGACAACGTTTGACACGATTCAAACATAGTCCAAGTTCAAGTTTGACACGATTCAAACAAGAACAAGTTCAAGTTTGACACGATTCAAACAAGAACAAAGTTTTTGAGAAGACAATGCTTGACACGATTCAAACATAGTCCAAGTTCAAGTTTGACACGATTCAAACGAGAACACATAAGACAGTGTCTGACACGATTCAAACAAAGTCCAAATAAGACAACGTTTGACACGATTCAAACATAGTCCAAGTTCAAGTTTGACACGATTCAAACGAGAACAACTATAAAATCCTTTAAAGTTAAACCTCTTGGGGAACGAAAAAAAAAGATTTTAAAGATTCGAATTTGGCGCGCAGAGGTTAAGACCGAACAAGCACGACGCAAAGAAAACCGGGAATATCCTTACTCCACTAGGGAAATAAAGATAGGCACAACAAAAGATTACCAGCAAAACAGAGCACAAAGGATGCAAAGATGCTAGAGGATGATGCACATGCTTAGCCATACGCTAGGAACAACGCGAGCGACGCAAAACAGGAAAAGAGAAAGGATAACACAAGCCAACACCCTGAAACCCAACGTCAAGGATAGCCAAGGCGATCTTCTTTCCACTGGAGGTGGCGAATCCATGCCAAAAATGCAATACTGCTAAATCTCCTTACACCAGCTTGATTCGTAGAGGATCCAGAGTAAAACTTAATTTATCTTT
Source organism: Lathyrus tuberosus (assembly GCA_022829125.1). NCBI lineage: Eukaryota > Viridiplantae > Streptophyta > Magnoliopsida > Fabales > Fabaceae > Lathyrus > Lathyrus tuberosus. The sequence continues at coordinate 4,420,538 of JALAZF010000048.1, read as the reverse complement.
GTGTTTTCTTAGCAATTGCAATATTTCCGTTTTCAAAAATCAAGTGAAAATGGCAAAATTTGCAAAAATAATGACGATAAGAAGATGATCATATAACTGATATTCATTGAAAACTGGTGACTTGCCAAATAGCATAGTCCCATGAGATATTACAGATGCATCGAAATGGCAGTTTAGCAAAAGGTTATATTGTATTCAATGACCAATGACCCCTAATGACTAAGGATTTCTGTTGTAGCAAAACTTGAGGTTCTCTGGGGATTCTTGGATGTTACAGAGGCGTCCTAGTCTTAGGCATAATACTTTCGCACCGAATCAGCATTCGCAGGATGCGCAAGCTGTTCACCGTCCATAGTTGTAAGAAGCAATGACCCTCCTGAAAACACTGTCTTAACTATGTAGGGACCTTCATAATTAGGTGCCCATTTTCCACGGGCGTCTCTTTGTGATTGCAGAATCTTCTTAAGTACCAATTCGCCTACTCGGAATTCCCGAGTGCGGACCTTTTTATCAAATGCTCTCTTCATCTTCTTCTGGTACAACTGACCATGACACATAGCTGTCAGGCGCTTCTCATCAATTAGATTCAACTGATCGTATCTCTCTTGAATCCATTCAGCTTCGTCAAGCTTTGTTTCCATTAATATCCTCAGAGAAGGTATCTCAACTTCTATAGGGAGGACAGCATCCATTCCATATACCAGCGAAAAAGGGGTTGCCCCTGTTGATGTTCTGACGGACGTTCTATATCCGTGTAGCGCATATGGCAACATCTCCTGCCAATCCTTGTATGTTTTGACCATCTTCTGAATAATTTTCTTAATATTCTTGTTCGCGGCCTCAACTGCTCCGTTCATCTTCGGTCGATATGGTGAAGAGTTATGGTGCTCAATCTTGAAGTTATCGCACAATTCCTTCATGGTTTTGTTATTCAAGTTGGTCCCGTTGTCGGTTATGATTTTGCTTGGAATCCCATAACGACAAATGATGTTGTTCTTGATGAAACGAGCAACTACTTGTTTAGTTACATTCGCATAAGAGGCGGCTTCCACCCATTTGGTAAAGTAATCTATAGCCACCAAAATGAATCGATGCCCATTGGATGCTTTAGGCTCAATCGCCCCAATCATATCAATGCCCCACATAGAGAATGGCCAGGGCGATGATAGCACATTTAGCAAAGTAGGAGGAACATGCATTTTGTCTGCGTAAATCTGACATTTATGGCATTTCCTAGCATACTGGATGCAATCAGTCTCCATAGTTAACCAATAGTATCCAGCTCTCAAGATCTTTTTAACCATGGCGTGTCCATTGGCATGGGTGCCGAAGGCTCCCTCATGAATATCGTGGATCAGCAAGCCTGCTTCTCTCTTGTCGACACATCTTAGCAACACCATATCATGATTCCTTTTGTATAGTACACCGTTGCTGATGAAGAATTTAGCTGACAACCTTCGCAGAGTTTTCTTATCAAGAGCGGAGGCGTTGGCCGGGTATTCTTGATTCTTCAGGAAGTTCAAAATGTCATGAAACCAGGGTTTGCCATCTGATTCTTCTTCAATGGCCTGGCAGTAGGCAGGTTCAGCCCTTCTTCCAATACTGATAACCGGATCCTCATTGATAAATCTGACTTGCCACATTGAAGCCAGCGTTGCTAAAGCATCAGCCACGTGATTCTCAGTACGTGGCACATGGCGGAAAGTAATCTCATCAAAATGCTCAATCAATTCCAAAGCATATGCCTGGTAGGGGATAAGCTTCTCATCTTTTGTCTCCCATTCACCTCTAATTTGATAAATGACTAGAGCAGAGTCACCCATGACTTCGAGAAAACAAATTCCAAGATCGATCGCAGCTTCTAGTCCCAGGATACATGCCTCATATTCAGCAATATTATTCGTACATCCGAAATCCAATCTAGCTGTAAAAGGGGTGTAGCCACCTTCCGGATTAATCATAACAACACCTACTCCATGCCCCTTGTAATTGGACGAACCATCGAACATCATCTTCCACCTGTATTCGGCCCTGGGATCATCTTCAGAACTTGACTCTTCACCATCTTTCACTGCCATAATGTCCTCATCAGGGAAATCAAATTTGAGTGGTTCGTTGTCTTCAACTGGTTGATCCGCAAGATATTCTGAAAGAACACTTCCTTTAATAGCCTTTTGAGTGACATATTGAATATCATATTCGGACAATAACATGTGCCAACGGGCAAGTCTACCCGTTTGAGCAGGTTTCTCAAAAATGTACTTTATCGGGTCCATTTTGGAAATCAACAAGGTGGTATGACAAATTAGGTACTGTCTCAGGCGTTTGGCAGCCCAAGCCAGAGCGCAACAAGTCTTTTCGAGCATTGAGTAACGGCTTTCACTGTCTGTGAACTTCTTGCTCAGATAATAGATTGCATGCTCCTTTCGGCCAGTCTCGTCGTGCTGTCCCAAAACGCAATAATTCAAGAACATGCGGGATAGAGATGCTTTTGTTTGAAAAGATTGCCATTTTTAGAAATAGAATGCAATAAAGTAAAACAGCAAATTTTAGCAAAAGAGTCATTTCATTGATTTAAAGTTTGAAAACGGAGGCCCGTACAAAACAATCCACTAGCTTTGGGCAAGACTAGGGAGATGAAAACAACAAATCTAGACAAGTTACTCTGGTTCCGGGTAAAGAATTGGGATCTCAATGGACTCCCAGTTGCATAATGCGCCTTCTTGGCGAAAAATCAAACGATCAATATCTTCGTCTTCTTCAGTGCTTCCTATGATTGCGTGGACTTGATGGCCACCGCTGATAAATGTCTCCTGTACGGTCATTATCTTCATTCTTCTTTCTCTTGAACCTGAAGCAGCCTCTTCTTCTAGAGTTGGTCTGTAACCCAACCCTTGGTGTCTGACTCTCTTCTCGACCTCAATCACTTCACCCCAACCTGCGGGCACACCGTCTTGAAGGGCAGACTGAATACTCTTATACGAAGCAAAAGATGGATATTCTGGTACCACTGTCTCCTCATTGTCAACCGTAACTGCGTTGGCTATTTCCAGGGCTTGAAAAGAAGTTTCCAATGCATCTTCGTCAGCCTCAATATAACGGAAAGACGACAAGTTACTAACCATTAAGTCTTCTTCCCCATGGATGATGACCAGCTTGTCATCGGCCACAAATTTCATTTTTTGGTGTAAGGTTGAAGTAACAGCGCCTGCCTCGTGGATCCAGGGTCTTCCCAGTAGGCAGCTATAGGCAGGGTTAATGTCCAAAACCTGAAACAAAACATTGAATTCCTGGGGTCCAATCAAAACTGGCAGCTCAATTTCCCCCATCACGGATCTTCGTGAGCCATCAAAAGCTTTGACAATTAACGACGTGGGTCTCATGATCCCTCCTTTGTATGCTAGCTTGTCGAGGGCCCTCTTCGGTAGGACATTTAGAGAGGATCCTGTATCCACAAGAACTCTGGCCAATGTGTCCTCCTGACACTTCATTGATATATGCAGGGCGAGATTGTGGTTCCGACCTGATTGGGTTAATTCTTCATCGCTGAAGCTGAGCGTATTGCAAGCAGTAATGTTAGAGATAACATGATCGAACTGTCCGGCGGTAATGTCCTGAGCCACATGAGCCTGAGCCAGTACTTTCTGTAGTGCTGACCGGTGGACTGGTGAATTAATCAATAGGGATAAAATAGAAATTTTGGACGGGGTCTGGTGAAGCTGATCCACAACCCTGTAGTCACTTCTCTTTATTATCTTGAGAAATTCTTCATCGTCCTCCTTGGAGATTACTTCTTTACTTTTGTCGTTGGTGGGTACACGCACCTCATTCTCTTTATCTGACGTTTCTTTGTTAATAGGGGGGAGAATCCTTCCACTCCTCATCATTCTTCCTGTTCCCGCTATATTAGACACGCTCTTTTCATCAGCCCCCACCTCTTTCCTTGGGACCGGTTCTTCTATAATGACCCCCACCTCTTTCCTTGGGATCGTTTCCTCCTTCCACTTTCCACTTGCACTGCCTTCGTAGACCCACGGTACTGCTTTGGTTCCCCTGAATCTGAACGGGACTGGTCTTGGGAGATTATTCCTCCTTGTATGATTATCAAGAGAAACCGTTTCAGACCTGTTAAATCTTGGAACTGGTTGTCTGAATACCGGACTCACGGTACTTGCCTCCGGATTATTGAACACAGGGCTCACGGTAGCTGCCCCTGGATTGTTGAACACAGGGACTGCTGATATGTACTCTTCTTCAAGCACTGGCATCCGCTTTGGTAAATTAAACACTGGTTCAATCACTGCTACTTTGCCTTCTTTTCTAAAAACCTGTAAGAAACCTTCATCGATCAATTGTTGGATATCATTTCGAACCAACTGACACCCTTCATTATTACTGTCACACTTTTTACAACCATCGTGGCAATCTTTGACCAAACCGGCGCTGAATAGCTTAGCATGAAACATCTTCAAGGGAGTCTTAATCTTTGTTACATCTGAGACTAGTACTTCACCATTCTCGTCTTCGATGGCATTGGCTGACCCATGTGTTGGCAAGGGGTTGTTTTTCACATCTGGCTGGTTGTTAGCGAAAGACAAGATATTTTTCTCCATCAGACTCTTTACTAGATTCTTTAGCGCCAAACACCCTTCTAAATCGTGGCCTACTCCTCCTTGATGGAAAGCACATGATGCGTTAGGATTGTAGAACTGCATAGCTTTTTCAGATAGTGGCCCCAATGGCCTAGTAACGATTAATCCTTGCTCCACCAGCGAAGGATACAATGCCGTGTACGTCATTGGTATGGGCGGAAAATTTGGTGTTACTGCTTGTCTTCTTGGCGGGGTATTTTGCTGTGGCACTGGCCGCCGTTGTTGCTGGTAATTCTGATTCTGGTTCTTCGTCCACTGTTGCTGATTTGGTGACTGGGAAGCAGGAACTTGCTGCATTATCTGATGATTAAAAGTGGGCGTAACAGACGCCACGTATGGTTGTTGTGCAAACTGTGTGGGATAGATTGGCTGCTGAGGAAAGCCGGGACTCGGTGGTGGTTGGAATAGAGATCGTTTCCAACTAGGATTTTGCCTCTTGCCTGTCAAAATAGCGTTAGTCTCGCCTTCCTTCTTCTTATGGAAGTTACCCGGAGACTTCTTGATACCGGCGCTAGTAGAACTGTTCGGTGAGCTGACTACCTTTCCACTTTTCAGACCTGCCTCCACCTTCATACCAATTGCAATGATATCGGAGAAATTAGCGCCGATATTACTGATCATCTTCTCATAAAATTCTGGTCTTACAGTATCTACAAACCAATCAGCTAATTCCTTTTCAGTCAATGGCGGTTCAACTTGTGATGCAGTCTCTCTCCATCTTTGAGCATATTCTTTAAACGACTCTGTGTTCTTCTGAGTCATGGTCAATAGTTGTCTACGATCAGGAGCTAAATCCAAATTATACTTATAATGCTTTATGAACACGTCCATAACATCCTGGAAACACTTGATCTGAGACTGGTCTAAGCTTAAATACCACTTTGCGGCAGCGCCCTTCAGGCTGTCTTGGAAACAATGGATCATTAACTTATCATTATCCATATAAGCCGCCATTCTTCGGAGATACATGACTAGGTGTGCCTTAGGACACGTGGCACCAGAATACAATTCAAAACTTGGTAACTTGAATTTCGGTGGAATCACTAGATCAGTGACTAGACACATATCTTTAAGGTCAGAACTGAAAACGTTGTCTCCTTCCATAGCCTTCAGCTTTCTTTGCATCACCTCCATGTTGGCTCTCAACTTCTCGTTACTGTCACCCTCTTCTACAGACATACCATCAAAATACTGCTGGTTCTGGAAAACAGGTTGGAATTGGGTCTGTACCACAGGCGGAACATAAGTCGGAATAGCTTGTTGATTCTCACTGAGCAATGGTACCGCTTGTTGCGTGGATTGAGGGGCTGTGGCTCGCATGAACTCGAATGGCATCCCCAGAGTGGGATTTACGACAGGTATAGCCGGTGGCACAACAGTCGTAGTGACGATTTCTGAGACCACAGTGGCTTGTGTGTCCATCGTTGCTCGTATGATACTCAAGGCTTCCATGATCTGCCCCATTCCTACTCTTAATTCAGCGAGCTCGTTGTTAACCTGATCCAGATTCTCGCAATTTTCAGACATCCTTTCTCTTCAAGGTTGTAACGGTGCAGGGCACTCAGGGTGGTGGTTCAATGACGACAACTGAAGAAGATAAAAGGATAATGAGACACCGAAGGAATGCACATGTATATGCGAAAATGCAGATGTGATGCGAAATGATGCGTATGATGCAACATGATGCAACATTCACTTCAAGGAGCTCGAAAGTGTAGTTAAATATCGCAATTGGAAACTTTTTATTAAAATTTTAAAACTTGTTTACAAGCGGTACACCCTCAGGGCTTTCAGTACAACAAAATACAACAAAGAGGAACTAGGGCTTTGATCCGCTGGATGATGCTCCTTTCCTTTCGCTGAGTTCTTCCATCAACTTGTCAATCCTTTCCTGCAATATGTACTTGTCCAGTGTCAGCTTCTCCACTTCTACCTTTAGTCTTGAAACTTCATCTGATTCTATTACAGGAGGCTTGGGCCGAGGATATGGCATCGTCAGAGCGAGGGCTCGTTTGCGTGACCACTCTAGGTAAGATTCTGTAACCGTGCAGTCAGGGTTTGTTGTTGCAGTCATTCCTTGTCTGTTGATTTGACGCCAGGCGAATAGAATTTGCATCTTCAACTGGGGGTCTTCTCCTTCATAGAGGAAAATTCTTTTCAAGTTCTCTGGATCTGGTATCTCATTCATCGGATGCCCAAGCTGGCGACGAGCGAGAACAGGGTTGTAACTGGTGCACCCTTTCGTGCCAAGAAGAGGCACGTTGGAAAAATCTCCGCAACTGTGAATCATGGGAATCCCTCCGTATATCGGATCATACCAAACAACATCTGAGTGGGTCAGGTCCATGAGTTTAACGGGCCATTCTGAGCCATCCCTCACATCCCAGAAGGCCATGGTCTTTGGTAGGTGCGAAATAAACCACCTATAGAGGATAGCAGTGCAACATACGATCTGACCTTCTCCTTTCAGGATCCTTGAATGGATCGAGTGGTATGCATCGGCCAATAACGTTGGTACCGGGTTCTTGAGCATGAAGATCCTGATTGCATGAACGTCGACGAAATTCTCAACATTCGGAAACAAAAATAGACCATAGACCAGTAGCGCGAAAAGATTTTCGAAAGCCCTAGTTTTTTCTTGGTCGGCGAACTCTCGAGCTTTCTTAAATAAGAATTGAGCAGGCAAGCCGTCGACCCCTCTTCTGCACCTCATGTGTGTCTGGATCTCTATCAGCTTGATGCGAGTCACTCTCGCGATGTCTTCTTGACTGGGTCTTCCTTCTCCACCGTAGAACGGGGGTGAATCTTTGACGGGTATCCCTAATAAGGCGGAATACTCTTCCAAAGTGGGCATCAACTGGAAATCTTGGAAGATGAAACAGTGGTAGATCACATGGTAGAGTTGAGCCAATGTCTCTAATAAGCCCTCAGCTACTTGTACCTGCAATAAAGAGAGCATATGCCCGTGCTTTGCGGCGAAGGCATCTGGATCCCTTATCCGACCTCCTAGCTCCCTCAACTGTTCCACATCAAAAACCCTGAAGGTGTATGGTACCGTTCCCTTCCTTCCATGATCCATTTTACGATATCTAAAAACAGCAAACTTTGAGTTCTTTGAAGTGAATGAGAATGAGAATGCAAATGCAATGAGATGCAAAAGTTCGTGGAATTTTGAGTATTTGTAATCGTCACAGAATACCAACGGACCTGATTTCATTAATCATACAAAATTTGTTACAAGTGAAAGAAAACGGGAATTAAAACTTCGTAAGGAAAACATTACAACCGTTGATATTCTTACAAGAGTTTTAATAATTAAATAAAGGCTAATAAAAGACCTAAGGAGATTCCCCCAATAATCTTAGCTTGTACTTCTTAATCCCTTCTTCCATTCGGGACTTCTCGAGAACCAGCTCCTCTATTATCGCCTCCCACGAAGTAGTCTCAGGGTTTGAGGGACTCGGGTCTTCTTGTAACTTCCTCCTTTTGCAAGAGAGAACTTCCTCACTTTTTGCCTTTAGTTGTCTTTGAAGTGCTTCATTCTCTTCCACAAGCACCTCACACTTATCCTTCCAAGCATTCCCTATCTGCTGAGCTTTCCTTAAGGCAATCTTTAATTCCTCTGTCTCAGATGCAAAGATGAAGACAGGTTCTTCATTCAAGACCATAGGCTCTTGGCGATCATAGGGCATCCTTAGTTCAATAGCCCTTCTTCTGACCCATTGTAGGTAGGGGTCCATGGAGACACAGTTATGCTTCCCCAAAGCATTCCTATCTTTCTTGTGTTTGTCCCTCCAGGCTTCTAAAATTCTGCTCCTTAATTCCTCTTGCTTTTCGTAATCTTTGGAGAAAAATCCTTCTGTGTGAATACCAAGAGGCTTGACCTTCAAAGGGTAACCAAACTGTCTGCGAGCTAAGACCGGATTGTAACTGGTTATTCCTTGTATGCCAAGAAGAGGCACGTTCCCGAACTTTCCACAACTGTCAATGATCACCACATCCTCGTACCTATGAGGGTTATACCAATCAACGTCAGAATGAGTAAGGGCCATGATCTTCTTAGACCACCATCCTTTTTTAGGGTCCCAAAAAATGTTGGCCTTGGGCAAGTGCGAAGTAAACCACTTGTACAATAAGGGTACACAGCATGTGATCTGCCCTCCTTTGGCATGCTTCGAATGTATGGCGTGATAAGCTTCAGCTAACAAAGTAGGGACAGGGTTCCTCTTCATAAATATCTTGATGGCATTGAGGTCCACATAGTCTTTGAGATTGGGGAACATAAAGGTACCATAAATCATTAGAGCATATATAGCCTCAAAGGCAGCCATGTCAGAACGCCTGGCATAATGATGAGCTTTCTCCACCAGAAATTTCATAGGCAAAACAGAAATCCCTCCTTTGGTAGTCATATTCCCTCGTATGTCTGCTAACTCCAAATGTGTCGCCTTAGCAATCTCTTGTTCCTTAGGGTCCTTACCAAAAATGGGAAAAGGAGACTTATCCAAAATAGGTATCTCAGTCAGACATGCATATTCCTCAAGAGTAGGCACCAGTTGGTAATCAGGGAATGTGAAGCAATGATATACCGGATCATAAAACTGAAGTAGGGTGGAGAGAAGTCCTTGATCAACCCTCACCTTCAATAGAAACAAAAGCGCCCCATATCTACGCTCGAATCCTTTTGGATCAACCAACAGAGTCTCCAACCTCCTTAGGTCACTTGTGTCAAAACTCTTGTAAGTATACTTCACGGTGTTCCTTCTTTCATTGTCCATGGCACCCTACGACGTAAATAAAAGACTCAGACTCCACGAACTTGAACGAAAATGATGCTTATGTATGCATGTATGCACAAACACACAAACAAAAGGGCACACAAACAAGCAAACAAAAAGTCCTAGGTTCAAAGGAGCATGAATGGAGTCAAGGTCTACCCATCCCATGGGGTGGTGTGGTTTTAGAATGTACCTGCCGAACGGGTTCTAAGAGTTCCCAGAGTCTACGACCCATCTTTCGGATATTATCGACTTCCCAAATTACTCGGTTAGTCAATAATATTCTCAAGAGAATCTCGTCTGAGTGTAGTATCGCGTGACAACTATTTGGAAATGGACTCCCGCATAGTCACCGCACTACGTCCTAAAAGGCCAAGTTGGGTTAAAGGTGCTACGGTCCTCAGTCTTAAAGGTCCTTGGTCGAAGTTAATATCGTTTTCACGAATGTACTCGTTCAAACAATATTAAGTTCAAAAGAACCTAAACTGAGCGATGATTTTCTCAATTCGACTTTTCAGGAATCGACTCCGTCAAAGTACCCTTGACCATATCATCTCCTATAATTATACTCATGTCCGGGTCTAGGACTCCTCACCACTCAAAGTGACAACCCAAGCAAGCATAACAAATACAAGTATATATAACAAATAACATGATTAAACAAGTTAGGGGGAACCCTCTTATGAGAAGTGTCCCCAGTGAAGTCGCCATTTCTGTCGCGGTGAAAATTGGATAACAAATTATTGATTAACTTGTATCGTATTTTTAATGTCACCACCGGTCTTTGATTTATCCAAAGGAAGGGAGAAAAAAAACCGAATTCCCACAATGCAATGCAAATGCACTAAGATTCTAAGTTCGGGGGTTGGTTATACCTAGGGAAGGTGTTAGCATCCTAGATATCTGTAGTACTCTACAGGAACCTCTTGATTCAATTATGTTATTTTGTTATCTGTTTGCTAAAGGTTCTATGCTAAAGGTTGGAAAACCCTAGGGGTTAGTATCTAAGTATACTCGATAAAGCATCGCACTTTACGCCTACGTATCCTCGGGAATAGAATCAGAGTATGCGTAGTTCTACGTCTACTGATCTATTGACCATGGCCAATATTCAGAGGGGAAATGAGTACAATCTCATTGTAGAGTTTAAGAACTCTCTAGATCTAGTTGTAATGGACCTATATTGAAGTTTAGTCAGTGGGGGAAGTGATAAATTCATTATGATGAATATCACTAAGAGTTGAAGAATTCTTCCTAAAGCTAATTGTGATTTCTTTGGCTCTGATGAGGCCAAGAAATAAAGTTCTCTCCTAAAAGGTTACTTAGGTCAAGGTAGGATTCGTGACTTATCTTTAGGTAATGATTATGAATGCAAATGATATGCACCATACACAATAACATGGTCATCATGCATGGGATTTTCCTTTGGATATTAATGCGATTAAGTTATGTTGTTTAGGCGATGGTGCTAGCAAGGTGATGCTAGACTTGTGTCTGGTGACCAAAAGGTTGAATGCGATACCTGAAGGCGATCGACTTACATGGGTAGAAAATGGGCTCGACGTTGGATCGAGAATTTTTGATATTTTTTTGAAAAGGTTTGGACAATAGCGAATAAGCATACAAATGGAAATACGAAGTGATAAATATACAAGTGATAAATATACAAGTGATAAAATAGCGATAATTAAGATATGATACAAGTTAAAACCTTGATATGAGGTAACATAATGGAAGTAACATAAGCATGAGGATGGCAATATGTTTCATGATGAGATATGGATAAAATGAATATGCTTCAAGTAGAATAACTAAACAGACGATGTCAACATGCTTCAATCTTTAGGAAGACAAACATGTAGAATGATATTAAAGGATGAAAATCAATATGCTTAAATCTTTAGGACGACAAACATATAGAATGGTATTAAAGAATGATAACCAACATGCTTCAATCTTTAGGAAGACAAACATGTAGAATACTCACAAAGATAAAGAGAATGATATTAACTAAGGATGATATGAACAAATACATGAATAAATTGACATGATAAACAAGACCAACACATCAATTCAGGGCTAGAGACACATATTAGATATGATCAAGCATGATAAGCAAGGATAACATGGCACGAGTTATTAAGGAGTGCAATAAAGACCTACTAAGTATTAATAGACCAAACATGCATAGAGTCTCAAAAATAAATATTTTTGTCCATTTATTCTCATATATGAAAAATAGGTTTGACTAGGAGTAATTAGCAAAAGGACTGGATTAAAAAGAGTGAAAAACAAACAAGTTATGATGTTTTGAAAATTTAAACATAAACCAAAATAATAAAATTAAACAAGTGGTAAAAAAAAAATGTGGGATTGTCAATTGTGGGGATTGAACCCACGCCCTTGAACCAAACAAATCAAACAACAACCAGCTGAGCTGCGTGTGCTAGGTGAACAAAGTATGAATACACACAGACATATCATAAAGCAAGCGAAATTCAGAAAAACAATATAAAAGGACTGGGGCGAGGGTGATTCGAACCCCAGTCCTGAGGGTAGGTAAGGTAGTTATGTGCAGGTGTGTGACCGTTGGGACGGCGTGTTCATCCGGTCATAAAACACTTCCATAAATATATGAACCTTATATGCGCGCATTTTCCAAATCAAAACCAAACAACCTCAATCATTCACGACAATGCTAACAAAACTAAGCCAATCATCAGCAGACAAACTCCAAACCAGATGGAACAAAAAGCATGTGATAACACTTACAGTCATGGAATTTCATACATGTTGGACAACAAACGAATTCACCCTATAAGTACACTAACTGTCCACGTAAAAGTGATAAGCATACCAACCACCAAATATCAACCATAACCAAACCAAATACAACAGAAACGAACAACATTGTTTCGAAAATTAATGGGCTACTACATGTGTGTAAAGGGAGTGTCCTAATCATGCAAGTTGATAAAAAATCTGAATGTGCAAAGTGGTAAATTCCAACATAGTCATAGCAGTAAGTGTGTTCATAAGAGGTTCAGTAAAAGGAAACATCTTGGCATGCAACTAGTGAACAAACAAGTAGATCAATGATCCAATATCAGCATGGCATTATGTTGAGTTTTCCAGAATGGCACAAGTTAAATGCTGAACATGTTGAGTAAATGAAAACAAAGATGTTTCAGAATCAGATTACATGATTAATATGATTGAATGACACAAATGTAGGAAAACCAAAAGGCCAAGACAGCAGCATTAGCTACTTAAGGTGTCTAATAAAAAACATGATGGCATATCAGACACAATGCAATCGGTTTTGGTGACATGTTTTAGCATTCAATAGCAATTCAACCCATGACTGTTGATAGAAAGATGGCATCAAAGTAACAATAACGATAGCAGGCATTCAGTGCGGTTCCTGTATCAAAACTAGATTAAGATTACACACGGGCTCATAACAATTTCGAAATACCGCACTGTCATGAAACAAGGATAACCACAATTGTTCATACGAAATGGCATCTCATCCTAATAGCATTGAGGCATGGATATCATATAACAGACCATGCACTCTCCATATTGATCTAATGCTTCATATCTATTTCAAAGGTAGGGCATGATACAAGACAGTCATAACAACCAAGTGCATTCAAGTAGTATCATTTAAAAGGTAGCAGCAGACCAAATTAAACCAACATCATACCAGCATATACACTAAAAACATATGTATTAGATTCAGAATGGCATGTATTAGGGTGTGGATAGCGCCATAAGGACAGTACATGACTCACATTAAAACTCGAGCAAGATTACATTTCAAACAGGTTTGGCAAAACCACATATTCTAACATGACAGCAAATGGCTTGAAAAGCAGGTAAGAGACACTAAGGCAAGGCTTTGGAAAATCAGAGACTTTGACATATTCATCAAGGCATGTTCATCACAAAACTGATATGCAATACATCAAGAAGTCAACTATTCTAACAAACAATTTAGGGGGAAATATAAATGCAAGCAGGTCATGTATAGGTAGAGGTAGAGGTCTTAGACATATTATGTATACTTCATCAATTTGACATACCAGGTGAACGAACTTACAATGGCATGGTAAGCATACTGATATCACATAAGCATTTGCATAGATTACTGTCTAAACAAGGCATTAGTGCATAAGGAGGCATGGTCAATTTCACATCTTGAGGAACTAATTCACATGTTAGAAACCAGAACTCAACAGTTACATAGATAGATTAAACTAAGGCCAGGCACATATGATAAGTTCAGTCTTTCACCAAATGTTACTCAAAGTGACACGTAAGAAAACAAACATGATATGGTAGATGTAAAGCTGCAACACTTATGAACATGATTCAAATGACAGCATACCGACTGTAACGCATATGACAAACTTGATTCAAACATATTTCACGCACCTTACAGTTGTAGCAAAGAGGAATGGATAACTATAGATACAGCAATCAAACTTTGCACAAGTTCAAAATAACAAAGGATGCCTGCCATGTCACAAGGCTTGACAGCTTTCTTAAATATGAAGAAACTACCCTAGCTTAGGCATACAAATGGTACCAGCATGAATAACAGAAAGAGAGGTACACCTATAATTTGAACATACATTTTGAAAACACCAGGAAGCAGTCACATATGCATCTGTTATAAGCTTAACAATGGCAATTAAACAAACTCAACAAGGTAATCAACAAATAAGCACAGAGCGGATTGACCAATGTTATGCATTCAACCAAAAATCAGAACTGAACTTAAACATGATACATCCAAAACACAAATCCTCATATATCAGATTCATATTATGAACGACAAAAATAACATGGAAGTAATGTAAGGATGCATATGATGTTGCTATGTGAGATGAAGTTGAGATGAAGTTACATACCTCTCTTCCAAGCTATCAGCAGGTTCTTGAACAACTTCTTGCTTCTTCTCCCTTCTGCTCGAGCTAGCACAGCTGCAACCGACTTATCACTTGCCGAATAGAAACTCAAAGTTCTTTAGAGTGTTTTTGTTGTGTAAAACAGATGTTGTTGATGGTGATTTCTTCGTGTGTTTTTTTCGTGTCCCCCTGAATGAATGGGAACCATGCTCCTTTTATAGGTGAGCTGGTGTGCTGCTGTCTTAAATGCAGTAAAGGCATGCCCCCTGCAAGATACTATCGTTCTTGAGCCAAGTGAAAGATGGCCATGCAGCTTATCTCTGTTGTGAGTCAGAAAAAAGCAATCCTTGGGAACACATGCTATGGTGTAGGTTTTTCTTGTCAGTGAGACATGCATTGGTGAGGTGAGATTTGCCACACGATAATTCTTGGTTTAATGCACCAAATGAAATGACTTTTGAACCCTTGGAAAGCTAGTACAAGGTAGAGTGATTTTGATGTTTCTGACAGATTGAGATTGGGTTTAGAACATGTGAGACAAATCGTGACAATGTTTGATGTACCAAAGAGATAAAATCTGAAATTTTCAAGTGGATACATGTTTCAATATGTCATCTTTGGTGTGCAATAACTTGATAACTATTCCATCAAATCTCACGGTTTTTGATTCTTTGGAGAGTGGACATTTGATAGATTAAATCTCCTGTGGAAAGTTGCTTAAGATGAGGCTCGTAACACTGAGAAAATGGACCATAAAGTCGCGCACATGAAAAGGTGGAAAAGGACTTAGAAAAAATTCTAAGTTATTGAATTTTGACATTTTAATACACCTAACTTCAACGCACCATAACATGAGTTTGGTTTATCCCCTTGAGATGTTCCACATATGGTTGGAAAGCTCTCAACAAGCCCTACAACTTTCATTTGGGACGCAAGACCTGAACCCAAATGGAAAGGGGTGAAAAGTCGTGTCAAAGTTGGGAAAATAGGTGGTGAAAAGTGCTGAAAATTTTTCTAAGTGTTTGGCCAAAACGTCTTGTAAGCTCCATAACTCAAAATCTAAGCATTTTTAGACAAAAAGTCATATGGAATGAATTAAAGATCTTGATGAGAGCTTTCCAATGAGCTTTGAGTCGTTTAATTTGAGTGCACGGTTTAGGAGTTATGGTTATTTCAAATCGGGCTATTAGGGGAAAAACGTCGTATACGAAGTCGTTCGCGACCAAAACCCTACTTATCTTGCAAGAAACTTTATGAAACTTGGTATGGATGTTTTGAATACTTCATGAGATAGGATATGATGATTAAAACCAATAATACTTCATTTAGTCCCCGATTCCAAAAGATTAGGGTTTCAGTCGAACCCTAATTCTGACTGTGAGCGCACCGAGGTCAAACCTTGTGAGTTTGTTTCTTCCTTCCCGACTAAAGGTCTTAGGAGACTCTTGAGGATGTTGGTAAACCATAGAATTGATAATTAGGGTTTAGGAGATCATTTTGATGAAAACTCGAAGCTGTTGGTCGATAGGTGTCACAGAAGCCCTAATTCTGAGACATAGTGGGATTGAGGCTCAAACTTCTCTTAATGATTTCTTCAGGAAAAAACCCTAATTCCAAAGTTCCTGCACTGGTGATCTTTTGTTGACTTGGCTTACTTCAGACAACTTGTGGAGCCTCACGATGATAGGTAAACCTAACTTGAACACAAATAAACAAATTACAAGATAATGGGTTAGCTTAAACAAATGCAGAGATGTTCCTAAGATGCACAAAAGCTGGATGACATCTAAGGGTAAAAATTTAGGGTACAACAATCACCTTTTGAAGCAATGACGGTTTCCATTAGGCATACGGCAATCGCCGTTTGTGGCAAGAGCAGTTTTTCAGTGACAATTTAACAGTTTTGCTTGTTTCAATTCAAAATCGGCCCAGACCTTCTTGGAGCCAAATTCCCTCTATAAATACACGCTTGTAGGTCTGCATTTGGATCCGGAATTTGTGTGGAAGCGCTGCCGAATCGCGTCTTAGAATTAAGCATATATTTTCAGTTTCAAAGCAGCAATTACTCACTCTGAGGAATTGCTGCAACTTTGTATTTTTTATTTCCTTGTACTGCTGTATTACTGAAGAATCAATACAAATCTTGCCGCCATTTTTCGCATTCGAGTTCAGTTCCATTTATTTTCCCGCATTTACAGGTTCTTTATTTATCTCTTTATTATTATTGTTATCGTATTCTATAATTATTTAAGCATGATGTCCTTGATTGTATTTACCATTTTTAGTTTGTTTTCATTTAATTGCATGTCTAGATAATTTGTCTTGAGTCCGACGTAAGAGAACCGTCGTTACCGACGGGACTCCATAGATGTATTAAGTATGAAATCGAGATTGTATGTTGTTTTTGTTATAATTTCTATGCATAATTTTAGTAGCTTTGTCATGAGAGTGAGGAGTTACTTAACATTGCTTTGTCATGAGAGTGAAAAGCAAATAAAGGTTTGAGCCGAGATTCGCGAGAGCATGAGGAGTGAACCGGATAGTAGAAATTAGGCATCATATCTAAATACAGCGAGAGCGCTTTAGATAATGATTAGGATATTATTGGCTTTCAAAGTGTGTTTCTTAGTTACCGGGCGAGCGAGAGTAAAATCTTAGGATTAAGAAGTATGGCAGCGTGAGGCGGAGCCTTTAAGTCGGTATATTCTACGAAATAGGCGTATAATCACAATCAGTACCCATTTTCTATAAGTCCCTTAGGTGCGAATAATCCATATTTCGGGCTCGTTTTATCGTTATTTTTAAACCTTTAGTAATTAGCGTTTATATTTCCATTCGTACCATTTTAATTATAGCCTTAGCTTTACAAAGAAATGATAGATTACAGTAGGTTGACATTGGTCTCTGTGAGTTTGACAATCTTTTATATTACTTCGATAAATTCGTGCATTTGCGGAGCATCAAGTTTTCGACGTCGTTGCCGGGGACCAACGATCAATATTGTGACTCTGTTGTTGCACCGTATAGACTAAGAAACTCTTGTTTGAAAAAAAAAGAGATGAAAAGAAAAACTATGTATCACCCAGATTTCCTTTACAATTACCACTTCCAATGCTTTGAGGAACCACAAGAATCCTATAATCCTGACCCTGAATTATTGATGGAGGATTTCAATGCGACAATAACTTACTCTCACCCAAATTCCCTCTACGATTACCCTTGCCAGTATTTTGAGGAACCGCAAGAATCCCATAATTCCAACCTCGAAACATTAATGGAGGATTTCATTGAAACAACAACTAATTCTAGGCTAGAATCTATGATGGAGCGCTTTGTGGAGACACAAATTCTCCAGAATGAGGAGTTTAGAAAACAACATCTCGATACTTATGAAACCTTTAGGCAGATGAACACTATGGTCGAGTCCCTCATGACTCACACTGAGGCATTGGAGACTCAAATCTCTATGCTTGCCCAGACACCTATAGGGCACTCCCTTGAGAGACATGTGGATGTTGTAACAACCAATAGTGAAAAACAAATCGAAAATCCTAGGGAGAGTGATAATGAATTTGAGGAGAGTTATGGTGAGAAAAGTGTAGAAAGTGAGAAAAATCCACCAACACCATCCGAAAGAGAGGTTGTTGAAGAGGTAGAGAAGGAAGCATCTATTATTGTTCCACCTCCCTATACCCCGCTAATTTCTTTCCCGCAAAGGTTTGTAGAAGTTAAGGTAGACTCCCAACCCAAAACATATGTGGAGGTATTGGAAAATATCCACACAGATACACCTTTGACTGAGGTCCTGCATAAAAATAGAAAATTTGAGGACCATGAAACTAGGGATATCATTATTGTTAAGAGGGTAAGGTTAGATTTTGAGGTAGTGGATGAATTAACTAAGCCCAAACTTGAAAAACTGATACTTAGGATAGATCCAGAACCACTACCACAAGTTCAAAAGAATGAACCACCCCATAGAAGGAAGAAAAGAAAAGGTGAGAGATATATGAGATGACTTGATAAGTGGCCATGGAAACCGAAGACTATTAACCATCGAGCTATCGACGTTAAATAAAGCGATGCGTGGGAGGCAACCCATGGGGTTTTTTATTTTAAGTTGTTATGTTTGTTTGTTTGAGTTTGCAGAAAATAAAGAATGTATTGCTTGTCACGATCTTAGAGATGAGCTGGTGCCCACAGACATTCCTACGAATTTCACTACTGGTGGTGACAACGATGATGAGTATGATAGGAGAGAGCATGTCTCTCCCGTCAGTAACTCACCTCTTCCTCGTTCTTTGTATGGTTATGTTCCACCTGCACACACCGCACCATATTTTTCTAACACTTTTTGCAGGTACTTCCTCCGGAAGTAGGTAAATATGATGTGCTGGTTCAAAAATTGCACAAACGAAGGTATCTCAAAATGCTCGCCGCCAAAGTAGAAGTGGTTAGTGAAGACAGGGACAAAAAGAGCAGGATCAGAGTAGATTTGGCCATGGTGGCAAGCAGTAGAATTCACACAGGTTCTATCTTTTCTTTTTCCACCTTTTATCAAAACATTGAGGACAATGTTTGGTTTAAGTGTGGGGGAGGAACTCTACTGCTTTAACTTTACCGTTTTCTAGTTAGGTTTATCATTTTCTAGTTTATTGCTTGCTTTTAGGAATTTTATTTGTTTTTAATGTTTTGTCGAGTCTTTGCATGTGCTGTCGAGTCTTTATGCGTGGTTTTCACTTGTTATTCAATTTTCCCAAAATTTTAAAAAATTTAACCTCCAACTATTTTTTGTTTCAATTCATGGCACAACACTCTGAAAGTATATAGGTTGTTTAGGCTGTGTTATATAGACTTGGGAAAGTTTTGTAAATATCGGTACCGTTCCTACACCTTAGATTCCCTAAGTATGTGATATTGATTTAAATAGACATTATGCCAAGACCTTATGCCTAGTTTCTTAGAAGTAGCCTCTTGATTAGTTTATACTAGCAGTCAACACCATCCTTGCGTGTGAACTAAGTAGCGAATCGATGCAAATATTTGTTGATCTCAAAAATTTAAATAATGTGATTTTTATAGAAAAAACGAATGAAAGACATGTTCCCGCTAAGTTAGGTGGTCCTCACCCGACCATTTAGCCTAAAGGTTCGGACTCTTGAAATTTGTAAGCAAAAGAAAACATAATGTGCAAAATAGAAACAAAAAGGAAAAAAATTTGAATGTCGAGATCATATAACACAAACAGGTTCACTTACCATGTAAGTACAAAGGATAACGGGCTTAATGTGATTGCGCGAGAATGAAAAAGAAGTGAAATAGGATGAAGGATGTAGGTCGAGTTATAATGTCATGATTTGAATTGGTATTGCATAGGAAGAGAGTCTTTGTCCGCAAATGTGGAAATGTGTCGTTACGATATCCTTGTTTTCACTATTTAGTACCTATCGATCAAACATTAGCCTAGTAGCCACGTATGATTAGAATCTCGTTGTGCCTATGTTTCAAACCGTGCTTATTTTCTTTTTACAGTGTTGGTTAATTGCTTGAGGACAAGCAATGGTTTAAGTGTGGGGGAGTTTGATAACTCGAATTCGTATCGTATTTTCTGACTCATTACACGCAGTTTTAGTACCATTTTATCGAGTCTTTCATACTATTCGCTTTGATTTATTATGTTTTCCTTTGTTTTTATGTCGACAGGTGTTTAATCGGCAAGTATGGAAAAAGAGCGAAAACAGAGCTGAAGAGTGAAGAAAAATAGAAAAAATGCAAGTTTTGCCCTCCCCAACTGAATGACGCTCGCCATTTGCCCCTACAGAGGAGAAAGGCGTTTGCCATATCCCAAAAAAGGAGGGAATCACCTTTTGAAGCAATGACGGTCGCCGTTTGTGGCGGGAGCAGTTTTTCAGTGACAGTTTAACCGTTTTGCTTGTTTGAATTCAAAATCGGCCCAGACCTTCTTGGAGCCAAATTCCCTCTATAAATACACCCTTGTAGGTCTACATTTGGATCCGGAATTTGCACGGAAGTGCTGCCAAATCACGTCTTAGAATTAAGCATATATTTTCAGTTTCAAAGCAGCAATTACTCACACTGAGGAATTGCTGCAACTTTGTATTTTCTATTTCCTTGTACTGCTGTATTACTGAAGAATCAATACAAATTTTGCCGCTATTTTTTGCATTCGAGTTCAGTTCCATTTATTTTCCCGCATTTACAGGTCTTTATTTATCACTTTATTATTATTGTTATCGTATTCTATAATTGTTTAAGCATGATGTCCTTGATTATATTTACCATTTTTAGTTTGTTTTCATTTAATTGTATGTCTAGTTAATTTGTCTTGAGTCCAACGTAAGAGAACCGTCGTTACCGACGGGACTCCGTATATGTATTAAGTACGAAATCACGATTGTATGTCATTTTGGTTATAATTTCTATGCATAATTTAGGTAGCTTTGTCATGAGAGTGTGAAGTTATTTAACATTGCTTTGTCATGAGAGTGAGAAGCATATAAAGGTTTGAGCCGAGATTTGCAAGAGCGTGAGGAGCGAACCAGATAGTAGAAATTAGGCATCATATCTAAATACAGCGAGAGCGCTTTAGATAGTGATTAGGATATTATTGGCTTTCAAAGTGTGTTTCTTAGTTACCGGGTTAGCGAGAGCAAAATCTTAGGATTAAGAAGTATGGCTTTAGTTAAGACCGTGAGAGTGTGAGGCTGAGCCTTTAAGTCGGTATATTCTATGGAATAGGCGTATAATCACAAATAGTACCCGTTTTCTATAAGGCCCTTAGGTGCGCTGAATCCATATTTCGGGCTCGTTTTATCGTTATTTTCAAACCATTAGTAATTAGCGTTTATATTTCCATTCGTACCATTTTAATCATTGCCTTAACTTTACAAAGCAAAGATAGATTACAGTAGGTTGACATTGGTCTCTGTGGGTTCGACAATCGTTTATATTACTTCGATAAATCCGTGCACTTGTGGAGCATCATGGGGACACATGTATTCTTTTCAATGATGCTCAGCTGATATGTATAGTTGGGCTGACTCTTTTGCCCCAAGTCTCCTGGATACGGCTGCCAGATAGGCAGACCATCCATTGGGCCATAATAGTCATGGTCAAAGTTGTCTTTCATCAGAGTGTCCTCCTCTAATGAGTTGGGTGGAGCACGACATCCTTCCGGATCACAATCTCCGTATATTATTTTGACATCTGATCTTGGTATATATCTCGGACTCTGTGCAGGATAGCAAAATGGAGTAGGCGCCTGTCCCTGAGACATATAATCGTCCTCGTTAAGATAGGACTTTCACTCTTCATCTGTATTAGAGGAATCACCCTCGTTGATGGTATGTACTTCTTGAGACACTGGGTGAAGGAAACCTCCATTGTGGAAGAAGTTCTGAATGGGATGAATACTTTCATTGTTAGTAGTAGTCTGGGTACAGGTTGAAGAAAAACCGAGACCTTCCTTTTTCTTATTGTCAGTAGGAATGACAAGTTGTCCCCATCCTTTTGCATTGTTACTTTTGATTACTTCGAGAGCATCTTTGTACGAGGAAATTGACGTTCCTCTTTCTAATTGGTTGTCATTGCTCACTGAAAGTGCTTGGAACTGGGTTCCTACAACCTCCTCTGGTTCTACACAAGTGGATGATGATAAGTTGCTCACGATCAAGGCTTGCTCTCCGCAGATTGTGACTAGTTGGTCGTTCTTGACGAACTTCAGCTTCTGGTGAAGTGTCGAGGTGACTGCACCAGCTTCGTGTATCCAAGGTCTTCCTAATAAACAGTTGTATGTTGCCCGGATGTCCATGACCTGGAAAGTGACTAGGAAAGTGTGAGGACTGATAGTTATGGAAAGGTCGACTTCGCCGATAACTATTTTTCGGGATCTGTCAAATGCTTTGACGATGACCTCACTGCCTCTCATCGGAGATCCTTTAAATGATAGTCGCGTTAAAGGGGATTTCGGCATAACATTTAGAGCTGATCCTATGTCTACCAGTACGCTGGATAAACCATCGTCCTGGCAGTTGATTGTAATGTTGAGTGCCATATTATGATTCTGGACCTCTTCCGGCAGTTCTTCATCACTAAACCCGAAGTTGTTGCAGGAAGTGATGTTGGAGATGATGCTGTCGAATTGTCTTATTGTCACATCTTGTTCCACAAAAGCTCGCTCTAAGACTTTCTGTAGAGCCTCTCTGTGAGCTTCGGAACTGAGTAAAAGAGATAAAATAGAGATTTTTGAAGGAGTTTGCAACAGTTGGTCAATAATGTTGTACTCACTCTTCTGGATGAACTTCAGCATCTCATCGTTGTTCTTTGAAAGGCCGGGGTCACTGGACTGACCGGCTGGCTGATTGGGAACTTCTGTTTGAGGTTCCTTTTCTTTGGTAGGTTCTCCAACTCCTCGGTTGAAGATTCGACCGATCCGTGTTCCCCGACTGATGTCTGCAATATTCACGACAGAGGATAATGGAGTTTCCTTTCCATTCTCAATTGTTGTTGCACCGTATTTGTAAGGGATAGCCTTATCAGATTTGTACGGTACTGGTCATGGTAGATAGATAACTACAGGAGCCTTTTGATTTTTCTGACCATCGTAGCCGGCCTCAATTGGTTCGAGGTTGAGAATCTTTCCGCTATTAAGAGGAACTCTTGATTCAAGGAGTACAGGTATTATGGCGCATACATCTTTGGCAACTTCTTGTTTAGGTATTATGACAACTTCTTTGCCTTGATTGGGAAGATAGTTTGACATCATGTTGATCGGACCAGAGCTTGAGCATGGTTGAACCTCTTTGTGGTCCAACTGGCTTTGGAGGCCCGCTCGCACGAGGTAGCATCCTTGGTTATTCTCTGAGCAAACTGTACAGCGTTCATAGTTGTGTGGTGGCACCTAGCCATGTCTGCTTTGTATGCAGTGTAACCTTACTAGATCTGTCTCCATTGATCGAACATCCTGACTCTGATGCCTAGTAGGGTTCTCGTCATTCATACTGACTTGTTGTGTGTCTTCATCTAGATAAATCGGAAGCCACCAGTGGTTCAACAAGTGTTGCAATGTTCTTTAAACAAGTGCACATCCTTGGTCATTTCCACGACATACTTTACAGTTCTGATAATCTTGCGAAGTCAGAAAATTGAGCTGGACTTGCTTAGCGTGTAATTCCATCAGACTGGTATTCTTCAAGCGAATATCAAAGATTTGAATCTTATTAACTTGATAATGACTTCTATCACAGTAGTCATGAATCCATCCGAGATCCATCTGATACTGGAGGCCCTTTTGTACAAAAGAGCATCCCTGACTATTTACCGAGCAGATCAAACAAGAATCATAATTGTGTCGTGGCAGATTGTGATTCTGGCTTTACCTCGAGTGCATTGCCATGAAGTTGTCATTCATCGCACGAATGTTATGGTTCTGGATGATGTTGGAATTTGTATAAGTCATGTTGACCTCACGAATTCGGTGATCTTGGATCCACCCGAGATCCATCTGTTCCTGTAGAGCTGATCGCACCACAGAACATCCCTGATTATCTTTAGAGCAGATATCACACTGGTGATAATTATGAGACGGTACATGACCGTATCCACTTTGTTTACAATGCATCTTGACCAGGTTGGTTCCCAATAAGAGTACATCATGAATTTGATAGCTATGTTTAGAATCTTCATCTATCAAATTTACCGCAACTTTCTCGTGTTGAGGTAACGGGTTCGTCTGAAGGTTTGGATTTGTATCCTTGAAGGATAAGACACCGCTCCTGACAAGCTTCTGCACATCGGATTTGAAGCTGAGATAGTTTTCTATGTTATGCCCTGCTCCTCCTTGATGGTAAGGGTAAGTCTGATCCGCTTTGAACCAAAAAGGCAGATTTTCCGGTACTGTAAGAGGATACCTGGTTTGGACGTGCCCCTTGACCTGTAGTAACGGAAACAGTTCTTCGTACAACATCGGTATAGGGTCGAACCCTGGTGGTCGCGTTGTACGGTTGTTGTTGTATTGAGGACGAGCCTGCTGAATAGGCCGGTTTGTCCTTTGCTGATATAGTTGTTGATTCGGTTGGCTCTGAGCAACCTGAGGTTGATACGTTGGAACAAGCGCATGGTTGATAATAGGAGTTACAGCTGCTACTGGTTGGTACCGTCGGCTTTGCTTTTCGAGAGAGATATTACAGATATCTTGCTATTTTTTCTTAGGGAAAGCACTGGCATATCTTTTGGTACTGCTTGATGGCCCTGTATTTTTTACCAGACGTCCTTCTCGGACTGCTTCTTCAAGGTGTACTCCCATACTCACCATTTCAGTAAAGTCGCTGGGTGCACTAGCGACCATTCGGTCGTAGTAGAATGAGCTCAAGGTTTTCAAAAATATTTTTGTCATCTCTTTTTCCTCAAGAGGTAGACAAATCTGGGCGGCAATTTCACTCCATCTCTGAGCATATTCCTTAAAGGTTTCCTTGTCCTTCTGCGACATGGCTTTAAGTTGATCTCTGTCCGGTGCCATGTCCAGGTTATACTTATACTGCTGAACGAAGGCAGCTCCAAGATCTCTAAAAGTGACGATCTTAGTGCAGTTCAAACCCATGTACCATTTGAGTGCGGCACCGGTTAAACTATCTTGGAAGTAGTGGATCAGTAGTTGTTGGTTCTCTGTCTGAGTTGACATCTTTCGAGTGTACATCACCAAATGACTTTGAGGGCAAGAGTTGCCCTTGTATTTTTCAAATTCAGGCACCTTGAATTTGTACGGAATTTTCACATCGGGGACCAAACAAAGGTCTGCGGCGTCCTTTCCGAATAGATCCTGACCACGAATGGCATGAAGTTCCTTCTGCATCTCCAAGAATTGTTCCTGGCAGTGTTTTAAAAACCGGACCGGACTGGCCGGTCGAACCGGGAACCGGCCAGGTAACCGGCCGGGTTCGCTTGTTCGATCACCCATGTCTTCGAACCGGAGGGAACTGGTGTGAACCGGTGCGAACCGGGAAAACCGATGGTGTTCGCAAACCGGTGGTTCAACTGCTTATTTAAAAAAAAAAATTTAATTTTTTTTACTCAAATACATATGATCTTTTTCCCAAGAATAATAATGATCACTCATTTGATTCAAGTGATACACAAATTAAGTTTCGTAATATCCACAAAACTATTTTTACTATTTTGTATTTATATTGATTGAAAAACCATCATACAAATATTTGTATAGATATTTAAGAGCACAGATTAAGAAACTAAATATAATATAATTTTAGACTTAACTGATTTCCATTATATATATATATAGACTTGAAAAATTTATTATTTAGAATAATGCTAATATTTGTATTGTTTTAATTATTAACATTAAAACTTATTTTCTATTAATATTAAAACTATGAATTTAAATTAGACTCTGTTTAAAATTTACAATTAGACTCTGTTTAAAATTTGAATTTAAATTATGAACCTGTGAATTTATGATATGATATTTTCAAAAAATTTAAGTGCTAGTTATATTTTGTAGAGACTGAATCATCCGGTTCGACCGGTTTTACCGGTTTTATACCTATTATAATGACAGGTTTATTCAACCGAGTTATCCGTTTTAATCCGGTTTGGTCATGCGGTTCGACCAATGACCTAGTGGTTCGACCGATAAACCAGTGGCCCAGTACCCTCACCGGTTTGATGACCGGTCCAGTTTTTAAAACACTGGTTCCTAGAACTCATTCAATCTATCGTACATACTTTCATTTCCACCAGAAGGTATCTATGGAATCTGTCCTTCCGGGACAGTGTGTACCACGGGTGGTGGTATAGTCATTACGGCAGTGACTCTTGGTGCTTCCTTAGCCCGAATTTTGTAACCTTCAGGAGTTGCTGTCATGCCCCTGGCATCTTCGTTTTCCTGAAGTTTGTAACCTTCAGGCCCAGTGGTTCTTGCTGTAGTTTCTGGATCTTTCGTGATCGGCGGAATATATCCTTCCGAGATATAGTTAAGTGGCATGCCCCAGGGACAATCTTTAGGCATGTTATACAGAGGATCATACTTTTCCATTATGGGCGTAGATGTGATCTCTGAGATCACAGTCCTTTGTTGTTGTTTCTGGGCTGTTGCCAGAGATTGCATGTCACTGTGAAGTTTTCTCAGATCTTCTTTCAGAGCGTCGATTTCTTCTCTCAGCTCACTATTCTCTTCCTCGAGATCATCCATTTTCTTTTGTCGATTGGCCCGAGTATTGTACGAATGAGACAGTTTGACCCTAGAATCGAGACACAGACGTGAGATTCATAGGTAAGAAGAATGCATTATGTGAGAATGATGAATGATATACAATAATTATTAAATTTGTTATTTTAATCAAAATAAACTTCAACAATTGGATTGCAAATATCATACAGGGGGGAGACCCCGTTTTATTGAATTCAAAGATTGCGGAAATGGAAATACAGTAATTTACAAAGTGCTGTAAAAGGAAATGTCTAAGGTTATGGATCCTGAGTCCTCTCTGAGGAGAGCTCAGGTGCTGGTTATGGTATTTTCCTTTTCTTTGACCGGAGCACTTGAGCCGTTGTCGGGTTATCATCCTTTTGCCAAGTGAAAGGAGCGAGCAAATTCCTTTGGTCTTCTTGATTTTCTACAACATATTGCTCTAAAATCTCGATCAGAGCATCTTTTTCTTTTAATAGTTGTTGTATTTTGGTACACTCTACGTTGAGAATGCGGTACTTGTTCTTCCAAAACTTTTCTCCTGTTGAACTTTGTTGAGAGTGACCTGGAGTTTTTCCATATCAGACATAAAATAAAGGACAAATTCCTTTAACGGAAGAACTTCTTGACGAGGGTAAGGCATTCTCAGCTTGAGAGCTCTAGTTTGTACCCACTGGAGATAAGGTTCCACCTAGACACAATCCGATTTTCCTAAAGACTCTCTTCCTTTCCTGTGAACATGTTTCCAGGCATGCACTATTTCTGTCTTTAGTGCCCTGTCATTTTCTCCTTCCTTGAAGAAAAGACCTTCCAGATGAGAATTACGCGGGACATGCCTCATCGAGTATCCTTATTGACGACGAACTAAAACTGGATGATAGTTGATTCCTCCTTTAGTTCCTATGAGGGATACATTAGGGAAGTTTCCACAACGGTCAATGATTCTTATCCCGTCATAGATCCAATTGTACCAATCGATGTCAGAGTTGGTAAGAGACATGATTCTCTGTGACCAATGTAGAGTACTCTTATGATCCCAAAACGCAGCAGACTTTGGTAGATGGGAAGTAAACCATTTGTATAGCAGGGGTACACAGCATGTGATCATTCCTCCGCTGTACAAATTCCTTAAATGTACAGAATGATAAGCGTCTGCGAGCAAGGTCGGTATGGGGTTTCCAATCAGAAAGATCTTAATGGCATTGATATCAACAAAGTTATCAATGTTGGGAAACAGAAATAACCCGTAGGTGAGTAAGACAAAGATGCTCTCGAAAGCAGTTACATTCCCTATACTGGCAAAGTACAGGGCCTTCTTTAGCAAGATCTTGGCTGGTAAACCTTGGATTCCACCCTTAATGGTCATGTGAGTCCTGACTTCTAACTCATTCAAATAGATTGCTCTTGCAATAGTTTGATCCTTTGGAATTTCTTCCAGTCCAGAAAAGGGAGCTTGGTTAGTGATGGGTAAATCAGTCAGGTGAGAGTACTCCTCTAGTGTTAGTGCCAGTTGATAATTCGGGAATGTGAAACAGTGATAAACCGGATCGTAGAATTGAATCAGCATAGACAGGATTCCTTCAATTACATGGACCCTTAACAGAGACAGCAGTCCTCTGTACTTAGCTCTTAAAGCATCAGGGTTGGTGATCATCCTCGCCAACCCTCTTAAATCCTCTAGTTTTGGAACCTTGAAGGTGTACTTGTGACTCTTCCTTCTACCGAAATCCATAACGCAATCTTTCTCTCTGATATTTGCAATCATTGTCTTAGTTTAATTTGAAAAGAGAGACTAGAAGAGAAAATTTTTCTTTGTTTAAAGTTTTTAATGTAATGAATGCATGAATGCAGCACACAAAAACATAGGAAAAAACATGGGGTCAAAGGTACGATGTCATGAAGTCATGGCTCAACCCATCCCAAAGGTTGTACTAGTGAATTTTTGTACCTGTCCTCAAAATCATTGACCCCCCCCTTGGGATAACAACAACAGGCTGGTTCTCCCGAGCGAGCTGCAGTATCTTAGAGTAATCTCAAATAAGGGTAGTATCGTGTGACAGCTATTTCCGATAGCTTCCGCACTACAAAATAGTAACATGGTCTCAGCCTACTAAATCCTCGGTTTCACGGATACCACAATCGAACAATCTGCTTTCAACAACCGAAGTCGTTTAGACATTGAATCCGTAAAGGGTATCTTCACTAATTCGATGGGATACCGGGGTCGCTTATTCGGGAGTCACTCCCTGTAAGATTACCCGTCTAATGCCATCACTTATCTTAGGTATCACTCAAACTTTCCAGATGCGGCATCACCCGTAGTCCCATTAGCAGAAAAATAAACACGGATATCAAGTAGGAAAAATGATATATATATATATATATATATATATATATATATTTATTCCTAAAACTAACATCTTAGACCTCTTAAGAGCTATAATCCTAGTCCTAAATAAAATGAACGTCCCCAGCAGAGTCGCCATTTTACTGTAGCGAACAATTTTTGTCGGTGACGCGACCACCTTATCGCTGGTTTTTGGGTTTCTCCCCACAATGAGGAGGGGGTGCTACTTTCTGATTTCTTATTTATCCCGTGAAGCTGGAAGGGAAAGGGAAGCTATCTAAAACGAACCTTGCACGTGAATGTTTAACTGGACAAATACTTTAAAGAGATTGGGGGGTCTGGGGTCAGGTTATACAATGGGGAGTTGTCAATTACCCATCCTATATGTGGTTATCCACAGGATTTTAGCTTTAGGTTTTGCTTTATACTTGACAGTGTTTATCCGTTAATGGGTTGGGAAAGTTTCTTGGGAAGTATGAGAGAGAGAGAGTGTGTGAGTTTTTGTTGATGTTCGGGTATTTTTGGTAAGGTACTGGACCTAGGTTTTGATTGGTATGAAGGTACTGGACCTAGAGTTTTTGATTAGTATGCTCGCTAAGATTTCACAATCTTATGCCTACGTATTCCCGTTTAAATGAAACAGGAAAATCAGAGCAATCGTAGTTCCTCCTATTCTAAGGGAGGAAAAAGATGTTTGGTGTCTTGTTCAAAGCCCAAGATTGAAGCTAAAAGGTTTTAACTGAGAGAGAATTTTTCATCTCTAAAGAGGGAGTGGACTTCCTCTAAGGGGGTTGTTGATTTTTGTGTGCCTTGATCAAAGCCCAAGGTTGAAGCTAAGAGGTTGATTGACTCTACTAGGGAAGTCCTTATACAAAGCCTAAGAGTAGGCTGAAAGAGATTTGGCTATTTGGGGATGTTATTATACAAAGTCTAAGAGGAGGCTAAAAGTTTGACTTTTCTAGGGAAAGTGTTATATCTGTCTTGTACAAAGCCCAAGATTGAGGCTAAAAGGGATTTTGACTCCGTCGAGGAGGTTTGTATGTGTCTTGCACAAAGCCCAAGATTGAGGCTGAAATGGGAAATTTAATTGACTCAGCTGAGGATTTTTTAGTGTCTTGTACAAAGCCCAAGATTGAGGCTAAAATAAGTTTGACTCTGCTGAGAGTATTTCTCAAAGCCTAAAAAAAGGCTGGGAGGAATTGACTCTGCTGGGGAAGATGTTTGTCCTAAGTTTAAGAGAAGGTTATGAAGATTTATGTCATGTACAAAGCCTAAGTTTGAGGCTAAAAGGGTTTGACTCAACAAGAGAGTGATTTTATCTGTCTTGTACAAAGCCCAGGATTGTGGCCGAACAAGCTGGAGAAATCATTATACAAAGCCTAAGAGGAAGCTAATTGTTGCTAGGGGAAATCTTTATATCAAACCTAAGAGGAGGCTGAAAAAATATTGACTCAACAAGAGAGTGACTTTATCTGTCTTGTACAAAGCCCAAGATTGAGGCTAAAAAGGTTGACTTAACAAGAAAGTGATCGACTCAACAAGAGAGTCTGAAAAAGGTGATTGACTCAACAAGAGAGTCTCAAAAAGGTTTTGACTCAACAAGAGAGTCTGAAAAGGTTATTGACTCAACAAGAGAGTCTTGAAAGTTTTGACTCAACAAGAGAGTCTGAAAAGATTAGCTCCGCTGGGGAGAATCATTGTACAAATCCCAAGAGGAGGCTAACTGCGCTGAGGAAAGGTCATTATACAAAGCTTAAGAGGAGGCTATCTTATGCCGGGGATTATTGAGATCCCGAGGCAGGTACAGATGGGGAATCAACTCTGGCTAAGGGTTACAGAAGAATTGAGGTATCAGATGCCTTGAGGCTCTGATTTGGGATAGTGTTATACTGATGATAAACTGACCCTGGTGTGGGGATTTTAAGAGAGAGACTGGGTTTTAGAACCCATGTGTTTTAACTCTATTGGAGATTGATCCAAAATGACCGGGGTTTCTTCCTATGTTTCTAGGGAACTTGAGAATGTCTTTGAGACTCAAGGTTAGACTATCCAATTCTATTGGTGTGGAAGAGTTTTATCTTTTGTATGAGGCCCAAGAGGAGGGAGGTATTTTAAGGGATGAGTATCAACCCTAAATTGGTCTGAGATTTGACACTGGGAAGACTGCTTTAGCAAAGAATGACTAAGTTCTGTCTTATACCTTTAGAAGGTCTTCAGGGTCCTTGTATTAAGCCCAAGAGAAGGCATGCAAACTTCTAAGAAGCCGACGGGTCCTTGTATAAAGCCCAAGAGGAGGTGGGGATGCTTTTAGGAAGCATGTGGGTCCAAACTTAAGAAGAGTTCAAGAAATGTTTCACCGAGAATAATCTTTTCTTTAATGAACAGTTCTAGGGTTTGAAGAAATTCAAGAGAGGTTTCACCGAGAATTAATCCTCTCTGGGGAAATGAACTTCTTTGACAATTTCTAATAGTGACAGTTTGAGAAAAGGTTCACCGAGAATACTGCCTTTCTCTTTGTTCCATATTGTTTAAGCCCAAGAGAAGGCAAGACTGTATCTAGAAATTCTATGGGGATCTATGTTTGACTATATTTAAAGAGTGACCAACTGGCTTTACCTAGGTCTAGACCTAGTTGCCGGGGAAAACTCTAAATAACTATACTAGTATATATACAGTTGATATATAACAAGTATTAAAAAGGATATGAAAGAAGACTTACAGAGGAGCAGCTTCCCACAATATAGTTATATATATTAAAGCATGTAAATGAAAGCTGATAAAACATACAAGCGAGCAAGCTTCCATGCTGTATTGTTAGTTGTTCAAAGAAATTAAAGAAAGTTTTGATAACAACATATATTTAAACTTAAATCAAAAGGGAAGTTGTTTTTGGAAAGATTGTTGGGTTTAACAGTGATCACACCGTTGTTCTGAATATCGTATCGGGACTTATACAATGATTGAGACCCAAAGAGGATTTCTGTACAAAGGGATGGGTCTTACAACTCAAGGAGAGGCCCAAAGAGCTTTTGAAAAAGAAAGATGGGACTTACAACACGGGGGAGGCCCAATGAAAGACAGTGATCGCACCGTTGTTTTGAGAATCACAGTGGGACTTATACAATGACTGAGGCCCAAAATTATTTTTGTACAACAAGGGATTAGGGCTTACACTCTATTAGAGGCCCAAAGTGTTTGAAAAAGATCTGTTAGGGTGAAAATCAAAGAAACCCTAATTTCATCATTTTTTAAAGTAATTATTCAAAGAAACTTAATTAAAATGATAAAAACACCAAATAAGTTTGAATAAACAACTTGTGATTTTTGGTTGAGGTTGGAAAAATGATGTTTTAATCACAAGATGAATTAAAACTCATTTGGTTTTGATTTCCAAGGTGATAATTCCTTTTTGAAATGTTTAAAAACCATTAAAAATGAATTTATTTACTAAAATATCGACTATATTAAATAAATAATATAAATTTGACTTTTTGGCGGAATAAAATATTTTAATATTTTTGTGATTTTTTGCAAAAAGAACCAATAAAAAATAATTAAAATTGAGGGAGAAATTAATTTTTCAAATCATTTAAGAAAATAATATGAAAAATATAAAAAAAAAATGGAAAGAGTGGTAAAAAAAGGGTCTGGGGCGAGGGGGATTCGAACCCCAGACCTCCAAGCCAAAAACATGACCGTGCAACCACTGGGGTGGTGATACATCCGTGTATCAAAACCACCCCATAAATATATAAGGGGTGCCTTGTTTTAGGCCTGGGCAAGGCAAGGCAAGGCCAACTTTTGGGCCATTTACGTGAAGCCTCTAACTTTCTCATTTCTCCATGGACTGGGACAAAATTTATATGCATCTGGCCTAGAATTTCCCAAGGAATCCAATGGTGGTCATGGTTTTTTCAGATGAGGTCCCTATTTTAAAACCCGATAGTGGTTTTGAAATAGACCTATATTTGCATTTTCTATGCTACCTCATGGTACAGGCAAGAATTACATGATGAATTGGTTCAAACACAACATATACAACATGTATGAGATGTTTATGCTTAGTGGACTTCAAAGCAATGCATAATTCAAAGAGTTCAAGTTGTGATGCTTACCTCTTTGGGAGCTTTTTGTGCTATCTACCAAGTTTCTTGTGCCAAAAGTAATTTGATGCTTTGGACACTCTCAATTGATCCCTTAGAAGCTTTTAGAATGATCACCACCAACAGGAATCCTCAGGAACAAGTTTTGGCACTTTCTTGCAAAAGGGGCAAAAGTGACCAATATGGCAACTCTATCAAATGGTGTTCCAGATGAGGGGAACCATTTGGGACAGTTCAAGGATGATATTTGAAGTGTGTTTGAGGTTTTATTTGGTTTTGGAAGTGACTGAATTAAGACATGGCTTGAAAAATGCAAAAAAGTCCAATTTTGAGGTTTTGAAAGTGGACTTTGTGATTTTGGTGTTACAGGTCACATGTTAGTGTTTGGACAACTTAGATACAACATATTAGAGGTGTTTGGATCATGAGTTGTGATGCAATTGCTCTCTAACTCAAAAACTCAGAGATACCTTGCAAAAGAAGGCATTTTGGCCTAAAGAGAGGGATTTTGAGGAAAGCATCAGTTTGGGTGCTTTGGTGTACTCAAACTGATCACAATTGATGTCTATTCATAGTGTGTCAAGTTTTTTTTGGCATCAATAATGAATGGAGGCTGCAGTAGGCTTTTGGCCAATGTTATGCAAAAGGAATCTCAAGTCTCCTCTAGCCATTGACTTGAGATTAGAGCACGTGCTTTGTAGCTTTGGTTCAGAGATAAGTTTGGACTGAATTCAATTGGAATAGGCTCAGTTCATGCCACCTTGATACATTCATTAAAAGCTTGGAAACAAAATTAGAGTCTTGGCATCTTTTAGCCTTTTTAGGGATGACAAGCCTAATGTAGATTCTTGGACTCTGGAGGCTTGGGGATCAGACCATTCCCTTCTTGTTTTATCCTCAGATGTGTCCAAATTGATGACAAGGCTTGGAGTTATCAGATTTGAACAAATCGAGCAAATGTGCACAAATCTGCCTTGTAAAACCAATCCATGATGCCATGTTTCAAGGGTTGTATCTCCTTGCTCAAATGGAATTTGGAGATGATCTGGTACTTGTTGGAAAACCCTCATGGCATACTTCAACTTTGATGTCCACCCCTAGACCTGGTTTGACTTGGATCAAGGTGAAAAATGTCCCTACATTTTGGAAAAAGTAAGGCAGATTCTGACTTAGTGAAAATTTCACTAAGTGTTGAAAAAATGTCATTTTCATGTTTTAAGCCATTTTGATCACTCCATAACTAAAAATTCATGAGGAATTGGAATTAGATGTAGTTGAAGCTTTTGTAGAGTGTAGCAAGACCTACAAATCCAGCTTTGGATCACCCAAAATGGTTGCTTGGATCTCAAGTTATGGTCCTTGGAAGTTGGTACCCTAGCCACTTTGTTCCATAACTTAGAAAAATTCTAAGTTTTTTTTTATGGTTACCCCTTTTACAAGTTAACTCGCTTTCTTTGATTTTTCTTGATGAATGATGATTCAAATCACATATTAACATTGTTTTAGGGTCAAGGAACCATAATTGTGAAAAATTCCAAAAAGTCAAACTTGATTTTATGCACAATTGACTTTTTATCGAATGAAATCCAAACTGTGCGGTCCTTTGTGAAATCAAGTCCTTGACCTAAATCAAACCTAATGGATATATTCCATAGGTGTTATAGGGTGTATTGAATCATGTCCCAAGTGTCATACCCTAATTTTTGACCCTAAAATTTATTTTTTTGTTTTGCATTGTCTTTACAGCATGACATGCATTTCATCTCGCATATTGCCTAAAATATTAGTCGGAATAATTTTTTGGATTTACAGACAGTCTGGTCAAATTGAATTTCAGCAGTGCGTAAAATCAGTGGACGGAAAATTTTAAAATCGAACCTGCAGACGTCAATTATATTATTCTACGGTTCGCGTAGTTTAACTTGGCGTGTTCGTTTTAATTTTTCGACAATTTTTCGTCGTATTTTGATCAATTTGAGCATTTTTACGAGTCAAAATTTATTTTAAAATCTGACCAAATACTGTATTTTTTTGAGTCGTATATTTCATACCGATCTATTTTAGTGTACTCGATTTATTTTTTCGATCACTTGCGTGTCCGATTTTATTTATTTGGGGTCCGTTTATTTTACTAATACTATTTAGAATAAATAATTATAGTAATTACCATTTTATTTTAATTTTAAATATTTATTTTCATTTTATTATTATTTTAAATTTAAATAATGTTTAAAATAAATAAATAGGATGATTAGATTTAACTAATAATATTTAGAATAAATAAATAGAATTTTTAATTTTTATCTTAATTTTATTTAAATAAACTGAATTGTTTAAATTTTAGTTTTAATATTATTTTATTTGGGCCTCATAATGGATATTAGGGACATTATTGTCAACTAAAAAAATTAACATTAATTTGACCCCTATATATTTATAAGTTTCTTTGTAGACCGGGAACCGAAAAAAAAAACAAAGAGGCGGTCGTTCTCAAGTTATCCTAGAGCATATATATGCTGCTACGGTGTCTTGGAGTGTACAAACAGGTAAATCGCTCACTGTATACATATTAAGATGCTAGCATAACAGCATTTGAGATCGGTAAAGTGACCGCCATGCATTTTTTCTGCATCGTTTATACACACATGCATATAATAAACTTTCTGGAATGTTTACGCATATATACATAATATAAACTTTCTTTACCGTTTTAATATATATATATATATATATATAACTTGTTTACTAACCTATATACTTAACTAATTTTATAATATATACAATATAACTTTGTTTAATTTATATATATATATATGTTTTATTAATTAATATTGTTCAGATCAAATTATGTCGATACGCTATTCGCACATTTGAGTGCATAATGCGTGACATTTATGTTTGGTTGGATCCGGTTGCGATGATCGCAGTTTTGTGTTAGCGGCATAATTATTTTTTTTAACACATTTTAAAATTCATTTTGTTTTTTTTATTTTTATTTTTTGATAAATTCAGATCCGCCCGATTTGGATCCATTGCGATGATCACGTTAAGTGTAGCAAGTGATTTGTTTTATCGTTTTATACGTGACATTTATATTTAGTAGAATCCAGGTTGCGATGATCGCATTTTTGCGTTAGCAACATTGTTTATTTTT
Organism: Lathyrus tuberosus; assembly: GCA_022829125.1. NCBI lineage: Eukaryota > Viridiplantae > Streptophyta > Magnoliopsida > Fabales > Fabaceae > Lathyrus > Lathyrus tuberosus. The sequence goes on along the minus strand of JALAZF010000048.1, from coordinate 4,384,365 downwards.
TTAGCACGTTAAATTTACTTTTTCTACGAATTTTCTCTTTTTTTTTTTATATAAATTTAGATCCTCAAGATTTGGGTCCGGTTGCGATGAGCGTAATTCTTGCGTTAGAAACATTATTGTTTAAAAACGTTTAAAAATGTATTTTTTATGCATTTTTATTTTATAATTTTAGATCCGCACATTCTTAATCCCTATTGCGATGATCACGCTAAGTGTAGCAAGGTAATTCGATTTTCATAGATTTTTATGCGGATCTATATTTGTTTATCATTGCATTTTGATTTCGGAGTTAAAATATAATTTAACTTTCGAGAACCGTTTGAGTGCTTATAGTCATTTGTTCAGCTTCTCATAGAGTGATTCCTACATGAATCCACTATTAGTTAGCTTCAAAGTTAAATTCAGTTGCCATTCGATTTCGGTTGGTTTCGGACCCACACCTACTTGTTTGGTTGTGTAGTATTTCAGTCATTTACTTACTTCCCATTGATAAAATGTATCCCTCACCCTCATGTGTAATTGTTATTTGTTTTTACCGCTTCTATTTCTTTAGATAGATAATTAATAAAAACAAAAAATAAACAAAAAATAAAAAATAAAATCAATCTTTCATAAAATATCAAAGAATTTGGTCAACACCAAGTTCCATTTTCAAAATATTGGTCAACACCAATTGAACAATCAACCCAAAGCATTCTTGATCCATATATCAAGCCATACCCCAATTTGTAAGTCGACTGCTTTCTAGCATCGCCATCGACCTAATGCACACACTTGCACCTTTTCTTTGATTACAGTTTCGTTTGCTAGGAGCACCCTTAGGGGCTAGGTTTCGACTTATATTTTTTCTCAAAAAACCTCGATCCAACGTCGAGCCATCCTCCACCCATGTAAGTCGATTGCTTTCGAGCATCGCCATCAACCTTTGGTCACTAGACACAAGACTAGCACCACTTTGCTAGCACTCTCGTTAAATCTTACAATTAATCGTGTAATATCCAAGGGAAAACCCCATGCATGGTAATCAATTATCGTGCATGGTGCATAACCATTTGCATTTCATACCTCCATATGTTCACACCCTTTAGGATAAGTTCATAGACAACTTTAGGATAGACTTCCTAAGTTAGTCCCCCTTAAAATAAATCAAACTTTAGCCTACCAAATTCTCCACACAAAAGAATTAGATGTTAATCATCTCAAAGAAGGGACATACAATCCCATACCCCACAAAATACAAACAAGTTTCAAAAAACTGTGGTGGTTTCTTAAGATGATGACTCATCTTTTCTCCTAAACCTTTTAAACCTTTAGTATCCTTCGAGAGGAACTACATGTGCTCTGATTCCTTCCCGACAGGATATGTAGGCACAAGATGCGATATCTTGTCGAGCACACTTAGGAATAAAAATAATAAATCACCTACCCTTAAACCCTTAGCAAAACAGATAACAAATAACATAAAATAAAATCAAGAGGTTCCTGTAGAGTACTACAGATATCTAGGATGTTAACACCTTCCCTAGGTATAACCAACCCCCGAACTTAGAATCTTAGTGCATTTGCATTGTGGGAATTCGGTTTTTCTCCTTTCCCTTGGATAAAATCAAAGACCGGTGGTGACATTAAAAATGCGATCCTAGTTAACAAATAACTATGGTATCCAATTTTCACCGCGACAGAAATGGCGACTTCACTGGGGATTCTCATAAGAGGGTTCCCCCTAACTTGATCTTTTTTATGTTATCTGTTATATTTGTTGGTTTTGCCGTTTGGAGGGATTCTTGAGTGGTGAAAGTCCTAGACCCGGACTTGAGTGAATTATAGGAGATGATATGGTCAAGGGTACTTTGACGGAGTCGATTCCTGAAAAGTCGAATTGAGAAAATCATCGCTCAGTTTAGGTTCTTATGAACTTAATATTGTTTGAACGAGTTCATTCGTGAGAACAGTATTAACTTCGACCAAGAACCCTTAAGACTGATGACCGTAGCACCTTTAAACCCACTTGGCCTTTTAGAATGTAGTGCAGTGACTATGCGGGAGTCTATTTCCAAATAGTTGTCACGCGATACTACACTCGGACGAGATCCTCTTGAGAATATTATTGAATACCAAGTGATTTAGGAAGTCGATAATATCCGAAAGATGGGTCGTAGACTCTGGGAACTTTTAGAACCCGTTCGGCAGGTACATTTGAAACCATACTACCTTATGGGATGGGTAGACCTTGACTCCGTTCACGCTCCTTTAAACCTAGGACCCTTGTTTGTTTGTTTGCTTATGTGTGCTCTGTCTTTGTGTTTGCATCCATGCATCCATTAGCATCATATCATAAAGATTCGTGGAACTTAGTCTTGTTTGTAAACATCGTAAGGATATCATGGACTCTAAATTAAAAAAATAATAATAAAATAAATAAAAAAACGTTGAAGTACACTTACAATAGTCTTAACTTGGACGATCTAAGGAGACTGAAGACTTTGCGGGCAAATGAAGAAAGGTTCAAGACCAGATATGGGAAGTTATCATCTTCGTTCTACTGACATCTATCATTATCAGTCGATACCTAACCCTGGAGAATCTGTCTCCAGTAATGGAGTTACTAATTTAGGACAAGTATCCATCTCTCAATTTCGATTGATATTCGAGCTAAGATAACTACAAAAAGAGGATTTGTTGGAAAGAGGTTACTTCTTGAATAAACGGAAAGCTCAAAGACGCCTTATTCCATTTTAATCTTCAGTCAACACTTCTAGAAGAAGCTCAATTGGAAGAAGCCAAAGGACTCAAAGAAGATCGTTGGAAGAGTCTCCTTAGATCCATCATTATTAACTTTTATTTAGCTTTACGTTATGACTGTTGTAAGGTGTACATACGCGTTTTAATTTTTGTATTAAACCAATCATTTAGTATTCCGGTACTAATGACTGTAACCATTTTTTTATGATTATTAAGACGAGCCTTTTGATATTCCTTGATGATTATAAATAGCCGAGTTCCATGAATCTTTTTGCATCATACGCATCATTTGCATTCGCATTCGCATTCCTTTGCATTCCAAGTTCTTATTCGTGTCTCTCTTCTCAGACCCTGAATCATCGATACGATACTCTAGTCGGTCGCAAGAAAAGGATGCATCATTTGGAACAGGAAAACCAAGCACTCCGAGCGGAGATTGCCACTCTAAAGGCCAACATGGAAACTTTTTCTACTACTATGAAGAATCTGATAGACACTCAAGAGCATGAAAAGCACGAACTTCGCGACGAGGTTGCAGACTTAAAGATTACCAAGAGGAGCCTGATGGATTTGGTCAAAGAGTTGGCCATATCCCAACGCCAGGATGGATTTTCTGCCTCCTCAGCCAACCAGCCAGTTGAACGAAGTGGTGAATTTTTGGATATCCCTGTGCTCTACGCTAATTTGTTCCCTACCCTCTTACAATATGGTTTAATCAAGAAGGAAACTCCACTATCCGTCCCGGTGACCCATGGGAGTTATTTCAAAGCTGATGCCTTCTTTGCCTTCCATCAAGGGGCACCCGGCCATGACATCGAGGAATGTCATGTTTTGAAGAAGAAAGTGAAAGAGATGGTTCAGAAGGGAGTCTTGTCTTTCGAATTGTGCAAACCCCAAGCTGAGATACATCTCTTACTAGAACAAGAAGTAATCCCCTCCTTACACATGGTGGATTGATACAGAGGACGGTTTTCTCTAGGCTATGTCTCGCCATATTTTAAGCTTATTTGCTGTTTTCATATGTAATTTTCTACGTTCGTTGATGCACTTGTTTTGCGTGTGAGGACTTGTTATTTTGAATAATTAATGCAATGAATAATGTTTTTCTTGAAGAAATCCATTCGTTTCACTCATTTTAAATGCTTTATTCTGTTAAAATGCCAATGCTACCCGATCTCTTATTTAGGCAGAGAATTGGAGGTAGGATGACGAATAAAAAACGCAAGATCTCTTGTTGTATGCTTTTGAATAAAACCCTGTTGAGGGTGTAAGGCATTGTTTTAAATCCCAAACACCAGAGATATAAGGGAGATAAACCCTCGTTAACCCATTTGAGCCTTGAAGTAGGAGTTTTCTTTTCCAAAAAAAAAACCTCAATTTTAACCTAGGGCAGGGTAGTGTTCAGTTAAGCTGATCGAGCGCCCAGACTTTCCAAAAAAAAGGAGGAGTGAACATCCGAGAATCCACTTTATCTCACACATTAGGAGGCTGGAAGTCAAATCCATAATGATTATCCCTTGACTATCTAAAGAGTGAGGCAGTCACAATCCCTTTAAAAAGGTCAAAATGACTTAGAGTCACACGACTTGTTCATAAATCAAAAGAAAAAAAAAAAGAAAAAGCCTGCTAAGTCAAAACCTATGAAGGAGACTTAGGAAAATTGGGGCATCCCGCTGGACTTCAAATTCAAATCCAAGAGACTCAGTCCAGGCAAAAGTTAGGGAACGAAGAACAAAAGACAAAAACAAAGGATTATAAAGAAAAATCCTCAATGAATAACAAAGTCGTGTGATCGAACGCCAAAAGCAAATAGGTGAGTGACTGTCATGTCTAAAGCCTCAGTGGTTTCTCAACCGTATAAAAAAAACTTCATTGAGAGATGAGTTCTCGTGTCAGGTTAACTGAATGTAGGACCGAAGAACATCACGAAGAAGGGGTGGGTACAAATAAACTTTGAGCCTTTATCCTTTGTTTCTTAAACCGTGAACCAAGCCACGATACCACCCTCGAAAGATCTAATTGAAGCAGGGTTTATATTGAAAGCATACTAATTGAGATAACGTTTCCTGACTCCTATGAGCTATGCTCAAAATTTGTGTTGGCTTTGTAAAATTAATCAATTTCATATCCCAACTAGTGATTCGGTCACAGGTTATTGCGATATTTTTTTTTTCAAAAAAACTTCAAGATAAATGTGTGTGTTGCATTACCCACTTTAGAATTAACATTTTCTACATGCTAACGTTGCTCGACATCATAGAAGCTTGCATATGAGCATCAGTAATGATCTCGGTCTTTTTAGATTTGAAACTCTGTTGAGTAAATGGAAAATCATTTCAGAAAGATGATGGCATCCAGGGGCATGTCTCCTGAAGACTCCGCTGAACAGGGGCAAGTCATTCTCAGTTGCTGCTTCCATAATCTGACGCCAAGGGGCAAGTTTGAAGACTCAGTTGTACAGAATACAGTCGATCTGGGACAGTTATGTCGAGATTCTACAAATCTCTCAAGAGTTGGAAAACATTGGAACATTTTGGATGTCAAGTTTTCTGTAAAATCCTCTTGAGATGACTTCTTCTCATAAACCATGTGATATAGGGCATCTGAGAATTGAAGATTATTTTATCCATTCACAATAACTATTGTTCGAAATGGCGACTACCACACAGTTCATCAATGCAGAATTACATTATTCTCCTAAAAAGCTTCTGTCTCAAGTGATGTGACAAGTCCCCAGTAAGCTCTACTTCAAGCAGTCATGACAATCCCCCGGTGAATCTCTACTTCAAGCAGTTATGGCATGTTTGATGCAAGATTTCCCTAGTTCGCAGCCTAAGAATCCCCAGTGAATTTCTTTGGCTCCAACCTTCCCCGGCGAAGTGGATGTTTATTTCATCCCCATGAAGTCTCAACTCTAATATCTTCAGTTTGCAACATTGATCTGAGCTTCCCCAACGAAGTCGCTATTTATTTTATCCCCTGTGTGGCCTCAGCTCTGGCATTTCCAATTACAACTTCCTTTCAGACTACTTCAGTTCGCAGTGGAAATTTATTTTATCCCCCATGAAGTCTCTCCAATCATGAGTTTGATCATTTCCCAGCGGATCTTCCTCATCTCAAACAGAGTTGCATGATTCATCTTGACAATTCCCTAAGTGAAGTCATGATGATCATCCCCAAGTGGAGTACTTTCTTTTCCTCAGAGAAGTTTGGAACTTTGAAGCAAGACTTTGGTTCCATATGTGGTTTTCCATTCATCCCCAATGATGCTTCTATCTTGTAGAGATTGGCTGAGAATCCGTGTCGAGATGTTTATTTCATCTCCAGTTTACTTCTCTCTGTCTGTTTTGTCGGCATAAGCATAACATACATTCATTCATATAGATACATGGCATTGGTGCATCTTGCATTTTGTGTTGTTTGTTTATTCTTTCACCTTGGTTGTGTTTACCCCCCAAGTGATCGGGTTTGTCTTCTCCCTCCAAGTAGAGTCGTCAGCCCTAAGCAGAAAGCGCGCATCCTTTCTAATTCCCCACTGAGTTTGATCCTCGTGGAAGATGATTGCTTTAGTTTTCTTTTCCATCTTTTGGATAAAGATAAACCCTAGTTGAGTTCATTCCTCACTGGATAGAGTCTTGCTTGACCGTTTCTTTTCAGTTATTTCCTGAATTGAACTTTGGTCCCTGACAATCACAATTTTTAAATCTCTCTAGGTTATTAAACCTAAATCGAGTGTGCATCTATTTGAAGATCACCATTGGAGACAAATATTTCTTCGGCAATGTTATTATACCATCTTGGAATTTTTACCCAGACGACAAAAGGCAGCCTCTTTATTTGAGCAGCTTGTTTTGGTCTCAAATTTTCTATTAGGACGACAAATGGCAGTCTCTTTTCTAGACAGATTGTCTATCCCCAGAAGTTATCAAGATTATCAACCCGTTCTCCATCAAATGGCATATCTCTGGGTATTCGTCAGAGAAGTTTGTTGAGTACTTTACATGTTTTCTCTTTACTTGAGAATTCATGTTACAAGGATTTTATTTCAAACTACAGCAATATTGCTCCTCAGTGATATTCTCCCAGTGAATCCACTATTCAAAGTTACTTCCATCAAATGGCATCTCTCCGAGAAGTTTGGTGAAGATTATTACAGTTGATCTTCCTCTTTATTTGAGAAGACGTATTTTGCAAATCAGCCGGCCTGCATCTCTTTTTGAAGATCCCCGATGATATTTTCTAATCCCCAGTAAGTTATGGATTCCCGCTGAGGTCTTCAATCTCCAGTGAAATTCCAATCCCCTGTGAAGGTGCTTCCCCATAAGTATTCAGCTTTCTAGGAGGAATTCAAGAACTTGCTCGTGGCACACAACCTCGTAGCATTTATTTCAAGACCCGCTCGTGGCATACAACCTTGAAGCGTTTATTTTCAAACTTGACCGTGACATACAACCTCACAGCATTTTATTTGAAAACCCGTTCATGGCATACAACCTTGAAGCGTTGGGGAAGTTTATTTACCCTTTCTAAATGGAACATTTAGTTAAAGAAGAAGCTGAATCATATTTTGATCATTGGAAGCTTATTTTGGTTATTACCTTTACTTAGGCTATCATATGTTTGATAGTAGGTAATATACCATATCTTTTTGGTCAGATACCTTTGCTTAGGCTGCCGTGTTTGGTAGTAGGTGATCCTTCTTTTCAAGTATATTACCTTTGCTTAGGCTATCATATGTTTGATAGTAGGTAATATGTTTGTCTTTTGGTCAGATACCTTTGCTTAGGCTACCAGGTTTGGTAGTAGGTCATCTTTCCTTTTGTGTTTACCTTTGCTCAGGCTATCATATGTTTGATAATAGGTAACACACCTTTCTTTTGGGTCGGACACCTGTGCTTAGGCTGCCACAAGTTGGTAGTAGGTGATCATTCTTTTCCAGTCTATTACCTCTGCTTAGGCTATCGTGTTTGATAGTAGGTAATATGTCTTCACTTTGGTCAGATACCTTTGCTTAGGCTACCAAGTTTGGTAGTAGGTCATCTTCCCTTTTGTGTTTACCTCTGCCTAGGCTATCATATGTTTGATAGTAGGTAACATATCTTTTCTTTTGGTCGGATGCCTTTGCTTAGGCTGCCACAAGTTGGCAGTAGGTGATCCTTATTTTCAAGTCTATTACCTTTGCTTAGGCTATCATATGTTTGATAAGTAGGTAATATAACGTATCTTTTTGGTCAGATACCTTTGCTTAGGCTACCAAGTTTGGTAGTAGGTCATCTTTCCTCGTGTGTTTACCTTTGCTTAGGTTATCACGTGTGTGATAGTAGGTAATACAATTATTTTCTTGTTGGTCAGACACCTTTACTTAGGCTACCGTGTTTGGTAGTAGGTGATCTCTCCTTTCAGGTTATTACCTCTACTTAGGCTATCATATGTTTGATAGTAGGTAATATGTCTATCTTTTTTGGTCATATACCTTTTCTTAGGCTACCGTGTTTGGTAGTAGGCGATCTTTCCTCCCAAGTCTATTACCTTTGCTTAGGCTATCATATACTTGATAGTAGGTAATATACGTCCTTTCATTTCAACTGGATACCTTTTCTTAGGCTGCCACAAGTTGTTGGTAGTAAGTTATCTTTCCTTCCAAGTTTCTTGCCTGATGTTTAGGCTACCATATCCTTGGTGGTAGGTAATACACACCTTTGTTCTATTTTGGAGATACCACGTGTTTAAGCTACCTTGTGATTGTCAGTTGGTAGTCTCTTCCCTAGTGGAGTTGAGTTTCATCCCCAGTGGAGTTGGATCTTTCCCCGTGGAGTCTCGCTAAGTTGTTCCTCGTCGGGTCTTCCATTCTTTAACTATGTTTCGACGTTAACTGTATGCTATTACCCCCCTGTGACATCATTCCCCACAGGATCTTTGTCATGCATTCATATCATATCGTTTCATATCATATGCATTTGTGGCATCTTAGGGCCAAAAATTGTGCATGTTTATATTTAAGTTTCTCCTATCTCGTCGAGACGAAAATTTCAATCTCCATATCTCCGGATAGAAGAAACTTAAATAGGGGCATCTGTCATACCCTAATTTTTGACCCTAAAATTTTGTTTTTTGTTTCACATTGTCTTTACAGCATGACATGCATTTCATCTTGCATATTGCCTAAAATATTAGTCGGAATAATTTCTCGAATTTACAGACAGACTGGTCAAATTAAATTTCAGTAGTGCGTAAAATCAGTGGACGGAAAATTTTAAAATCGAACCTGCAGACGTTAATTATATTATTCTACGGTTCGCGTAGCTTAACTTGGCGTGTTCGTTTTAATTTTTCGACAATTTTTCGTCGTATTTTGATCAATTTGAGCATTTTTACGAGTCAAAATTTATTTTAAAATTTGACCAAATGCTGTATTTTTTCGAGTCGTATATTTCATACCGATCAATTTTAGTGTACTCGATTTATTTTTTCGATCACTTGCGTGTCCGATTTTATTTATTTGGGGTCCGTTTATTTTACTAATACTATTTATAATAAATAATTATAGTAATTAGCATTTTATTTTAATTTTAAATATTTATTTTCATTTTATTATTATTTTAAATTTAAATAATGTTTAAAATAAATAAATTGGCTGATTAGATTTAACTAATAATATTTAGAATAAATAAATAGAATTTTTAATTTTTTTCTTAATTTTATTTAAATAAACTGAATTGTTTAAATTTTAGTTTTAATATTATTTTATTTGGACCTCATAATAGATATTAGGGACATTATTGTCAACTAAAAAAATTAACCCTAATTTGACCCCTATATATTCATAAGTTGCTTTGTAGACCGGGAACCGAAAAAAAAACAAAGAGGCGGTCGTTCTCAAGTTATCCTAGAGAATGTATATGCTGCTACGGTGTCTTGGAGTGTACAAACAGGTAAATCGCTCACTGTATACATATTAAGATGCTAGCATAACAGCATTTGAGATCGGTAAAGTGATCGCCTTGCATTTTTTCTGCATCGTTTATGCACACATGCATATAATAAACTTTCTGTATAATAAATTTTCTGGAACATTTTATATATATATATATATATATATATATATGCATATTATAAACATTCTATATCATAATAAACGTTCTGGAATGTTTACGCATATATACATAATATAAACTTTCATTACTGTTTTAACATATATATATATTATAATATATAACTTGTTTACTAACATATATACTTAACTAATTTTATAATATATACAATATAACTTTGTATAATTTATATACATATATGTTTTGTTAATGAATATTGTTCAGATCAAATTATGTCGATACGCTATTCGCACATTTGAGTGCATAATGCGTGACATTTATGTTTGGTTGGATCCGGTTGCGTTGATCGCAGTTTTGTGTTAGCGGCATAATTATTTTTTTTAACACGTTTTAAAATTCATTTTGTTTTTTTAATTTTTATTTTTTGATAAATTCAGATCTGCCCGATTTGGATCCATTGCGATGATCACGTTAAGTGTAGCAAGTGATTTGTTTTATCGTTTTATGCGTGACATTTATATTTAGTTGGATCTAGGTTGCGATGATCGCATTTTTGCGTTAGCAACATTGTTTATTTTTTTAGCACGTTAAATTTACTTTTTCTACGAATTTTCTCTTTTTTTTTTATATAAATTTAGATCCTCACGATTTGGGTCCGGTTGAGATGAGCGCAATTCTTGCGTTAGCAACATTATTGTTTTAAAACGTTTAAAAATTTATTTTTTATGCATTTTTATTTTATAATTTTAGATCCGCACATTCTTAATCCCTATTGCGATGATCATGCTAAGTGTAGCAAGGTAATTCGATTTTCATAGATTTTTATGCGGATCTATATTTGTTTATCGTTGCATTTCGATTTCGGAGTTAAAATCTAATTTAACTTTCGAGAACCGTTTGAGTGCTTATAGTCATTTGTTCAGCTTCTCATAGAGTGATTCCTACATGAATCCACTCTTAGTTAGCTTCAAAGCTAAATTCAGTTGCCATTCGATTTCAGTTAGTTTCGGACCCACACCTACTTGTTTGGTTGTGTAGTATTTCAGTCATTTACTTACTTCCCATTGATAAAATGTATCCCTCACCCTCATGTGTAATTGTTATTTGTTTTTACCGCTTCTATTTCTTTAGATAGATAATTAATAAAAACAAAAAAATAAAATAAAATAAATCTTTCATAAAATATCAAAGAATTTGGTCAACACCAAGTTCCATTTTCAAAATATTGGTCAACACCAATTGAACAATCAATCCAAAGCATTCTTGATCCATATATCAAGCCATACCCCAATTTATAAGTCGACTGCTTTCTAGCATCACCATCGACCTAATGCACACACTTATACATTTTCTTTGATTACAGTTTCGTTTGCTAGGAGCACCCTTAGGGACTAGGTTTCGACTTAAATTTTCTCAAAAAACCTCGATCCAACGTCGAGCCATCTTCCACCCATGTAAGTCGATTGGTTTCGAGCATCACCATCAACCTTTGGTCACTAGACACAAGACTTGCACCACTTTGCTAGCACTCTCGTTAAATCTTACAATTAATCGCGTAATATCCAAGGGAAAACCCCATGCATGGTAATCAATTATCGTGCATGGTGCATAACCATTTGCATTTCATACCTCCATATGTTCACACCTTTTAGGATAAGTTCATATACAATTTTAGGATAGACTTCCTAAGTTAGTCCCCCTTAAAATCAATCAAACTTTAGCCTACCAAATTCTCCACACAAGAGAATTAGATGTTAATCATCTCAAAGAAGGGACATACAATCCCATACCCCACAAAATACAAACAAGTTTCAAAAAACTGTGGTGGTTTCTTAAGATGATGACTCATCTTTTCTCCTAAACCTTTCAAACCTTTAGTATCCTTCGAGAGGAACTACATGTGCTCTGATTCCTTCCCGACAGGATATGTAGGCACAAGATGCGATATCTTGTCGAGCACACTTAGGAATAAAAATAATATATCACCTACCCTTAAACCCTTAGCAAAACAGATAACAAATAACATAAAATAAAATCAAGAGGTTCCTGTAGAGTACTACAGATATCTAGGATGTTAACACCTTCCCTAGGTATAACCAACCCCCGAACTTAGAATCTTAGTGCATTTGCATTGTGGGAATTCGGTTTTTCTCCCTTCCCTTGGATAAAATCAAAGACCGGTGGTGACATTAAAAATGCAATCCTAGTTAACAAATAACTATGGTATCCAATTTTCACCGCGACACCATGGTTTGGGAGCATGTCTTGGTCAAAAGTCAAAGGTATAGTTGACTTTTTTCCTCGAATCCTTAATTGTGGTCCTGATGAATTTGAAACTTGTGGATCAAGCTTCTTGGATCAATCCATTGTTGCAAATGGATCAATGTAGTGTATTGGAGACCCTCAAATCATGTCTTGAGGTCTTGGTCCATGTTTTGTCCCAAAAGTCAACTTAGGGGTGAATTAGGTCAAGAAACCCTAATTCCTGATTTTTTTGGGTAAATGCATCCCTTGAGGTTAAATTGACTTGATGATTGGGTCCATGAGGTCCCTTGGAGTATCTTGGGTTGTGCCTTTAAGCATTGGCTCATGCCCAGAGGAAAATTTCCATCTGGAGGCCTTGGTCGACCAAAACCCTAATTTGGTGACACAAGCGATCTTGAGGCTTGATTCACTTGGAATGCTGCAACCTTGTGCTTGATTCTTGATGTGGGAGTCCTCTTGATCATTTATGAGTGTTTAAGAGGTTAGACAAGTTGAATATCATGTCATTACTTGATTGATCCTTGTCTAAATGCTCTAAGTGGGCTCAAAACCCTAATCTTTGATCGTAGTGAATGCTCAACCATCTTTGAGGAGATTGATGAGGCATGATGATTCATCCGTATTGTGATGATGATTTGCAAAATGATGGGAAATCCTGGTGGTCAAAATTTGGGGTATGACACGGAGGCGAAAGAGGAAGAAACATAAGAGTCGCCATCGAACTTTATTTATCCCATGAGGGGAAGGGAAAACATCGAGAAAACCCAAGGAAGAGAAGTATAAGATGGTCTCGCAACCAAATTATGGGTTCGGAAGCCGGTTATGTGAGGGGAAGGTGTTAGCACCCCTCACATCCATCGTACTCGATGGGAACCATTCGTTTGTCTTATGTGTAAGGATGTTTTCTAAGGAATTGCTTTCTAAAAGTGCTCTAAGAAGGGAGAGAGAAGGGTAAGAAACAAAGAACGTGAAAGAAAATAAGATAGAAGAAAAGGTGGGGAAAAGAAAAGGAGACTTGATAGGACTTCGTGGTCCTATGCCTACGTATTCCCTCGTGCAAACGGAAAGTCAGAGTCAACGTAGTTCGGAGGACTACGGGTGAAGAAGAAGGAAGGGTGCTCACCAAGATCATCGCAATCTTGTGCCTACGTATCTTCACTTAATAAAGTGAAGACTCAGAGCATCCGTAGTTCGGCCTACGGTTTGAAAAAATGGGAAGTTTGTGTGGACGATGCTAACGTGCGTATTCTAGCAGTTAGGTGTTTTGCGGCTCGCTCATGGAGTCTTATGTGTTACATGTTTGCGGTAGAACGGACGTAACATGCCCTCTTTGGGTGAGGGAAATGGAAGTGTGTGGAAGACGGGAGATGGATAGAAGGTGGCTCGCCAAGATCATCACAATCTTGTGCCTATGTATCTTACATTCGGACGAGAATGGAGAATCAGAGCAGTCGTAGTTCTGAATGAACTTCTTGATATTTTTGTTAGCTGCTTCTCCATTTATTTTAGGCCGGTAGGGAGATGAGTTATGGTGTTCAATTTTGAACTCAGCACATAATTCTTTCATCATTTTGTTGTTTAGGTTCGACCCATTATCAGTAGTGATCTGGCTTGGAACACCATAACGACATATGAGATTGTTTTTGATAAATCGGACCACCACTTATCTGGTCACAATCGTGTATGATACTTCTTCCACCCATTTGGTGAAATAATCAATGGCTACCAGGATGAACCGATGTCCGTTTGAGGCTTTGGGTCCAATCATGCCAATCATGTCGATTCCCGTTATAGAAAAAGGCCATGGAGACGAAAGAACTTTGAGATGCGTTGGCGGTACATGAATTTTGTCGGTGTATATCTGACACTTGTGACACTTTCTCATGTATTTGTAGCAATCAGATTCCATTGTTAGCCAATAATATCCTGCTCTCATAAGTTTTCTTGCCATTGTATGCCCATTGGCATGAGTGCCAAAGGAGCCTTCATGAATCTCTTTCATTAACATGTTTGTTTCGTGTCTGTCCATACACCTGAGCAAAACCATGTCGAAGTTTCTTTTGTAGAGCACATCATTGTTCAGGAAGAAGTTCCCAGCTAGTCTTCTGAGAGTCTTCTTATCCTTTCTTGATGCCCCTGGCGGGTATTCATGTCTTTGAAGGAAGCATTTGATATCATGATACCATGGTTTGTCATCGATAGCGGATTCCACCGCAAGCGGGCCTATCAAGGCGAATTATGTCAATCTTGGGTACGTCGTTCCATCGATTCACACTAATCATGGAGGATAAGGTAGCTAGTGCATCATCCATGTGGTTTTCTTCATGAGGAATGTGATGAAAATCAATCTTGTAGAAGAGGGTAACCAGATTCTTGCATAGTCTTTGTAAGGAATCAATCTTATTTGACGTGTGTCCCATTATCCTTTGATCGGATTTATAACCAGGGCTGAGTCTCCATACACATCAAAGTTCTTTATCCTTAAGTCGATAGCTTCTTCGAGACCCATGATGCAAGCTTCATATTCAGCCTCATTGTTTGTACACTTGAACACCAATCTGGCGGTGAAAGGAATATAGGTACCCTGAAGTGTAACAATGATTGCACCAATTCAATTTCCATAAGCGTTGACAACTCGTCGAATATTAGTCCCCATTGGGATCCCGGTTCTGGACCTTCGTCTGGTAGCGATTCATCACAATCTTTCATTTTTAGGTACATTACATATTCGTTTGGGAATTCAAATTTGATTAATTCCTGATCATCAATCGGTTGATGAGCCAGATGGTCGACTAAAACACTTCCTTTGATGGCTTTCTGAGCATGGTACTAGATGTCGTATTCTGATAACAACATCTGCCAATGGGAAATCCTTCCTGTTAAAGCAGGATTTTCAAAGACATACTTGATCAGATCCATTTTGGAGATTAACCAAGTAGTGTGATAAATCATGTACTAGCGAAGACGCTTAGCTGCCCAAGCCAGAGCGCAACAAGTTTTCTCGAGCATAGTGTATCGAGTTTCACAGTCCGTGAACTTCTTGCTTAAGTAATAAATGACAGACTCTTTTCTTTTTGTTTCGTCTTGTTGGCCCAACACACAGCCCATGGAGTCTTCCAAGACTGTTAAGTAGATGATCAGTGGTATTCCTTCCACTGGAGGGGACATAATAGGCGGTTTTAGCAGATATTCTTTGATGCTGTCAAAAGCCTTTTGGCAATCTTCCGTCCATATACAACTTTGGCTCTTTTTGAGTAGATTGAAGATTGGCACGAATGTCATAGTCATGAGGAATATGAATCTCGAGATGTACTTCAGACGTCCCAAAAATCCTCTTACTTGTTTTTTAGTCTTTGGAGAAGGCATCTCTTGAATGGCCTTGACTTTGTCGGGATCAACCTCAATTCCTTTTTGGCTAACAAGGAATCCCAAGAGCTTTCCTGAACGAACACCGAATGTGCATTTATTAGGATTCAAGCGGAGTTATTATTTTCTCATACGCTGGAATAACTTTGATAGGTGTTCCACATGTTCTTCTTCTGATTTAGATTTGGCAATCATGTCATCGATGTACACTTCAATTTCTTTGTGCATCATGTCGTGAAACATAGTTGTCATAGCCCTTTGATAAGGTGCTCCTACGTTCTTTAGACCGAACGACATTACTTTGTAACAAAAGGTTCCCCACGGGGTGATGAATGAAGTTTTGTCCATGTCTCCTGGCACTATTCTGATTTGATTATTGTCCGAGAACCCATCCATGAAGGAGAATACTTTGAATTTTCCTATGCTATCAACTAGCATGTCAATGTGTGGTAAGGGGAAATCATCTTTCAGACTTGCTTTGTTTAAATCCCTGTAGTCTACACACATTCTGACTTTTTTGTCTTTCTTGGGAACTGGCACTATATTGGCTAGCCATTGAGGATACTCTGATGTGGCAAGGAAACATGCGTCGATCTGTTTCTGCACTTCTTCCTTAATTTTGATGGCCATATCTGGGTGAGTCCTTCTCAATTTTTGTTTGACCGGAGGACATTCTGGCTTCAGTGGAAAATGATGTTCCACGATGTTGGTATCCAACCCTGGCATGTCTTGGTAGGACCAAGCAAACACATCTAAAAATTCTTTGAGCAGTTCTATGAAGCCTTCTTTGGCAGTTGGACGGAGTAGTGCTCCAATCTTAACTTATTTTCTCTCCTCTTCTGAACCCAAATTGACCATTCCCAACGGTTCTTTGTAAGGTTGAATGGATTTCTCCTCATTTTTTAGTAATCGAGTGATCTCATATGGAATTTCTTCGTTCCCTTCTTCGGCTTCAAATACCGGGAACTCAAAGTTGGTAGAAGGCATTGGATCGTATGTTTCAATGGGGTTTAAAACAAATAATCTGCATAATGTGATGATTCTTTTTTAGAAAACACCGGGAGAATGTAAAAGTGTGTGCAGTGTATTTTGAAAAACGTTTATTTTTATTTTGGGTTGTTTTTTAGGATTACCATTTTCTGAAAAAGCAAAAAGTGAAAATAACAATAAATATAGGAATTCAGAATGACATTCATATTTATGATTTGTCAATTCATGAAACTCAAACTCTATAAAACCAAAGTCTTTCGCTCTGGGCTTAGCGAAGAGGGATATTTACATAAAATCAAGCCCTATAAAACATTCTTTTCACTCGGGCAAAGTGAAAGGTCAAAACAAAGACGAGGCAATTACTTTTATTTATGAATGATATTCGGGACATCAACCGCAACCCAATTGTGACGAACTCCTCTGTGGATCACAAAGTCTGGTATTTTCCTTCCAGGATTGTCTTCAGTAATGTCACTGATTTTTGGAGGAGTTGGATCACTAGAGTCTTCTTCCCATGCAGAGTTACCATAAGAGGACTCTTCTGTTGTATCTTCATTAGTATTTTCATTTTCAAGAGGATCTCCCTATCCTGTTGGCTGAATGTCTTCATATCTGATACGAGAACTTTCTGGAGCAGTATACTTCACTAGAAAGCCGTACTTGCCGCTTGGCTGCCCCAAAGTATCCCAAGTTTCTGAAGGGATAGATGAATCATGTTCTTCAATGACATTAACTTCAGGAAATGCCAAGTTGATAAATTCTTGTCCAACGATTCTTGCAACTCTATCAACATGATGTTTGATATCTTCAGGATTTTCCTGGTAAGGTTTCCACCACTATGGGAGAACATGTGGATTTTTCTCAAGGTCATTCAGCAGATATGCATTCTCCAGCTGACTCTTTTGCCCTAAATCTTCCATGAAAGGTTTCCAAATGGGAAAATCATCCATGGGATCATATGAGTTGTAATAAAAGTTTTCTTTCATCAGAGTATCTTCTTCCAATGAGTTGGGTGGAGCACGACATCCTTCGGGATTGCAATCTCCGTAGATCATTCTGACATTTGATCTTGGTATATATCTGGGACTTTGCTTCGGAGATGAAAATGGCATGTATGCGTCTTCCAAAGATATATATATCCTCCACCGTTGAAACAAGACTTCCTTTCTTCATTTGTGTCAGAAGAATCATTTTCCTCGATGGTATGGACTTCTTGAGAAATTGGGTGGAGGAAGCCTCCATTGTGGAAGAAATCTTAAATAGGTCGAGTGGCCTCATCTTTCTTTGTAGTCTTGGTAAATGCTGGAGAAAAATCGACACCTTTTCTTGTCTTGTTAACAACAGGAATCACAACTTGCCCCCATCCTTTTATGTCATTGCTTCCCATTATTTGGAGAGCGTCATTGTACGAGGAAATCGATGTTCCTTTTTCTTGATGATTCTCATTCCTCACAGAGAGTGCTTGAAATTGATTTCCAATGACCTCTTCTGTCTCTACGTATGAGAATGACGATATATTTCTTACAATTAAAGCATGTTCTCCGCATACTGCAACCAACTTGTCGTTCTTGACAAACTTCAGCTTTTAGTGAACTGTCGAAGTGACTACCCCTACTTCGTGTATCCATGGTCGTCCCAATAAATAGCTGTATGCCGCTCGGATTTCCATGACTTGGAAGGTGACTTGGAAAGTGTTGGGACTAATGTTTATGGGAAGGTCGACTTTGCCGATAACTGTCTTTCCGGGTCCGTCAAAAGCTTTGACTATGATTTCACTGCCTCTCATGGGGGTGCCTTGAAAAGATAATCGTACCAGAGTTGACCTTGGCATGACGTTTAAGGATGAACCTGTGTCTATGAGTACACTGGCTAAAGCATCGTCCTGAGAATTGATTGTGATATTGAGTGCCATGTTATGATTCTTGCCTTCCTCTAGAAGTTCTTCATCACTGAAACCCAAATTGTTGTAGGAAGTGATGTTGGAAATAATGCTGTCAAACTGACCTACTGTTACATCTTGTTCTACAAAGGCCTGTTCCAAGACTTTCTGTAGAGCTTCTCTATGAGCTTCTGAACTGAGCAGGAGAGATAACACGGATATCCGAGAAGGATTTTGTAATAGTTGATCCACAATGTTGTATTCACTTCTTTGGATGAGTTTTAACATTTCATTGTTATTTTTCACAGTCTCTGTGCTGCTGGATTGACCAATTTGTTTATCTGGAACTTCAACTTGAGGTTCCATTTCTTTTGCAGGTTCTCCAACTCCTCTATTGAAGATTCGGCCACTTCAGGTGACTCGACTGATATCAGCAATGTTGACAACGGGTGGCAGCGGAACTTCTTTTCCATCTTCTATTATATTTACACCGTACTTGTATAGAATAACTTTCTCTGACTCGTATGGCACTGGGCCTGGCAAGTAGATGACTAAAGGGGTTACTTGGGTCTTTCGACTATCATAAGTAACCTCAATTGGTTCCAGCTCGGGAATGTTTGAAATTTTTCCACTGTCGAAAGGGATCTCCAAGCGCTTTGGTTCATTGAGCAAAGGAATTATGGTGAAAAAATCCTCGTTAATTTCATAATAACCAGGCCCTCTTTCATTGAAAACCGTGATGGTTCTTGTGTTCAACAACTCTTGAATCTCATTTTGGACAAGGAGGCAACCATGTCGGCTCCTGCGACATTTTCTGCAAGCTGAATGATCATGGCGATTTGGACTAAAATAATCAAGTCCGCATAGGCATTTGTGAAATTTAACCAATGATGTTTCAATGTTTTTAATGTCATAAACTGCCTGCTGCCCTGGTCAACCTTGCACCATATTGATTGACTGAGAATTTAGGCCCAGTTGGGATTCTCCTTGGTCTACTTGATTCTGGAGAGCTGCTCGTACGATGTAGCACCCTTTGGTATTTTGTGAACATATTCGACAGCGTTCATAATTATGAGGTAGCAAACGGCCGTATCCGTTCAGTATGCAGTGCATCTTTACCAAATTCATTTCCAGCAAATAGATGTCACAGCTTTGGTGTCTGTCCAGATTTCCATTGGTTATGCTAACTTGATGTGTGTTTTCATCCAGGTAGACTGGAAGACACCAATGGTTCAACAGATGTTGAAGAGTTCTTTGTACAAGCGCGCAACCTTGATTGTTTTCGGAGCAATCCTTGCAATCCTGATAATTATGTGCTGACAGATAACCGAGCCTGACTTGTTTGGCATGTAATTCTACCAAGCTGGTATTCATTAAACGAATGTTGAAAACCTGAACCATGTTAACCGGGTGATTATTACTTCCATGGTAGTCTTGGATCCATCCAAGATCCATTTGACGCTGAAGGGCTTCTTGTACAAAAGAACATTCTTGATTTTCTTTCAAACAAGTTAGGCAAGCGTTGTAGTCGTGCATCAAAAAATTGTGATACTGACTTTGTCTTGAGTGCATTGCTACTAGATTGACATTCATTGCGCAGATGTCATGATTTTGAACAATGTTTGGATGTTCATAGGCCATATTTATTCCATGAATCTTGTGATCTTGGATCCAGCCTAGATCCATCTGCTCTGGCAGAGCTGCTTGTACAATAATGCCCCCTTGATTATTCTTGGAACAAATGTCACATTAATGATAGTTGTGAGATGGCACGTGGCCATACCTTCTTTGCCTGTAATGTATTTTTACCATATTTGTTCCTAGTAGGCGTACATCGTGAATTTGATAACTGCTGTCGGGTTCTTCATTTATCAAGTTTACTGAAGTTTTTTCATGTTGTGGCAACGGGTTTGTTTGAACATTCGGATTCGAATCTTTCAAAGATAAAACCCCATTTTTGACGAGCCTTTGCACATCAGATTTGAAGCTGAGGCAGTTCTCAATGCTATGCCCCGGTCCTCCTTGATGATAAGGGTAAGATTGATCAGCTTTGAACCAATAAGGGGGATTGTCCAGTACAGTGAGAGGAGTCATGGTTTGAACGTGCCCCTTTTCTAGTAAAAGTGGGAATGATTCTGCATATAACATTGGTATGGGGCCAAACCCTAGCGATCGGGGAAAACGATTGTTGTTATTGTATTGCAGGCGAGCCTGCTGAAGAGGCTATCGCTGACTTTGTTGATACGATTGTTGATTTGGCTGTCTCTGAGCAACCTCTGGTTGATATGCCGGGATCGGCCCTGGATTGACAACAGGAGATATCGTTGCTACCTGTCGAGGTTAATACCTTCGCCTTTGCTTACTCTGCGAGATAGTACTGATATCTTGCTCTTTCTTCTTTTAGAAAGAACTCCCATATCTTTTACTATTGTTGGACGGTTCTGAGTCCTTATTCAATCGACCTTCTCAGACTGCTTCCTCGAGGCGTACCCCCATGTTTACCATCTCGGTAAAGTCACTAGGTGCACTGGTGACTATTCGGTCATAATTAAATGAACTTAATGTTACAAGAAGATTTTCGTCATTTCTTTCTCCTCGAGAGAAGGACAAATCTGGGCGGCGATTTCACGCCATCTTTGAGCGTACTCCATGAAGGTTTCTTTATATTTTAGGGACATAGCTCTGAGTTTATATCTATGAGGTGTCATATCCAAATTGTACTTGTACTGCTGAATAAAAGCTGCCCCAAGATCTCTGAAAGTACTGATCTTGGTAGGGTTTAATCCCATGTACCATTTGAGCGCGACACCGGTTAAACTGTCTTGAAAGTAGTGGATCAATAGCTGTTGGTTTTCTGTCTGGGTAGACATCTTTCGGGCATACATTACCAAGTGACTTTGAGGGAAAGAGTTTCCTTTGTACTTCTCAAAGTCAGGCACCTTAAACTTGTGCGGTATTTTGACGTTTGGGACCAAACAGAGGTCAGTGGCATCTTTACCAAACAAGTCTTGTCCGTGAATGGTATGCAGTTCTTTCTACATTTCCAAGAACTGTTCTTGGAATTCATTCATCCTTTCGTATACTTCTTCATCCTTGCCAGGGGTAGTATGAAGGATATGTTCCTCTAGGATAGTATGTATCACAGGTTGTGGTATAGACATTACTGCGGTAACTCTTGGTGCTTTGGTGACCTGAAGTTTGTAACCTTCAGGTATAGGAGTCCCTATCGTAGCCCTTGCAACTTTGTTCACCTGAAGTTTGTAACCTTCAAGTCTGGAGGTTCCGGTTGTGGCCCCTAGGTGTTCAGTGACCGATGGTATATGTCCCTCGGGTATGAAATTGAAAGGCATTCCCCAGAGAAAACTTTTAGGCATATTGTTATGCGGAAGACTAACGAGTATCTCAAATGTTGGTGTAGACACAATTTCTGAGATCGCAGTCCATTGAGGTGGTTGATCCTGAGCTGCTGCCAAGGATTCAATCATGATGTTGAGTCTTTCCAGACTTTCCTTCAGAGTGTTAACTTCCTCTCTTAGCTCTCTGTTTTCCTCCTCAAGATCGTCCATTTTCTTTTGCCGATTGGCCCGAGTATTGTACGAATGAGACAGTTTGACTCTAAAGTGCGACACATGTGTGAGACTTTATGACAAAGATGTGTAATTCAAGAATGATGAATGATATCCAAAGAATGAGAATGATCTTTTTGTTTTGGTTTCAAAAAGAACTTTTAGCAATTCTGTTGCCAATATCATATACAAAGGATTACAATATCTTACAGGGAAAGGTACATTATTTTACAAAGTGCAGGAAGGAAAATTGGGCTTATGAATCCTAAGGAATCTCTGACAAAGGTCCATATGTTGGCTGATGATCCCCTTTTCTCTTCTTTGACCGGGTCTCCTCAATCGTTGTTGGGTCGATGATCCTTTTCCAGGTGAAAGGAGAGAGTAAACTCCTCCGTTCCTCTTGACTTTCTACAACATGTTGCTCTAGTATTTCAATTAGAGCATCTTTCTTTTTCAGTAACTCTTGAATCTTTGTGCACTCCAAGCTGAGAATTATGCACTCCAAGCTGACAATTTGATACTTGTTTCTCCAAGAGTTCTTTTCGCGTTGAGTTTTGTTAAAAGCGACCTATAGTTTCTCTGTGTCACTCATGAAGTAGAGGATAGACTCTTTTAAGGGAAATACTTCCTGACGAGGGTAAGGAATTTTTAACTTAATGGCCCTAGTTTGTACCCATTGGAGATAAGGCTCTGTGGAGATGCAATTTGGTTTTCCTAGAGATTCTCTTCCCTTCTTATGAACATGATGCCAGACATGTATAATTTCCTCCTTGAGTGCTCTGTCATTTTCTCCTTCCTTGAAGAAAAAATCTTCCAAATGAATGTTATAAGGTATGTCCTTCATCGGATATCCAAGTTGACGACGAGCTAAAATTGGGTGATAATTGATCCCTCCTTTAGTACCAATGAGGGGTACATTGGGGAAACTTCCACATTTGTCAATGATCTTTATCCCGTCATAGACCCGATTGTACTAATCTATGTCAGAATGGGTGAGAGACATAATCTTTTGTGACCATCGAATACCACTTTTGAGATCCCAAAAAGCAGCAGATTTGGGTAAGTGGGAAATAAACCATTTGTAGAGTAATGGCACATAGTATGTAATCATCCCTCCGCAGTACAAGTTCCTTAAATGTACTGAGTGGTAAGCATCTGCTAGCAAAGTTGGGACTGGGTTCCCAATTAGGAATATCTTGATAGCGTTTATGTCGAAGAAATTGTCAATGTTAGGAAAAAGGAATAATCCATAAGTGAGTAGAACAAATTTATCCTCAAAAGCAACTATGTTTTCTATACTGCCAAAGTATAGGGCCTTTTCCAATATAAACCTAGCTGGTAGACCTTGAATTCCTCCCTTGGTGGTCATGTGGGTTTTGATATCTGATATTTCCAAAGAGGTGACTCTTGCAATGATTTGATCTTTTGGAATTTCTTCCAGTCCAGAGAATGGATACTGGTCAGTGATAAGTAAATCAATCAAATAAGAGTATTCTTTCAATGTTGGTGTGAGCTGATAATCTGGAAACGTGAAGCAGTGGTATACTGGATCATAGAACTGAACCAAGGTAGACAGGACTCCTTCGACCATATTGACTTTAAAAAGAGACAAAAGTCCTCTGTACTTAGCGCTGAAGGCTTCAGGATTAGTAATCAACCTTCCCAATCTTCTCAGATCTTCAAGTTTTGGATTTCTGAAGGTGTACTTCTGAGTTTTTCTTCTACCAAAATCCATAACGCGGTTTCTGACATTTGCAACACCCTATTTTTTTTAGTTCTTTTGAAAAATTTTGAGAAAAGATTTTTTTTTTAAGTTTTTGATGAATGCATGAATTCAACAAACACAAATATATGAAAACATGGGTTTAAGGGTTTATCGTCACGAGCATGAGGCCATGGGTCTACCCATCCCAAAGGTATGTACTAGGGGTTCTTTTTGCACCTATAAAACGGGTTCTAACAAGGTTCCCAAAATCATTGACCCCTCTTAAGAATATTACCAGCAAACCGACTGACTCATGAGAGTTGTAATATCCCTAAGATGAATCTCATTTGAGTGTAGTATCACGTATCGACTATTCCCATTAGTCACCGCACCATGTCCTAGAAATGGCCAAGGTTAAGTGTTTACTAATCCTCTGTTTCACTGGTGACCAGTGGAAAAAGTAATGTTTTCACGACTTTCTCACTTAACATCAGTAATTCCAAAAGGGTACCTCTACTGATTTGGTGGACTTTCAAGTTAGCTTGGTCGGGATTCACTCCCTATAAGCCTTCTTGAGTCTGCCACCTCGTATCTTAAAATATGCTCTCAAGCCCACTGAGGACTTTGTGACTCACCACATGTGTATTAATCACATTCCCAGATAACAGTAATTTAAACAAGTATGGCTGATAAGCAGATAGTCTGATGGAAAATAGTAAATGATATCAAAAAATGAAAAGGTAAATAAAACAGCAAAAATATGCAATGCAAGGCTTAACCCTCCTAGAAAAAGATAATACATCCCCAATAGAGTCGCCATTTTTCTGTAGCTCAGTTTTGTGACGCGACCACTCCCGCTTTTAGTGCTACTTTCTGATTTCTATATTTATCCTATGAAGCTTAAAAGGAAGGGGAAGATATCTTAAACTAACCCTGCGTGCAAATGTTTTCCTTTACAAATGCAAAGAGATCGAGGATCGGGGGTTGGTTATACAAAGGGAAGCTATCAACACCTAGAGTATCTATAGTAATCTATAGGAACCTTTATTTGAATATGTTTCTACTATTAAATTGCTCGATTGCTTAAATTCATTTGCTATTGAATCGGGAAAGTTTCTCCTTTGGGGAGGTTGAGGAGATGTTTTTGTTGTTTTAGGGTTTTCTATTGTTTTTGGGAAGGTACTTGACCTAAGATTTTTTATTAGTGCGCTCGCTAAGATTTTGCAATCTTATGCCTACGTATTCCTGTAAAGAGATTTGGGGAAATCAGAGCGTTCGTAGTTCCTCCTATTCTATTGGAGGAAATTGTTTGGTGTCTTGTTCAAAGCCCAAGATTGAAGCTAAAAAGAGTATTGGTGTCTTGTTTATAGCCCAAGATTGAAGCTAAAAGAGTATTTATGTCTTGTTTAAAGCCCAAGATTGAAGCTAAAAGTGTGACTGAGAGAGAATTTGTCATCTCTAAAGGGAGATGCCTCACCTATTCATCACAAACATTGAAGAATTGATTTATAAGGGAAGTTTCTTTAACTGGGATGTGTGGAATCCAACAATGCCACATCTTTCTTTATAGGAGAATTGAAGTGTCATGATGGAAGAAGCTTTAACTCAGTGTAGAGCAATGCCACTTTTTCCTTTACGAATCTTTCATGCTAAGAGATGGGTATTGGCTTGTATATGTAGAATCCAGAAGTTTGCCACTTATATCACTTAGATGAAAGAGAAATTTTAGCCATGATAAAGGAGGTACTCCAGCTTGGATTTTGAATCAACAAGTGTGCCACTTACATCAATTATCTAGAAAAAATATTTAATTGTTTGTTTTTGAAATGTGATGTATAGAGGAAATATCCTCCTATAGAGAGGACTCATGGTCTCATCTGTGGGGATGATGGATTTTGTGCCTTGATCAAAGCCCAAGGTTGAAGCTTGAAAAGTTGAAATCTGACTCAACTGCGGGAGTAATATATCTGTCTTGTACAAAGCCCAAGATTAAGGCTGACTGAGGTAAAATCATTATATGAAGCATAAGAGGAGGCCGAGGGAATTTAAGTGGAGACTGACTCTGAGGGATTTTAATTCCAAGAGAAGGTCTAAACTGTTTTGAGGAACCAAAAGGGAAACTAACTCTTGCTGGAGACTAGAAAAGAGTTGAATTATTAAATTTCAAAAGGGCTTTGATTCTTTTGGGGATTTGTTGATGGTAACCTGACCCTGGATGAGGATTTTAAAGTGAGAACCAAAACTTGTTAAGGATCAGAAGAGACTTAAAGAAGGAGTTTGAATGCCTTAGAGGTTTTAACTCTCCTGGGAATTGGTGTATTGATAGAGATGACTAGGGTTTATCCTATGCTTTTAGGAAGCCTGAGGGTCCTTGTATGAAGCCCAAGATGAGGCTAGGGATGCTTCTAGGAAGCCTGTGGGTCCTTGTATGAAGCCCAAGAGGAGGCTAGGGATTGAGACTTTCCAAGTCTAGGAAGTGTTCAAGAAAGTTTTCACTGGAAAATTATCCTTTCTTTGTTGAAATGTTCCAGGGCTAAAGGGGTTAAAGAAGAGGTTTCACCGGGAAATAATCCTCTCTTTATTGAACTATTTCAAGGTTGAATAAATTGAACAAAGCCCAAGAGGAGACTAACTGTATTGGGGAGAATAATTTCTTTGTACAAGAGGGAACTAGTTGTTTGAACTAAGTTATACTGATTGAAAGGATCCTATTGTTTGAACTAAGTCTAAAATGAGGATGTTTGTAAATGCTAAGAGAAATTTTAACAAGATATGTACAAGTATATATATGGATATATGAACAAGTATATAGACAAGTATGAATTGAACTGAAAAGGTGGTGGGTCTTATTCTCTGGATAGAGGCCCAGATGATTGTTTGATGCTAGGTTTAGATTGAATTTGACAGTTTTGAAAGATTAAAGTTTTTGAAAATAGAAAAAGTGATGGGACTTACACTCCTAGCAGAGGCCCAAGATGTTTATCTTGTTTTGAAAAACAGAGGATGACTTTGAAAGAAACAGGTTGGGACTTACACTCCTAGCAGAGACACCAATATTTTTTTTAAAACAACAGTGATTTTTAACACTGAGAGGAGGGACTTATACTATAGTAGAGGCCCTAATAAAAGATTTATTTATGTATAAATAGATTGGACTTACACTCCTAACAGAGGCCCAAATAGTGATGATTGGATGATTCAAGATTGATTGAAATAGGGTTTGAATTTGAGTTTGAAAGGTGTTAACACCATAAAGTTTATACAAATGAACATGCATGTAAAAAAAATTTCAAAGTAAAGTTCAAATGTTTAAGGGGCATATAGACATGGTATGATCCACACAAGAGCACATAAACATATTAAAATCATTTGATCAAGAAGATCAATATGTTAAGGCAAAGGTTTAAGCAAAAGTTTAATGACATTTTCTTTGAAAATTCTCCATGTAAACATACTTGAAAAATGGATTTAAAATCAAGTGAGGTGAAAGATATATGAATTCACAACATTATTTAAGGTTTGTACAAGATGTATATGGTTCACAAAAATCACTTTGAGCAAGGAAAGGCAAGGAATTGTTTTAAAAGAATAAAAAAGTTCTTAAAAAAACCCCTAAAAAGTCACTTACTTTGAACACCCATAAATGAATTTAAAATAATTATTTTTAGAAAATTGTTTTTCGAAATAGAAAATAGACATTATCAAGAGCAATTTTCAAAAAGAATGGGTTCAAAATGATTAAAAATGAGGAAGTTATGATGGTTTAAAAATGTGAAGAAAAGTGGTAAAATAAGTGATAAAAAATAATGGAAAGGGTCCCCATGGGTGTTGAACCCATGCCATCACGCTTGCCAACCAACCCAACTAGAGAGCGCGTTGTGAAAGTTGATGGAAACACATTATAATATATGTTGAACACTTGAGAAATTGAAAAAAAAATAAAAGAACTGGGGCGAGGGGGATTCGAACCCCAGTTCTATCACTCAAACACATAAACACGCACAAGCCAAGAACCACTGGGGTGGTGATACATCTGTGTATCAAACCATATCCAATAATTGATAAGGATGGAAAAGGCCTAGGCCTGGCCAGACTAAGGGCGCCATGGCTAGCTTGCCCAAGTTTTCCAAGTTTGATCCATTTGCAAGAAGGATCATAACTTCTTCATTTATCCATGAAAATGGATGAAATAAAAATGGATCTTGCCTAAAATTTTATGAGGAATCCAATGGTGGTTTTAGATTTTTCTAAAAATGCCTACATTTTAAAACCCGATAGTGGTTTCAAATAGGCCATGTTTTTTCAACTTCTACACTACATGCTTATACAACCAGTAATAACACTTAATTATAACTTAAACATAACAAGTATGATATGTATGACATGTTTAAAATCAATGTACATCAAAACAAAGCATATTTAACAAAGTACCAAGTTCAAGTGAAACTTACCTCTTGAAGTACAAAGCCAAATTCCAAGATACTTGTTACAGAAGTGAATAAATGCCTTGGACACCTCCAATAGACCGTATAGAAACTACTTGGATGCTTGGAATCAAACAGAAACCTTTAGATTAGAGTTTGGCCCCTTCTTGAAAAATGAGCCAAAAGTGGTCAAAATGGAAACTCTCTCAAATGGTGTTACATTTGAGGAACACTTATTAGGACAGTTTAAGGGTGTTATTTAGAGAGTGTTTGAAGTGTTGTTTGGATTTGAAAGGGACTTAATCAAGACATGGCTTGAAAAGAGCAGAAAAGTCAAAATACGAGGTTTTGATGGTTGACTTTCTGATTTTGGTGACTTGAGATGAAGATGAGGGTTTGGACACCTCTAATTGATGATTTGTGATGTGTTTGGATGGTTGTTTGAGTGGTTTAAGCTCTGGTTTTGAGAATTCGAAGTTTGCTCTTTGGAACTTTGAAACTTGAAGCAAAAGAGGGAGAATGAGAAAACAAGCCTTTAGTATTATTTTGGTGTGATTCAAATGATCAGAGATGACTCCTACTTATAGGAGAGCAAGTTTATTTTGGGAAGTATAGTGTTGGATGTGGGATCACTCTATTATCCAATGGATTTTAACATGTAGCCTTTCTTAAATGCCAAGGTACCAAAGTCTTCTCTTATTCTGACTCCAACCAAATTTGAAGGTTTGAACACTCATGTTTCTTGACTCATCTTGATTGGTTTGTGTCTGATTCATGCCACCTCTATGCATCACATTAATGCAACTTAATAAAATTGAATTTCAAGGCTTTTGTAATGATGAATTTGCACATGCTAAGCTAGATTCTTGACTCAATGGTCCAAGTTTGAAGATATCAAGTGATTCGTCAAGATTCCTTCTGATCTTGAAAGAGGACAAAGCTTGTAAGATGGAAAAATTGAAGATGAAAATCGTGTGGCACAAGTAATGCACAAAATCTGTCTTGAAAAATCACTTGATCACGTCATGTTGTGGGGGCTCATAACTTCTTGCTCAAGTTGAATCAATGGATGTTCTTGTACTCTTTGGAAAGCATGTATATCATACTTCAACTTTGATGTTTACATTTGGTCTTGATTCATCTTGGATCATAATGGAAAATGCCTCCAAAGTTGGACAAAACATGAGGCAGATTCTGCCTAAAAAGTTCTAAGTGTCAAAGTTCAAAATCTCATGAAACCCTAACTTCAATGCTTCATATCTCAAAATCTAGGCATTTTTTGGGGGTACTTCTGCTTTGCAATCTTGTTGTATGTAAGAAGATCTATCATTTGAGCTTTGGATGGGAAAAATGGTTGCTTGGATCACAAGTTATGGCCTTGCAAAGTTGGGTAAAAACCATGTTCCTTCCATAACTTAGTGAAATTTTAAGTTTCTCAAGGTTGCCCTTTTTGCAAGTAACCTTACTTTTCTTGATTTTTCTTGATTGATCATGATCCAAATCACAAGTTAACATTGTTCTTTACTTAAAGAGCCCATGTTTGCCAAAAAATCCGAAAAGTCAAACTTGGTTTTGATCACAGTTGATTTTTTGTATTAGATGAAACTTGAACTTTGTGATCCTTTATGAAATCAAGTCCTTGGGCTAAATTGAACCTAATGGATGGATTACAAAGGTGTTTTTGAGTGTCTTTAATCATGTCCCAAGGTTTGAGATCATGCTTTGTTCAAAAGTCAAAGGTATGGTTGACTTTTTCTCAAAAACCCTAGTTTGTGGTCCAAGTGAATTTGAATCCTTGTATTGCTTATGAATCAAGTTCTTTGAATCAATCAATTCTTGTGAATGGATAAATATGATGTATTTGAGGTCCTTAAAGCATATCTTGAAGTTTTAGATCATGCCTTGCTCCAAAAGTCAACCTAGGGACTGAATTAGGTCAAAACCCTAATTCCTGATTTTTGATAGATGCATCCCCTGAGGCTATTTTGAACTTATGAATGGACTCATGAGGTTATTTTGAGCTTCTTGAATCATATATTGAAGTATTGACTCATGCCCAGATGAAAATTTCTCTTTGGAGACCTTGGTCGACCAAAACCCTAATTTGGTGACACTGATGATCTTGAGGCTTAATCAACTTGGAATGATGCAATCTTGTTTTAGATTCTTGATGAAGGAAACCTCTTGATCCTTCATGGATGTTTGAGAGGCTTGAAAAGTTGAAGATCATGTCAATTCTTGATTGATCCTTTGTCTGAACCCTCTGAGAGGCTAAAAAACCCTAATTCTTGGTTAAGGTGAATACTCAACAATCTTTGAGAGGATTAGGTGAGTCCAAATTGTGGTGATGGCTTGCACAATGATGGGAAGTCTTATGGTCAAAATTTAGGGTATGATAGATGCCCCTAATTAATCTTCTTGGACCTGAATGTATGAATAATGAAAATATGACAGATACCCCTATTTTATCCTTTACTAAGTAATCCTACTTAGAAAAGGGTAAAAACTTCCCCTCGATCAAGGTCTTTAGCCATGGAACTGGTCTCAGTTTCTTTTAAAATAAACCTACCTTCGATCCTAGTCTCCAGCCATGGAACTGGTCTTAGTTTCTTCTGAAATAAATCTCCCTTCGATCCTAGTCTTGAGCCATGGAACTGGTCTTAGTTTCTTCTGAAATAAACCTCCCCTCGATCCTGGTCTTCAGCCATGGAACTGGTCTCAGTTTCTTATTGTTGAGTTCTTCTCTAGACAACGAATGCTATTTGTGATGTAATTTGATTTTGAGGTGCTGATGACTTCCTTGAAAGTAGGACAAACTTCTCGGGGAGAGACTGCCATTTGTCGACTTATTGGAAATTTATGGGGAAAAGACAGACTTCTTTGTTTGCCGATCAGTAGAGATTTCTTGGGGGATGTGATGTCCATATTGCCAAGAGTCTTTTGTTGAGAAGCTTCCGCGGGTGTTTTCCTTAATCCGGGAAAGCAAAATTTCTTGGGGGATGTGATGTCCATATCTACCACCTTGTAATCAATTCTTCAGATTAATCTTAGAAATTCTTCAACATCATCATTCTTCTTAGGTTCATCATACGGGCCAACAACCACAGGTTCTTGATTAACCACAACAGGATCTTTACCACGCATTTCCTTACTTGTTAACACAGAATCAACCTTTCAGAGAGCTGTTGGAGTAAACATGCGACCACTTCTAGTCATACATCTGACATCCGCTATATTCTCAATTGATCATGCTGATTCAATCATTTCCTCTTTACCATTTTTTAACACAGTAGTATTATACCTCCAAGGAATAGCTTTGTCGGATTCATATGGAATCGGTCCAGGCAAATAAACTACCAAGGGAGTTACATCACTCTCTTTGCTCTGATAAGTGATTTCCAAAGGCTCTGGAATATCAAGCTGAGGAACAGTAACAACTACCTCATCATCCTTGCACTTAACACTGACTTGTAGAATAACCTGGTCCATCAAACCCTATATATCTTTCTTTACCAACGCACACCCTTCAGGATTCTGCTCACACAATTGGAAATTTGTGTGATCACTTCTGAACAAACCAGCCTTACACATCTTGGCATGCACATCAACCAAAGGAGTCTTCACCAAGTTAACATTAAAAATCAAATAATTTTCTGGAAAAACTTCTACCATGCTGATAGAAGGTCCACCATGTTCTGGTAGAGGATTAGCTTGCACATTAGGCCCGACGTCTCGGAACTTCAACAGACCATTCCTGAAGAGCTTCTGAACTTCTTCTTTCAATGATAAACAAGATTCAAGATCATGCCCCAGTGCTCCATGATGAAAAGCACAACGAGCTCCAAGTTTATACCACCATAGAATTGGATTCGGAACAACTAATGGAGATCTAGTTTGAATCAGTGCAATCTATATCAAAGTTGGATACATTTCCGTATAAGTCATAGGGATTGGATCGAACTGAACCTTCTTGGGAGCACGTGCTTGATAATTCTAATTAGATCATTGATTTTGTTGTTGATAAGTCTGAACAGCAGGAGCTACACTAACCACCGAAGTAACTACGACAATACGAGGTTATTGATAATACTATTGAGATTGGTTCTATTGACCACCTCCATTTATGGGTCTTCACTGCCTTCCTCCTTGAGAAATAACATTGGCATCCCCCTCTTTCTTCTTATGGAAACTATTACCAGACTTCTTCATTCAACTTGATGAACTTGATTCTTTTGTTAGACAATCTTCTCTGACACATTCTTCTAGTCAGACTCCCATAACAACCATTTCAGTGAAATCATTTGGAGCGCTGGCAACCATCATCTCATAGTAAAAAGAACTCAGAGTCTTGAGAAACATCTTTGTCATTTCCTTTTCCTCCATCGGAGGGCTAATCTAAGCAGCAACTTCATGCCACCTCTGGGCGTATTCTTTAGATGATTCCTTATCCTTTTGTGACCTAACATGAAACTGGTCACGATCAGGAGCCATGTCCAAATTATACTTATACTGATGTACAAATGCCTCTGCAAGGTCATTGAAATAACTAACATGAGCATTGTCCAGCACCATATATCACTTCAAAGTTGCACCAGTCAAACTGTCTTGAAAATAATGGATCAACAACTTGTCATCATCAGTGTGAGTAGTCATCAACCGACAATACATAGTAAGTTAATCTGATGACATGATTTACCCTTATAATTTTCAAAGTCAGGGACCTTAAATTTGATGGGGATCTTGACATTGGCTACTAAGCACAAATCATGAACGTTCTTACCAAATAGATCTTTACCCTTCATAGCTTTCAACTCTTTCTGCAATTCATGAAACTGGTCCTGGATTTCATTCATTCTCTCATAGACATCCAGATTCTTGCTAGGAGCAGTGTGGAAAACACGATCCTCTTGTGGCATATCATGCATAACTGGAGGAGCGGTGACCATCATGGGTTGAACATGAGGAACCCGACTCACCAACGGAGCCTCAGTAGCAGGATTGAATTTTTTTTGGCACGTAGTTGGGAGGCATACCCAAGGATAACCAACAGGCATATGATTCTGATGCGGAGGTCCAAGTGGTACAATAGATGCAACAAGAGTAATTGCAATCTCAGAGATAATAGTCATTTGAGGCTGACACAGAGGAGGAGGCTGATTCTGAGTTGTCACCAAGGATTCCAACAGAGCAGTCATTTTGTCCATTCATGTCTTCAATGAATTCACTTCCTCGTGAAGTTCCTTTTGTTCTTGCTCAATTGTATTCATATTTCGTCTTGAGTTGGCATGAGTATTGTACTGGTGTGTCAGCTTGTCTTCTACGAAGATGAAAGAAAACGAATGAGACTCCGACAAACTAGCAAAGAGAAAGACCCAATGATGCAAATGATGCGTGAAATGCATATGCAAATGATTATTTCCAAGGAACTAAGGAACTATAAACATATTGCAAACATCATAAGTAACAACATATTAAGAGGGAAATTGAATTTCATTTCATTAAAATATCTGGACGGGTTACAACATTAGTACATTATTTCAAAGCAGTCCTAAACAGAAGACTAAGGATTAGAATCCGAGGTGACTACATCTGAAGAAGATCCATCTCCATGCTGCAACTTTCTTTTGAGCTTCCTAATCTGAACTTCAAAAGAAGTCTTCATCTTATCCTTTTCTTTCGAGATCTTGTCAACAACACCTTTCCAGGCGCCAGACCTAGCTTCTTACTCTCTCTTTATTTTATTTCCACGTTGCTCAAGCAGATCATCTTTCTCTTTTAACTGCCTTATTATCTCTAACTTCTCCACATTTGAAACATGAAACTTGTTATCCCAAGCATATCTTTCTTGCTTCATCTGAGCTAAAGCAACTTGGAGTCCTTCCATATCTTCAACTGGAACAAGCGTGGATCCTATGAGTTTAGGGAACATAGGTTCTTCAGGAGGATAAGGTGTCTAGATCTTAGCAGATCTTTCTTGCACCCACTGAGTGTAAGGCTCTAAAGCGACACAATCTTTATTTCCTAATTCATCCCTTCCTTTTCTATGAATTGTATGCCAGTTATGGACTATCTTCTCCTTCAACCCCTTGATATCAACACCTTCTTGAATGGAGAATGCTTATAGAAGAATACTGCTTGGTTTGTCCTTCATAGCATACCTAAGCTGACGTCAAGCTAAAACTGGGTTGTAGTTAATACCTCCTTTTGTACCAAGAATAGGTACATTAGGGAATTCACCTCAAATGATAATAATTTTCATGTCATCATAAACTCTAGAATACCAAGTCAAATATGCATTTATGAGAGACACAATCCTCTGAGACCACCTCAAATGATTCTTGTTATTCTTGAATAAGCTAGACTGCGACAAGTGCGAAATAAACCACTTGTACTATAAAGGTGCACAACACATAACAGTTCCTCGGTTCTTCTCCATCATATGATGGATAGAATAATAGGTATCTGCGAGCAAAGTAGGAACTAGCTTTTTAATCAGAAAGATATGGATAACATTGATGTCCACAAAATTATCAACATTAGAGAACAAAAATATGCCATAGATAAGCAAAGCGAGATCAGTTACGAAAGCAACCACACTCCCCACACTAGCAAGAGTATTAGCCTTTTCCATCAAGAACTTAGCAGGTAGACCAATAATACTTCCTTTAGTCACAAGATTAGCATCAATATCCCCTTTCCTCAAGTGTACAGCCCCTCCAATGACATAAGACTTAGGAATCTCCTCTAAACCACTGAATGATATATGATCTGATATATGCAATCCTATGTGATAAGAATACTCAATCAGGAAAAGTGAAACACCTATATGTTGAATCATAGAACTAGACCAATGTGTTTAGAACTCCATCTTCGGGATTAGTATTCAAGACAATCAAAAGTCTTTTGTATCGGCCCTTGAAATCAAAAGGACAAGCCACCAAAGATCCTAACTTCCTCAACTCTTTCAATTCAGGATGCTTGAAATGGAACTGGTGAGTGTTTCTCTTTCTAGAGTCCATGATCAAATTACCTACGACATTTGCAAATAAAGTTCCTAAGTTCCTTGAAAACCAGGTGAAAAAAAAGATGTTTATGAATGCATGAATGCATGAATGCATGATTATGAAACAATCACAAATATGGTGGGTTCAAAGATTCAACGTCACGAGCATGGAGCCAGGTGGACAGGGTAAAAACCATCCCACAAAGTCATGGTTTATTGAGAAAGAGGTGCAAAGTTTGAAAACAAGAAGGTTTTGAAATAGGGAGAAGTTTTGAAAATTTAAGAAGTGGGAAGGAGATGAAGAGACTATCCTAAAGCACAAAGTAAATGGTTCTCATTGTCAGGTAGCCCAAAAGAAAGCCTTTGTGTGTGCAAGTGTACTAACCACAAGAAGAGGCAAGCATTTGACATTGGTCAAAACAAGCATTCCTTTCCCTTCGGATTGAGCCACAGGATGAACAAGCCACATACATAGATGAATATTAAAGAAAAACCAGATGGACAACTAAGGTCTCCAAGCCATAAAGAGCCTCCAAATTTTGAATTAAGGATCAAAAGGTCTCATATGAAGCATTATGTCTCAGATGGATCACAAGGTCTTAGATGTCACTCCAAGCAAAGGGAAATACTAATTCCTAATGTCCAAGGTCCAAATTACTCCTCAAGCAAAGGATAGTAGCACATTCTCCTTTAGTTTTGAAAGTATTTTAATATGTACTATACTAAAGTCTATGATAATGAGAGCGAATACTTTGTATAAAGGAGTCAAGCGTCTCATGTACAAAATACTCTAAGAAGATGTAAGGAAGGCCCATGCTCTTCTTTCCCCTATACTTAAGGCTCATGGTGTATTTATATGTATTGTATTCGTTAAGTATTTTTGTATTTGATTAAGAAAAGAATTTTTTGTCTTTTAAAAGAAAAGAGAATGCAATGCCAATAAGAAACAAAGTCTAAAGGGAAACTTGATCCTAATTGTTGTCATACAAAGATGGACTTAAGGTTGAGATTGAAGGGAAAATTCTAACCTAAAGTTGTCATACAAAGGTTTAAGCCTAAAAATCTAACTCAATTTAGTCAACCAAACAAATGATGCTTAATTGATTAAACTAAGAGTCCTAAGGGAGCATGTGAGAATTATAGGTCAAAAAGATGTAAACAATAAACATCAATATTGCACAAAATTCATGCACAAGGAATCAAGAAAGAATACCAAAAATTCAATTAAACTCTAAGAAGAACCAAAGGCATGTTTATCATTTTTTATGAACAAAAACTAATAAGAAAACTAATCTAAAAATCATGATCAAGATCACATATATTTTGTCACATTTTATAGGCAAAGAAAATTAAAAAGCATGCAAAAAAATATTGAGAAAATTCTAAGTAAAATAGAGAGTAAAAATACTAAACAAATGATAATTAGAGGGGGTACATAGACTGACACAGTGGTGCAGAACCAAATCTGGTACAGGGCCTAACCGCATGGCCCATTAGCCTCACTCACGGATCCAAAGGAGGTGTAGAAGTGAATTATGTGGCACACATAGTAATAGGAGTGGGCCACAAATCCCAAAGCCATGTCCAAGGCAAAATGAAGGGGTCTCAACGTTCACAATTATCAGAAGCCAAGTTCATAGTCATACTATATACTCTCTCTCTCTCTCTCTATCTATCTCTCTCTCTCTTTCTCTCTCTCTCTCTCTCTCTCACACACACACACACACACACACACACACACATTTTTAACTCACGGAATACAACCATCTCCGTCGCGCCAAAAACCGCCTCCGGCGGCGGTGGAGGGAGAAACTACACAAAAGCTACATTATCTTGATCATTAACCCCTTCTTTATCCTACTCTATCATCATTTTTTCTCAATTCATAATCAAACAATCAAACCGATGCAAACAAAGGATGAACCCTAACTTCATCGATCCAAAATTAAACCACATTCATGAACAAACATTGCTTATTTGCATAGGGCTTCAGTCCCACGAATGTTAAGGTTCACATTGGTTACAAGGAAAGTGGAAAAAAGCGCAAGAACGAAGAGATTCGAAGTGTTACATTTATCTAACTTTTTATGGGCTAAAATCAATTGTTGTTTAGTTTGTGAAAAACGGGTTAATTGTGATTCTGATGGGGGTGCATATATAAGCCCTTTTATTAGTTGAGTGATCTCTTTTAACTAAAGGATGAGTATCTGAAACCTGATTGGTGTGGGTAAAAGTGTGGGCTTTAACCTTGGGCCTATAATGGGTATGAACTAGGGTTATATATATTATATGGCTAGGTCCCCTCTGTAATCACAAGAATCAGAAAAAAATTAATGGATCCACAACTTGCCCTATTGAGAGTTGTGAACGGGAGTGTGAGATACAAAGGAAGATCCGGTGATTCATTCTTTCGGGATTCCAAATCACGACTTCAACAAGTAAGTATTGATGTTCTAATTTTATACAATCAATCATTGAATATTTCCGCTTACATTTGGTATCAGAGCCTGGTTTATATGAGTTAGGACTCAATTAATTATTGTTAATATTGCGATGCGGCCGTAAAATTAATCGATATGAATTTTAAAATTTAATTTTAAGGTCAGTGGGAGCAAATTCATCTTTCTTGTGTTATATGTTGGTGATATTTGAATTGCCAGTAGTGATCTTGATCTACTTCATGAGACCAAACTTATGCTAACCAAGTTCTTTGATATGAAAGATCTTGGTGAAGCATCCTTTGTGCTGGGAATTGAAATACAGAGAGATAGATCACGTGGTGTACTTGGCATGTCGCAAAGGGCTAATATTGATAGAGTTTTGGAAAGGTTTAATGTGCAGAACGATAAGCTAGAAGATGTTCCAATTACTAAAGGAGACTAATTCAGTAAAGATCAATGTCCTAAAAATGAGATTGAGCGGGCATAGATGAAGAGAAAACCCTTTGACAGTGCATTGGGCAACCTGATGTATGCTCAAGTATGCACTAGGTCTGACATTTCTTTCATAGTTGGTGTCTTGGAATGATACCAGTCTATTGATGGGAATGATCATTGGATTGATGCTAAGAAAGTGATGAGATATTTTAAGAGAACTAAAGAGTACATGCTTGTTTTTAGGAGAGTTGACAACTTGGAAATAGTTAGGTATACTGACTCTGATCTTGCTGGGTGTGTTGATGATAGAAAATCTACTTCTGATTACATTTTTATGTTGGTTGGACGTGCAATATCATGGAAGAGTAAAAAGCAAACTCTTGTCGTCTCTTCTACTATGCAGGCATAGTTTGTTGCTTGTTATGCTACTGCCACTCATGTTGTTTGGTTGAGAAATTAAGTGAATAAACTTCATATTGTTTATTCCATTACGAAGCCACTATAGCTTTATTGTGATAACAATGCAGCTGTGTTCTACTATAAGAATAATAAAACTTCTAACGGTTCTAAGCATTTGGAATTAAAGTAGTTGATAGTCAGAGACCTTGTAAAGAAAAATGACATTTTTGTTAAGTACATTGGTACTGATTTCATGCTAGCTGATCCCCTAACTAAGGGACTTAGGCCCATTGTATTCAAAATCATGTTGAGAGCATGGAAATTGTGAGTTCTTTTGATGTACTAGGTTAGTGGGAGTTTGTTCTTTATTTATCATGTTGTATTTTATTTCGGACACTTTAAGTGTTGAATTTTCGAGTACTTTCAATTTTAAGCAATTGATATTACATTGAATATTGTTATTATTATTTGTCATTGTTTACTTATAAGTCAATTGTTAAAATTGGGACTCAGTGTCATTGGGACCACAGTACCTATGGTCGACACTAGTTTGGAGTTTGATGTATGGTTATACTTTTGAGCTCGGCATCTTCGGGACCACTATACCGGTGGTCGATGCCATATTGGAGATGAGGTATGATTTTAAGCTCGGCGTTGTCTAGACCAATGTGTCAGTGGTCGACGCCATATTGGAGCTGGGACATTATGGTTTGTAAAACCATGCAATTTCTTTGGTATTAATGCATTTGAGATAAATTGTTAAGGACTGACATAGAAAATAGAAGTTGGCTGTTAGATCACATTAGCATGCTATTTTCTTGCCACACTCCACACTGATGACTAGTTGACAGAGTCTGTAATATTTGTAACCACGGAAGGTTTTATGTCAATGAAGATTCAATACTACTTGTCTTTTATTGGATGGTGTCATATTCAGATACTGCATTTGGAATCATGCATTTCCTTAAAATGCCCACATTTTAAGGAATTAGTCATTAACCCAAGAGTCATTTTCAAAATGTATTTTAAAATAAAAATCATGCAATTGATTTTTCCCAAGTGGGAGAATGTTAGATTTATCTAACTTTTCATGGGCTAAAATCAATTGTTGTTTAGTTTGTTAAAAATGGGTTAATCGTGATTCTGATGGGGGTGCATATATAAGCCCTTTTATTAGTTAAGTGATCTCTTTTAACTAAAGGTTTAGTATTTGAAACCTGATTGGTGTGGGTAAAAGTGTGGGGGGACTATAATGGGTATGGACTAGGGTTATATATATATATATATATATATATATATATATATATATATATATATATTATATTATATGGCTAGGTCCCCTTTGTAATCACAAGAATCAGAAATAAAATTGACAGCTCCACAACTTACCCCATTGAGAGTTGTGAACAGGAGTGTGAGATACAGATGAAGATCCGATCATTCATTCTTTCGGGATTCCAAATCACGACTTCAACAAGTAAGTATTGATTTTATAATTTCATATAATTGATCATTGAATATTTCCGCTTACACGAAGATCCACCAACCTACAGAATCGAGGCTCATTCTGGTTTGTATTGAAGCGTTTGAAGCTGATGAAAGTGTAGGGAAAACTTCAAGCAAGCTCCAGGTAATGATAATCCAACTTTATCTCCTTCAAATTTCACTTTGATCCTTCACTTCTTCTTCTTCTTCTTTAATCAAAAATCAGTGGAAAGAGAGTGATTCAGAGCGTTTAAAGAGTTACAAAGATTGAAAGGAAGATGATGCTGATATGCAGAGGCTTAGCTCTACCATGATGAAGCTTCAATGTGAAGCTTTACAAGGTATTTTGAAGGAGCTTTGTGTAGTGTGGGTTGATGAGTACGGAGATATTTGAGAGAAAAGATAGAGTAATTGAGATGAATTTAGAGGGAAAGCTGTGTCCCAATGAAGAAACTGGAGGGAGTTGAGATTTATAGGACTTTGGTTAGGAACTGATCAGAGGATTGGGGCTAGCCTCGGGTAGTTGTTTGGCTATGGAGTTAGTTACTCATGGTTTGGAGTTTGTTATGCAGGTTTGGGTTCAATTATGATTATGTTGGTGAAGAACTAGTTAGTGACAGTTGTGTAGTTAGTTATCTTTGATTAAGATGTTAGAATTAATAGAGCAGTAGGGTTAGTTATTTTTAACTGAGCTGGAAACAAAATGTTGCTGCTAACATTTGGATAAAGTGAATTCAGTTGGTGATTTAATTAGGATTTCAACTTGAACACTAGTAGGGATTATGCTATGCTTATTGAATAATGATAGAATTATTTGTGATTTTTGAGTTAAGGTGAATTGGCTATGGTATGAACTATGATGGTGGAGCGTTCGATTTTTGTCGGTGATGCGACCACCTTATCGCCGTTGGTTTTTCCTCACCACAATGGTAGGAATTAGGTGCTACTTTCTGATTTCTTATTTATCCTATGAAGCTGGAAAGGAAAGGGAAGCTATCTAAAACTAACCTTGCACACAAATGTTTTACTGAACAAATGCTAAGAGATTGGGGGTCTGGGGTCAGGTTATACAAAGGGGAGTTGTCAATTACCCATCCTATATGTGGTTATCCACAGGTTATTAGTAATTTCTATACTGTTTTCTATTTACTGGTGTTTATCTGTTATGGGTTGGGAAAGTTTCTCCTTTGGGAGTGTTTGAGGGAGAGTATTTTTATTGATGTCGGGTTTTTCCGATGTTTTTGGTAAGGTACTGGACCTAAAGTTTTTGATTGGTGTGCTCGCTAAGATTTCGTAATCTTATGCCTACGTATTCCCGTTATGATAACAAGGAAATCAGAGCAATTGTAGTTCCTCCTATTCTATGGGAGGAATAAGATGGTTGGTGTCTTGTTCAGAGCCCAAGATTGAAGCTAAAGGAGTTGAGTATTTGTGTTTTGTTTAAAGCCCAAGATTAAAGCTAAAGGGTTTGACTGAGAGAGAATTTGTCATCTCTAAAGCGAGACATCTCGTCTGTTTATCACAACTGTTGGGTGACTGATTATAAAGGATAATTACTTTAACTGGGAAATGTGAATCCGGCAATGCCATAATTTCCTTTATAGGGGTGTTGTCCTGAAGGAGAAAACTTTAACTCAGTGTAGAGTAATGGCATTTTTCCTTAGGAGTCTTTCATGCTAAGAGAGGGACATTGGCGTGGATGTAAATAATCTAGAGGCTTGCCACTTACAGCAATTAGATGATAAAGGAAGTTTATCAGGATAAGAGATGGACTACAGCTTGGATTTTTGCATCAACAAGTGTGGCACTTATAGCAGTTATCTGAGATTAAGGTTTGTTTTGAATGTCTGTTTTGATGTGTGATATACAGAGAAATATCTTCCTACAGAGAATTTTTGATTTCCTCTGAGAGGATGTTAGTTTTTTTTTTGTGCCTTGTTCAAATCCCAAGGTTGAAGCTAAAAGGTTGATTGACTTCACTGGGGAGATCATTATCTGTGTCGTACAAAGCCCAAGATTGAGGCTGAAAAGAGACTGACTCTTTTGGGGATACCATTATACAAAGCCTAATAGGAGGCTAAAAGTTGACTTTTCTAGGGAAATATTTTGTCTGTCTTGTACAAAGCCCAAGATTGAGGCTGAAAGAGGGTTTTTGACTCCACTGGGGAATATTTGTATATGTCTTGTACAAAGCCCAAGATCGAGGCTGAAATGAGACTGACTCCACAAGAGAGTGTTTTTATCTGTCTTGTACAAAGCCCAAGATTGAGGCTAAAAAGAGATTGACTCTGCTAGAGGGTATGATTTGTCTTGTACAAATCCCAAGATTTAGGCTGAAAAGAGAATTGACTCTGCTTAAGGAGATTTTATATGGTGTCTTGTACAAAGCCCAAGATTGAGGCTAAAAGATATTTGACTGACTCAACTGAAGATATTTATGGGTGTCATGTACAAAGCCCAAGATTGAGGCTAAAAGGTGCTGAGGGATGATAATTATACAAAGCCTAAGAGGAGGCTGGCTGGGGAATTTCTTATATGAAGCCTAAGAGGAGGCTAGCTTCTGCTGAGGATTATTGAGATCCAAAGGTAGGTCCAAATTGGGGAATCAACTCTTGTTGAGGATTACATAAGAGTTGAAATATCAGATGCCTTGAGGTTCTGATAAAGGTTTATTGATAGTGATTTGACCCTAGCAGAGGAAATTTAAAGTGAGAGTTTAAAGGTTGAATTTTAAAACCTATGGAGGTTTCAACTCTGTTGGTGATTAATGAAATGATTAGGGTTCATCATGTGTTTTTAGGAAACTTGAGGGTTTCTTTAAAATCCAAGAGGAGATGAGACTGTCCAAGTCTACTGGTATGCGAAGGTTTATCTTTGTATAATGCCCAAGAGGAGGCTGGTGTTTTAAGGGATGAGAATCAACCCTAAATTGTCCAAGGTTTTGACTCTTTGGAAAAACTGCACTAACAAAGGATGACCAAGTTCTGTCCTATACCTGTAAGAGGTCTTTGGGTCCTTGTACTAAGCCCAAGAGGAGGCGTGAGAACTTCTAAGAAGCCTGAGGGTCCTTGTACAAAGCCCAAGAGGAGGCTGGGGATGCTTTTAGGAAGCCTGTGGGTCCAAACCTAAGAAAAGTTCAAGAAAGGTTCCACCGGGAATAATCCTTTCTTTAGTGAACAATTCTAGGGTTTGAAGAAATTCAAGAGAGGTTTCACCGGGAATTAATCCTCTCTGGGGGAAATGAATTTCTTTGACAAATTTTTAATAGTGACAATCTTGAGAAAAGTTTCACTGAGAATAATGCCTTTTTCTATTCCATATTGTATATGTAATACCCCATATTTTATTACTCCGGATAATATTATATTGTGATCGACTGAGCCCAGTGTACTCTGAGAAATTATTTGACAAAATAATTAGAGTAACTGTGGAACTTAGAATAAATCCAATTAATATTATCTGACTCTAAGGTATTTTACTAAATTGGGCTTAAGAGACTTTTTGGACATTTAGTAGTATTATTTACTAATACTAGTTTACTACTTATTCCTTTTCCTCCCATTTTCCAAACAAAAGAAAAAGATAGTAAGAAAGAGAGAGAAAGAAGAAAGAGGGAAAGAAAAGGAAAAGAAGGAGAAAAGAAGGAGAAAGAGGAATTTGAAGAAAATCCAAGAGCAAATCATCATCCATTCATCCAATCCTTGCCCAATCATCTCATTCTCTTCATCTGCATCTTGTTTAAGAGGTGGGTTCTAGTTAGAAACCTCGTTTTAGATTTTTGGATAATATGAGTTTTAGGTTAGAATGTTGAAAACAATGTTTTAACGGTTGGAAATTGATATAAATCGAATTGAATGATCACTATGCTTGTAGAAACATATATTGATGCTTGTTTTGATGTTTTGGTTACTTTGGATTGATTGGAAAATTATAGGGTTTGTGGGATTTTGTGTTCTTGAGAAAAATGTAAGTTTTAAGAATGTTGTTGTTCAAACCATGCTCAAACTATGTTATTGTACCTCTGTTGGTGGTTGATTGTGGTTTGGAAGAGGTTTGGAGGTGTAAGAGATTTCTGTTTTGCTGAAGCATTTTTTTGAGTTTGGCAGAGCGCGCTAGCGCGCAGAAGCCCGCTCAGCGCGGTGTTGAAATCCTGCAACCCCAGATGGCAGAGAGTTACGCGCTTAGTGCGGACAGGGGCGCGCTTAGCGCGACCTGGGACTTAGAGTTTTCTTCCAAAACGAGAAAATTCATAACTTTTGATTCGGTTATCGGAATCGAACATTCTTTATATCGATGTAAAGCCGAGAAGACATTCTATGCAATGGAGATGAAATATGTCAATTTTACCGACCGATTAAATAATCTAGAAAGTTCCAAAAGTTATCTATTTATGTTTTAATTGTTATATATTATTCTACTGTGCAATTATGATATGTCTTGCCTATCCTATTATTGTTTAACATGATTGTAAGTGAATTTGCATGCAAATATGAAAACGATATAGGAAGAGTGAGGAAACCTCAAACTTGAACTATAGGAGAATCTAGTAAGGAACTAGAAATTGTAGACAACTCTAGCTGGCGATGCTCGGGCACGTGTTGTTGGAAGATACATCCTTGCCGAGTATTGGCCTAGTTGAGAGTGAACACTAGTATGGAACATGTGGTTAACCTTTGTGGTTGTGAAAAGGTAAGAGAGGTCTTAAGGCGGTGTAGTCTTGTG
This sequence comes from Lathyrus tuberosus, assembly GCA_022829125.1. Taxonomy (NCBI): domain Eukaryota; kingdom Viridiplantae; phylum Streptophyta; class Magnoliopsida; order Fabales; family Fabaceae; genus Lathyrus; species Lathyrus tuberosus. Next base: position 4,339,891 of record JALAZF010000048.1, on the reverse strand, counting down.
ATTGTCGAATACAATCGTATTGTTGTATGTGATAATTTAATCGTAACCGGAATATTTTGAGTGTAGTTTCATGGGTCTCGAGCTCCTCTAAAATGGGTACACAATTACTTGGTAGGTTTGATTCCCTACGTGTAGTACGATTGGAGCCTATGCTATGGGTAGAGACTTGTGATGGTTAACAAGCCATGAGAAGTGACGGTTCACGGTTAACAGGCCGATGATCCCGAATCCAATTCGTATGCCAAGTAACTACAAGGATCTATGACCCGGGTCGCCTTCTAGATGTAGAAGCGGACGGGAAGATGAGATGTATTGGTATGGTTATCGATTAGTGATGTTGTGAGTTAATGAACTCATGTCATGTTTCCATATAGTGTGAGAATTATAAAGTGTGAACTCAAGGGTCCTTTTCCCTTTTCCCCGGATTTGAGTTAGGATTGTTAGAACCTTGTTAATCCGAGAGAATCCATAAGATAGGGAACTCACTGAGATTTGATGTATCTCACCCCACGTTGTTGATGTATTTCAGGTGCTTCAGGTTCCGAGAAGGGTAAGGATAAGGTTGTGTGATCTTTTCCTTGCTTGTTGATGGCTAGCTTCCGTAGCGAAGTGTATTTTGGGATCATTGTTGATCTAGTTCTTAGTTTTTATCATTTGAACATCTTGTGTATAATATGCCTTAGGTTTTTGTACTTTGTACTTTAGGGCATTTATTTGTATACAATGTGTTAACTAGGAACTTATGTGTTTCAGTACCAAACACTTGGATCTATATATAATATTTATGCTTTGATGTATGAGTTTTATATATGGGTGTTACAGTTGGTATCAGAGCAGGTCGTATCCTCGACCTAGACATGCAATAGTATAAGTATTTCTTTCCGTTTCATATACGTCGTGTCGCCATTGGTCTTAAGTGTTATATTTATGGCATTGAGCCTGATCAACTTAATCTTATTTGTATGACCTTTAGGAACATGGCGGAAGGACGTAGAAACACTCGTGGTAGACCCCGTACCACTAGTAAAGGGAAGAATCCGCCGGGCGGCGATGGCAATGCTCCTATATATCAGTTTATGCAGCAGATGCAGCAGCAACAGAATCTATTCATGCAGCAAATGGTGCAACAAATAAATGGAGGTTTGCATCCTACGGTAGTTGTTCCAGAAGCTGAAGGTGGGAAATTCCGGGATTTTATTCGCATGAATCCCCCTGAATTTCATGGTGGATTGGATCCCGTGAAGGCTCACGAATGGATTTATGGTATGGAGAGGATTTTCTTGATAGTCCAGTGCATCGAGGAGAACAAAGTGTTGTTTGCCTCTCACTCATTGAAAGGTCCCGCTATGAGATGGTGGGAGAGTGCTTCGGCTTTAATGGTTATCCAGGAGGTGCCAAAGGTCTGGGAGCAGTTCAAGGTTGTTTTCATGGAGAAGTATTTTCCGAGCTCTTTGAGAACTCATAAAGAGTTTGATTTTTAACAACTAAGACAAGGTAGTATGACTGTGGCCAGTTATGCTGAGAAGTTTGAGGACATGGCTGCTTATTCTAGGAAGGCCATGTATGCTCCTGATGAAAGGTGGAAAATAGACCAGTTTCTGTTTGGACTAAGAGCTGAAATATCTCATAGTGTATCTCAGAGAGAGTTCACTACATATGCTGAAGTTTTAAGGCAATGCTATGTGGCCGAGCATAATTTGAAGAAAGTCCAAGCTGAAGGTGTTGCAAGTAGAGTGAATCAAGGGGATCGCGGAAGATCTAACCAACAATTCAGGCCTAGGCAACAATCCTTCAAAGGGAAACAAGTTCAAGATTCAAGGGCGAGTACACCTCCTGTGTGTCGCACTTGTGGCAAGAATCATTCTGGAAGGTGTAGTTTCGAAGGGGTAAAGTGTTTCCAATGTCAGAAGGTGGGTCATCTGAAAAGAGATTGTCCTCAGAATAGGACTCAGACACAAGGAAGGGTTTATACCTTAGATGCAAGGAAGAAGAAGAGTGACAATTCCTTAATTGCTGGTACGTGCTTCGTTAATGGATTTCCTTGTTTTGTTCTATTTAATTGCGGAGCTACACACTCTTTTGTATCGATGCAATATATGAAGCGACTTGGGTTGCGGTCCGTTCCTTTGTCTCCTCCTATGGTGGTCACTACCGCCATGGATGAAATAGTTGAGACACCGTTGATGTGTGAAAAATGTGTTTTGTCTATGGACCGTAGAGTTTTTCAGATTGATCTTATTTGTCTACCGCTTAAGAAAGTTGATGTCGTTTTGGGAATGGATTGGCTTTTTGCTAATTCGGTGTTTATTGGGTGTGAAGAAAAGCTCATCATCATTCCATCTATTAATGCTACCCCGAAAGATGTCTTAACAACTATTCTAGAAGGTACGGTTGGAATGATAAATTTCTTGTTCGAAGAAGAGAAATCTGTTCTTTTGGTTCTCACTAACGAAGGGAGTAGTGACCTTCAAGTTATGGATATTCCAGTAGTTTGCGAGTTTTCGGAAGTTTTCCCCGAAGATGTCACTTCTCTTCCTCCGGAGAGGGAAGTGGAATTTTCTATTGACCTGGTACCGGGAACGGCTCCTATATCCGTTTCTTTGTACCGGATGGCACCGCTTGAATTGAGAGAACTGAAGGAACAATTGGAAGAGCTTATGGCTAAGCATTTTGTTAGACCTAGTGTCTCACCGTGGGGAGCCCCAGTATTGTTAGTAAAGAAGAAGGACGGTGGGGTGCGGTTGTGTATCGACTATCGTCAGCTGAATAAAGTCACCATTAAGAACAAGTATCCCTTACCTAGGATAGACGACCTGTTAGATCAATTGAAAGGAGCCTGTGTGTTCTCGAAGATTGATTTGAGGTCGGGTTATCACCAGATTCGAGTGAAGAGTTCCGATGTACCAAAGACTGCATTTAGAACCCATTATGGTCATTACGAAATCTTAGTGATGCCTTTCGGTGTGACTAATGCTCCAGTTGTTTTTATGGACTACATGAACCGTATATTCAAGCTTACTTGGACCAGTTTGTTGTAATCTTCATTGATGATATTCTTATTTATTCTCGTACTTCACAAGAGCATGAAGAGCATCTGAGAATTGTTTTATCCGTGTTGCAAGAGAATCAACTTTTTGCTAAGTTAAGCAAGTGTGAATTTTGGATGGCGAAAGTTAAGTTTCTTGGTCACGTTATATCATAAGGTGGTGTAGCAATGGATCCGTCGAAGGTAGAAGCAGTGATAAATTGGGAGAGGCCGAGAAATGCTTCGGAAGTCAGAAGTTTCTTAGGACTGGCGGGTTATTATAGGAGGTTCATCGAGGGCTTCTCTCAGTTGGCTTTACCAATGACGAAACTTACCCGTAAAGACTTTGCTTTTGAGTGGGATTCTAGTTGTGAGCAAAGTTTCATGAAGTTGAAGGAAAGATTGACAACGGCTCCTGTGTTAATCATACCTGATCCTAACAATTCTTACGAAGTGTTTTGTGATGCTTCTAAGATGGGATTAGGGGGTGTTCTGATGCAAGGCGGTCAGGTAGTGGCTTATGCCTCCCTACAATTGAAAATTCATGAACAAAATTATCCAACACATGATTTGGAATTGGCGGCGATTGTGTTTACACTGAAGGTGTGGCGGCATTATTTGTATGGTGTACGTTTCGAAATGTTCAGTGACCATAAGAGTTTGAAGTATTTATTTGACCAAAGGGAGTTAAACATGCAACAACAAAGGTGGATGGAGTACTTAAAGGATTATGATTTAGAATGGAAGTATCATCCAGGAAAAGCGAATAAGGTAGCAGATGCTTTAAGTCGGAAAGTAGTTCATAGTGCGAAATTGATGGTATTGGAATATGCTTTGTTGGAGACTGTTAGAGATCTTAATCTGCAGTTTGTGTGGACTCAAGATGGTGTAATTATGGGAAATTTGAATGTAAATTCTACTCTAAGAGTTGAGATTCAACAAGGACAAGTATTGGATGAGAAGTTGCAAGAGATGCTAAGTCAACCGGGTTTTGTGCACGCTAGTGATGGAATGATTATGTTTAACCAAAGAATTTACGTTCCGAACTATGCGACTTTGAAAAGAAGGATTTTGGGAGAAGCGCATAAAGGTGCTTTTACTATACATCCGGGTTTTTCAAAGATGTATCAAGATTTAAAGAATGACTATTGGTGGTCCGGTATGAAAAAAGATGTTGCGGTCTTTGTGTCGGAATGTTCGGTGTGCCAACAAGTTAAGATTGAACATCAAAGACCGGGTGGGTTGTTGCAACCTTTAGACATTCCAGTGTGGAACTGGGATAGTATTTCTATGGACTTTGCAGTAGGTTTACCCCGTACGCAAGGTGGTTGTGATTCGATTTGGGTGATTGTGGATCGACTAACGAAATCTGCACATTTCTTAGCCGTGAAGACTACTTTCAAGGCAAGTCATCTTGCGAGGTTGTTTATTGCGGAAATTGTAAAATTGCATGGTATTCCCTCTAATATTGTGTCGGATAGAGATCTGAAGTTTACTTCAAGGTTTTGGAAAGTTTTACAACAAGCTATGGGTACGGAGTTACGTTTGAGCACGTCTAATCATCCTCAGACAGATAATCAAACTGAACGAACAATACAAACAATGGAGGATATGTTGAGAGCTTATGTACTAGAAAGTAAGGGTAATTGGAAAGAACTACTACCATTGATTGAGTTCTCTTATAACAATAGTTACCATGCGAGCATCGGAATGGCTCCTTATGAAGCTTTGTATGGAAGAAAGTGTATGGCCCCTTTGTGTTAGGCGGAAGTTGGGGAAGATAGAATCTTAGGACCCGAAATTATCCAAGAAACTAGGGAAAAGATTCGAACGATCCGCGAGAAAATTAAGCAAGCACAAGATCGACAAAAGAGTTATGCGGACAATCGAAGAAGACCTTTAGAATTTGAAGAAGGTGACCATGTGTTTTTGAAAGTCACTCCTAGATTGAGATATAAAGGACCGTTTAAGTCGCACAAGTTAAGCCCGAGATACGTGGGACTGTATCAAATCTTAGAAAGGATTGGTGAAGTAGCTTACTGTAACACCCCAAAATTTGCCTTGTTTGTTTTTAGCTAACTGGCTTATGTTTCTTTTCATTTCTTGCATTTGCATTGTGTATAGCATTGGTTCTTAGCATGGGATCAAGGTACTTGGTCCATATTCTCAAGTCTCAAGCTTCAAGGTGGTTCATGGAGTTCATTATATCTTCATAAGATCAAGATTGGCAAAGGATTTCAAGTGATTCTTTCCCTCCTAATCAGGGGGACCAATTAGGGTTTTTAAGATCAAGAGGACTTCTTGGAAGGCTTGGTGTGTTCAAGCATGTTCTTATGGTATTCTTTATGCTCACAAGTGTTCTTGGATGAGGGTTTGGTTATTGATTCATTGTGGAGGATGTTCAGTGGATCAGTTGCTTGTGAGCTAAGCAAAAGTCAACTGTAAAGGAGAAAGTCAACTGTGGAATTTTGAGGTTCTTTTCATGGTTTTCAAGGTCTCACATCCTTATATGGTCTTAAATTGTCAAGTTTCACACCATTCTTCAAGAATCAAGAGTTTGTGCAAAAGTTGCTAAATTTGGAAAATGACCTATAATACAAACTTTCCATTTTTGGCAATTTTTCTTCCACATTTAACTTGACTTTTAATCATCAAGGAAGCTCTAAATGAATTTTCCTCCAACATGAAAGTTTAAGATCTTTCTCTCCCATTTCCAAAAAGTTCTAGAACATTTCCATATCATTTGTGGAACTCTAGTTATGGCCAAAACAATGCAAGGTGCTTTTCATGGATTCCTTATAAGTCAAATTTTCCACCTTTTGCATTTTTGCACAAATGGACTTGTAATGTTCCCAAGTGCTTCATGCCACATTACAATGTCAAAATACAAGTCAAGAAAATCATTTGTGGCCTTTGAATCAATTCATGTCATGCCATATTTCTCATTATTCTCACAAAGTGCAAAAATGCCAAATTAATTCAAAGCTTGCAAACTAAGAAAGTGCAAGGCCCAAAATCAATCCAGAAATGGTACAGGAGTAAATTGGAGGTGAATAATGCTGGTGGAAGGGATCTCTCACGTGTAAATTGGTGGTGGTGGTGTAAAATGCATTTTTGCAATTTCACCCAAATCTCATTAACAAGAGTTCTAATCACTTCCTAATCCTAATCAGTGAACTAATGAAGGGTATATATGCTTACTCACGCTCTCACAGCTAGGGTAGAAGCTCTCATTGGTACACTTGTGGTTTTTTGCTCTCACACTTCCTCTCATTTAATCTCATTCTTCTTGGAGCTTCTCTGAGTTTTCTCTTCACATTCTTGATCAGTGAAGAGAATAGAGCAAGAATCCACCGTTGTTTTGAGCTCATACTGAAGAATTCATCAAGTGCCATTCAAGAGGGATCATCTTCAAACTTCAAGATCTAGCACGATTTCAAGCTCTAGTTGCATTTATTTTGCATCTAGAGGTTCTAAGGAGTGGATCTGCAGTTTTTGGAGGGATTTCTTGGAGGTTTTCAAGTTCTACAAGGTTCAGGTTGGTGAATTTTTCATACTCACGGAACTTGAATTTTTGATATGCATAATGATCTATGATGTGCACTGATTATTCTGAACTATTTTATTTGAAGTTTGGACGCGTGGTTTGTGAGATATGTGGATTTAAAGTTTTAGATCTAAACTTGTTTCTCTTCGATTTGCATTATTGGTTGGTTATTTGTGAAAAAATAATTGCATATTTGAGATCCTTGCATTTTTCTGGTCAAGATGGGGTACCTATTTGTATTTTCTGGAAAAAAAGTGCACAGCAGCTCACCGGAGAGGGTGGCTGGAGCCCTAGCTCCGGCGGCTGGAATGTTCAGTCCGGCGAAGAAGTTTTGAGGAATAAGAAGCAATTTTAACCGTCCCTTCCTTGATCGTGCGCCTCTCGTGCTTCCACGTGGCTTGTTATTTTGTTTTTTAATTGGTTGCTTGCGTGTGTGCCACCTCGTGAATGCTACCGTGCGTGCTTCAATCTTGCCCTTTGATTATGTTTGATTTCTCATCATGTGGATATTAGCGCGCCAGCAATTAAATGAAGTTACATGCTAGGCATGTGGCTGGTGCATGGTGGTACCGTCTGTTTGTGTGTTAGCGTGTCTATGTGGAGTGTGATAGGCCTTCATATCTGGTTCGTTGGTTTCATTTAATCTTGATCGTGTGGACCTGGTTAGTTGTGTTTGTATGCGTTGGATTGGATGGCTGGCTGAGATTGCACCAGAGTGTTGACCGAATTGCATGTGCTCCCATTGACTGTGTTTTGGATCCTTGGCCATTGGGCCTTTGCTATGCGCGTCCCCCGTCAGCCCATTTCTTTATTTGCAACGTGGTTGCATGGCCGTTTGCACCCCCTTGTTCTTTTCATTTTTTTATTTGTTTGTTTTGCATTTAATTTCTAAAATTATTTTTATGCATCTAAAAATCATACAAAAAATCATGAGACTTATTTTTAGATTTATCAAATTTTTCCATATTTTATTTTCTCATTTTATTTTTATTTTGGCTTCTGTTTTAATTAATTGCTTTATTTTATTTTCCTAATTGTTTCACTTGCACACTCCAACTTGTGAAATTTCTTTCTCATCATCTATAATACATTTTTAATCCATTCTTTTTGCATCTGTTAGGTGACATATTAAATTACATAAAAACATTTTTGTTTCATTTTTAAAACTTTTCCATATTGCATTTTGGTCCTTTTCCTTTTCATGTTGAATCATTGTTCTTATGTGATCTTTGCCAAATTGTTTGAGATACTTAGTTTGTGATTTTTGGTTTGATCTTTTTACACATGTTACTTGAATGAGTTAACTTCTGTTTGGATATTTTTCGGATTTTATTAATTCACTTTGCTAATTTTGGTTGAATTTTGTTTGTGATGCAAGTTTGATTGAGGTATACTTTGATACATGATCTAGTTTGAATGCATTTGCTTACTTGTGATGGAGTGATGCTTGAGATGTTTTAATGGTATGATGATGTTCTATTTGAACTTACTTGTGGCTTTGGAATCATCCTCATTTGATCATTTTTCATTTTGTTCTTGATTTTACAAGTTGATGTTGTTTTGGACTTGAATCTTGTGGCATGTTCAATTTAATCTTGTGATTGTTTCTTTGTGTGGATTCACTCATGCTTGGAACTTGTTGTTTGATTCGTATGACATGTTTGAGGTTCTGATACTCTTGATTAAAGGATCATTGTGTGATTTTCATTTCACTCTTTGCTTCACATGTTTCTTTGTTTTGCTTGCATGAATGATAAGTGAATGTCTTTCTTAACTTTGATACGTGTTTCGAATGTGTTGCTTGATGATTAATCTTGTATGACTTGAGTTTGAATTTGGTATGTTGTTGATGCATATGCTACTGCCCCTTGAGTTCATTGCTTGGTTTTCATCTCACTTGATCATCATGGTTTGACTTGTATGATGCATATCATCCCTTTTGGTTTTGTGGTTTCTTTGGCTCATAATACATCATAATGTGAAACATTCTTGCATGTTTGGATTAGATGATCATGATGTGAATTGAATTCTGGCTTGGTTTCACTTTCATCTTATTTCGTTCATGTCATCTTTGTATGAACCTTTAGTGTGTGAATTTGTGAATCTTGTGCAAGTTTACTTGCATCCTTTCTTGTGTGCTTTCACTTGTATACTTGAGATGTGTTTGTATGATCATTGAAGCATGTTTTATGTTATGATTTGGATGTGATGATTATGATGTACTTGCTGCCCATCTTGCTTCTCATCTTATCCTTCTCTTTCTTCTTCATCTCTTTCACTCTTTCTCTTCCCTTGAATCTCAAGACTTGTTTAAGTCTTGGATTCCTTTCCCTTTAGAGCTACCTAGTCCAAATTAATTTTTGATTAAGCTTGGAGTAGGATTAGCATTAGGTTTTAGGTAGTCATCCCTCCTAAACCTCACTAACCATAGGACATCCATGCATGATAACATTAGGACTCTTAGTTTCCCTTTAGAGTTTCCTTTGTGTCGTCTCTCTTCTCATCTCAAAACTTCTTCAAGACACGTAATAAAAGTTAACGTGTATTGCGCTTGAGCCTTCTATGTGGGAAGTGGGGATTGAGGGGCTTTCTCTCATTCTTCTAGGATACCTAGTGTACGTCCTGTTGGGGACGATGCGCGAAGTATTCGTTCCTATATTCAAGACTTGGGTTCAATGCAAGTTGCGAAACAACTTAAAAGACACTTCTGTCTAAAAAACACCAAACAAATTCAAATCTTTTTATCCTTCGGGATTGTTGGGTTTCAAACTTCATTTTTAGAAAAGAGCTCGTCGCTCACGTAAAAAACACTTACCCATTCGTGGTCGTACCCACGAACTACGTCAGCTCTGATTCCTCTCTCTCGTCCGATTGAGGATACGTAGGCACAAGACAGTGATTGTCTTGGCGAGCAACCTTCCCCCACATTTCCCGTCTGAACTACGTTGACTCTGACTTTCCCATTGCACTGAGGGAGTACGTAGGCCTAGGACTACGATACCGTCCTATCGAGTTACTTCTTTTTTTCTTTTCTTCTTCGTTTTTCCGTTCTTTCCGTTCTCGTTTCTTTGCCGATCCAGTAGCAGTGGAGTTCCAGACGACGACACCCTTTGATGCAGACAGCAAGCGTGGATCCCGTCGAGTACGATGGACGTGCTGGGTGCTAACACCTTCCCTTCGCGTAACCGACTCCCGTACCCGTTCTCTTGGTCGCAAGACCATGCTCTTTCCCTTTCTCTTCAGGTTTGCGCAGTGTTTCCTTTCCCTCTCTTGGGATAAATACACATTGCTGGCGACTCTGTGTCTTTTGCGCCACTCTCGTGTTTGTACCGTTGGATGCGAATATTTTGGGAGCGATAGTTGGCGACTCTACTGGAGACTCTGGTTGACCTACTGCTGGTCCTTCCCCTTTAGCGAGTCAATCCTAGCGCTTGTCTGTTTGTTTTTGTTGGGTGTTTCTGTGGTGCTTTGCTTTTTTGTATATTACCGTATTTGCTATACTATTTTTACAGCTTTTATTGCATTGCATTTTATTACTGTCATACTGGATATTACTGTGCTGTGTTGGCTGTGTTTTTCTGTTTGGCGGGTTGGGATGTTCTGAGAGATGAGCCCAATACCCAGGCTCGAGCATACACCTAGGTTTTAGTGTGGGTAGGCGTGACGCTCCCGTGGTGTTGGCCACGTGCGGGTGATCACGATCCCTACAATCAGACGAGGTTCTATCCGGAGCTTTCTGCTACTGTATGTTGATACAGGCCAGTAGTTATTCTCTGGAGGAATTGTCGACTCTGATGACCATTCCCGAGGAGTCAGTTGCGGCACTCCTCTCGGGATGTGATAGTGGCAGCCCACTTTCTATGGCAAACCCATTGCACACTCTCGATCCGAGGACCCAATGCTGGGAACTTGCCATAGGATCCTTATTTTTAAAAGAGAATCAGTGGACGACCTCTTTGATTGGCGGTAGAATTGTATCCTTCGGGCTGAATGTGTTATTGCTTCTCAAACCTCTGAAGCTGATGATCTTTTGTTTTTGGAGAATCAGTTGAGGCCTCCTCAATTGATGATGATGCCAAACCAGAAATGGTGAACGTATCATCATTTCTCGACCTGAGAGCCCGAGATACTGAACATCCTAGTACCCACACGTGAGAAGGGCGGGTTGTTTACAGGTTTGCAGGTAACCTTGACCTTCAACATACCCGGTATTCTGGATTTCCTGTCAGTGTGGACTTATCAGCCTGGTATTCTGGTATTCTGATCATCCGGTATTCTAGTATTCTGGTATTTCTCTTCAGAGCAGGCCTTTGAGCCTATGCAGTCAGCACAATGCAGCCAGTTTATGTGGATACCTTGATCTCATGCCCGTTGCATATGCATCATCATCCTTGCATACATGTTCTTGTATTTCCAAGGATATCATTGTTGAGGCTCACTGTTGAGCATTTCCATTTATTCCTTGTGGTTCTTCTGAAAATTCTTGAATTAAAACAGAATGATTCCTTGGAAATATTTGAACATGGCGTTTGCATTTGCATAATCATCTCATTTTGCATAGCAGGTGTTCAGGGCTGGTTATTCTTGTTCTCACCTGGTTTTCTTCAGAATTTCAGACTTAACTCTTCGAAGAAGCTGAGAGTTGATCATGGAGCAAATTCAAGCCGAGTTGAGGGAAATGTGAGGCCAGATGAGGCAATTTGGGGAAGACATGCTGGTCATGTCACAAGAACAGAAGATTCTGAGAGAGGAGGTCAATCAGATGAAGACTCAGATGGGTTTGATCATGGAAATTTTGAAGACAGTGTTACAGAAGGAAAACAGTCATGTGCTCGCTTCCGCAACAGAAATCCTTAATCCTCCCATCTCTTTGGGGTCTTTGCTAGATCATGGAATTCCTCGTGAATCCCCTCCACAGCCCAAGGTTCCAAAACCTTCCCAACAGCAACCAAGTCCTGTCTCCCGAGAGAAGCCCAAGAGTAAAAAGTATACACAGAGGCAGAAGCAGTCTGAAAGAGTTTTTCATCCGCTCCCTATGCCATATTCTCAGCTATTGCAGCATCTCCTTCAGTCGGAACTGGTATAGAAAAGAACTTTGGCTCCTCTTACTGGTAATCCCCTACCAGGCTACAATGCAAGAGCTCATTGTGATTTCCATTCTGGGGCACCAGGGCATACTATGGAGCAATGTAAGGCCTTTCAGCACCAAGTCCATGATTTGATTGATGCATGGGCAATTGAATTCACGTCGGGCGCCGTGAGCATACAAGGTGATTTTACCCCAAGTGTTGCGAAGGAAGTGGGGACTCCTTCCTCTTCCAAAGGATCCACCTCATGTCATGGACCTTCTCCACAACCTTTTGCTGTAGAAGCTCTACGTCAACAACCTTTGTTGGTGCCTCAGCCAAAGGTGGAAAGGAAAGTGCAAGCGCAGGTTGGACGCCCGAATCAGCAGCAGAATCATCAGCAACAGAGGCAGTTTAGACCAAGAGGGCCCAAGAGGATATTTGATCCCATTGGTATCCCTTATAGTCAGTTGTTTGCTCGTCTGCTCAAGAACTCTCTGATCCAGCTGAGGAATGTCGTGTTAGTGCCATACCCTATTCCTCCGGACTTTGACATGAACGCTAGCTGTGAGTTCCACTCGGGAACGTTTGGGCATACAATTGATGACTGTAATGCATTCCAGCACAAGGTGCAAGACTTGATCGACTCAAAGGTCATCACGCCAGATGGTACCCCTTTGGTTTGAAGCTTCTTTGTCAGGGTAAGCACCAGATTGTAAGAGCGTCATTAGAAGCAATAAGTCCAGACGGAGCCAAGTCTCCTCAACAAGGGCAATCATCAGCTTCCTTTATTGCATTTTCATATGTAGCTTTCATTTGTTTGTTTAAACATTGCTTGCATGTAAGAACTCGTTTATTTCTGAATGACAATCATAATGCAATAGGTATGTTTTTCTTGAAGAGTTCCATTTGTGTTTACTCATTTTTAATGCTTATATACACTGCAATACCAACTTTCTTGCTCAAACTCTTTGAGGGAGGATGACGAAATAAGAACGCAGGTTTCTAATGGTACGCTTTTGGATAAAACCCTGTTAAGGATGTACAGGCACTGTTTCCAATTCACAAACACTGGAGAGATAAGGAGATAAACCTTTGTCAACCCCTTTGAGCCTAGTAGTAGGAATTCTTTCTGAAAACGAAAAACCCTCAATTTTAACCCAGGGGCAGGGTAGGCGTCAGTTAGTTTGACCAAGTGTTCAACTTTCAGAAGGAATGTACATCTGAGGATCCATTACCTTCCATTCCACCGTCAAGAGGTGTAGAACCACAATGGTTACTCCTCACCAACCGAAGAGTGAAACAGTCGCATCCCTTTCTAACAAGTCAGACAAGCTAGTGTCACACGATTTGTTCAAAAAAGAAAAAGGAATCAAAATAAAAAGAAAGCCCGCTAAGTCGAAACTTGAAAACAAGCGACTTAGGAAAAAGTTAGGGCATCCCGCTGGACTTCAGAATCGAAAAAAAAAGGGAATCAGTCCAGCCAAAATCAGGGAAAACAAAAGAATGAAAAAGAATAAAAGCGAAAAGGACGACAAAATGAAAAATCCTTGAGCAGAACAAAGTCGTGTGACTACAGACACAAAAGACGAAAGGGGTGACTATTGCTCCAAAACCTCATCAGGTCTCGAACCATCGATTGCATGGGTTCTTTAAGGATCATAAAACCTTTTGAGAAATGAGCGCTTGTGCCAAATTAGCTGAACATAGGATTGGAGAACATCACGAAGAGTGGGTGGGCACTGATAAACTTTGAGCCATAAATCCTTTTTTCTCAAAACCGTGAACCAGGCCACGTTACAACCCTTAAAAGTCCTAATTGAAACAGGGTTTAGTCTGAAGGCGTACTTCAACGAGATAGTGTTCCTGACTCCCATGAGTTGTGCTAATAAGATTTTTGTTGGTGTTGCATGTGCGTATTGCTTTCCTTTCAAAAATAAGTGTCATAACTCGGTTGAGTGACATATTTTCAATAAGGACTTCAAGATTAACATATGTGTTGCATTTGAATAATCATTCTCAGAATAAATATTTTCTGCTTGCATACATTTGTTTAACATCAAAGAAGCTTACACGATGAACATCAGTCGAGAAGTTTAAACTGGCCAAGTTGGGGTGCCTGAAACTCCAAAAGACATGTCGCTGAAAGATTATGTGGGAAAAAGGCGTTCCCAGCCATTTATGTTGAGATGTAACCAATCTGGGACAATCACACCGGGAAATCTCTTCAAAATGTAGCCAAGCTAGGGCATTCAAGTTGAGAAGGTCTTTTCAGAGTACAATCAACCATGGGGCATTAATGTTGAGAAAATTTCTTCGAACTAGGGCAATTATGTCGAGATCCGATAAATCTCTCCACAAGCGTGTAAACTGGGGCAATCACGTCGAGATTCGGTAAATCTCTCGAAGACTAGTCGGTCAGAGACAAATGTACTACAAGGTTTGTACTGGGGCAAGTCACTTCAAGGTTTGCGAGAAGTTTTTTTCCCTTCAGAACACAGTCAATCAATAACACCCCTGCAAGGTCCAGAATACTGTGGCAGAACATTTCAGGTCATTACGAGCCCTCTCGAGTTGGTTTATTTCATGAATCATGAAGTATGGGACAGTTATGTCTAGATCGGATACATCTCTAAGAGTTCGAAAACCCTGGGGCATTGTTGAACGCCAGGTTTTCTGTAAAATCCTCTTAAGATGATTGCTTTAAGTAGACCCTGTGGTCTGGGGCAAGGTGGAGAGTTAAAGGAACTGTGTTTCGCTCTTGACAATCAGCACTGAGTTGCTCCCAGTGCGGGACTTTTGGAGTCTTTTCCCTGCAGCAAAGAGCTAGAGGGTATCTTTTTTCCAACAAAGTGTGGGAATTGTTATTCTTTCTCAAGCAGAAAACTGTCCTGTGTTCGAAAAGGGCTGTTATGAAGGTTTCTTATCTCCAGCAGTACAGATGGAATCCTCACTCTCAGCAAGGTAAGATGATAGAATATCGTCAAGAAGACGATGAGGAATCAGAGTGCTCTCTCCCTCAACGGTTAGATCTAGTCATCTCAAGTAATTCAAATTCCAATTTTCATTGGTGCCTCCCCAGTAGAGATGCTCTCTCCATTTTTTGAAGTCTGATCGTCCTCAGCAGTTTGCTGTTTTCCCCAGAAGAGTAGAGCTCTCCCCAACTTTGAAGTCTGATCGTCCTCAGCAGTTTATTACTCTTCCCCATTAGAGTATCGAGGGTCATCTTCCTTAACCAGAGTATAAAGGAGTAATTCCCTAAGCGGAGTCGTTAAGGATCGTCCTCCTTAGCAGGATATAAGAGGTTTTTCCCCGGCCAGAGTTGTGATTTGGCTCATCTTTCTTCAGCAAGTGATTTCTCCCCACGGAGCATGGGGCAGTTGTTCTTTCCCCAGCTAGTCAGGAAGCATGTGTTATCCCCTAGCAGGGTGGATGTTGACAATTACTTTCTCTCCCAAGCGGAGTCGTTGAGGATCGTCCTTATCGGCAGAGTACAGAGGATTGTATACCCAACCGAAGTCGTGTTTGGATTGGTATCCCCAACAAGTACTCAGAAGATGATTGCTTTAAGGTGGGTGTTGTTGTACATCCCACAGGGAGTTTGTGGACGAAGATCTTATTATCCCCACAGGGTCCTGGTGTCTACTTTCCTCAGTTGGTCAGAAAGTATAGTCTCGGCGACAATGGTTTGATCTAATACCCAGCAGGGTGAGGGTAAAGTTACTTCCCTAGCAGCAGATTAAGCTCATTTCCCCAAGCAGAGTCTGGTGGTGAGTGGTATCCCCAGCAGGTCTTAAGGCCAATCATTTTTGGTAGGCGTTGAAGCCAGGTTCTGAAGTGTTTGGTCATCCCCAACGGAGGAATTTCCATCTTCAGTATTCATCTCCCTCCCCAGCTGAGTGGGTATTCTCTCGGAGCTTCGTCCATCTCCAGCAGAGTTGTTGATCTTGATATTCCCCAATAGAGTGGATATTCTCTCGGAGTTTCGTCCATCTCCGGCAGAATTGGTGATTGTGATCTTCCCTAGTAGGGAGAAGTCTTCCTCAACAAGTTTTCCTTTGTTTCAGTCGCAATTTAGTCTGCCATCCCCAGCGGAGTTGCTTCTGATCTTTAGCATTTATTTTGCTGAGACGTCTCTTTTGCATTGCATAAGCATTTGTTTGCATGGCATCCTCCCAAATGCATAGCATTTCTACTTCGTGTGGAGCATTACGGCAAAATTCAAACATATGCATCTGAAGCATAAGCCAGGTTTGAGTTTTCCTTCGTCAGGAAAGCCGAATTTCAGGAAGATGTCTCTACTCCACAGGTGTTGGGTTAAGCAATATTTGACAGTCCCCGGCAGGGTGTTTTGCCAGGATTGTTTATCCTTGATTCTATTTGTACCCCTTCGTCCAGGTGGTCCTTTGGTTTATTCCTTCGAAATTTTACCGTCAGACACTCGTCCGTGTTTCTTTCAGCACCCGTCCGTGTTTGACCCTTTTAAGCCAATGCCCGTCCGCATTGACATTTGGCACTCGTCTGTGTTTCCTTCAGCACCCATCCGTGTTTGAACCTTTGATTTCAATACCCGTCCGTATTGACCTTTTGATGACACTCGTCCGTGTTGCCTTTCATTCCCCAGCGAGTTTAATTCCCGTTATAGTTGCTTTACACCCTTTTCAGTACCCATCCGTATTGAAACCTTTTACACCCGTCCGTGTACCCTTTTCAGTACCCGTCCGTATTGATTTTTTTACACCCGTCCGTGTACCCTTTCGATACCCGTCCGTATTGAACTTCCGACACCCGTCCGTGTTGCATTTCAATCCCCAGAGAGGTCGCCTTGAATCTTTTTACACCCGTCCGTGTACCTTTTCAATACCCGTCCGTATTAACCTTTTAATGACACTCGTCCGTGTTCTTTCAGCACCCGTCCGTGTTTGAGCTTTTGTTTCAATGCCTGTCCGCATTGACATTTGGCACCCGTCCGTGTTTGAACTTTTGTTTCAATGCCCGTCCGCATTGACATTTGGCACCCATCCGTGTACCCTTTTCAGCACCCGTCCGTGTTTGAGCTTTTGTTTCAATGCCCGTCCGCATTGACATTTGGCACCCGTCCATGTTTGAACTTTTGTTTCAATGCCCGTCCGCATTGACATTTGGCACCCGTCCGTGTACCCTTTTCAGCACCCGTCCGTGTTTGAACTTTTGTTTCAATGCCCGTCTGCATTGACATTTGGCACCTGTCCGTGTTTGAACTTTTGTTTCAATGCCCGTCCGCATTGACATTTGGCACCCGTCCGTGTTTGAACTTTTGTTTCAATGCCCCTCCGCATTGACATTTGGCACCCGTCCGTGTTTGAACTTTTGTTTCAATGCCCGTCCGCATTGACATTCAGCACCCGTCCGTGTTTGAACTTTTGTTTCAATGCCCGTCCGCATTGTCATTTTACACCCGTCCATGTATCTTCTCAATACCCTTCCGTATTTGATATCCTGGATTCCTTGACACCCGTTCGTGTTCATCCCCAACATAGCTAACACTCGTTTGTGTTTATTTCAAGACTTTTCAATACATTTTTGGTTTCCAACACTCGTACGTGTTGTAACAGTGCAACATTTATTGCTTGTTCCCCAGCGGAGTCGCCTCTCCCTTGAGGATTGCAAATTTCAGGTTTCTTTTGGTATTCAATCTCCGTGAATCCTTGGAACGCATGATAGTCGTCACTATCATACCTTCAGGATCAAGTTGATTGAATAGGGGCAGCTGTAACACCACAAAATTTGCCTTGTTTGTTTTTAGCTAACTGGCTTATGTTTCTTTTCATTTCTTGCATTTGCATTGTGCATAGCATTGGTTCTTAGCATGTGATCAAGGTACTTGGTCCATATTCTCAAGTCTCAAGCTTCAAGGTGGTTCATGGAGTTCATTATATCTTCATAAGATCAAGATTGGCAAAGGATTTCAAGTGATTCTTTCCCTCCTAATCAGGGGGACCAATTAGGGTTTTTAAGATCAAGAGGACTTCTTGGAAGGCTTGGTGTGTTCAAGCATGTTCTTATGGTATTCTTTATGTTCACAAGTGTTCTTGGATGAGGGTTTGGTTATTGATTCATTGTGGAGGATGTTTAGTGGATCAGTTGCTTGTGAGCTAAGCAAAAGTCAATTGTAAAGGAGAAAGTCAACTGTGGAATTTTGAGGTTCTTTTCATGGTTTTCAAGGTCTCACATCCTCATATGGTCTTCAATTGTCAAGTTTCACACCATTCTTCAAGAATCAAGAGTTTGTGCAAAAGTTACTAAATTTGGAAAATGACCTATAATACAAACTTTCCATTTTTGGCAATTTTTCTTCCATATTCAACTTGACTTTTCATCATCAAGGAAGCTCCAAATGAATTTTCCTCCAACATGAAAGTTTAATATCTTTCTCTCCCATTTCCAAAAAGTACTAGAACATTTCCATATCATTTGTGGAACTCTAGTTATGGCCAAAACAATGCAAGGTGCTTTTCATGGATTCCTTATAAGTCAAATTTTCCACCTTTTGCATTTTTGCACAAATGGACTTGTAATGTCCCCAAGTTCTTCATGCCACATTACAATGTCAAAATACAAGTCAAGAAGATCATTTGTGGCCTTTGAATCAATTCATGCCATGCCATATTTCTCATTATTCTCACAAAGTGCAAAAATGCCAAATTAATTCAAAGCTTGCAAACCAAGAAAGTGCGAGGCCCAAAATCAATCCAGAAGTGGTACAGGAGTAAATTGGAGGTGAATAATGCTGGTGGAAGGGATCTCTCACGTGTAAATTGGTGGTGGTGGTGTAAAATGCATTTTTGCAATTTCACCTAAATCTCATTAACAAGAGTTCTAATCACTTCCTAATCCTAATCAGTGAACTAATGAAGGGTATATATGCTTACTCATGCTCTCACAGCTAGGGTAGAAGCTCTCATTGGCACACTTGTGGTTTTTTGCTCTCACACTTCCTCTCATTGAATCTCATTCTTCTTGGAGCTTCTCTGAGTTTTCTCTTCACATTCTTGATCAGTGAAGAGAATAGAGCAAGAATCCACTGTTGTTTTGAGCTCACACTGAAGAATTCATCAAGTGCCATTCAAGAGGGATCATCTTCAAACTTCAAGATCTAGCACGATTTCAAGCTCTAGTTGCATTTATTTTGCATCTAGAGGTTCTAAGGAGTGGATCTGCAGTTTTTGGAGGGATTTCTTGGAGGTTTTCAAGTTCTACAAGGTTCAGGTTGGTGAATTTTTCATACTCACGGAACTTGAATTTTTTATATGCATAATGATCTATGATGTGGACTGATTATTCTGAGTTATTTTATTTGAAGTTTGGACGTGTGGTTTGTGAGATATGGGGATTTAAAGTTTTAGATCTAAACTTGTTTCTCTTCGATTTACATTATTGGTTGGTTATTTGTGAAAAATAATTGCATATTTGAGATCCTTGCATTTTTCTGGTCAAGATGGGGTACCTATTTGTATTTTCTGGAAAAAAAAGTGCACAGCAGCTCACCGGAGAGGGTGGCTGGAGCCCTAGCTCCGGCGGTTGGAATGTTCAGTCCGACGAAGAAGTTTTGAGGAAGAAGAAGAAATCTTAACCGTCCCTTCCTTGATCGTGCGCCTCTCGTGCTTCCACGTGGCTTGTTACTTTGTTTTTTAATTGGTTGCTTGCGTGTGTGCCACCTCGTGAATGCTACCGTGCGTGCTTCAATCTTGCCCTTTGATTATGTTTGATTTCTCATCATGTGGATATTAGCGCGCCAGCAATTAAATGAAGTCACATGCTAGGCATGTGGCTGGTGCATGGTGGTACCGTCTGTTTGTGTGTTAGCGTGTCTATGTGGAGTGTGATAGGCCTTCATATCTGGTTCGTTGGTTTCATTTAATCTTGATCGTGTGGACCTGGTTAGTTGTGTTTGTATGCATTGGATTGGATGGCTGGCTGAGATTGCACCACAGTGTTGACCGAATTGCATGTGCTCCCATTGACTGCGTTTTGGATCCTTGGCCATTGGGCCTTTGCTATGCGCGCCCCCCGTCAGCCCATTTCTTTATTTGCAACGTGGTTGCATGGCTGTTTGCACCCCTTGTTCTTTTCATTTTTTTATTTGTTTGTTTTGCATTTAATTTCTAAAATTATTTTTATGCATCTAAAAATCATACAAAAAATCATGAGACTTATTTTTAGTTTTATCAAATTTTTCCATATTTATTTTCTCATTTTATTTTTATTTTCGCATCGGTTTTAATTAATTGCTTTATTTTCTTTTCCTAACTGTTTCACTTGCACACTCCAACTTGTGAAATTTCTTTCTCATCATCTATAATACATTTTTAATCCATTCTTTTTGTATCTATTAGGTGACATATTAAATTGCATAAAAACATTTTTGTTTCATTTTTAAAACTTTTCCATATTGCATTTTGGTCCTTTTCTTTTGCATGTTGAATCATTGTTCTTATGTGATCTTTGCCCAATTGTTTGAGATACTTAGTTTGTGATTTTTGGTTTGATCTTTTTGTACAAGTTACTTGACTGAGTTAAATTATGTTTGGATATTTTTGGGATTTTATTAATTCACTTTGCTATTTTTGGTTGAATTTTGTTTGTGATGCATGTTTGATTGAGGTATACTTTGATACATGATCTAGTTTGAATGCATTTGCTTACTTGTGATGGAGTGATGCTTGAGATGTTTTAATGGTATGATGATGTTCTATTTGAACTTACTTGTGGCTTTGGAATCATCCTCATTTGATCATTTTTCATTTTGTTCTTGATTTTACAAGTTGATGTTGTTTTGGACTTGAATCTTGTGGCATGTTCAATTTAATCTTGTGATTGTTTCTTTGTGTGGATTCACTCATGCTTGGAACTTGTTGTTTGATTCGTATGACATGTTTGAGGTTCTGATACTCTTGATTAAAGGATCATTGTGTGATTTTCATTTCACTCTTTGCTTCACATGTTTCTTTGTTTTTCTTGCATGAATGATAAGTGAATGTCTTTCTTAACTTTGATACGTGTTTCGAATGTGTTGCTTGATGATTAATCTTGTATGACTTGAGTTTGACTTTGGTATGTTGTTGATGCATATGCTGCTGCCCCTTGAGTTCATTGCTTGGTTTTCATCTCACTTGATCATCATGGTTTGACTTGTATGATGCATATCATCCCTTTTGGTTTTGTGGTTTCTTTGGCTCATAATACATCATAATGTGAAACATTCTTGCATGTTTGGATTAGATGATCATGATGTGAATTGAATTCTGACTTGGTTTCACTTTCATCTTATTTCGTTCATGTCATCTTTGTATGAACCTTTAGTGTGTGAATTTGTGAATCTTGTGCAGGTTTACTTGCATCCTTTCTTGTGTGCTTTCACTTGTATACTTGAGATGTGTTTGTATGATCTTTGAAGCATGTTTTATGTTATGATTTGGATGTGATGATTATGATGTACTTGCTGCCCCATCTTGCTTCTCATCTTATCCTTCTCTTTCTTCTTCATCTCTTTCACTCTTTCTCTTCCCTTGAATCTCAAGACTTGTTTAAGTCTTGGATTCCTTTCCCTTTAGATCTACCTAGTCCAACTTAATTTTTGATTAAGCTTGGAGTAGGATTAGCATTAGGTTTTAGGTAGTCATCCCTCATAAACCTCACTAACCATAGGACATCCATGCATGATAACATTAGGACTCTTAGTTTCCCTTTAGAGTTTCCTTTGTGTCGTCTCTCTTCTCATCTCAAAACTTCTTCAAGACACGTAATAAAAGTTAACGTGTATTGCACTTGATCCTTCTATGTGGGAAGTGGGGATTGAGGGGATTCCTCTCATTCTTCTAGGATACTTAGTGTACGTCCTATTGGGGACGATGCGCGAAGTATTCGTTCCTATATTCAAGACTTGGGTTCAATGCAAGTTGCGAAACAACTTAAAAGACACTTCTGTCTAAAAAACACCAAACAAATTCAAATCTTTTTATCCTTCGGGATTGTTGGGTTTCAAACTTCATTTTCAGAAAAGAGCTTGTCGCTCACGTAAAAAACACTTACCCATTCGTGGTCGTACCCACGAACTACGTCAACTCTGATTCCTCTCTCTCGTCCAATTGAGGATATGTAGGCACAAGACAGCGATTAACTTGGCGAGCAACCTTCCCCCATATTTCCCGTCCGAACTACGTTGACTCTGACTTTCCCATTGCACTGAGGGAGTACGTAGGCCTAGGACAACGATACCGTCCTATTGAGTCACTTCTTTTTTCTTTTCTTCTTCGTTTTTTCCGTTCTTTCCATTCTCGTTTCTTTGCTGATCCAGTAGCAGTGGAGTTCCAGACGACGACACCCTTTGATGCAGACAGCAAGCGTGGATCCCGTCGAGTACGATGGACGTGCTGGGTACTAACACCTTCCCTTCGCGTAACCGACTCCCGTACCCGTTCTCTTGGTCGCAAGACCATGCTCTTTCCCTTTCTCTTCAGGTTTGCGCAATGTTTCCTTTCCCTCTCTTGGGATAAATACACATTGCCGGTGACTCTGTGTCTTTTGCGCCACTCTCGCGTTTGTACCGTTGGATGCGAATCTTTCGGGAGCGACACTTACAGATTGGCCTTACCGCCTTCTCTGTCGGAAATGCACGATGTTTTCCATGTATCTCAACTTCGGAGGTTTGTTCCAGATCCTCTTCAGCCAATTCTACCGGATACTGTTGAAATAGAAGCAGACTTAACGTTTGAACCTCAACCGAGCCGCATTGTGGGAAGAGAAATGAAAGTATTAAGGAACAAGGACATTTCTCTCGTTAATGTGCAGTGGGATGTAACGCATCCGGATGATGCAACTTGGGAACTTGAATCGGAAATGCGAGATGCTTACCCTCATCTGTTCAGGTAATCTTTAAATTCAAGGACGAATTTCTATTTAAGGGGGGGAGGATGTAATACCCCGTATTTTATTACTCCGGATAATATTATATTGTGATCGACTGAGCCCAGTGTACTCTGAGAAATTATTTGACAAAATAATTAGAGTAACTGTGGAACTTAGAATAAATCCAATTAATATTATCTGACTCTGAGGTATTTTACTAAATTGGACTTAAGAGACTTTTTGGACATTTAGTAGTATTATTTACTAATACTAGTTTACTACTTATTCCTTTTCCTCCCATTTTCCAAACAAAAGAAAAAGATAGTAAGAAAGAGAGAGAAAGAAGAAAGAGGGAAAGAAAAGGAAAAGAAGGAGAAAAGAAGGAGAAAGAGGAATTTGAAGAAAATCCAAGAGCAACTCATCATCCATTTATCCAATCCTTGCCCAATCATCTCATTCTCTTCATCTTCATCTTGTTTAAGAGGTGGGTTCTAGTTAGAAACCTCATTTTAGATTTTTGGATAATATGAGTTTTAGGTTAGAATGTTGAAAACAATGTTTTAACGGTTGGAAATTGATATAAATCGAAATGAATGATCACTATGCTTGTAGAAACATATATTGATGCTTGTTTTGATGTTTCGGTTACTTTGGATTGATTGGAAAATTATAGGGTTTGTGGAATTTTGTGTTCTTGAGAAAAATGTAAGTTTTAAGAATGTTGTTGTTCAAACCATGCTCAAACTATGTTATTGTACCTCTGTTGGTGGTTGATTGTGGTTTGGAAGAGGTTTGGAGGTGTAAGCGATTTCTGTTTTGCTGAAGCATTTTTTTGAGTTTCGCAGAGCGCGCTTAGCGCGCAGAAGCCCGCTCAGTGCGGTGTTGAAATCTTGCAACCCTAGATGGCAGAGAGTTGCGCGCTTAGCGCGGACAGGGGCGCGCTTAGCGCGACCAGGGACTTAGAGTTTTCTTCCAAAACGAGAAAATTTATAACTTTTGATTCGGTTATCGGAATCGAACATTCTTTATATCGATGTAAAGCCGAGAAGACATTCTATGCAATGAAGATGAAATATGTCGATTTTACCGACTGATTAAATAATCGAGAAAGTTCCAAAAGTGATCTATTTATGTTTTAATTGTTAAATATTATTCTACTATGCAATTATGACATGTCTTGTCTATCCTATTATTGTTTAACATGATTGTAAGTGAATATGCATGCAAATATGAAAAAGATATAGGAAGAGTGAGGAAACCTCAAACTTGAACTATAGGAGAATCTAGTAAGGAACTAGAAATTGTAGACAACTCTAGATGGCGATGCTCGGGCACGTGTTGTTGGAAGATACATCCTTGCCGAGTATTGGCCTAGTTAAGAGTGAACACTAGTATGGAACATGTGATTAACCTTTGTGGTTGTGAAAAGGCAAGAGAGGCCTTAAGGTGGTGTAGTCTTGTGATTGTCGAATACAATCGTATTGTTGTATGTGATCATTTAATCGTAACCGGAATATTTTGAGTGTAGTTTCATGGGTCTCGAGCTCCTCTGAAACAGGTACACAATTACTTGGTAGGTTTGATTCCCTACGTGCAGTACGATTGGAGCCTATGCTATGGGTAGAGACTTGTGATGGTTAACAGGCCATGAGTAGTGACGGTTCACGGTTAACAGGCCGATGATCCCGAATCCAATTCGTATGCCAAGTAACTACAAGGATCTATGACCCAGGTCACCTTCTAGACGTAGAAGCGGGTGGGAAGATTGGATGTCTTGTGAGTTAATGAACTCATGTCATGTTTCTATATAGTGTGAGAATTATAAAGTGTGAACTCAAGGGTCTTTTTCTCTTTTCCCTGGACTTGAGTTAGGATTGTTAGAACCTTGTTAATCCGAGAGAATCCATAAGATAGGGAACTCAGTGAGATTTGATGTATCTCACCCACGTTGTTGATGTATTTCAGGTGTTTCAGGTTCCGAGAAGGGTAAGGATAAGGTCGTGTGATCTTTTCCTTGCTTGTTGATGGCTAGCTTCCGTAGCGAAGTGTATTTTGGGATCATTGTTGATCTAGTTCTTAGTTTTTATCATTTGAACATCTTATGTATTATATGCCTTAGGTTTTTGTACTTTGTACTTTAGGGCATTTATTTGTATACAATGGGTTAACTAGGAGCTTATGTGTTTCAGTACCAAACACTTGGATCTATATATAATATTTATGCTTTGATGTATGAGTTTTATATATGGGTGTTACAGTATAAGCCCAAGAGGAGGCAAAACTGTATCTGGAAATTCCTATGGGGAACTAGTTTTGACTTTGTTGAAAGAGTGACCACTGGTTTGATCTAATCCTAGACTTAATTGCCGTGGAAAACTCTAAGCAGATAATATATAGGCATATATATGTACAGATGAAATATTAGTATGTAAGAGAGGGTAGGAGGACTTATAGGTGAACAAGCTTCCAACATTATAAACAAATATATATATATATATACAAGTATGTAAAAGAAAGCTGTTTTAAAACTTACAGGTGAGCAAGCTTCCATTGTAAAAGTTGTATAGTTAGTTGTTCAAGAAATTAAAGAAAGTTTTGATAACAGCTATGGATTTGAATCTAAATCAAAGGGGAAAGTTGGTTTAAAAGAGAAGATTGGGGCTTATGCTCAAGGAGAGGCCTAGATGAAAACAGTGATCGCACCGTTGTTTTGAAGATTGTACTGGGACTTATACAATGACTGAGGCCCAAAACGGTTTATGTACATAAAGGATTGGGTCTTACACTCTATTAGAGGCCCAAAGAATGTTTGAAAAGAAGAAAAATGGGACTTACAACACAAGGGTAGGCCCAGATGGTTTTTGTTTAAAAGGCGACGATCGCGCCGCGGTTTTTTAACGTATTGGGACTTATACAATGACTGAGGCCCAAAAAGGTTTTTATTTACAAGGGAAAGTCTTACTCTCTATTAGAGACCCAAAAGATGTTTTTGTGAAGTTTGAAAAATCAAGAAT
This sequence comes from Lathyrus tuberosus, assembly GCA_022829125.1. Taxonomy (NCBI): domain Eukaryota; kingdom Viridiplantae; phylum Streptophyta; class Magnoliopsida; order Fabales; family Fabaceae; genus Lathyrus; species Lathyrus tuberosus. The sequence goes on along the minus strand of JALAZF010000048.1, from coordinate 4,314,352 downwards.
TAGAGAAAACCCTATTTTTGAATTTAAAAATATAATTTTCAAAGGAAATTAAATAATAAATGATATAAAATACCAAATATATTCAAAAACAAGTTGTATTCTTTGAAAAATATTTTGAAAAATCATGTTTAATCACATGAAATTTTGAAATTCATTTGACGTTGAAAAATCAAGAGAAAGAAATATTTTTAAATGTTTAAAAACAACTAAAAATATAATTCTTTACAAAAATACCAAATATGTGAAATAAATAATATTTTTATGAAATTTTTGTAGAATAAAATATTTTAATATTTTTGTGAATTTTCAAAAAAAGAACTAATAAAAAATAATTAAAATTGAGAGAGAAATTAATTTTGGAATTAATTAATAAAAATCATAAATAATGTGAAAAATAGCAAAATAGGGGAAAATGGCAAAATGGTCTGGGTGGGTCTTGAACCCACGACCTCCCAACCAAACACACATGCGCGCTACCACTGGGGTGGTGATACATCCGTGTATCAAAACCACCCCATGTGTATATGAGGGTGGCAAGTTTTTCGGCCTGTCCAAGGCGCCCTGGCCTTGCCCTTGCCCAAGGCATGGCCTGATTTTTGCCTTCTAGCATGAAGGCTCTAACTCCCTCAATTCTTCATGGATTTTGACAAAATTTAGATGGATCCCACCTTGAATTTCATGAGGAATCCAATGGTGCTTTTAGATTTTTCTAAAGATGTCCCTATTTTAAAACCCGGTAGTGGTTTCAAAATAGGCCTAGATTTGCATGTTCTATGCTATCTCATTATACAGGCAACAATAGCATGCCAAATTGGTTCAAACACAACATATATGATATGTATGAGATGTCCATGATCAATGGACATCAAAGCAATGCATGATTTAAAGAGTTCAAGTTGTGATGCACTTTCCTCTTGAAGCTCCTTGTGTTATCATTCAAGATGCTTGTGCCAGAAGTGATCCAATGCTTTAGACACCTTTGATTGATCCCTTAGAAGCTTTTAGAATGATCAAAACCAGTTGGAATCCTCAAGAACAAGAATTGGCTCTTTCTTACAAAAGTGGCAAAAGTGACCAAAATGGTATCTCACTTAAATGATGTTACAGTTGAGGGAAACTTGTTGGGATAGTTTGAGGATGGTATTTGGAGTGTATTTGAGGCTTTGTTTAGTTTTGAAAGTGACTGAATCAAGACATGGCTTGAAAAATGCAAAAAAGTCAAAATTTGAGTGTTTCTGATTTTGGTGTTTCAGATCAAGGATGAGTGTTTGAACAACTTATATATGATACATTTGATGTGTTTGGATCATGAGCTGTGGTGGAATTTCTCTCTAACTCAAAAACTCAGTGGTGACTTGCAAAAGAAGGCATTTTTGCAAAATGAGAGAGATTTGGAGGAAATCAAGTGTTGTAGTCCTTTAGGGTACTCAAACTGATCACAAATGAGCTCTATGTATAGTAGAGTAAGTTTGTTTTGCAAGGAATAGTGAATGGCAGCTTGGACAGTCCTTTGACCAATGTTGATCAAAAGGTATCTTTAGTCTCCTCTAGCCATTGACTTGAGGTTAGGGCACAGGCTATGAGTCCTTTGGTTTAGAGCTGAATCTTGACTCAATTTAGTTAGCAATGTCTTGATGCTTGCCACTTTGTGAATCCATTGAATGCATTGAAACAAAATTGGAGTCTTTGAACTTTTCAGCCCTTTTAGGGCATTTATGGCTACATGTAGATCCTTGGACTTGGGAGGCTTGTGGATCAGATCATTTCTCTTTGATTTTATCCCCTGAGGTGTCCAAATGGATGACAAGGCTTATACTTGTCTGATTTTTCCAATTCGAGCAGAAATGCAAAATTCTGTCTTGTATAAGATAGTTGGAAATTGTGATTTTGAGGGGGTTATATCTCCCTGGTCAAATGGAGTTATGAAAAGCTCTTGTGCTTTTTAGAAAGCCCTCATATGTTACAATTCATGTGTGATCATAGTTGGTCTTGAAACTATCTGAATCCAATTGAAAAAACCTCATGAACTTTGATGCCCAAAGCTGACACTTAGACAGTTTTGCACTAAGTGTTATGTTCTTGATTTTTCACCATTTTGATTCATCCATAACTAAAAATCCATGAAGAATCAGCGTTTCATGTAGTTGAAGCTTTTGTAGAATGTAGGAAGACCTAGAAATCAGGCTTTGGATCACCCAAAATGGCTGCTTGGATGAAAAGTTATGGCCCTTGGAAGTTGGCACCAAAACTATTCAAATTTAGTAACTTAGAAAAAATTTCAATTTTTCAAGATTACCCCTTTCACAAGTTTCCATGATTTCTTGATCAATTCTTGTTCAAATGACATTATAGACTATATTTTATGAGAATATGAGTCATAAGGATCATTTTTTCCAAAAAAGTCATGTCTTGACTTTTGGCACCGGAGCGGTTCGGTGCGGAGAAACCCTAATTCCCGACTTTTGAGGAATGCATCCTCTGAGGGTAATTTAATTTTACAAATGGATTCCTAGGGTTATTTTGAGCATATTGAGTCATGTTCTGAAGTCTTGGCTCATGCCCTTGTGAAAATCTCACTCTGGAGGTCCCAGTCGTCCAAAACCCTAATTTGGTGATATCGGGTGTTTCGAGGCTCCTTTTACTTGGAATGCCACAACTGTGTGCTTGATTTTTGATGGGAGGGTCCTCTTGATCCTTTGTGGATGTTTTAAGAAGTTAGACAAGTTGAAGATCATGTCATTTCTTGATTGATCTTTTGTCTAAGTACTCTGAGAGGGCCCGAAACCCTAATTCTTGATTGTAGTGAATGCTCTACAATCCTTGAGGAGATTGATGAGGCATAATGGTACATCCATATTGTGGTAATGATCTTCACAATGACGGGAAATCTTGGTGGTCAAAATTTGGGGTATGACAGATGCCCCTATTTAATCTTCTTGGACCCAAAGGTGAGAATGGCGAAAGTATTCGGACATTCAGGGTGCAAGAGGATTAAACATCAGAATACCCGAAATTTTGACGGCGGTTATGAATGGAAGTTTGCTCATCCATCTTCTTTTTCTAAGTAATGTCACTTAGAAATGGTAAAAACTTCCCCTCGATCCTGGTCTCTAGCCACGGAACTGGTCTTAGTTTCTTGATAAACTTCCCCTCGATCCTGGTCTTCAGCCAAGGAACAGGTCTCAGTTTCTGAAATAAACTTCCCCTCGATTTTGGTCTTCAGCCACGGAACTGGTCTAAGTTTCTTCTTGTCGAGTTTCTTCCTTGACAAGGGACGCTATTTGCAGCGGTCTTCATCAAACTTGTCACCAAGTTTTACTGGTGAGACGCCATTTGATGGAAAAGATTTGAGGTCAGACTTACTGGTGACACCCATTCATCTGAGCTGTAGAGGTGTGTAAACTTCTCTATTGGAGATGCCATTTGCTGACTCTACTGGGAAAAAATGAGTCTCTTGAAAGACTGCTTTTTTCTTGGGGATACTACATCATACTTTTCTTCAAGATCTTCTCAGAGAAATGCCATGTGATGCAATCCAATTTTGAGGTGCTGACGACTTCATTAACATCGAATTTATTTGGCGAAAAACCGATGTATTGCTGAGAGTCTTTGGTTGAGAGGCTTTCTCTGGGGATTTTCCTTAATCCGGTAAAGCGAAGACATCACCTTCAATGGTGAAGAGTGACATTTATCGAATGTCTTCTTGCCTTTCAGAGGCTCAAGTTATCAAAGTGGTCGAGGACCGTCTCCAATCCAGAAATAAACTGGGGAGGAATTGTTCAGACAATACATTTCCTGACGAGGAAAGAACTGACACCTCGATTGATAAGAGGACTTTTATCACTTGGGGGATGAATATGACCAGAGCGATATTAATGCGATATGATTATGATTGTGAATCAATTATGCATGATGTACGTATGTTTATGCTGACAAAACAGACGCGACATACAGACAGGTGAATGAACACTACTGGATACTCGGCCACTGCGGGGGGATGAAAAGTATCATGGGTTCAAGATAGCAATCCTTCCTTGCTTAGGAGACGTAGACCCTGTGGGGGGAACAAGAATCGTTCAATCGGTCTTAAGAGGTACGAACTCTACCGGGGATATCAGATGGGAAAATCACATCTGAAATAGTTGATCCTTCATTCGGGTGTACTGTTTAGAATGAGTACTTTGATTCTGCACTTTGAGGTTCAATCACCTCTGGAGAAGCTATCGATGTTCTTTTTGAAGTTCACAGTCAAAAGGAATTGCTATCTTTATTTTAAAAGCATAAAATTTTTGACAAGTAAATTCATTTTTGTTTTATTTCAAGAATCGTTGACCATGTTAAAAATGTCATTCTGTAAAGCTAAAACAAATGAGAATTGCAAACAAAAGCACTAGGCTCAAATTTTATTGATAGGATGTGAAATTCTGGTATCAGACGTGTGATGTTAAGGTGCGATGTCACAACAACACACTCTACAATTGGACAGTGATAACAGTAATAAATCAACACAATGAATTATTCACCCAGTTCGGTCTAACTACCTACGTCTGGGGGCTACCAAGCCAGGGATGAAATTCACTACTTGTAGAATTAATTTACAGACTCAACAACCCAGTTGACAATCTCCTAAACTTAATTCCTACTAGTGACTTTCTACCTAAGAAACCACTTAGATATGAGAACACTACTCAATCCCTAAACCACTTCAGTGAGATAATTCTAAGATCACACACTTTGAATATCACTACTTGATTCTGCTTCACAGCTTTGATCAAGAACAACTCAAAACAATAATACCAATTCACACTAGAATGGTTTACAAATCATAAACGAAGACACAAGCGACAATCAGTCTTTAGCTCTCTTTCTTCGTCACTTTTCTTTTGGACTGGTGCGCTTTATATAGCTCTTTGAATTGGATTTGGACCTCCTACAATATCTGACCTGATTTGTTATTTAAAACTGAATATTCAAAACAGATTTTCTCCTAAAATCTTTTCAAATATTCAACCTTTTAAATCTCCTACAAATCTGCACCAGATCTCCTATGCAGCGAAGAATATCTAACCCAAGATATTCACATCCAATGAGACAGCTTGCTCTCCACAATTCTAGCTAACACGCAAACCCTAACTACATCACAACCTGATGCTATTAATTCTGCAGATCTAATGTCACAACATCGCATGTGACATCAGACATCCAAACTTCAGCAATTTAAACACTTAACACAGCCCAGTGTTAAGACTCAATGTTGCAACACCACCACCTTGTCATCAACATTAAACATACTTTGTTTTACCAAAATTCCAGCCAATCCAAGAACTAACAATCTCCCACTTTCTCTAATTTTGGCTAAAATAATCTCTGTACCTTCAGAGACTTCAGTAGCGAAAAAACTTCAATCAATGATTTTGAAACTCTAAGCAGCAGCAGCATCTTCAATTCACTTCACAAAACTCTGCTGCATCACCAAGTTCAACAGCTACACTTTTCAAACATTCAAACAACTGCACATATTTCATTATTAGCAGCAATGAGCACTCCCCCTCAATGCAAAAAAATGAGCACTCCCCCCTCCTCAATGCAATAACCAGCATAGCAGCAATTGCTCAGCAATTACTCCCCCGCAATTACTACACTTCTCTGCATCACAACACTTTTTGGACTGCACTTCACATACCTAGGCTAACTCTCCCCCTTTTTAGCCACAATTGGATAAACACCAAACACAATGTCCTGACATAAAGTCATGGTCAAATATCACAAGTTCCAACACATTGACTGTCCAGTCGATACAAACGATGCTCCTTATTTTTCAATATAAACACAAGCCTTTCTTCTAGCCGTACCACTCAGCAACCAAGAATGAGCCAGTTACACTCCAACGATGCAACTAAGACCCTCAAGCAGGAGGACAAGAAACTAGATCCACTGAAGAGGAAGAGCAAAACACAGACACCAGCTGGAACTTCTTCAGGAGCAACAAGGGCTGGCAGGACCTCAGAAACAAAAATGAGAACCAGCAAGAAACTTCCAGTGCAACGACATGCTTCTGATGATGAATGGGATGAAGACTGGAAAACTTTTCTAGATTCAGGGGGTTGGGACAATCTGTAGACTCTTTGTTTGTACCTTTTTATGAACTCCAATCTTGTATGTTTTCAGCAGTTGAATCAATTTTCAATAAAGTACACAACTGCACAATACACTCTCCATTACCTTTAATCTTTATAAATGCAAATTCCCAATTTACTTCTTAATCTTTCAAATTGGTTTGCATCTAAGGCTTTAGTGAAAATATCTGTTAACTGCTTATCTTTAGCTACATGTTCTAAGACAACAACTTTGTCTTCAACCAACTCTCTTATAAAATGATGCCTTATATCAATGTGTTTAGTCCTGCTATGCTGAATAGGATTCTTGGAAATATTGATTGCACTCAAATTATCACAGTACAATGTCATGACATCTTGCTTGACATTGTATTCAGTCAGCATTTGCTTCATCCAAACAAGTTGAGAACAACTACTTCCTGCTGCTATGTACTCAGCCTCAGCAGTAGAGAGTGACACACAGTTCTGCTTCTTGCTAAACCATGATATCAGATTATTCCCCACGAAGAAACACCCTCCTGATGTGCTTTTCCTATCATCTGCACTTCCAGCCCAGTCAGCATCACAATATCCTCTTAACTCAGTCCCAGATCCATGACTATATAGCATCCCATAGCTACTTGTGCCATTAACATATTTCAAGATCCTTTTCACTTGATTCAAGTGACTGGCCTTAGGTTCATATTGATATCTACCACAAACTCCAACAGCAAAATCAATGTCAGGTCTGCTAGCTGTGAGATACAATAAGCTCCTAATCATGCTTCTATATAAGCTTTGATCCACACTGACACCATGTTCATCCTTGGATAATTTTAGATGAGTAGGTGCAGGAGTTCTCTTGTGATTAGCGTTCTCCAAACCAAACTTCTTCACTATGTTCTTTGCATACTTGCTCTGCGAAATGAATATAGAGTCCTCCATTTGTCTAACTTGTAGGCCAAGAAAATAGTTTAGTTCACCAACAAGACTCATTTCAAATTCAGACTGCATCCGTTCCACAAACTATTTAACCATGGCATCCGACATCCCACCAAATACTATGTCATCAACATAGATTTGAGCTACCATCAGTTTCCCTTCTTCCTCTTTAACAAACAAGGTCTTGTCAATTCCCCCTTTTCTGTAGCCATTCACAACCAGGAACTCAGTAAGTCTTTCATACCAAGCTCTTGGTGCTTGCTTCAAACCATAGAGAGCTTTCCTTAGTTTGTACACATGGTCAGGAAATGTTGGATCAATAAATCCTTTTGGTTGATCAACATATACCTCTTCATTCAAGTAGCCATTTAAGAAGGCATTTTTAACATCCATCTGGAAGAGCTTGAATTTGAAATTACAAGCCACGCCTAAGAAAAGTCTGATAGACTCCAGTCTTGCCACAGGAGCAAAGGTCTCATCATAATCAATTCCTTCAACCTGAGCATATCCCTGAGCAACTAGTCTGGCCTTGTTTATGGTGACCACTCCTTGTTCATCAGATTTATTCTTATAGACCCACTTGGTGCCAATCACATTAACTCCATCAGGCCTAGGAACAAGCTCCCATACTTCATTCCTCTTGAACATCTCCAGCTCTTCATGCATTGCATTTATCCAAAACTCATCAGTCAATGCTTCCTTGACATTTTTTGGCTCAATTTTGGAGACAAAGCATGAACTTGCTATAACATCTCTTGACCTAGTCCTTATTCCAGAGTTTGGATCACCTATAATGAGCTCCTTTGGGTGGTCCTTCTGCACTCTGATGGAGGGATCCTTATGAGGTTGCTTAGCTTCAGGCTCAGCAGCAGCAACACTAGGAGTTTGGCTTCTGTCTTCAGCTTCTGGTGCATCTTCACCAACTGATGTTTCAACAACATCTGGTACATCATCATCTTCCTGCTTGTCACTGTCATCAATCACCACATTGATTGACTCCATCATCACCTTGGTTCTAGAGTTGAACACCCTATATGCTCTGCTGTTAGTAGAGTATCCCAAAAATATTCCTTCATCACTTTTGGAATCCAATTTTCTTCTCTGCTCTCTATCAGCCATAATATAGCATCTACTTCCAAAAACATGGAATTACTTAACATTAGGTTTTCTTCCCTTCCATAGTTCATACAGAGTGGATGAAGTGCCTCTTCTCAGGGTAACCCTGTTGTGAATGTAGCAGGCAGTGTTCATGGCTTCAGCCCAGAAATGATAAGGAAGTTTCTTGGCATGAATCATTGCTCTAGCCGACTCTTGGATAGTTCTGTTCTTCCTCTCAACAACTCCATTTTGCTGAGGGGTGATAGGCGATGAAAACTCATGACTTATACCTTCAACAGAGCAAAATTCTTCAAACTTGCTATTCTCAAACTCTCTTCCATGATCGCTTCTTATTCTAATAACCTTACTCTCCTTTTCTCTTTGGAGTCTTTGACAGAGCTCTTTAAAGACATCAAACACCTCTGATTTGTCTTTGATGAAGTTCACCCAGGTGTATCTTGAATAGTCATCCACAACTACATAAGCATATTTCTTTCCTCCCAGACTTTCAACTTGCATAGGTCCCATCAAGTCCATATGAAGAAGTTCTAATACCTTGGAGGTGGTGTCATGTTGAAGCTTCGGATGAGACATCTTTGTCTGCTTTCCTTTTTGACAGTCTCCACACACCTTTCCTTCCTCAATACTAAGTTTGGGAATCCCTCTGACTGCTTCTGAGGAGATAATTCTCTTCATTCCCTTTAGGTGAAGATGTCCCAACTTCTGATGCCAGATTTTGACATCATCTTCTTTAGAAAGCACACACGTGGAAGAATTTGAGTTTTGAGGCACCCAAAGATAACAATTGTCCTTACACCTGGCTCCCTTCATAATGACTTCACCTTTATCATCTTTGACCATACATTCAGACTTTGTGAAGTCTACTTTGAATCCTTGATCACAAAGTTTACTAATACTAATCAAACTTGCTGTTAGTCCTTTAACAAGAAGAACATTCTCCAGTCTGGGAGCACTAGCACAATTTAGTTTACCAATCCCCTTTATCTCTCCTTTGATCCCATCACCAAATGTAACATAGCCAGAAGACTGAAGTTTCACATCTACTAGCAGATTCTTTACTCCAGTCATGTGCCTTGAACACCCACTATCAAAATACCAGTCTTCTTTGGTAGAAACCCTTAAGGAAGTGTGAGCTATCAAGCTGGTAACTTTAGGAACCCATTGCTTCACCACCTTAGGCCTGACATCTTTCTGTCTGGGTTGAGGAGCAGAATTTGGATAACCGTGAAGCTTGAAGCACGAGGAATGCATATGTCCAATCCTGCCACAATAGAAGCATCTGACTCTGTCGTCTCTAAAGTGGTTAAATCTTCTTCCACTTTGATGATAATGATGTGGCTGCCACCCATAATGTTGTCTCCTTATTCCATAGTTGGATTGTCTTCTTCTGTACTGAGGATGCTGTCTCGTAGGCTATCTCCTATGGTGATGAGGCTTCCTTCTTCCATAGTAATGAGGCACATCATTGTTGTATTCATTTCCATGCCAGTTACCCTGATGATGAAACCTGTTCTGATTGGACCCAACAACCTCCATGCTCTTGTGATATTGGGGAGGCATATACTGACTGACTCCTTAGGGTTGTATCTTCCTCTGATGAGGACCATTCTTCTTCTCAACATTCTAAGGCTGAACAACCTTCTTTGGTGTAGGACCTTGTCTCTTAGGTTGATGTTGAGACAATGGTTGAGACATCTCCTTCTTTGTTCCTAAAGTGCTTGCCACATATCCTATACCTGATTTATCTCCAGCAACTTTCTCTGACTAAAGAATCTTATCAAGAGTAGTTGTACAACTGTTCATCATCCTAACGGAATTTGTCATCTGATCCAGTTGAGACTTAACTAGTACAACTTCATTTTCCAAATCAGCTTTTTCATTTTCAAGCTGAGCAATCTGTTGCTTGTGACACTTGTTTTCTTGACAAATCTCAGCACTTTTTAAACACAACTCTTTATAAGTAGATGCTAACTCCTCATAAGTTATTTCTCCATCACTATCATCATCAGACACAACAGTTCCTGTTAAGGCTCTAACATGCCTTGCTGACTCACCCTCACTTTCACTATCAGATTCAGACTAGGAAACTGACATGCCCTTCTTCTGCTTCTTCAAGAATGTGGGACATTCTTTCTTGACATGTCCATACCCTTCGCATTCAAAGCACTGAACACCTTTATCCTGGGCAGTCTTCTCTTCATCTTTCTCTTTTGGATTGCTAATGTCAGAAGAGATGTTCTTGACACTAGGCCTGTAGTTATTGTTCCACCTTTTTAACACTTTGTAGAACTGCCTTCCCAACATAGCAATGGCTTGGGACAAATCTTCCTGAGAATCATCATCTTTGACTTCCTTAGCTTCTGCAGGAGTGGAGACCAAAGCAATACCCTTGGGCTTCTTTTCTGGTTCTTCTTCATTCAAACCAAGCTCAAAAGTTTGAAGAGATCCAATGAGCTCATCAACTCTCATCTTGCTGATGTCTTGAGCTTCTTCAATAGCAGTCACCTTCATCTTATACCTCTTAGGAAGGGACCTAAGAATCTTCCTTACAAGCTTTTCTTCTGACATTTTCTCTCCAAGAGCACTAGATGCATTGGCCAGCTCCAGAACACTCATGTGGAAGTCATGAATAGTCTCATCTTCCTTCATCTTCAGACTTTCAAACTTTGATGTTAAAAGCTGAAGTCTAGACATCTTCACTCTAGACGTTCCTTTATGTGTAGCCTTCAAAATATCCCACGTTTCCTTAGCAACTTCACAGGTATTGATTAACCTGAAGATATTCTTATCCACTCCATTGAAAATTGCATTTAGAGCTTTGGAATTTCCAAGGGCAAGCTCATCTTCTTCCTTGGTCCATTCTTCTTCAGGCTTTGGCTTTGAGGTGCCTTCTTTATCTTTGCCAGTATCATCTTTCTCACACACAACATGTGTTTTCCACTCTTTAATAATAGCCTTCCATGCCCTGCTGTCCAAGGATTTTAAGAAAGTAGTCATCCTTGGCTTCCAATAGTCATAATTGGATCCATCCAAAATAGGGGGTCTGTTGACGAATCCTCCAACTTCTTTGTTCATCTTAACACCAGAAAGTAACTTCCCTAGATCTCACCCAGAGACAGACAGAATGCTTGCTCTGATACCAATTGAAATTCTGGTATCAGACGTGTGATGTTAAGGTGCGATGTCACAACAACACACTCTGCAATTGGACAGTGATAACAGTAATAAATCAACACAATGAATTGTTCACCCAGTTCGGTCTAACTACCTACGTCTGGGGGCTACCAAGCCAGGGATGAAATTCACTACTTGTAGAATTAATTTACAGACTCAACAACCCAGTTGACAATCTCCTAAACTTAATTCCTACTAGTGACTTTCTACCTAAGAAACCACTTAGATATGAGAACACTACTCAATCCCTAAACCACTTCAGTGAGATAATTCTAAGATCACACACTTTGAATAGCACTACTTGATTCTGCTTCACAGCTTTGATCAAGAACAACTCAAACCAATAATACCAATTCACACTAGAATGGTTTACAAATCATAAACGAAGACACAAACGACAATCAGTCTTTAGCTCTCTTTCTTAGTCACTTTTCTTTAGGACTGGTGCGCTTTATATAGCTATTTGAATTGGACTTGGACCTCCTACAATATCTGACCTGATTTGTTATTTAAAACTGAATATTCAAAACAGATTTTCTCCTAAAATCTTTTCAAATCTTCAACCTTTTAAATCTCCTACAAATCTGCACCAGATCTCCTATGCAGCGAAGAATATCTAACCCAAGATATTCGCATCCAATGAGACAGCTTGCTCTCCACAATTCTAGCTAACACGCAAACCCTAACAACATCACAACCTGATGTTATTAATTCTGCAGATCTAATGTCACAACATTGCATGTGACATCAGACATCCAAACTTCAGCAATTTAAACACTTAACACAGCCCAGTGTTAAGACTCAATGTTGCAACATCACCACCTTGACATCAACATTGAACATACTTTGTTTTACCAAAATTCCAGCCAATCCAAGAACTAACAGGATGGAAATCAGCCAAGCGCGTGATCCTGTAACACCCCAGTCAGTTTTGTCAGTTTTGTCTTTTTAATTAATTGAGTCGTTTTGAGTATTTTATTATTATATTATTTTATTTCTGATTTTTATGTGAAAATATGTTATTTTTCATCGTGGTTATATTTTATCGCGTTTTGGGAGCGTTTGCGAGATATTTGAGTGTAGGGGTATTTTGGGTCTTTTTGCTTTATTTTGTTAAGTTAAGAATATAATAGAAATAGAAAGAGAGAAAAATAGAAAGGAAAGAAAAAGAGAAGAAGAAAAGTAGAGAAAAGAAGAAGAGGAGAAAAAGAGAGAAACTTGGAAAAGAAGAAAATCAATCTCCCGACTTTATCAAACACGATTAAATCGGGTAAAGGTGCGAAACTCGATTATACTATGTTTGTGTATGATTATGTATGTGTGTGTTTGGATGATTCTCTTGCTTTCCATGTTTTTCACTTCAAGGTTGAAAATGATAAAATGATAGAAATCGATGTTTTCGTGGTTGGAAATCGACGTAAATGTGGTAGAATACTGGTTTCCATGATTAGATTAGGTTCTGATTGATATATGTTGATTTGGAAATGTTTTGGTTGGAAAAAAATATCATTTTGGGTTATGTAACAGCGGTGCAGAATTTCTGAGTTTTCGCAGGTTCGCCTAGTGAACCTGGGGTGAAGCAGTAGCGAATGAATTTTCGCGGGTTCGCCTAGCGAGCCAGTTAGCGAAGGTCAGCGAAGGTTTGCTACGTTGTTCGCCTAGCGAACTTTATATGTTTTTGGTTCTGGTTGGTTCTGCCTTGGTTCGACAAGGGGTTTGCCTAGCAAAATTTGTGTCTGTTTTTAGCTGATAGTGGGTTCGCTGGACATTCGCCTAGCGAAGGTGGTAGCGAATGCTCGCTAGAGGGTTCGCCTAGCGAACATGGCTGTTTGTGCAATTTTGTTTTCTTACTAACTTTTGATCTGTGGTTCGGTTTGAGGCGTGGTTTGATGCGTTAGAAAGCTTATAAAATATTCTTACTTATGATGATGGTTTTGAGATTGTTGGCCGATTAAATTAGGTCGGGAATTAGAAAATATGTTGTTTTGTCGTTTTAATTGTGTGAACTTGATGTGTATATGCAATATGCTGTTGGTGTGGATATTGTATGACCTGTGTACTGTTGTGTGATGAAATTGCATGAAATCCATATTGTGATGATGATTGGTGGCCTTAGGGAAAGAAAATGCAATGTGTGGTAATTGATGATATATGCATGATTGTGGATGTGTATATGTGTGCATTTTAAATGTCATGAATCATTGTATGCCAAGCATCACGATATGCATTCTTGTGACGTCGTGAGCGACGGATTGATTCCAGAGGGAATTCGCTATAACATCGTGCGCCTTAAAAATAAGAGAACTGAAAGTGATCTGATCGGATCGTGCGCCTTAAAAATAAGAGGACCGAAAGCGATGATTATAGACGATCGTGTGCCTATGTGGGGTGTGAGCGATTGGGTCGTGTGCCTGTGTGGGGTGTGAGCGATCCATAAATGTCGTGTGCCCGTGTGGGGTGTGAGCAACGGGGAACATCGTATGCCCGACGGGGAGTTACACTAAGTAACGAGCGATGGTTCCAGCAGAGTTCCTGAGTGAACTAGTGATGAGAAATGTTGGAAGTCGGTACTGCATATGCATTGCATAGAGTCGTTGTGTCGGTCTCTGTGCATTTGCATAAATCATGGATTAATTGTGTATGGAATTGTGAATGTGATTGATGAGATGGAATATGTATAATTGTATTGATGGTGAGTGTATTGTGTATGACTGATGTGTATTGGTATTGGATACCTGAGAATTGTATTGTGTTGTGTTGTATTTGATTGTGGTGCATTTGTGGTGAGAATATTTTACTTGTGCATTTCTGTGTTAATATATAATTATATGCAACTGTATTATGATTGTGTTTCTCACCCTTCTGCTGTTTTATAATGCTCTATGAGGCATTGCAGATTAGAGTTATTGGAGGTCTTTTTGTGAAGCCTAGGTCTTCATTCTTTTGTCGGTCGACTCTGATATGTAGCACCGGGTAGTCGGGGTGATCGAGTGTGATTATTTTGTATTATGTATATGTATCTTTTGGATTGTACATGTATGATTGTATTTGGCAAACAAACCTTTCATGATATATATATATATGAGATTTCAGTACAGATTTTCCGCTTTTATTCTGTATTTGAATTGTGGGTAGTAGGAACTAAGTTCCTCTGTTAATTGCTACTTGATTGTTGCATATCTTTATGGGCAGGTTTATGCGTATTTTGTTTCAAATTGATGCGACCCCCTCGGTCTATGCCGTGAATTTGTAAATATACTCTGATGAAATTTTGAATTTTATTTATCGCTTTAATAGCTTGGGGGTATAGATTGGGGGTGTTACAGATCCCATAGAGTATTTACAAAGTTTAGAAAATGGTAATTTAAAGGGAAAGGGGCTACATTGAAACATAACGACCATTATCCTTCTACCAACTTTGAATTCTAGACATCCTGAGCCTCTGTCGAAGATGACCTTGACTGGAAGTTTGTCGACGAATAGTGTTACCGCTGGGGGATTTCACCTTGTCGGACGTAGTTACTTGCCATTAATCCCTAACTTTTGCCTGGATTGCATCTTGAGATTTCCAATCCACCGGGATGATTTTTTACTTATGTCTCTAATTTTTTCCTGGACCGCCCTTTCGGGTTTTCAATCAACCGAGACTTTTTTTTTCATTCATTTTTTATTTAGGCGAAGTATTTCTTGACTACGTCAACATTTGTGGGGTAGGCAAATTCCTCTCCATCCATGGTTGCGACTCTCAAGGCGCCGCCTGAGAAGGCTTTCTTGACCACATAGGGGCCGTCATAATTCGGAGTCCATTTTCCCCAGGAATCAGTGAGGAATGATTGTATCTTTTTTAGCACAAGGTCTCCTTTCCTAAAGACGCGAGGTCTGACCTTTTTGTCGAACGCCTTCTTCATTCTTTACTGATACAACTGACAATGGCACAGAGTCGTTATTCACTTTTCTTCATTCAGATTCAATTCATCGTGTCGACTTTGACACCATTCAGCCTCTGTTAGCTTAGCTTCTATCAATACCCAGATTGATGGGATCTCTACTTCTATGGAAAGTACTGCTTCCATGCCATATACTTGAGAGAAAGGGGTTGCCCCTGTTGAAGTGCGGACAGATGTGCGATAACCTTGAAGAGCAAAAGGCAGCATTTCATGCTAGTCTTTGTAGGTTACAACCATCTTTTGAACAATATTCTTGATGTTCTTGTTAGCCGCTTCTACCGCCCCGTTCATCTTAGGTAGGTAGGGAGATGAATTATGGTGTTCGGTTTTGAACTCAGCACACAACTCTTTCATCATCTTGTTGTTCAAGTTAGATCCCTTATCCGTAATTATCTGGCTTGGAACACCATAATGGCAGATGAGATTATTTTTGATAAACCGGACCACCACTTGTCTGGTCACATTGGCGTATGACGTTGCTTCGACCCATTTGGTGAAGTAGTCAATGGCTACTAGGATGAACTGATGTCCGTTAGAATCCTTGGGTTCGATCATGCCAATCATGTCAATTCCCCATATGGAAAAAGGCCATGGAGAAGAAATAACTTTGAGATGCGTTGGTGGTACATGGATTTTGTCAGCGTATATTTGACACTTGTGACATTTCCTCATGTATTTGTAGCAATCGGATTCCAGGGTCAACCAATAGTATCCTGCTCTCAGAAATTTTCTTTCCATTGTATGTCCATTGGCATGAGTGCCAAAGGATCCTTCGTGAATCTCTTTCATCAAAATGTTTGCTTCTTGTCTGTCTATGCATCGGAGCAAGACCATGTCGAAGTTTCTCTTATAGAGTGTATCACCGCTCAGAAAGAAGTTATCAGCCAGTCTTCTGATGGTTTTCTTGTCTTTTCTGGATGCCCGAGGTGGGTACTCTTGTTTATGAAGGAAGCATTTGATATCGTGATACCAAGGTCTGTCGTCTATGACTGCTTCGATCGTAAGATGTAAGCGGGCCTCTCAAGGCGCATTATGTCGATCTTAGGTACATCATTCCAATGATTTACAACAATCATGGAAGAGAGAGTGGCTAATGCATCAGCCATGTGATTTTTTTCACGAGGGATATGATGAAACTCAATTCTGTTGAAGAAGGGTAACAACCTTCTTGCGTAATCTTTGTAAGGAATCAATCCTGATTGGTATGTATTCCACTCTCCTTTGATCTGATTGATAACCAGGGATGAGTCTCCATACACATCCAAGTTCTTTATCCTTAGGTCAATTGCTTCTTCGAGACCCATGATACAAGCTTCGTATTTGGCCTCGTTGTTTGTGCACTTGAAAGTCAGTCGGGCAGTGAAAGGAATATGGGTACCCTGAAGTGTTACGATGATTCCCCCAATTCCGTTTCCATAATTGTTGACAGCTGTGTCAAAGATTAGTCCCCATTGGGAACCTGGTTCTGGCCCTTCACTGGGTAGCGGTTCATCGCAGTCTTTCATTTTTAAGTACATGACATCTTCGTCTGGGAAGTCAAATCCGACTGATTCTTGATCGTCAATCGGTTGATGAGCCAAATAATTGGCTAAAATACTTCCTTTGATGACTTTCTGAGCATGGTACTCAATATCGTATTCTGATAACAACATCTGCCAACGGGCAATCCTTCCCGTGAGAGCAGGTTTTTCAAAGACGTACTTGATCGGATCCGTTTCGGAGATTAACCAAGTAGTGTGACAAATCATATACTGCGAAGACGTTTGGCTACCCAAGCCAGAGCTCAGCAAGTTTTCTCTAGCATAGTGTATCGAGTTTCACAGTCGGTAAATTTCTTGCTCAAGTAGTAGATGGCAGACTCTTTTGTTTTCGTTTTGTCTTGTTGGCCAAGCACACAACCCAAGGAGTCTTCCAAGACTGTTAAGTAGATGATCAGTGGTCTTCCCTCCACTGGAGGTGACATGATTGGTGGATTCAACATATATTCTTTGATACTGTTGAAGGCTTTTTGGCAATCTTCTGTCCATACGCAGCTTTGATTCTTTCTGAGTAGTTTTAAAATCGGCGCGCACGTCGCAGTCATGAGGGATATAAACCTTGAGATGTAATTCAGATGTCCCAGGAATCCTCTGACTTATTTCTCAGTCTTTGGTGAAGGCATTTCTTGAATGGCCTTGACCTTGTCAGGATCAACCTCAATTCCTTTTTGGCTGACGATGAACCCTAAAAGTTTTCCCGAGCGAACACTGAACGTGCATTTATTGAGATTCAAGCGGAGTTTGTATTTTCTCAGACGCTCAAATAACTTTGACAAGTGTGTCACATGCTCTTCTTCCGTTCTAGACTTGGCAATCATGTCATTGACATATACTTCGATTTCTTTGTGAATCATGTCGTGGAACAGAGTTGTCATGGACCTTTGATAGGTTGCCCTGACATTCTTTAAACCGAACGGCATTACCTTGTAACAAAAGGTGCCCCATGGGGTGATGAATGAAGTTTTCTCCATATCTTCCGGCACCATTTTGATTTGATTATAGCTCAAGAATCCATCCATAAAGGATAAAACTTTGAACTTTGTTGTACTGTCTACCAGCATGTCTATGTGCGGTAAGGGAAAGTCATCCTTTGGACTGGCTTTGTTCAGATCCCTGTAGTCTACACACATTCTGACTTTTCCATCCTTTTTCAGAACTGGCACTATGTTAGCTAGCCATTGAGGATATTCTGAGGTGGCAAGGAAACCCGCGTCAATCTGTTTCTGCACTTCCTCCTTGATTTTGATAGCCATGTCCGGGTGAGTCCTTCTCTACCTTTGTTTTACCGACGAACATTCTGATTTTAACGGTAAATGATGCTCCACGATGCTGGTATCCTACCCTGGCATGTCCTGATAGGACCAAGCAAACAGATCTGGAAACTCTTTGAGAAGTTCTATCAAGTCTTTTCTGACAGTTGGACTGAGAAGTGCCCCAATCTTGACTTATTTCCTCTATTCTTCTGAACCCAAGTTGACCATTTCCAACGGCTCTTTGTGAGGTTCAATAGACCTTTCCTATTGTCTAAGTAATCAGGAAATCACTTCTGGAATTTTTGCGTCCTCTTCTTCTTCAGCTTCAAATACTGGGAATTCAAAGTTGGGAGAAGGCATTGGATCATATGTTTCAACGGGGTTTAAAACAAGCAATCTGCATGACGTGATGATTTTTTTTAGAAGAGATAGAGAGAATGCAAGCGTGTGTGTAATGTATTTTTTGAAAAATTCTTGTTATTATTTTTTTGTTGTTTTAGGATTACCATTTTCTGAAAAACGAAAAGTGAAAACAGCAATAAATGCGGGAATGACAAAACGACGTTATTTATTTACGATTTGTGAATTATTGAAATACAGCCCTATAAAACAAAACTCTATCACTTTGGGCGAAGCGAAGAGGGACATTTACAGAAAAGTGAGCCCTATAAAAACATCTGTTTCACCTGGGCAAGGTGAAAGGTTAAAACAAAGATGGCAATTACTTAGACTTATGGACGACTTTCGGGACATCGACAACAACCCATTGGCGACGAACTCCTCGGTGAATCACAAAGTTTGGTACCTTATTTCTTGGTTTGTCCTTAGAAATGACGTTGATTTCTGGCGGAGCATGATCATTGGAGTCTTCCTCCCATGCAGAGTTGTCGTAAACGAACTCTTGTGTTATATCTTTCTTACTGTTCTCACTCTCAAGAGGATCTCCACATCCAGTTGGCTGGATGTCCTCGTATCTGATGCAAGGGCTTTCAGGAGCAGTGTACTTGACCAAGAAGTCGTACTTGCCACTCGGCTGTCCTAAAGTGTCCCATACTTCTGTGGGACTGGAGGGGTCATCTTTCTCGATGACGTTGACCTCAGGAAAAGCATAGTTGATGAACTCTTGTCCTGTAATCTTTGAAGATTCATCGTTGTGCTGGATATCTTCGGAATGTTCTGAGTAATGATCCCATGATTTGGTAGGGACGCAGGTATTCTTTTCAATATTACTCAGCTGATAAGCGTTGTTTGGCTAACTCTATTTACCCAAGTCTTCTAGGTACGACTGCCATATAGGCAAGTCATCTAGTGGGTCATAATAGTCATAGTCGAAGTTGTCTTTCATCGGATTATCTTCTAATGAGTTTGGTGGAGCACGGCATCCCTCAGGATCACAATCTCCGTACATCATCTTGACGTCTGATCTTGGTATATATCTCGGACTCTATTTGGGAAAACAAAATGGTATATGCATTTCTTCCAGAGACATATAACCATTGTCGTTGAGATAATATTTCCATTCCTCGTCCGTATCGGAGGAGTCACTCTTATTGATAGTGTGTACTTCTTGAGACACTGGGTGGAGAAAGCCTCCACTATGGAAGAAGTCCTGAATGGGACGGAAACTTACGTCATTAGTAGTCTGGGTACAGGTTGAGGAGAAACCAAGACCTTTCTTTGTCTTGTTATTAGTAGGAATTACAACCTGTCCCCATCCTTTTACGCCGTTACCCTTGATCACTTCGAGAGCGTCCTTGTTTGAGGAAATTGACGTTCCTTTTTCCGGTCGATTCTCATTGGTCACCGAGAGTGCTTGGAACTGGGTTCCAACAATATCCTCTGGTTCTACACAGGAAAATGATGATAAGTTGCTCACGATTAAGGTCTGCTCTCCGCATACTGTGACTAACTTGTCATTCTTGATGAACTTCAGCTTCTGGTGAAGTGTCGAAGTGACTGCCCCAGCTTCGTGTATCCAAGGCCTTCCTAATAAGCAGTTGTATGATGCTCGGATGTCCATGACCTGGAAAGTGACTTGGAAAGTGTGAGGACCGATAGTTATGGGAAGATCAACTTCGCCGATAACTATTTTTCTGGATCCGTCAAAGGCTTTGACGATGACCTCGCTGCCTCTCATCGGGGCTCCTTGAAATGATAGTCATATCAAGTTGATGTTGGCATAACATTCAGAGCTGATCCTGTGTCTACCAGTACACTGGCTAGAGCATCGTCCTGGCAGTTGACTGTAATGTTAAGCGCCATATTGTGATTTTTGCCTTCTTTCGGCAGTTCTTCATCACTGAATCCTAAATTGTTGCAGGAAGTGATGTTGGAAATGATGTTGTCAAATTGCCTTATCGTCACATCTTGTTCTATGAAAGCTTGCTCCAAGACTTTCTGCAGAGCTTCCCTGAGAGCTTCGGAACTGAGCAAGTTCACAGAGATTTTCGAAGGAGTTTGCAACAGTTAGTCTAGAATGTTGTACTCACTTTTCTGGATGAGCTTCAGCATCTCATCGTTGTTCTTTACCAGTTCTGGTTTATTAGATTGCTCAACTGGTTGATTGGGAACTTTTGTTTGAGGTTCCTTCTCCTTGGCAGGTTCTCTAACTCCTCTGTTGAAGATCTGGCCGCTCCGTGTTACTCGACTGATGTCGGCAATGTTTACGACGGAGGGTAATGGAGTTTCCTTTCCATTTTTGATTGTTGTTGCACCGTACTTGTAAGGGATAGCCTTATCGGATTTGTACGATATTGGTCCTGGAAAATAGATAACCACATGAGCCTTTTGATTTTTCTGACCATCGTAGGCAGCCTCAATTGGTTCGAGGTTGATAACTTTTCTACTATCAAGAGGAACTCTTTATTCATCGATTAGAGGGATTATGGCGCATACGTCTTTGGCCATTTCATGATTGGGAAATATGACAACGTCTTCGCTTTGATCAGGAAGATAGTCTTGTATCACGTTGATCGAACCAGAACTTGAAAAAGGTCGAATCTATTTCCGGTCCAACTGATTTTGAAGAGCCGCTCGTACGAGGTAGCATCCTTGGTTGTTTTCTAAATAAACTCTACAGCACTCATAATTATGTGGTGGCACTCGGCCATACCCGCTTTGTATGCAGTGTAACTTTACTATATCTGTTTCCATCGAGCAGACATCCTGACTTTGATGCCTATCAGGATTCTCGTCAGGCATACTGATCTGTTGTGTAGCTTCATCCAAGTAGATTGGAAGCCACCAGTGGTCTAACAAGTGTTGAAGTGTTCTTTGGACAAGTGCACATCCTTGGTCGTTCTCACGACACTCTTCACAGTCTTGATAATCATGTGAAGCCAGAAAGCCAAGCCTTACTTGCTTAGCATTAGTTCTACCAGACTGGTATTCATTAAGCGTATGTCAAATATCTGAACCATATTGACTTGATGGTTACGTCTTTCCCGATAGTCCTGGATCCATCCGAGATCCATCTGACGTTGGAGGACCTCTTGAACAAAAGAGCATCCCTAATTGGTTATTGAGCAAATCGGGCAGGTATTGTAATCGTGCCGTGGCAGATTATGATATTGATTTTTCCTTGAGTGCATCGCCACTAAGTTGACGTTCATTGCAAGAATGATACGGTTCTGAAAAATGTTGGGATGTGCATGGGCCATGTTGACTTCCCGGATTCGGTGATCTTAGATCCATCATAGATCCATTTGTTCTTGTAGAGCGAATTGCACTACGGAACACCCCTGATTATTTTTTGAACATATATCACACTGGTGATGATTGTGATGTGGTACATGACCGTACCCGCTCTGTCTACAATGCATCCTGACTAAATTGGTTCCTAATAGGAGTACATCGTGAATTTGATAACTGCAACTAGATTCTTCCTCTATTAAATTCACTGCAATCTTTTCATGTTGAGGCAACGAGTTCGTCTGAACATTCGGATTAGTATCTTTGAAAGATAGGACCCCGTTCCTGACAAGCTTCTGCACATCGGACTTGAAACTAATATAGTTCTCAATTTTGTGCCCTGTTCCTCCTTGATGGTAAGGGAAAATTTGATCCGCTTTGAACCAAAAAGGCGGATTTTTCGGTACTGTAAGAGGAGACCTAGTTTGGACGTTCCTCTTGACCAGTAGAAGTGGAAATAGTTCTGCGTACAACATCGGTATAGGGTCAAACCCTGATGGTCGTGTCGTACGATTGTTGTTGTTGTACTGTGGACGAGCCTGTTGAAGAGGTTGTTGTGTCCTTTGCTGATACTGTTTTTGACTTGGTTGGCTCTGAGCAACCTGAGGTTGATACGTTGGAGTCGGCGTTGGGTTGATAGCGGGAGTTACCGCCGCTACTGGTTGATACCTTCGCCTTTGCTTTCCGAGAAAGATATTACCAATATCTTGCTCTTTTTTCTTTGGAAATGCACTACCATATCTTTTGGTACTGCTAGGTGGCTCTGCATCTTTGACCAATCGTCCTTCTTGGACTGCTTCTTCAAGGCATACCCCCATGTTCACCATTTCGGTGAATTCACTAGGCGCACTGGCAACCATTCGGTCGTAATAGAATGAGAGCAAGGTTTTCAGAAAGATCTTGGTCATCTCTTTTTCCTCAAGAGAGGGATAGATCTGAGCGGCAATTTCACGCCATCTCTGAGCATATTCCTTAAAAGTTTCCTTGTCCTTCTGCGACATTGCTCTGAGTTGATCTCTATCTGGTTTCATGTCCAAGTTATACTTATACTGCTGAACGAAAGCAGCGCCGAGATCTCTGAAAGTATTGATCTTGGTGCGGTTTAAACCCATGTACCATTTGAGTGCGACACCAGTTAAACTGTCTTGGAAGTAATGGACTAGTAGCTATTGATTTTCTGTCTGAGTTGACATTTTTCGAGCATACATCACCAAATGACTTTGAGGGAAAGAATTGCCCTTGTATTTTTCAAAGTCAGGCACCTTGAATTTGTGCGGTATTTTCACATTAGGGACCAGACAAAGGTCTGCGGTGTCCTTTCTGAATAAATCCTGGCCGCGAATGGCATGCAGTTCCTTCTGCATCTCCAGGAAGTGTTCCTGGAACTCATTCATTCTTTCGTACATGTCTTTGTTTCCACCAGAAATTACTTGTGGAATCTGTCCTTCCGGGACAGTGTGTACCACTGGTTGTGGTATAATCATTACGGCGGTGACTCTTGGTATTTCCATGCCCCGAAGTTTGTAAACTTCAGGAGTTGCGGTCATAACTCTTACGTCTTCGCTTTCCCGAAGTTTGTAACCTTCAGGCCCAGCGGTTCCTACTACAGTTTCTGGGTCTTCAGTGACCGGCAGGATGTATCCTTTAGGGACAAAGTTGATAGGCATGCCCCAGGGGCGACCTTTAGGCATGTTTTACCGAGGATCATATGTCTCTACTATGGGCGTAGATGTGATATCTGAGATCATAGTCCTTTGTTGTTGTCTCTGAGCTGCTGCCAGGGATTGCATGTCATTGTGAAGTTTTTCCAAACTTTCCTTTAGAACGTCGACTTCTTCTCTCAACTCTCTGTTCTCTTCCTCGAGATCGTCCATTTTCTTTTGTCGATTGGCCCGAGTATTGTATGAGTGAGACAATTTGACTCTAGAATCGTGACACATATGTGAGACTCGAAGATAAGAAGAACGCGTTATGTGAGAATGATGAATGATATGCAATGATATATATTTTTAGTTTTAATCAAAAAGAAACTTCAACAAATAGATTGCAAATATCATACAGTGGGGAAACCCCTTTTATTGAATTTGAAAGATTGTAGTATGTTACAAAGAAAAGTACAGTATTTTACAAAGTGCTGTAAGGAAAATGTCTAAGCTCAGGGATCCTGGGTCCTTTTTTAGGAGATCTCAGATGCTGGTTCTGGTATTTTCCTTTTCTTTGATCGGGGTTCTTCAGCCATTGTCAGGTTGTCAGTCCTTTGCCAAGTGAAAGGGGTGAGCAAGTTCCTTTGATCTTCCATATC
The DNA here is from genome assembly GCA_022829125.1 of Lathyrus tuberosus. Taxonomy (NCBI): domain Eukaryota; kingdom Viridiplantae; phylum Streptophyta; class Magnoliopsida; order Fabales; family Fabaceae; genus Lathyrus; species Lathyrus tuberosus. Next base: position 4,290,292 of record JALAZF010000048.1, on the reverse strand, counting down.
ATGCTGTTCTAGAATCTCAATCAGAGCATCCTTTTCTTTTAACAACTCCTGAATTTTGGTACACTCCATATTGAGGATTCGATACTTGTTTTTTCAAGAGATTTTCTCCCGTTGAACTTTGTTGACAGCGACCTGGAGTTTTTCTGTATCAGACATTAAATAAAGGACATATTCCTTTAACGGAAGAACTTCTTGACGAGGGTAAGGAATCCTCAGCTTGAGGGCTCTAGTTCGTACCCAGTGGAGATAAGGTTCCAGGGAGATACAGTCTTGTCTTCCTAGAGACTCTCTTCCTTTCCTGTGAACATGTTGCCAGGCATGCACTATTTCTTTCTTTAGTGCCCTTTCATTTTCCCCTTCCTTGAAGAAAAGACCTTCCAGATGAACATTATGCGAGATATTCTTCATCGGGTATCCGAGTTAACGGCGAACTAAAATTGGATGATAGTTGATTCCTCATTTAGTTCCAATGAGGGGTATATTAGGGATGTTTCCACAATTGTTGATGATCCATATCCCCTCATAAATCCTATTATACCAATCTATGTCTGAGTTGGTGAGAGACATGATTCTCTGTGACCAACGTAGAGTACTCTTATGGTCCCAAAAAGCAGCAGACTTCGGTAAATGAGAAGTGAACCATTTGTAGAGCAGGGGTACACAGCATGTGATCATTCCTCCGCTGTACAAATTCCTCAAGTGTACAGAATGATAAGCATCTGCGAGCAAGGTTGGTACGGGGTTTCCAATTAGAAATATCTTAATGGCATTGGTATCGATGAAGTTATCGATGTTGGGAAAGAGGAATAACCCATATGTGAGTAGAACAAAGATATCTTCGAAAGCAGTTATGTTTCCTACACTGGCAAAGTATAGAGCTTTCTCTGTCAAGAATTTAGCTGGTAAACCTTGGATTCCTCCCTTAGTGGTCATGTGATTCCTAATCTCTGACTCGTCCAAATAGATTGCTCTTGCAATGGTTTGTTCCTTTGGAATTTCCTCCAGTCCAGAAAAGGGAGCTTGGTCAGTGATAGGTAAATCAGTCAGATGAGAGTACTCTTCGAACGTTGGTGCCAGTTGGTAATCCGGAAATGTGAAGCAGTGATAAATCGGATCGTAGAACTGAATCAGCGTAGACAGGATTCCTTCAACTACGTGGACCCTTAATAGAGACAACAGTCCTCCATGCTTAGCTCTGAAAGCATCAGGGTTAGTAATCATCCTTGCCAACCTCCTTAAATCCTCTAGTTTTGGAGCCTTGAAGGTGTACTTGTGCGTCTTTCTTCTACCGAAATCCATAACGCAATCTCTCTAATATTTACAATTATTGTTTTAGTTTATTTTTGAAGAAAAGAAGAGAAAAAGAGAAGAAATTTTTCTTTGTTTAAGAGTTTTTTTTTAAATGAATGCATGAATGCAGCACACAAAAACATTGAAAAAACATGGGTTCAAGGGTTCAACGTCACGAGCATGGAGTCATGGCTCTACCCGTCCCCAAAGGTTGTATTCTGGTCAATTTTTGTACCTGTAGAACGGATCCAAAGGTTCCCAAAGTCATTGACCCCCCTAGGGATATCAACAGCAAGCTGGTTCACCCGACGAGCTGTAGCATCCTAGGGTAATCTTATTTGGGTGTAGTATCGCGTATCAACTATTCCCGATAGTCACCTACTACCAAGTGGTCATATGGTTAATGTCTACTAAATCCTCAGGGTCACGGGTGTCGTACTGGAAAACTCTGCTTTCACAACAATTGGTTGTTCAGCAGGCAGAATCCACACGGCCCTCGCCCGATTTGGTGGTCTACCAGGATCACTTATTCGGGATTCACTCCCTATAAGTCCACCCGTCTATGCCACCCCTTATCTTAGGGTTCTCTTAAACTTTCCACATGCGTATCAATCGCATTCCCATTGACAGAAAAATAAACACGAATATCAATTAGGAAAAGCAGTAAATATATATATAGTATAGTATGATTGCTAACAACCTAGACCTCTTAGGAATTCTAATCCTAGTTTGGCTCCACAGTACAGTCGTCATTTTTCTGTAGCATGCAATTTTTGTCAGTGACGCGACCACCTTATCGCCATTAGTTTTTCCTCACTGCAATGGTAGGAATTGGGTGCTACTTTATGATTTCTTAATTATCCTATGAAGCTGGAAAGGAAAGGGAAGCTATCTAAAACTAACCTTGCACGCAAATGTGTTACTGAACAAATGCTAAGTGATTGGGGGATCCGGGGTCAGGTTATACAAAGGGGAGTTATCAATTACCCATCCTATATGTGGTTATCCACAGGTTATTAGCAACTTCTATACTGTTTTCTATTTACTGGTGTTTATCTGTTATGGGTTGGGAAAGTTTCTCCTTTGGGAGTGTTTGAGAGAGAGTATTTTTGTTGATGTCGGGTTTTTCCGATGTTTTTGGTAAGGTTCTGGACCTAAAGTTTTTGATTGGTGTGCTCGCTAAGATTTCGCAATCCTATGCCTACATATTCCCGTTATGATAACAGGGAAATCAGAGCAATCGTAGTTCCTCCTATTCTATGGGAGGAAAAAGATGTTTGGTGTCTTGTTCAAAACCCAAGATTGAAGCTAAAGGAGTTGAGTATTTGTGTCTTGTTTAAAGCCCAAGATTGATGAAGCTAAAGGGTTTGACTGAGAGAGAATTTGTCATCTCTAAAGGGAGACATCTCGTCTGTTTATCACAACTGTTGGGTGACTAATTATAAAGGAGAATTAGTTTAACTGGGATATGTGAGTCCAGCAATGCCATAATTTCCTTTATAGGGGTGTTGTCCTGAAGGAGAAAACTTTAACTCAGTGTAGAGTAATTTCATTTTTCCTTAGGAGTCTTTCATGCTAAGAGAGGGACATTGGCGTGGATGTAAATAATCCAGAGGCTTCCCACTTACAACAATTAGATGATAAAGGAAGTTTACCAGGATAAGAGATGGACTATAGCTTGGATTTTTGCATCAATAAGTGTGCCACTTTTAGCAGTTATCTGGGATTAAGGTTTGTTTTGAATGTCTGTTTTGATGTGTGATATACAGAGAAATATCTTCCTACAGAGAATTTTTTATTTCCTCTGAGGGGATGTTAGTTTTTTTTGTGTGTGCCTTAATCAAAGCCCAAGGTTGAAGCTAAAAGGTTGATTGACTCCACTAGGGATTTTATTATCTGTCTTGTACAAAGCCCAAGATTGAGGCTGAAAAGAGACTAACTCTTTTGGGAATTTCATTATACAAAGCCTAAAAGGTGGCTAAAAGTTGACTTTTCCGGGGAAATATTTTGTCTGTCTTGTACAAATCCCAAGATTGAGGCTGAAAGAGGGTTTTTGACTCCACTGGGGAATATTTGTATGTGTCTTGCGCAAAGCCCATGATTGAGGCTGAAATGAGATTGACTCCACAAGAGAGTGTTTTTATCTGTCTTGTTCAAAGCCCAAGATTGAGGCTAAAAGAGATTGACTCTGCTAGAGGGTATGATTTGTCTTGTACAAACCCCAAGATTGAGGCTGAAAAGAGAATTGACTCTGCTTAAGGAGATTTTATATGGTGTCTTGTACAAAGCCCAAGATTGAGGCTAAAAGATATTTGACTGACTCAACTGAAGATATTTATGGGTGTCTTGTACAAAACCCAAGATTGAGGCTAAAAGGTGCTGAGGGATGATGATTATACAAAGCCTAAGAGGATGCTAGCTGGGGAATTTCTTATTTGAGGCCTAAGAGGAGGCTGGCTTCTGCTGAGGATTATTGAGATCCAAAGGCAGGTCCAAATTGGGGAATCAACTCTTGCTGAGGATTACAGAAGAGTTGAAATATCAAATGCCTTGAGGTTCTGATAAAGGTTTATTGACAGTGATTTGACCCTAGCTAGGGAAATTTAAAGTGTGAGTTTAAAGGTTGAATTTTAAAACCTATGGAGGTTTCAACTCTGTTGGTGATTAATGAAATAATCAGGGTTCATCCTGTGTTTTTAGGAAACTTGAGTGTTTCTTTGAAATCCAAGAGGAGATGAGACTGTCCAAGTCTACTGGTATGAGAAGGTTTATCTTTGTATAATACCCAAGAGGAGGCTGGTGTTTTAAGGGATGAGAATCAACCCTAAATTGTCCAAGGTTTTGACTCTTTGGAAAGACTGCTCTAACAAAGGATGACTAAGTTTTGTCCTATACTTGTAAGAGGTCTTTGGGTCCTTGTACTAAGCCCAAGAGGAGGCATGAGAACTTCTAAGAAGCCTGAGGGTCCTTGTACAAAGCCATAGAGGAGGCTGGGGATGCTTTTAGGAAGCCTATGGGTCCAAACCTAAGAAAAGTTCAAGAAAGGTTTCACCGAGAATAATCCTTTCTTTAGTGAACAATTCTAGGGTTTGAAGAAATTCAAGAGAGGTTTCACCGGGAATTAATCCTTTCTGGGGGAAATGAATTTCTTTGACAAATTTCTAATAGTGACAGTCTTGAGAAAAGTTTCACCGGAAATAATTCCTTTCTCTATTTCATATTGTATAAGCCCAAGAGGAGGCAAGACTGTATCTAGAAATTCCAATGGGGAACTAGTTTTGACTGTGTTGAAAGAGTGACCACTGGTTTAATCTAATCCTAGACTTAATTGCCGGGGAAAACTCTAAGCAAATAATATACAGACATATATATGTACTGATGAAATATAAGTATGTAAGAGAGGGTAGGAGGACTTACAGGTGAGCAAGCTTCGAGCATTACAAACAAATATATATATATATATATATGTATATATATACAAGTATGTAAAAGAAAGTTGTTTTAAAACTTACAGGTGAGCAAGCTTCCATTGTAACAGCTGTATGGTTAGTTGTTCAAGAAATAAAAGAAATTTTTGATAACAACTATGGATTTGAATCTAAATCAAAGGGGAAAGTTATTTTAAAAGAGAAGATTGGAGCTTATACTCAAGGAGAGGCCCAGATGAAAATAGTGATCGCACCGTTGTTTTGAAGATTGTACTAGGACTTATACAATGACTGAGGCCCAAAAAGGTTTATGTACAATAAGGATTGGTTCTTACACTCTATTAGAGGCCCAAAGAATGTTTGAAAAGAAGAAAAATGGGATTTACAACACAAGGGTAGGCCCAGGTGATTTTTGTTTAAAAGGCGACGATCGAGTTGCGGTTTTTTAACGTATTGGGACTTATACAATGACTGAGACCCTAAAAGGTTTTTATTTACAAGGGATGGGTCTTACACTCTATTAGAGACCCAAAATATGTTTTTGTGAAGTTTGAAAAATCAAGAATTAGAGAAAACCCTAATTTTGAATTTAAAAATATAATTTTAAAAGGAAATTAAATAATAAATGATATAAAATACCAAATATATTCAAAAACAAGTTGTATACTTTGAAAAATATTTTGAAAAATCATGTTTAATCACATGAAAGTTTGAAATTCATTTGAAGTTGAAAAATCAAGAGAAAGAAATATTTTTAAATGTTTAAAAACAACTAAAAACATAATTCTTTAAAAAAATACCAAATATATGAAATAAATAATATTTTTGTGAAATTTCTGTAGAATAAAATATTTTAATATTTTTGTGAATTTTCAAAAAAAGAAACAATAAAAAATAATTAAAATTGATAGAGAAATTAATTTTGGAATTAATTAATAAAAATCATAAAAAATGTGAAAAATAGCAAAATAGGGGAAAATGGCAAAATGGTCTGCGTGGGTCTCGAACCCACGACCTCCCAACCAAACACACACGCGCGCTACCACTGGGGTGGTGATACATCCGTGTATCAAAACCACCCCATGTGTATACGAGGGTGGCAAGTTTTTAGGCCTGGCCAAGGCGCCTTGGCCCGGCCCTTGCCCAAAGCATGGCCTGATTTTTGCTTTCTAGCATGAAGGCTCTAACTCCCTCAATTCTTCATGGATTTTGACAAAATTTAGATGGATCCTACCTAGAATTTCATGAGGAATCCAATGGTACTTTTAGATTTTTCTAAAGATGTTCCTATTTTAAAATCCGATAGTGGTTTCAAAATAGGCCTAGATTTGCATGTTCTATGCTATCTCATCATACAGGCAACAACAGCATGGCAAATTGGTTCAAACACAACATATATAATACGTATGAGATGTCCATGATCAATAGACATCAAAGCAATGCATGATTTAAAGAGTTCAAGTTGTGATGCACTTACCTCTTGAAGCTCCTTGTGCTATCTTTCAAGATGCTTGTGCCAGAAGTGATCCAATGCTTTAGACACTTTTGATTAATCCCTTGGATGCTTTTAGAATGATCAAAACCAGCTGGAATCCTCAGGAACAATAATTGGCTCTTTCTTGTAAAAGTGGCAAAAGTGACCAAAATGGTATCTCACTCAAATGATGTTTCTTGGATATGCTAAATTATTCAAGTGAGAATTTTGGTTGAAAAAGGATAGTTTCTTGGATATGTGATTTTTGATGAGGGTATTGTTATGGATCCATCAGAAGTAGATGCAGTTCTACAAGGAGAGTCTCCGAAGTCAGTTAAGGTGATTAGAAGCTTGTTGGACTTTAGTTGGTTATTATCGGAGGTTATGGAAGGTTTTTCCAAGTTAGCATTTTCGCTATTTCAGTTGACTTGCAAAGGGTAAGTCGTTTGGTTGGGATGTTCATTGTGAGGAAAGTTTTTAGAGGGCTAAAGTAGAATTTGTCTACGACTCCAGCTTCAATAAACCGTTTTTGTGGTATTGGGATGCGTTTAGGACGAGTTTAGTCAGTGTATTAATGCAAGATGGTAAAGTCGTGGGTTATGCTTTACGACAATTGAGGATTCATGATTTCAAGACGACTGCAGTTACTTTTATGTTGGGAATCTAGAAGTATTATTTTTATCGTTTTGAGTTTGAAGTGTTTAATAATCACCAGAATATTGAGTACCTATTTGGTAGGAAATAATAGAGTATGAGAGAGCGAGGATGGTTGGAATTCCTGATCAGTTATGACTTTAGTTGGAGTTATCCTATTGGTGAATTTGATGTTGTGCCTAATGAGTTAAGTCGGAAGTATTATGCATGTCTGTTTTGATGGTCAGAGGATTAGAAGCGTTTGGGCAGTTCAGAGACTTGTGTTTAGTGTGTGAGATAAAACTGTAGAGTGTGATGTTGGGTATATTAGAAAGGTACTATGATTTCTTTTTCTGGTGAATATTAGAGAGAGAGTTAGAAGTTGGATATGTAACTGGTAGATTTGATCGTTGCGAGTAATCAGAGTGCGCATCGAAAGCGTGATGTGGCACATTTTGTATATGCGGGTGTGACTTGTAAGAATTCATAGGTTGAACATTGGAAACGTGTAGGAATGATGAGACCATTGGACATTTCAGAATGGAAGTGTTAGGTGAAAGGTTTAAATATTATTCATGGGCTACTATGTAGATGGATGTTTTGGTTATATGTTCGATTGGTGAATCGTAGCATTGTTGTAATAATGTTGTATGTCGCGGGTGTTGGTATTATGGTTATGTAGAGGCTGTTGAAACGATGTTGTGTCGTTGGACTTTATGTCCTGGTTGTGTTGTTTCCTTGTTTCCATCGTGATGGTTCGAGTGCGAGTAGTTATTTCCTATGTGGGGAAGTAGGGGAGGGTTACCTATGGTGAGAGTAATGATCTTGTTGTGTTCTGGTTATAGAGTGAACCTATGTGTTCGTAACCTGGGTATTCTTTGAGTTGTGAGCTAGTTGTCAAGGGCATTGTATGGGCATTGCATCTTGTCGTTGTTGTAATTGCTGTTAGCAAGGTGGGTTGTCAGTTTGTGTTATTCGTGGTGTGCCTTTTGTTGGCATGATAGTTGGTTAATCGGATGCGAGAGTCGTATCCGGAGTTGTTCGTCTCGGGTACATTTTCGAGGACGAAAATATTTTAAGTGGGGGAGAGTTGTAACACCCCATTTTAATTTATTCAATCTTCGTGTGTTATTTTATCTGTTTGGCCAAGAAAGAGATCAATTATTTTATTAAAGAGACGAATTAATAATTATTAGTTCAAGAGAGTATTTAAGGTAACTCTAATAATTGATCAATTGGGTTGAGATGACAAAATATCAATTGGAGGTATTTTACCCTGTTGGATTATATTATATAATAAGTATTATATATATATATATATATATATATATATATATATATATATATATATGTTTGAAAAGAAAAAGAAGAAGAGAAAGAAAAAGAAGAAAAGAAAGGAAAAGAAGAAGAGAAGGAAAAGAGAGAAGAGGAGGAAGAGGAAAATTGGAGAAATCTCCGATTCAATCGCGATTAACCAGGTAAGAGTGAGAAGTTCCAATTATAACTTGATTGTATATGTATATGCATGTGTTTGTTTGGTTAGAATTTTGGGTGAAATGTTAGAGTTTTAACGTTTGTTAGAAATGGTAAATTGAGTGGAAATCATGTTTTAAAATGCCTAATTATTGATTACATGATAGATATAGGTTGCTTTGTATGTAAATTATAGTATGGTGATGTTTAGATGAGTTTTGGAGAGGAATTGAGTGAAACCCGTAGCAGAAATTATGCAGGAAAATTCTGGGTTTTCGCTGCCCATACGCGTAATGGGCAAGGCAATACGCGTGTGGCAAGGGCGAAAAGAGGGCATTACGCGTATGGAACCCATTTGACACGGCCCTCTGGTGAAATGCGTAATGGTACTCGTAGGGGACAAGGCATTACGCGTAAGGGAGGTGGTACTACGCGTAATGGGATTAAAACTGTAATTTTTTTGAGAGAAATCAGTCTCTGCTCATACGCGTAACATTTTGGGCAATACGTGTATGAATGGGCGGGCGAGCGGGGCAATACGTGTATGGCACAAGGCAATATGCGTATGGCCAGCGAGAGTGCAGAATTTTGTCGTTTCACGATTTATTTCTCGTTTTCGCGTCCATAGTGGTTTCTTTTGGTTTGAGAGGTTGGGCATGGATGCCAGAATTTGAGGAAGGTGTAATTGGTGAGGAAAATAATTAATTTAGTAATTTTTGTGAATTAATTAGTAATTAGCTAATTAGGGGACGAGTGCCCTGTGAGGTGTGCAGAATGGGTTGTGTGGCACTGTTTGTGTGAGGTGCGAGCTGTCTTGGAATAGCAGAGGTAATTCTTGGTGAATTGTGGTGATTGTATGACTCACGTAGGATCAATGAGGATCGTGTATTTTACTTGATGATAGTCTCTGGTGTATATTTTGGTGTGTATTGATGTTGTGTTGTAGGGGGTAATTCCAGTGGGAATTACGGTGAGTGTAACTCACGTGTGATCAGGAGGATCGTGTAGATGTATAATTGTTATTATACTTATGTGTTTGTGCATCATTTGTGTCGTGCATTTCATGATGTGTCTGGTGGAGATAAATCATTGCTCAGGAGGAGTGTATGTGATTTATCCGGGCTCCAATGTGGAGTTGTTATGGAGACAAATAATTGCTCAGGAGGAGTGTATGTGATTTGTCCGGACTCCAATGTGGAGTTGTTTTGGAGATAGACCATTTCCAAGTAGAGGTGTATGTAGTTTATCCGGATTCAATTATGAATCGGGTTCAATTGAATGAACCGTGTATGTGGTACCACTTGCATTGTGTCTATGTGTAACAGTGCATGGTGTCCGTGGGAGAGTCCCGGCCTGGCTGTTACAATTTAAATATTTCATTGTGTTATTGAGTTGCATTGCATTATTATGTTGGGTTGTACGAGATCATCGTGAGCCCAGTGGGGAGTATAGCGATGTATCCATGTTTCCTTCGGGAATTGGTGGGTTATTGAAGAACCACTTTTGATGTGTTATTTTTTTTATGTCATGTCTGGTATATGAAAATACGTGATGTGTTGGTGTGTTTATATAGATATATGTTATAACTTGTGTATATGAATATATGATATCTTTGTATGTTATATGTGTTAGCATGTGGTGTGTGGGTGAGTTGGAGAATATATGTGAATTATCTGATTACATATTATTATGTAATCTTGATTATGTTGTTATTTCTCACCCTTCTGCTGGAATATGCTTTTATGGCATAGTGCAGATTAGCCGCTGTAGGGGCGTGGAGGCAAGTGGAAGAGTTAGATCTTCATTTTGCTTAGATCCGTGGTGTCTTCTCTGATACGTAACACGGGAGTTGGGGGAAACGCCTTGTTATTCATGTTTGTATATTTTGATGCTATGAAACAACTTATTTTATAAAAATGAGTCAATTATGGATCGTTTCGCTTTATTCCATAATTGAACTTTTCTTTTGTTGGAAAAAGTTTCCCGTTATTATTCATTCTATTTTGTGTTATGTATCAAAGTTATAAGCAGGTGAATTATGTTTTTCTCAAATGTGGCATCCCCATTTCTGTCGAAAAAAGTTTTTTTTTATTCACTCTGATTTAATTATGTATTATTTATACGCTATTTGGTAAAGGGGGTGTTACAGGTTGCGAAGACGATCAGGGCTGTGCTCTTGTCCAGGAAACACTTCAGCACTTGTTGAACCACTGGTGGCTTCCAATCTATATGGATGAAGACACCCAGCAAATTGGTATCACTAACGGGAATCCTACTAGATATCAAAGTCAGGATGTTCGGTTGATGGAAACAGATCTAGTAAGGTTACACTGTATTTAAAGCGGACGTGGCCAGTTGCCACTACACAACTATGAGCGGTGTGGAGTTTGCTCAGTGGATAATCAAGGATGCTACCTCGTGCGAGCAGCCCTTCAAAGTTAGTTGGACCGTGCAAAGAGATTCAACCATGGTCAAGTTCTGGATCAGTCAACTATTTTGCTGATCAAATCGATGACGTCGTCGTAATCTCTGATCACCAGAGGACTAGGGATGTTTGTACCATTATCCCTCTACTTGACAAATCGAGAGTTCCCAACCGGGAACGGATCGAAATTACTTACGATGGTCAGAAAAGTCAGAAGGCTCCCATAGTCATCTATCTACCGGGACCACTACCGTATGAATAAACTAAGACTATCCCTTACAAATATGGTGCAACAACAATTGATAATGGAAAGGAAGTTCTGTTACCCTCCGTCGTGAATATTGCAGACATCAGTCGAGTAACACGGAGTGGTAGAATCTTCAACAGAGGAGTTGGAGAACCCAGCAAAGAAAAGGAACCTCAGACAGAATTTCCCAATCCACCAGTCGGTCAATCCAGTAATCCCGACCTTTCAAAATACGGCGATGAGATGCTAAAGCTCATCCAAAGGAGTGAATACAACATTGTTGATCAGCTATTACAAACTCCTTCAAAAATCTCGGTATTATCACTGTTACTTAGTTCAGAAGCGCACAAGGAGGCTCTACAGAAAGTCTTGGAGCAAGCCTTTGTGGAACAGGATGTAACAATTAGACAGTTCGATAACATTGTCTCTAACATCACTTCCTGCAATAACTTGGGATTTAGTGATGAGGAATTACCTGAAGAAGGTTGTCGTCATAACATGGCGCTCAACATTGCAGTCAACTACCAGGATGATGCTTTAGCCAGCGTACTGGTAGACACAGGGTCAGCCCTGAATGTTATGTCGAAGTCCACTTTGATGCAATTATCATTCAAAGGACCTTCGATGAGAACCAGCGAGGTCGTCGTCAAAGCATTTGACGGATCCAGAAAAACGGTTATCAGCGAAGTTGACCTTCCCATAACTATTAGTCCTCACACTTTCCAAGTCACTTTCCAGGTCATGGACATCCGGGAAACATACATTTTTTTATTAGGAAGACCTTGGATACATCAGGCTGGGGCGCTCACTTCGACCCTCCACCAAAAGCTAAAGTTCGTCCAGAAGGGCCAACTTGTCACGGTTTGTGGAGAACAGGCCTTGCTCGTAAGCTACTTGTCATTATCTACTTGTGTAGAACCCGAGGAGGTTGTTGGAACTCATTTCCAAGCGCTTACGGTGAGCAATGAGAACCAATCAGAGAAAGGAACCTCGATTTCCTCATACAAAGATGTTATCAAAGCGGTCGAGAATACCAATACAACAGGACGGGGACAGCTTGTCATTCCTACTGACAATAAGAAAAAGAAAGGTCTTGGCTTTTCCTCAACCTGTACTCAGACGGCTGTGAATAATAAAAGTCTTCATGCCATTCAGAACTTCTTCCACAGTGGAGGTTTCCTTCAACCAGTGACTCAAGAAGTGCATATCATCAATAAAGATGATTCCTCCGATACGGAGAAAGAATGGAAGTCCTATCTCAACGAGGACGGTTATAGGTCTCAGGGCGAAACGCAGACTCCCTTTTGCTATCCCGCACAGAGTCCGAGATTTATACCGAGGTCAGATGTCGAAATGATATACGGAGATTGTGATCCTGAAGGATGTCGGGCTCCGCCAAATTCGTTAGAGGAAGACACTCCAATGAAATACAACTTTGACCACGACTATTATGGCCCAATGGATGGCTTGCCTATCTGGCAGTCGTATCCCGGAGACTTAATCAGCTGAGCATCATTAAACAGAATACCTGTGTCCCCGCCATGTTATAGGATCAACACTCAGGTCATTCCGAACTTATCCAGTACGATGATGAATTGGCAAAGCTTACTGGACTAGAATTCATCAACTATGCTTTTCTCGAGGTCAACGTCATCGAGAGAGATAACTCCTCCAGTTCCAAAGAAGTGTGGGACACCCTGGGACAACCAAGTGGAAAATTTGACTTCATGGTCAAGTACACCGCTCCTGAAAGCTCTCGCATCAGGCCCGAAGACATCCAGCCAACTGGATGGGGAGATACAGCTGAGAGTACAAATACTACGCGAAATACAACTGAGGAATCCTCCCACGACAACTCTGCCTGGGAGACAGATTCCAATGATCCTGCTCCGCCAGAAATCAGCGTTATTTGTGAAGACAAAAGAAGGAAGGTACCAGACTTTGTGATTCATCGAGGATTTCGCCGCCAATGGGTCATTGTTGATGTTCCGAAGATTGTTCATAAGTCTAAGTAATTGCCATCTTTACTTTAACCTTTCACCTCGCCCAGGTGAAACGGATGTTTTGATAGGGCTCACTTTCTGTAAATATCCCTCTTCGCTTTGCCCAAAGCGACAGAGTTTTGTTTTATAGGGCTGTAGTTTTAAGAATCGACTTGTTCATTAATAAAATAACGTCGTTCTGTAATTTCCACATTAATTGCTGTTTTGTCTTTTCGCTTTTCTCAGAAAATGGTAATCATAAAAAAAACAACACAATAATAAAAACAAGCAGTAAAAGAAAAATACACTGCACACACTTTTGCATTTTCCCTCTATCTCTTCTAAACACAAATCATCACGTCATGCAGATTGCTTGTTTTAAACCCCGTTGAAACATACGATCCGATGCCTTCTCCCGACTTTGAATTCCCGGTATTTAGGGCTGAAGAAGAAAATGACGACGAAATTCCAGAGCAGATCTCCCGACTACTCAGACAGTGGGAAAGGTCCATTGAGCCTCACAAAGAGTTGCTGGAAACAGTCAACTTAGGGTCGGAAGAAGAGAGAAAGGAAGTCAAGATTGGGGCACAGCTCAGTCCAAATGTCAAAGAAAGTTTGACGAAACTTCTCAAAGAGTTTCCCGATGTATTTGGTTGGTCCTATCAGGACATGCCAGGGTTGGATACCAGCATCGTGGAACATCATTTACTGTTACGGTCAGAATGATCGGCAGTAAAGCAGAGGTTGAGACGGACTTATCCAGACATGACTGTCAAAATCAAAGAGGAGGTACAAAAATAGATTGACGCGGGTTTCCTCGCTACGTCTGAATATCCTCAATGGTTAGCCAACATCGTACCAGTTCCGAAAAAGGACAGAAAAGTCAGAATGTGTGTCGACTACAGAGATCTGAACAAGGCAAGTCCAAAGGACAACTTTCCCTTACCACACATAGACATGCTGGTGGACAATACGGCAAAGTTCAAAGTCTTCTCCTTCATGGATGGATTCTCGGACTATAATCAAATAAAAATGGCGCCGAAAGACGTGGAGAAAACTTCGTTCATTACCCCATGGGGGACCTTTTGTTACAAGGTAATGTCGTTCGGTTTGAAGAACGCCGGGGCAACCTATCAAAGGGCCATGACTACTCTATTTCATGACATGATGTCATACCCCAAATTTTGACCACTAAGATTTCCCATCATTGTGAAAATCATCATCACAATATGGAGGAACCACCATACTTCATCAGTCTCCCCAAAGATGGGTGAGCATCCACTACAATCAAAATCAGGGTTTCAAGCCCTCTCAGAGCCTTAGACAAAGGATCAATCAAGGAATGACATGATATTCAAATTTTCTAACCTCTCAGACATCCACAATGGATCAAAAGGACTCCCACTTCAAGGATCAAGCACAAGGCTGCTCCCTTCTAGGTGGATCAAGTCTCAAGATCGACAGTGTCACCAAATTAGGGGTTTGGTCGACCAGGGCCTCCAGATGGAAAATTTTCATCTGGGCACAAGCCAATGATACAAAACATAACCTAATATACTTCATGGGACCTCATGGACCCAATCATCAAGTCAATTTTGCCTCAGGGGATGCATTCATCAAAAATCAGGAATTAGGGTTTCTTGACCTAATTCACCCCTAAGTTGACTTTTAGGGTAAATTATGAGCCAAGACCTCAATAAATGATTTGAGGGTCTCTAATATACCATATTGATCAATTTGGAACAATGGATTAATCCAAGAAGCTTGAGCAACAAGTCTCAATTTCATCTGCACCACAATTAGGGTTTCGCGAGGAAAGTCAACTGTAACTTTGAATTTTGACCAGGACATGCTCCCAAGCCCTAAGACATGATTCAATATACCCTATGACACCCATAGAACATGTCCATCAAGTTTGATTTAGGTAAAGGACATGATTTCATAAAGGATTGCACAGTTTGGAATTCATCTGATAAAAAGTCAACTGTGCACAAAAGTCAACTTTGACTTTTTGAGATTTTTCACCAAAATGGATTTTTAAACCTAAAATGATGTTAATGTATGATTTGAATCATCATTCATCAAGAAAAATCAAAGAAAGTGGGATAACTTGTAAAAGGGGTAACCATAAAAACTTAGAAAAATTTCTAAGTTATGGAAAAAGTAACACTAATGTGCCAACTTTGGAGGACCATAACTCCTAAACCACAAGGCCATTGTTCTCCATTCAAATCTTGATTTGTAGATCTCATTGCCCTCTACAAAAGCTTCATACTGACCTATGTCCAAATTCCTCATGGATTTTGAGTTATGGAGTGATCAAAATCAAGAAAAGTCGCTTTGTTCCAACACTTGGTGAAAATTTCACTAAGTCAGATTTTACCCTACTTTTTGCCAAATGTAGGGGGATTTTTCACTTGGATCCAAAAGAGATCAAAACCAAACATGTTCAAACAGTTGTTGTATCATGTAAGGGCTTTCCAAAATGGCCAAGAACATTACCAAATTCAATTTGAGTCATGAGATATGACATTGGCATGTTGCCTTGTTGAAATCTGTCAAGGCAAGGCAGATTTTGCATTTTTGCTCGATTTGCCAAAATCAGCCAAATCCAAATGCTCCTATCCACTTGGACACCTCTGAGGATTGAATCTAAAGGGGACAATCACTGAGCCAAGCCTCCAAAGTCTTTGGAACAAGAAATAGCATGTTGAATTTAGAATTGCCAAAATAGGGACAAGACTCTAATTTTGGATTGGAGCATTCAATGGAAGCATCAAGGTGGCATGGACTGAGCCATTCTCAACTGAATTCAGTCAAGACTTATCCAAGACCAAGGGAACCACAGCCATGTGCCCTAACCTCTAGTCAATGGCTAGAGGAGACTTGGATTTCCATTGGACAACATTGGCCAAACCTCTGCTGCTGTTGCCATTCACTTTGGATCCCAAAACAAACTTGCTCTACTATAAATAGAGCTCAATTATGATCAGTTTGAGTACACCAAAGCCATCAAACAGATGCTTTCCTCAAAATCTCTTCTTTCACTCCAATTTTTCCTTCTAAGGCAAGTCAATATCGGGTTTTGAGTTTGAGAGCTTTTCCAATCAAACCAATCACACACACACCTCACATACATCATATAGAAGTGATCCAAACACTCACATAACATCTGGAACACAGATTTCACAAAATCACCAGCCAATTGCTCAAGTTCTTGACAGTTTTGCAGTTGAGGTACCATCTTCAACTCCAAACCATTTCAATCCATTCCAAGCATTCATACACACTCCATGGCACCTAGGGAAGCTATCCAGATCATTGGAATCTAGCTGTAACACCTCCAACACAAATCACGATCACCAGCTGCAAGTGGTAAGCATGAGCTCTTCTAACTCTATGATCCATGCAATTTTTGCTGCACAATAATTTGGCCATATGTTCATAATCATGCATGGAATGTTTCCCCTCAATTAATTGCATTGTTTGAATCGTGTATCAAAAATCCTAGCCTTCATGCAGAAATTAGGGTTCTTGAGGATTTTTCATGATTTCTTGTTATATGTTTAATTTAAATGAAATTAAATACCATAGACGTGATCGTGAGGTTGAAACGAGTTGATTGGTATGTGGATTGCATGATATGATTAAGTATTCAGTGAGATTGGAGAGAAAATGCAATTCTGGGTAAAACTGAAAAACGCGCGTGTTCTTGCCCTTGTTCTTGGAGCCATTTTCCAATATTTGAATATTTGAATTTTGTGATTATATTTAATTGATTCAAAAATTAATTTCTCTCTGAGTTTTAATGATTTGGAGTTGATTCTTTTTTTAATAATTCACAAAAATGTTAAAATATTTTATTTTCCCAAAAATATTATTTATTTTGTATAATTGATATTTTTGCAAAGAATTAATGTTTTGATTGTTTTTGACATTTAAAATATTTTTTTCCACCTTGATTTTGCAACTTTTAATGCTTTCTAATTATTTTGTCGATCAATACTTAATTTTTGAAGCATTAATCCAAGATCACAATTTGTTTTCCACATGTTAAACAATTTTGATCATTTTAATTGAATTTTTATTCAATTAAATACATTTTTGAAAACAAATTAGGGTTTTTGGATTAATTCAACCCTCATAAATCATTTTCAAAACACTTTGGGCCTCTAATAGAGTGTAAGACCCAATCCTTTTTTTTGACCAAATCATTTTTGGGCCTCAGTATATTGTATAAGTCCCGATACCGTCAAAAACAAACGGCACGATCGTCGCCTTTTGAAAAATAACCTTTTGGGCCTCTCCTCGAGTTATAAGACCCATTCAAAACTTTTGGGCCTCTTAAGAGAGTGTAAGACCCATCCCTTTTGTACAAAAAACCTTTTGGGCCTCAGTCACTTGTATAAGTCCCTCTGTACAAAACAACAGTGCGCTCACTGATAAAACCCTGGGCCTCTCCTTGAGCTGTAAGCCCCAAAAACTTTCTTTTTCAAAGCACTTTTTCCTTTGATTTTGAAATATATTGTTGTTTTCAATCTTTCTTTGTTGAACAACCAACCAAACATCATGGAAGCTCTACAACCGAGTAAGTGGTTATCGCTTTCATTTACCGTTTTCATATACATATAACTGTATTGTGGGGCTGTTTCACTGTAAGTCTTCTTTCATAAACTCATATCAACTGTGTAATAATAGTATAGATATTTAGAGTTTCCCCGGCAACTACGTCTAGAACTAGGTGACGCCGTTTCGTTTATTCGTAGAAATAGACAACTAGATCCCCAATAGGATCACCAGATACAGTCTTCTCTTCGGCTGTCCTCATTAGGAATTGTCAAGAAACTCTACTCCCAGAGATGAATGCATTCTCCGTGAATGGCATCTTTGAGTTTCTTCCAAATTCTCGAACTTTCCTGACTTGATCTATTCCTTGTGAATAGCTTGCCTTGAAATTCTCGGGGTTTGGGGACCCACGGGCTTCTTAAAAGCATCGGCCTCCTCTTGGGCATCGTACAAGGACCCTCAGGCTTCCTAAAAGCAACCCCGCCTCCTCTTGGGCTTAGTACAAGGACCCCTCGGCTTCTTAGAAGTATTCACAGCCTCCTCTTAGGCTTCGTATAATGATCTCTTCCTCCAGGAATGATAGCCTCCTCTTGGGCTTAGTACAAGGACCGATCGGCTTCTTAAAAGTTTCCAGCCTCCTCTTGGGCTTCGTACAAATTATCCCGACGACCTCCTAAAGGTATAGGAACAGAACTTAGTCATCTGCATAGAACAGTCCTTTCAAAGAGTCTACTACTATTTCTCAAAGCATAGTACAAAAGATGAAACTCTAGACTTGGACAGTCTAATATCCTTGAGTCTCAAAGACATTCTCAAGTGACCCCTTCGTTAAATAGGAAGAAAACCCGTAGACTCGGATAGTCTCGATACTCTTCGGATTTCCCACTTCCTTAAAGAACAGGAATAACCCGGATCCTCGAGTCAAATCCTTGAGTACAGTGTTGCTCATATAAAAACTGATTTTCTCTTTCAAAATCAGTATACTGGACCTGTCACTTAACTGAAACAACGCCATAGCCTCCTCTTGGGCTTTGTACAATGATTCTCCCCAGTGGAGTCAAACGACGTTTAGTCTCTCTCTCGGGCTTTGTACGAGACACATAAGAGACCCCCTCGTTGAGTCAATCACCCCTTTTGCCTCCATCTCGGGCTTTATACGAGATACAAAAAGGTTCTTATTGAGCCAAACAAATTTTAGCCTCCATCTCGGGCTTCGTACGAGATACAAAAAACACTCTCTTGTTGAGTATAAAAGATTCTCCTGTTGAGTCAACCCTTTTAGCCTCTCTCTCGGGCTTTGTACGAGACACATATTAGCCTCCTCTTAGGCTTTGTATAAGAAAACGACTGGTTGATTCAATCAACCTTTTAGAATCAAAGTTGTGCCTCGTTCACAGTACATAAACATCAACAACTTCTTCCATCTAATCGCTGTAAGCGGCAAGCCTCTGGATCATCTACATCCATGCCACTGTCACTCTTTTAGCATGAGAAATTCCTAAGGAAAGATGGCATTGCTCAAAACTGAGTTAAAGTCTTCCCCTTCAGGTTGAAACCCCCTATAAAGGAAATTATGGCATTACTAGGATCCGCGTATCCCGGTTAAAGTAATTCTCCTTTATAAACAGTTGTGACAGACAAACCCCTCTTTAGAGATGGCAAATTCTCTCTAAAGTCAAACCCTTTCAGCTTCACATCTTGGGCTTTGAACAAGATACAAATCACCTTTCGCTTCACGTCTTGGGCTTTGAACAAGACACCAAAACAACCATTTCCTCCCATGAATAGGAGGAACTACGAATGCTTTGATTTTCCTGTTTCGGTAAACGGGAATACGTAGGCATAAGATTGAAAGAAAAAAAATCTTAGCGAGCACACTAAACAAAAACCCAAAATCCCATACTATCATGTATCTATCAAACATCAGACCTAACATCCTAATCCTTGTTCCCCGCCAGAAACCTGTCATTCTGTCAAAATAACACAAGAAAGGCCCCACCACATTGATCGCATCTGTAACCTAACAAACCGCTGTTTAAACTCAGTATGCAAGCAGGCTTAATTGGAGACATCTATTTCCCTTCCTTCATTTGCTCACAATAGGATAAAACATGAATCGACCTATAGTTAAAACTCAACCGCAGAGAGCGACCGCGCTTAAGAACCGCGTCCAAAATCGCTCGCTACAGAAAAAATAGCGCCCACCGTGGGGCCAGCTTTTACTTTTTTTTCTCTTCACTTGCGTGAATACCACAGATTGGGGCTTCCGCTGGGGAACCCATTTTCTGTCAGGAACTTAGGATCCATAGCTTTAAAGGTCTAGGATGTTTAGGACAAATATATATACTGCTTTTCCTAATTACTATATGTGTTTATTTTTCTGCTAATGGGAATGCGTGTGATGCCGCATGTGGAAAGATGAGTATACACTTAAAATAAGTGATGGCGACGAGGTCAACCATCAACCTAAGTGGAGGCTGACCAATGCAACCCATTCTCTCACCTAGACAATGGGCCGATTGTGATGTCTGAGAAGCTGAGGAGCCAAACCCTTTTGTAGTGCGGAAACTATCAGGAATAGTTGTTACACGATACTACCCTCATTTGAGGCTGGTGATCTATTCTCGGTGAATGGCACTTACTCTAAGATTGCTCTACAACTCGCTGGCGATCCGCTTGTTGTTTTGCTTTCCTGGGAGGAGTTGATGATAATGAGTACAGGTACAAAAATCACCCTAGTATAAACCGTTGGGGATGGGTAGAGCCTTGACTTCATGACAACGACCCTTTGACCCCATGTTTTTTCTATGTTTTTGTGTGCTGCATTCATGCATTCATTTAAAAAACATTAAAACAAAAAAAAATTTCTCTTCTAGTCTCTCTATTTTTTCAAAATAAACTAAGACTGTGGTTGCAAATATCAGAGAAAGGGATTACACTAATGGATTTTGGTAGAAGGAGAATACATAAGTACACCTTCAAGGTTCCAAAGCTAGAGGATTTAAGAAGGTTAGCAGGAATGATCACAAACCAAGAGGCTTTCAGAGCCAAGTACGGAGGTTTGCTACCACTGTTAAGAGTCCATGTGATTGAGGGAATCATGGACGCGCTCATTCAGTTTTACGATCTGGTTTATCACTGTTTCACATTCCTGGATTACCAGCTCGCACCAACGCTGGAGGAGTATTCTCATCTGATTGATCTACACATTACTGATCGAGCTCCATTTTCTGGACTGGAAGAAGTTCCAAAGAATCAGACCATTGCAAGAGCAATTCATTTGGACGAGTCTGAGTTCAGGACTCACATGACCGCTAAGGGTGGCATCCAAGGTTTGCCAGCCCAGTTCTTGACAAAGAAAGCCCTGTATTTTGCCAATATAGGAAACTTGACTGCTTTTGAAAGCATCTTTGTCTTGCTCACCTACGGGTTATTTTTGTTTCCCAACATTAATAACTTCGTCGATATCAACTCCATTAAGGTTTTTCTCATTGGAAACCCTGTGCCGACTTTGCTCGCAGATGCGTATCATTCTGTACACTTAGGAAATTTGTACAGCGGAGGAGAGATCACATGCTGTGTACCTTTGCTTTACAAATGGTTTATCTCGCACTTACCCAAGTCTGCTGCTTTTTGGGATTGCAAGAGTGCCTTACGTTGGTCGCAGAAGATCATGTCTCTTACCAAATCTGATATAGATTGGTGTAATAGGATTTATGATGGGATCAGGATCATTTACCGTTGTGGAAACTTCCCCAACGTACCCCTCATAGGAACTAAAGGAGGAATCAATTACCATCCAGTTCTCATTCGTCGTCAATTTGGATACCCGATGAGACACGTCCCACGGGGTGTTCATCTGGAAGGTCTTTTCTTCAAGGAAGGAGAAAATGACAGAGCACTAAAGACAGAAATAGTGCACGCCTGGAAACACATTCATAAGAAAGGACGGGAGTCTCTAGGAAAACCGGACTGTGTCTCGGTGGAGCCTTATCTCCACTGGGTACAAACTAGAGCTCTCAAGCTAAAAATGCCTTATCCTCGTTACGAAATTCTTCCGCCGAGGGAATCTGTCATGTACTTCATGACGGAGACTGAAAAGCTTCAAGTTACTCTCAACAAAGTTCAAAAGGAGAGAAGGTCTTGGAAGAACAAGTACCGCACCCTCGACGTAGAGTGCATCAAAATACAGCAATTACTAAAAGAAAAAGATGCTCTAATTGAAATTTTGGAGCAACATGCTATAGAGAATCAAGATGACCAAAGGAATTTGCTCGCTCCTTTCACTTGGCAAAGGAATGACAACCCGACAACGGCCCAAGAGCCCCGGTCAAAGAAAAGGAAAGTACCAGAATCAGCACCCGATTTCTCTTCAGAGAGGACTCGGGACCCATTAGCTTAGGTTTCTGTTTCTGCACCTTGTAATCTACTGTATTTCCATTTTTGTAATCCTTTGAATTTCAATAAAAAGGGATTTCCCCACTGTTTCATATTTGCAATCTAATTGTCGAAGTTTATTTTGATTAAACCAAAAAACAATTAATATAATCATTGCATTCATCATTCTCGCGTAACGTATTCTTCTTCCCTACGAATCTCACGTTTGTGTCTCGGTTCTAGAGTCAAACTGTCTCATTCGTACAATACTCGGGCCAATCGTCAGAAAAAGATAGATGATCTTGAGGAAGAAAACAGAGAGTTGAAAGAAGAGATCGACACTCTGAGAGAGGATATGAGAAGCTTCGTAATGACATGCAAGCCATGGCAGAAGCTCAGCTACAAAGAACTGTGATCTCAGAGATCACATCAGCGCCCATAGTGGAGAAGTATGATCCTAGGTATCAAATGCCGAAAGATCGTCCTTGGGGCATGCATGTTAACTATATCCCGGAAGGATATGTTCCGCCGATCACTGAAGATCAGGGAATTACAACAGAAGCCGCTGGGCCTGAAGGTTACAAACTTCGGGAAAGCGAAGATGCCAGGGGCATACTGAAGACTCCTGAAGGTTACAAACTTCGGGAAGCGCCAAGATTCACTGTCGTAGTCACGGTACCACCCCCTGTGGTGCACACTGTCCCAGAAGGACAGATTCCACCAATACCTGCTGGTAAAAAGGAAACTATGTTTGATAGAATGGATGAATTCCAGGAGCAGTTTCTGGAAATGCAGAAAGAATAGCAAGCCATTCGCGGTCAGGATCTATTTGGAAAGGACGCCGCAGACCTCTGCCTGGTCCCCAATGTGAAAGTCCCGTACAAGTTCCAAGTGCCCGACTTTGAAAAATACAAGGGTAACTCTTGCCCTCAGAGCCATCTAGTGATGTACGCTCGGCGGATGTCATCTCAGACGGAGAATCAGGACCTACTGATTCACTACTTTCAGGATAGTTTAACTGGTGCCGCATTAAAATGGTACATGGGTTTAAACCGTACTACGATCAGTACATTCAGAGATCTTGGTACTGCCTCCGTCCAACAATACAAATACAATTTGGACATGGCACCCGACAGAGATCAACTCAGATCAATGTCACAAAAGGACAAGGAAACCTTTAAGGAATATGCTCAAAGGTGGCGTGAAATCGCCGCTCAGATTTGTCCACCTCTTGAGGAAAAAGAGATGACAAAGATCTTCTTAAAAACCTTAAGCTCATTTTACTATGATAGAATGGTTGCCAGTGCGCCCAGTGATTTCACCAAGATGGTGGGTATGGGAGTTCGTTTTGAGGAAGCCGTATGAGAAGGATGTTTGGTAAAAGACACTGGATCAACGAGCGGTACTAAAAAATACGGTAGTGCTCTCCCTAAGAAAAAACAGCAAGATATTGGGAATATCTCTCTCGGAAAGCAAAGGCGACGTTATCAGCCGGTAGCAGTTGTAACTCCTGCTATCAGCACCGCGCCTACGTATCGACCTCAAGTTGTGCAAAGCCAACCTAATTAGCAAAGGACAAAACAGCCTCTTCAGCAGGCTCGTCCCCAATACAACAACAACCGTACAACACGGCCACCAGGATTTGATCCTATACCCGTATCGTACGCAAAGCTGTTTCCATTACTGCTAGCCAAGGGGCACATCCAGACTAAGTCCCCTCTTACAGTACCGGAAAATCTGTCTTTTTGGTTTGAAATTATGGCCTATATATCAGATGTCCTATCGAGATGTCGAGACACTGATATACGACAACAATGAACAAGTTCAATACAATAGTGTGCAGAAAATGTAAAGAACACTAGAAATTGTTAACCCAGTTCGGATCTAACTATCCTACATCTGGGGGCTACCAAGCCAGGGATGAAATCAATATTCGATAGTATCAATTCACTGATAACCACACCCGGTTCAATCAGCTCACTTAATCACTACCCTTCCTATGACTTCTACCTAAGACTCACCTAGGTATGAGGCCCTCCTCAAATCCCTCTTCAATCACAACCCGTGACTAGTTCCTTACAATACAAGTAACAATGGTCAAAACACAAATTCTCAATACTTCACAGCTTATGAGAATTAACACACAGCCACTCAATGCTTAAAAGCTTATGAGCAACCTTACACAACTTACACTACAGTCCTTATACTGTTATCATAAGATACCAGTTAGGCTCACAAAATACAAGCACACAACCCTAAAAATACATGTAAGTTCGACACCTAAAACTAGGTTTACATCAGTCAATATATAGCAATTAATCTGGACTGAATTGGGCTTCAAAAACGCAGCAAATAGACTGCTCACAAAACTGCAAAAATAACTCCAACAAAATAGGTCTTCAATCCAAAGTTTCCTATTATGTCTCCATAAATAGAAACGCAGCAAATCCGAAAACCAACAAATAATCACAATCCAAAAATGCTTTGGATGCCACATAGGATGACCAAATATCCACAGAATATTCAGTAACTAATCATAGTAACAGAATCTGCATTAAAACTGACTTCACCGCGCGATGTCCTATGAGCTGTCATGGAACATCTTCATTCGACATGTTGAAAGCAGCCACTTAGAATATTAAGATTCAACATCTTGCTGCTATAATAGTTTTTGTAAAATAAATGCCAACCACAAAAGCACAGAAATAACAATCTCCCCCTTTGGCTTATTTTGGCTAAAACTACACACACACACAAAAACTTGTAAAAAGCCAAAAAAAATATCCATATATCAGACAGCAGCGAAAACACCAAAACAGCATAGCAGCACTCCCCTTTAGCTGCATATAAACACACAGTACAATAAATAGCTCATCATAGCAAACTGGCAAAACTCCCCCTCAACAACAGCAACATTCCACATTCTCCCCCTCAACAACTGCAGCAGCACACCATCTACCTACAGCACACAAGCACTCCCCACACAAACATCCACACAACATACTACTCCCCCTTTTTAGCCATAAATATGACAAAAGCAAGTAGAACAAGTCAAAGTCAAAATAATCCAGAGTAAACTACATCAGAGAGTAGATGCACACCATATCACATGCCCAAATGTCATGCACAAACTTCAACATTTTCCCTTCATTCACACACTGCACTACCAGAACCTCCTATAGCCTTTTCAATCTGGCAGCCAGAAGGAACATTGATTGCTATAGTTCTTCATGAATGCACACCCCAAGTCTGCTCCTCAGGTTTTTAAACTGAACTGCATCCAGAGCCTTGGTAAATATGTCAGCAAGCTGATTTTCTGTGCTCACATGCTCAAGAGTTATGACTTTGTCCTCCACAAGTTCTCTGATGAAGTGATGCCTGATGTCAATGTGCTTAGTCCTGCTATGTTGAATGGGATTTTTGGAAATATTAATAGCACTCAGGTTGTCACAAAATAGTGTCATGACATCTTGTGTGACATTATACTCAGACAACATCTGCTTCATCCATACCAGTTGCGCACAACTACTACCAGCTGCTATGTACTCAGGTTCAGCAGTAGAAAGGGATACTGAATTCTGCTTCTTGCTAAACCATGAAATAAGATTATTTCCCAAAAAGAAACATCCTCCAGAGGTACTCTTCCTATCGTCAGCACTTCCAGCCCAATCAGCATCACAATATCCTACTAAAATGGGACTTGAGTCATGGGAGTAAAGCAACCCATAATCACATGTACCACTCACATACTTTAGAATTCTCTTCACTTGATTTATGTGACTGACCTTGGGTTCTGCTTGATATCTTGCACACACACCAACAGCAAAAGTTATGTCTGGCCTACTTGCTGTAAGATACAACAGACTGCCAATCATACTTCTATACAGACTTTGTTCGACATTCACTCCCTTTTCATCTTTGGATAACTTCAAGTGAGTAGGAGCAAGAGTCCTCTTATGCTTGGCATTATCCAGACCAGACTTTTTCACAATGTTCCTCGCATATTTTCTATGACAAATAAAAATGGAGTCTTCCATCTACTTGGCTTGTAATCCAAGGAAGTAGGTCAATTCACCCACAAGCTCATCTCAAATTCAGACTGCATTTGAGTGACAAAATGTTGGACCATTTCATCCGACATCCCGCCAAACACAATATCATCTACATAAATCTGAGCAATCATTAGTTTCCCATCCTTCTCCTTGACAAAAAGATATTTATCAATACCATCCTTCTTGTACCCATTGTTAACTAAAAACTCAGTCAGTCTTTCATACCAAGCTTGTGGAGCTTGTTTCAGCCCATATAGAGCCTTCTTTAGTTTGTAAACATGATCAGGAAAGTTTGGATCCACAAACCCTTTAGGCTGCTCAACATAGACTTCCTCATTAAGATAGCCATTCAGAAAAGCACTCTTGACATCCATTTGAAATAATCTGAATTTCAACAAACATGCCACTCATAGCAACAATCTGATGGATTCCAATCGAGCCACAGGCACAAATGTTTCATCGAAGTCTACTCCTTCAATCTGTGTGTATCCTTGAGCAACTAATCTGGCTTTGTTCCTGGTAACAACTCCTTGCTCATCAGACTTATTCTTATAAACCCATTTTGTTCCAATCACATTTGTTCCTGCTGGTCGTGGTACCAGTTCCCAAACTTCATTCCTCTTGAACTGACAAAGTTCATCTTGCATAGCACTTATCCAGAACTCATCTGCCAATGCTTCTTTGACATTCTTTGGTTCGATCTTTGACACAAAGCAAGCATTTGACACAGTCTCCCTTGTTCTGGTTCTTACACCTTCATTCAAATCTCCAATAATTAATTCCTTAGGGTGATCCTTCTGAATCCTTATAGAGGGTCCCCTGTTAGCATCCTCTACCTCTTCATTCTCAGGTCTAGTGTTGGTTTCTTGAGCACTATCTTCTACAGACTCAATGTCTTGAGAGTTTTCATTGTTCATGGGCAGACATGCTCCAACATCATCTGGGACATCTTCATCTTTGCCAGAGTCATCAACCACCACATTTATGGATTCCATCATCACTTGAGTTTTGGAATTAAATACCCTATATGCTTTACTGTTTGTAGAGTAACCCAAAAATATTCCTTCCTCACTCTTAGGATCCATCTTTCGCCTTTGCTCACGATCCTCTAACACATGGAAATACTTCACATTTGGCTTTCTACCTTTCCATAGCTCATAAAGAGTGACAGAAGTACCTGATCTGATAGTCACCCTATTGTGTATATAGCAAGCAGTATTCATGGCTTCAGCCCAAAAATGATATGGAAGCTTTTTGGCATGAATCATGACTCTTGCACATTCTTGTATGGTCCTGTTCTTGCGTTCCACCACACCATTCTGTTGAGGAGTGATTGGTGATGAGAATTCATGAGTGATTCCCTCAGATAAGCAGAACTCTTCAAACCTACTATTTTTGAATTCTTTCCCATGGTCACTTCTGATTCGAACAACACCACAATCCTTTTCCCGTTGAATTCTTTGACACAATTCTTTAAAGGCTGCAAACACTTCAGACTTTTCTCTGATAAAACTTATCCAAGTGAATCTGGAGTAGTCATCTACGACAACATAGGCATACTTCTTCCCACTAAGACTTTCAACCTGCATAGGTCCCATTAAGTCCATGTGAAGAAGTTCTAGAACTCTAGAAGTTGTGGTAAGATGTTGAAGCTTCTTGTGTGACACCCTTGTTTGCTTCCCAACTTGACATTCACCACATATTTTGTCCTCATCAATCTTCAGCTTGGGAATACCTCTAACAGCTTCACTTGACATAACCTTCTTCATCCCTTTCAGGTGTAAGTGACCCAATTTCTGATGCCACAATTTGGTTTCATCTTCCTTTGACATCAAACAAGTAGATAGATTTTCAGGTTCTTGAGGATTCCAAAGATAGCAGTTATCCTTAGACCTGGTACCCTTCATAACAACTTCATCTTTCTCATTGGTTACCAGACATTCAGATTTGGTGAAATTTACCTTGAGCCCTACATCACATAATTGGCTTATACTGATTAAGTTTGCGGCCAGTCCTTTGACAAAGAGAACACGATCCAGATTTGGTTGTCCTGTGTAGTCCAGCTTTCCAACACCTTTTATCTCACCCTTTGATTCATCCCCAAAAGTGACATAATTGGTGGAGTGAGGCTTAATATCTGACAAGAATTTCTTCACACCAGTCATGTGTCTTGAACAACCACTGTCAAAGTACCAATCCTCTCTTGCAGATGCTCTAAGAGAGGTATGTGCTATGAAACCAGTCATCATTTGTCTAGGAATCCATCTTCTCTTCACTTTACCCCAACTTTGTCCTTTATTTTGTTGCTGAGCAGTTTTGGGATAGCCGTGCAGCTTGTAGCAAAAGGACTTTAAGTGACCAATCTTGCCACAGTAATGGCATCTCCATGGTTTATACTTTGATCTACAGACTCTTTTCTGATGCTGAAACATGTGATTTGACATCCCCACTTCTTGCTTTATTTTCTGAGGAACAAACTTCAATACAGTCTTCTTGGAAGTCTCTGCTTGATTGTTAAAACCAAGGCCTTGCACATTCCCAGCTTCTTTCCCATTCTGAAGGATCTCATCCAGCTGCGTGGTACCATTGTTCAGCATCCTTATAGATTTGGTCATATTGTCAAGTTTTGACTTTTGCCATTCAACCACTTCCTTCAGATCAGCAATGGTTGATAGATGTTCTTCCTTCTCAGCTTCTAGTTGAGCTATCAGAATCTTCTGTTCCAATATTATCTAGCATCTTTCTTCATTCTTGATACACAATTATGAAAACCCTATGAATACTTCTTCCTTAGTGAGTTCTCCAACATAGGATTCTTTGTCAGAGTCAGATTCACAAGTAGTTTCTCCATCAGCCTTACAGATTCCAGTCAAGCCTGTCACCAATTTTGCTGATTCTTCTTCAACATCACTCTCAGACTCTCCTTCTGACCAAGACACTGATAGACCCTTCTTCTGCCTTTTGAGATACGTGGGACACTCAGTCTTTATGTGCCCATATCCCTCATATTCAAAGCACTGAACTCTCTTCCCTTGATTGGAGTCTTCTTCAGTTCTGGATCTTCTGCCTCCATCCTGGTTCTTACTGATATCGAGTGACTTGTTCTGAGCATTTGCTCTCGACTTCCAGTCAATCCTTTTCAATACTTTGTTAAATTGTTTTCCAAGTAATACCAGATCTTTAGACACCCCTTCATCTCTGACCAGGTCACCTTCATCTTCTGAGTCACCAGCATTTGACACAAAAGTTATGCTCTTCTTCTTTTCAGACTTTTCACTGATCCCTAACTCGAATGTTTAAAGAGATCCCACCAGTTCATCCACTTTCATCTTGTCTATATCCTGAGCCTCCTCTATAGCAGTCACTTTCATGTCAAATCTCTTATGTAGAGATCTGAGGATCTTTCTGACCAGTTTGCTGTCAGACATTTTTTCACCTAGGGCACTAGAGGCATTAGCTATCTCAATAATGTTCATATGAAAATCATGAATGCTCTCATCCTCTTTCATCTTCAAACTCTCAAACTTGCTAGTGAGAAGCTGAAGTTTTGACATATTCACCTTTGAAGTCCCTTCATGAGCAACCTTCAAGACCTCACATGCCTCTTTAGCAATGGTGCAGTGTTCAATCAACCTGAAGATATTCTTGTTAACACCATTGAACAATGCATTCATGGCTTTGGAATTCCCTACGGACCCTTTGTAATCTGCATCATCCCAGTCTTTCTCTTCCTTCACCACATCAGTAGGGGTACCTTTTTCATCTTTAACCTTAGGGGGCTCCCATCCTTTTATAACCGCTTTCCATGCTTGATCATCCATGGATTTGATGAAAGCTATCATCCTTGGTTTCCAATAGTCATAGTTGGAACCATCAAGCAGAGGTGGTTTGTTCAGAAATCCTCCATCCTTGTCCATTGTACCAGAAAGTACCTTCCCTGAATCTCACCCAGAACCAAATAAGGGTGCAAGCTCTTGATGCCAATTGAAATTCTGGCCTATATATCAGATGTCCTATCGAGATGTCGAGACACTGATATACGACAACAATGAACAAGTTCAATACAATAGTGTACAGAAAATGTAAAGAACACCAGAAATTGTTAACCCAATTCAGATCTAACTATCCTACATCTGGGGGCTACCAAGCCAGGGATGAAATCAATATTCGATAGTATCAATTCACTGATAACCACACCCGGTTCAATCAGCTCACTTAATCACTACCCTTACTATGACTTCTACCTAAGACTCACCTAGGTATGAGGCCCTCCTCAAATCCCTCTTCAATCACAACCCGTGACTGGTTCCTTACAAGACAAGTAACAATGGTCGAAACACAAATTCTCAATACTTCACAGCTTATGAGAATTAACACACAGCCACTCAATGCTTAAAAGCTTATGAGCAACCTTACACAACTTACACTATAGTCCTTATATTGTTATCATAAGATACCAGTTAGGCTCACAAAATACAAGCACACAACCCTAAAAATACATGTAAGTTCGACACCTAAAACTAGGTTTACATCAGTCAATATATAGCAATTAATCTGGACTGAATTGGGCTTCAAAAACGCAGCAAATAGACTGCTCACAAAACTACAAAAATAACTCCAACAAAATAGGTCTTTAATCCAAAGTTTCCTATTATGTCTCCATAAATAGAAACAGCAGCAAATCCGAAAACCAACAAATAATCACAATCCAAAAATGCTTTGGATGCCACATAGGATGACCAAATATCCACAGAATATTCAGTAACAAATCATAGTAACAGAATCTGCATTAAAACTGACTTCACCGCGCGATGTCCTATGAGCTGTCATGGAACATCTTCATTCGACATGTTGAAAGCAGCCACTTAGAACATTAAGATTCAACATCTTGCTGCTATAATAGTTTTAGCAAAATAAATGCCAACCACAAAAGCACAGAAATAACATGGTTTAAGGTGGATCAGACATGCCCTTATCATCAAGGAGGTCCAGGGCATAAGATTGAGACTTGCCTCAATTTCAAGTCCGACGTGCAAAAGCATGTTAGGAGCGGGGTCTTATCCTTCAAGGATACAAATCCTAATGTTCTTACGAACCCGCTGCCTCAACACGAGAAGGCTGCAGTCAATTTGATAGAAGGAGAGACTAACGACGTCTATCAAATTCACGATGTACTCTTGTTGCAAACCAATCTGGTCAAGATACATTGTAGGCAGAGTGGATATGGCCATGTACCACCTCATAACTATAATCAGTGTGATGTCTGCTCTAAAGACAACCAGGGATGTTCTGTGGTGCAATCAGCTCTACAGGAACAAATGGATCTCGGATGGATCCAACAACACCGAGTTCGTGGAGTTAACATGGTCTACACAAATTCTAACGTCATTCAGAACCATGATATCCGTGCGATGAATGCTAACTTGGTGACAATGCACTCAAGGTAAAGCCAGTATCATAATCTGTCGCGGCATGATTACAGTTCTTGTCTGACTTGCTCGGTAAACAAACAAGGATGCTCTTTCATATAAGAGGCCCTCCAGCATCAGATGGATCTTGGATGGATCCAAGACTACCATGATAGGAACCCTTATCAGATCAACATGGTTCAGATCTTCGATATTCGCGTGATGAATACCAACTTGGTAGATTTACATACAGAACAGGTCCGACTCGGATTCCTGGTGTCACATAATTATCACATCTGTAAATCGGGTTGCGAAAACAATCAAGGTTGTACCCTTGTCCAGGAGGCACTTCAGCACTTGTTAAATCACTGGTGGATGCCAATTTATATGGATGAAGATACTCAGCAAATTATTATCAGTAACAGGAATCCTACTCGGCATCAGAGTCAGGATGTCCGATCAATGGAAGCTAACCTAGTGAGGTTACATTGTATTCAAAGTGGGCGTGGCTAGGTGCCACCACACAATTATGACCGTTGTAGAGTTTGTTCGGAAAGTAACCAAGGATGTTATCTTGCGGGAGCAGCTCTTCAGGGTCAGGTGGATCGCGGAGAGATTCGTCCAAATCCGGGTTCTGGACCCATCAACTGGACGCCGAACTACCTTGCCAATCAAGTCGAGGACGTTGTCACAATCTCTAGGCATCACAGGACCAGGGATGTTTTTGCCATTATCCCTCTACTTGACGAATCTAAAGTTCCCAACCGGGAACAGATCGAGATTACTTACGATGGTCAGAAAAATCAGAAGGCTCCCGTAGTCATCTATCTGCCGGGCCCAACGCCGTATGAATCAACTAAGGCTATCCCTTACAAATACGGTGCAACAATAATTGAGAATGGAAAGGAAATTCCATTACCCTCCGTCGTGAATATTGCAGACATCAGTCGAGTAACACGGAGTGGTAGAATCTTCAACCAAGGGGTTGGGGAACTTAACAAAGAAAAGGAACTTCAGACGGAAGCTCCTGATCTACCAGTCGGTCAATCCAGTAATCCCGACCTTTCAAAAAATGATGATGAGATGCTGAAGCTCATCCAAAGGAGTGAATACAACATTGTTGATTAACTGTTACAAACTCCTTCAAAGATCTCTGTGTTATCACTGTTACTCAGTTCAGAAGCCCACAGGGAGGCTCTACAGAAAGTCTTGGAGCAAGCCTTTGTGGAACAGGATGTAACAATCAGACAGTTCGATAGTATTGTCTCTAACATCACTTCCTGCAACAATTTGGGATTTAGTGATGAGGAGTTACCTGAAGAGGGCCGCCGTCATAACATGGCGTTCAACATTACAGTTAACTGCCAGGACGATGCTTTAGCCAGCGTACTGGTAGACACAGGGTCAGCCCTAAATGTTATGCCGAAGTCCACTTTGATGCAATTGTCATTCAAAGGCCCTCCGATGAGAATCAGCGAGGTTGTCGTCAAAGCATTCGACAGATCCAGAAAAACGATTATCGACGAAGTTGATCTTCCCATAACTATCGGTCCTCACACTTTCCAGGTCACTTCTAGGTCATGGACATCCGGGCAACATACAGTTGTTTATTAGGAAGACCTTGGATACATCAGGCTGGAGCGGTTACTTCAACCCTCCACCAAATGCTAAAGTTCGTCAAGAACGATCAACTTGTCACGGTTTGTGGGGAACAAGCCTTGCTTGTAAGTAACTTGTCATCGTCTACTGGTATAGAACCCGAGGAGGTTATTGGAACTCAGTTCCAAGCACTGTCGGTGAGCAAGGATACTCAATCCCAAGGAGGAACTTCAATTTCCTCATACAAAGATGCTATCAAAGCAGTCGAGAGTACCGATACAAAAGGATGGGGACAGCTTGTCATTCCTATTTACAATAAAACAAAGAAGTGTCTTGGTTTTTCTGCAACCTGTACCCAGACAGCTGCCAACGATGAAAGTCTTCATCCCCTTCAAAACTTCTTCCACAGAGGAGGTTTTCTTCACCCAATGTCTCAAGCAGTACATGCTATCAATGAGGAAGATCCCTCTGACACAGATAAAGAATGGAAGTCCTACCTTAACGAGGACGGTTATATGTCTCAGGAAGAGGTGCATATACCATTTTGCTATCCCGCACAGAGTCCGAGATTTATACCACGGTCAGATGTCGAAATGATATATGGAGATTGTGATCAGGAAGGATGTCGTGCTCCACCAAACTCATTAGAGGAAGACACTCTGATGAAAGATAACTTTGACTACAACTACTATGGCCCAATGGATGGTCTGCCAATGTGGCAACCTTATCCAGGAGACTTGGGGCAAGAGAGTCAGTCGAACAATAAAAATTAGCTGACCGTCATTGAACAGAATACCTGTGTCCCCACCATGTCATGGGATCAACACTCAGGTCATCCTGAAGCTACTCAACATGAAGATGAATTCGCAACGTTTGCAAGACTTGAATTCATCAACTATGCTGTAGTTTCGAGGATCGACTTGTTCATTAATAAAATAACGTCGTTCTGTAATTTCCGCATTAATTTTTGTTTTCTCTTTTTGCTTTTTCAGAAAATGGTAATCCTAAAAAACAATTCAAAAATAAAAACAAGCAGTAAAATAAAACACTGCACACACTTGCATTTTCTCTATCTCTTCTAAACACGAATCATCACGTCATCCAGATTGCTTGTTTTAAACGCAGTCGAAACATACGATCCGATGCCTTCTCTCAACTTTGAGTTCCCGATATTCGAGGCTGAAGAAGAAAATGACGACAAAATTCCAGAAGAGATCTCCCGATTACTCAGACAAGAGGAAAGGTCCATTGAACCTCACAAAGAGCCGTTGGAAACGGTAAACTTGGGTTCAGAGAAAGAGAGAAAAGAAATCAGA
This sequence comes from Lathyrus tuberosus, assembly GCA_022829125.1. NCBI lineage: Eukaryota > Viridiplantae > Streptophyta > Magnoliopsida > Fabales > Fabaceae > Lathyrus > Lathyrus tuberosus. The sequence goes on along the minus strand of JALAZF010000048.1, from coordinate 4,256,022 downwards.
ATTTGGGGCACTGCTCAGTCCAACTGCCAAAGAGAGTTTGATAAAGCTTCTCGAAGAATTCCCCGATGTATTCGCTTGGTCATATCAGGATATGCCAGGGTTGGATACCAGCATCGTGGAACATCATTTACCGTTGAGGTCGGAATGTCCGCCAGTAAAGCAAAGGTTGAGACGGACTCACCCGGACATGGCCATCAAAATCAAAGAGGAGGTACAAAAACAGATTGACGCGGGTTTCCTCGCCACATCAGAATATCCTCAATGGTTAGCCAACATTGTAACCGTTCCCAAAACGGACGGAAAGGTCAGAATGTGTGCCGACTACAGAGATCTGAACAAGGCTAGTCCAAAGGACGACTTTCCTTTACCACACATTGACATGCTAGTAGACAGTACAACAAAGTTTAAAATTTTCTCCTTCACGGATGGATTCTCGGGCTATAACCAGATCAAAATGGCGCCGAAAGACATGGAGAAAACTTCGTTCATTACCCCCTGGGGTACCTTTTGTTACAAGGTAATTTCGTTCGGGTTGAAGAACGCCGGGGCAACCTATCAAAGGGCCATGACTACTCTGTTTCATGACATGATACACAAAGAAATTGAGGTATATGTTGATGATATGATTGCAAAATCAAAAACAGAGAGTGAGCACGTTGAACATCTGTCCAAATTGTTCGAACGTCTAAGAAAATTCAAGCTCCGCTTGAATCCCAACAAGTGCACCTTCGGTGTCCGTTCAGGGAAACTACTAGGGTTCATCGTCAGCCAGAAAGGAATTGAGGTTGATCCTGACAAGGTCAAGGCCATTCAAGAAATGCCTTCTCTGAAAACTGAAAAACAAGTCAGAGGATTCCTGGGACGTTTGAACTACATCTCCAGATTCATATTCCTTATGACCGCGACCTGTGCGCCGATTTTCAAATTACTCAAAAAGAACCAGGATTGTATTTGGTCAGAAGATTGCCAAACCGCCTTCGACAGTATCAAGGAATATCTGTTGAATCCTCCTATTCTATCACCTCCAGTGGAAGGAAGACCACTGATCATTTACCTCACAGTTCTAGAAGGATCAATGGGATGTGTACTTGGACAACAAGACGAAACCAAAAGGAAAGAGTATGCCATTTACTATCTGAGCAAGAAATTCACCGACTGCGAAACTCGGTACACGATGCTTGAGAAAACTTGTTGCGCTTTGGCTTGGGAAGCCAAACGTCTATGTCAATACATGATTCGTCATACTACTTGGTTGGTCTCCGAAATGGATCCAATCAAGTATATCTTCGAAAAACCTGCTCTCACGGTAAGAATTGCCCGTTGGCAGATGCTGTTATCAGAATATGACATAGAGTACCATGCTCAAAAAGTCGTTAAAGGAAGTATTTTAGCTGATTATTTGGCTCATCAATCGATTGACAATCAAGAATCAATCGGGTTTGACTTCCCAGACGAAGATGTCATGTATCTAAAAAGGAAGGACTGCGACGAACCGCTACCCATTGAAGGGCCAGAACCAGGTTCCTAGTGGGGACTTATCTTTGACGGAGCAGTTAATCAATATGGAAACGGAATTGGGGCAATCATTGTTACCCCTCAGGGTACCCACATTCCTTTCACTGCTCGACTGACATTCAAATGTACGAACAACGAGGCCGAATACGAAGCTTGTATCATGGGTCTCGAAGAAGCGATTGATTTAAGGATCAAAAACTTGGACGTATACGGCGACTCAGCCTTGGTTATCAATCAGATAAAAGGAGATTGGAACATATACCAATCAGGATTGATTCCTTACAAAGATTACGCGAGAAGGTTGCTACCCTTCTTCAACAGAGTTGAGTTTCATCACATCCTTCGCGATGAGAATCACATGGCTGATGCATTAGCCACTATCTCTTCCATGATTAGTGTAGGTCAATGGAATGACCTACCTAAGATCGACATAATGCGCCTTGAACGGCCTGCTTACATCTTAACGATTGAAGTAGTCCTAGATGACAAACCTTGGTATCACGATATCAAATGCTTCCTTTAGAAACAAGAGTACCCATCTGGGGCATCCAGGAAAGACAGAAAAACCCTCAGAAGATTGGCTGGAAACTTCTTCCTGAGCGGTGACACTCTCTATAAGAGAAATTTTGACATGGTCTTGCTCTGATGCGTAGACAGACCAGAAGCAGACATGCTTATGAAAGAAATTCATTAAGGATCCTTTAGCACTCATGCCAACGGACACACAATGGCGAGAAAAATTCTCAGAGCGGGGTACTATTGGTTGACAATGGAATCCGACTGCTACAAGTACATGAGGAGGTGTCACAAATGTCAGATATACTCCGACAAAATTCATGTAACGCCATCACATCTCAAAGTTCTCTCTTCCCCATGGCCAATCTCGATATGGGGAATCGACATGATTGGCATGATTGAGCCCAAGGCTTCAAACGGACATCGGTTCATCCTAGTAGCCATTGACTACTTCACCAAGTGGGTCGAAGCAGCGTCATTCGCCAATGTAACCCGACAAGTGGTGGTCCGATTTATCAAAAACAATATCATCTGCCATTATGGTGTTCCAAGCGAGATCATTATTGATAATGGATCTAACTTGAACAACAAGATGATGAAAGAGTTGTGCACAGAGTTTAAGATCGAACACCATAACTCATCTCCCTACCGACCCAAGATGAACGGAGCGGTAGAAGCAGCTAATAAGAACATCAAGAAGATCGTTCAAAAGATGGTTGTAACCTACAAAGACTGGCACGACATGCTACCCTTTGCTCTTCATGGTTATCGCACATCTGTCCGTACTTCAACAGGGACTACCCCTTTCTCTCTAGTGTATGGCATGGAAGCAGTGCTCCCCATAGAAGTAGAGATCCCATCAATCCGAGTATTGATGGAAGCTAAGCTCATCGAAGCTGAATGGTGTCAAAGCCGACACGACGAACTGAATTTGATCGAAGAGAAGCGAATCACGACGCTATGCCATGGTCAGCTGTATCAACAAAGAATGAAGAACGCGTTCGACAAAAAGGTTAGACCCCGCATCTTCAAGAAAGGAGACCTTGTGCTCAAGAAGATACAATATTTTCTCACTGATTCTCGGGGCAAATGGACCCCGAATTATGATGGCCCCTATGTGGTCATGAAAGCTTTCTCAGGCGGCACCTTGAGACTTGCAACCATGGACGGAGAGGAATTTGCCTACCCCAGGAATGTTGATGTAGTCAAGAAATACTTCGCCTAAAACTAAAAAAAAAACGTCTCGGTGGATTGAAAACCCGAAAGGGCGGTTCAGGCAAAAGTTAGAGACAAAATAAAAAAAATCATCCCCGTGGATTGGAAACATCAAAGTACAATCCAGGAAAAAATTAGGGATAATGGCAAGTAACTATGTTCAATAGAGGCAAATCCCTCAGCAGCAGCAGTTACATCATCCGTCAGAAAACTCCAGTCAAGGTCATCTTCGACAGAAGCTCAGGATGCCCAGAATTCAAAGTTGGTAGAAGGATAGTGGTCGTTATGTTTCAACGTAGCCCTTTTCCCTGTAAATTACCATTTTCTAACTTTGTATATACTCTTTGGAATCACGCGTTTGGCTGATCTCCATCTTATCAATAAAATTTGAGCCCTTGTGCTTTTGTTTGTAATTCTTATTTGTTTTAGCTTTACAGAATGACGTTTTAACATGATTAGCGATTCTTAAAACAAAAATGAATTTACTTGTTAAAACTTTTTCTGCTTTTAAAATAAAGTCGATAATTTCTTTTGACTGTTGAACATCAAAGGAACATCGACCGCCTCTCCAGAAATAAGCGAACTTCAAAGTACAGAATCAAAGTACTCCTTCTGACCCAGTACGCCTGAATGAAGGGATCAACTGTGTCAGAGACCTTGTTTCGTCTGACACGCCACGGCAGAGTTCTTACCTCCTAAGCGCGACCAACGGTAGTTCCCCACGGGGACTATCTCTCCTAAGTAAGGTGGAATTGCTATCTTGAACCAGCAATATTTCTACACGCCCCGCGATGGCCGAGTATCCAGTTGTGTTCGCCCGTCAGTTTGTATGTCGTGTCAGTTTTGTCAGCATATACATAGATACATCGTGCATTATTGATTTGCATTCACATTTCATATTGCATCACTATCACTCCAGTCGGTCTTGTCCCGTAGTGGTAACAGTCCTCTCAATCGAGTTATCAGTTCTTGTCTCGTCAAGAAGCGCGGCGCCCGAACAATCTCGCCTCCAGTTATTTCTAAATTAGAGATAGGATCTGGACCACTTTGATAACTTGAACCTCTGAAACATCAGAGAGCCCTCAGTCAACATCACTCTTCGCCATTGAAGATGATATCCTTGCTTTCCCGGATTAAGGAAAATCCACAGAGAAAGCCTCGTAATCAGAGATTCGGCAGCACGCCAGTTTCGCTCTGAAAAGATTGCTGATGAAAAGGTTATCGGCACCTCAAAATTGGACCCCATCATATGGCATTTCTCCGGGAAGATCCCAAGAAAAGTATGATGTAAGATCCCAAGCGGCAGCAGTCTCCCAAGAGACCTGCTTTCCCCCCAGTAGAAACAAATGGCGTCTCCAACAGAGAAGTTTGTGCAACTCTACAACTCAGACGACTGGGTTCCCCAGCAAGTCTGACATCAAAACTTTTTCCACTCAAATGGCATCTCCCTAGGAAAATTCGGCGAGAAGTTTGAAGGAAAGCCGCTACAAATAGCGTCCCTTGTCAATAAATTTTATTGACAAAAGAAACTAAGACCAGTTCCTTGGTAGGAAACCAGGATCGAGGGGAAGTTTATTCCAGAAACTAAGACCAGTTCCTTGGTAGGAAACTAGGATCGAGGAGAAGTTTATTCCAGAAACTAAGACCAGTTCCTTGGTAGGAAACCAGGATCGAGGGCAAGTTTATCTCTGAAACTAAGACCAGATCCTTGGTAGGAAACCAGGATCGAGGGGAAGTTTATTCCAGAAACTAAGACCAGTTCCTTGGTAGGAAACCAGGATCGAGGGGAAGTTTATTTCAGAAACTAAGACCAGTTCCTTGGTAGGAAACCAGGATCGAGGGGAAGTTTATTGCAGAAACTAAGACCAGTTCCTTGGTAGGAAACCAGGATCGAGGGGAAGTTCATCTCAAAAGAAAACTGAGACCAGTTCCTTGGCTGAAGACCAGGATCGAGGGGAAGTTTACCTTTTCTAAGCATCATTGCTTAGCAAAAGAAGATGAATGCGCAAGCTGCCATTCATAGCCGTCAAAATTTCGGGTATTCCGATATTTAATCCTCTTGAACCCTGAATGCCCGAATACCTTCGTCATTCACACCTTCGGGTCCAAGAAGATTAAATAGGGGCATCTGTCATACCCCAAATTTTGACCACTAAGATTGTCCATCATTGTGAAAATCATCATCACAATATGGAGGAACCATCATACTTCACCAGTCTCCCCAAAGATGGGTGAGCATCCACTACAATCAAAATTAGGGTTTCAAGCCCTCTCAGAGCCTTAGACAAAGGATCAATCAAGGAATGACATGATCTTCAACTTTTCTAACCTCTCAGACATCCACAATGGATCTAAAGGACTCCCATTTCAAGGATCAAGCACAAGGCTGCTCCCTTCTAGGTGGATCAAGTCTCAAGATCGACAGTGTCACCAAATTAGGGTTTTGGTCGACCAAGCCTCCAGATGGAAATTTTTCATCTGGGCACAAGCCAATGATCCAAAACATAACCTAATATACTTCATGGGACCTCATGGACCTAATCATCAAGTCAATTTTGCCTCAGGGGATACATTCATCAAAAATCAGAAATTAGGGTTTCTTGACCTAATTCACCCCTAAGTTGACTTTTAGGGCAAATCATGAGCCAAGACCTCAAGACATGATTTGAGGGTCTCTAATATACCATATTGATCCATTTGGAACAATGGATTAATCCAAGAAGCTTGAGCAACAAGTCTCAATTTCATTTGCACCACAATTAGGGTTTCGCGATGAAAGTCAACTGTAACTTTGACTTTTGACCAGGACATGCTCCCAAGCCCTAAGACATGATTCAATATACCATATGACACCCATAAAACATGTCCATCAAGTTTGATTTAGGTCAAGGACATGATTTCATAAAGGATTGCATAGTTTGGAATTCATCTAATAAAAAGTCAACTGTGCACAAAAGTCAACTTTGACTTTTTGAGATTTTTCACCAAAATGGATTTTTAATCCTAAAATGTTGTTAATGTATGATTTGAATCATCATTCATCAAGAAAAATCAAAGAAAGTGGGATAACTTGTAAAAGGGGTAACCATAAAAACTTAGCAAAATTTCTAAGTTATTGAAAAAGTGACACTAATGTGCCAACTTTGGAGGACCATAACTCCTAAACCACAAGGCCATTGTTCTCCATTCAAAGCTTGATTTGTAGATCTCATTGCCATCTACAAAAGCTTCATATTGACCTATGTCCAAATTCCTCAGGGATTTTGAGTTATGGAGTGATCAAAATCAAGAAAAGTCACTTTGTTCCAACACTTAGTGAAAATTTCACTAAGTCAGATTTTACCCTACTTTTTGCCAAATGTAGGGGAATTTTTCATTTGGATCCAAGAGAGATAAAAATCAAACATATTCAAATAGTTGTTGTGTCATGTAAGGGCTTTCCAAAATGGCCAAGAACATTACCAAATTCAATTTGAGTCATGAGATATGACATTGGCAAGGCCTTGTTGAAATCTGTCAAGGCAAGGCAGATTTTGCATTTTTGCTCGATTTGCCAAAATCAGCCAAATCCAAATGCTCCTATCCACTTGGACACCTCTGAGGATTGAATCTAAAGGGGACAATCGCTGAGCCAAGCCTCCAAAGTCTTTGGAACAAAAAATAGCATGTTGAATCTAGAATTGCCAAAATAGGGACAAGACTCCAATTTTGGATTGGAGCATTCAATGGAAGCATCAAGGTGGCATGGACTGAGCTATTCTCAACTGAATTTAGTCAAGACTTATCCAAGACCAAGGGAACCACAGCCCTGTGCCCTAACCTCTATTCAATGGCTAGAGGAGACTTGGATTTCCATTGGACAACATTGGCCAAACCTCTGCTGCAGTTGCCATTCACTGTGGATCCCAAAACAAACTTGCTCTACTATAAATAGAGCTCAATTGTGATCAGTTTGAGTACACCAATGCCATCAAACAGATGTTTTCCTCAAAATCACTTCTTTCACTCCAATTTTGCCTTTTAAGGCAAGTCACTATCGGGTTTTGAGTTTGAGAGATTTTCCAATCAAACCAATCACACACACACACCTCACATACATCATATAGAAGTGATCTAAACACTCACATAACATCGGGAACACAGATTTCACAAAATCACCAGCCATTTGCTCAAGTTCTTGACAGTTTTGCAGTTGAGGTACCATCTTCAACTCCAAACCATTTCAATCCATTCCAAGCATTCATACACACTCCATGGCACCTAGGGAAGCTATCCAGATCATTGGAACCTAGATGTAACACCTCCAACACAAATCACGATCACCAGCTGCAAGTGGTAAGCATGAGCTCTTCTAACTCTATGATCCATGCAATTTTTGCTGCACAATAATTTGGCCATATGTTCATAATCATGCATGGAATGTTTCCCCTCAATTAATTGCATTGTTTGAATCGTGTATCAAAAATCCTAGCCTTCATGCAGAAATTAGGGTTCTTGAGGATTTTTCATGATTTCTTGTTATATGTTTAATTTAAATGAAATTAAATACCATAGACATGATCGTGAGGTTGAAACGAGTTGATTGGTACGTGGATTGCATGATATGATTAAGTATTCAGTGAGATTGGAGAGAAAATGCAAATCTGGGCAAAACTGAAAAACGCGCGTGTTCTTGCCCTTGTTCTTGACGCCATTTTCCAATATTTGAATATTTGAATTTTGTGATTTTATTTAATTGATTCAAAAATTAATTTCTCCCTGAGTTTTAATGATTTGGAGTTGATTCTTTTTTTAATAATTCACAAAAATGTTAAAATATTTTATTTTCCCAGAAAATCCCAAAAATATTATTTATTTTGTATAATTGATATTTTTGCAAAGAATTAATGTTTTAATTGTTTTTGACATTTAAATATTTTTTTCCACCTTGATTTTGCAACATTTAATGCTTTCTAATTATTTTGTAGGTCAATACTTAATTTTTAAAGCATTAATCCAAGATCACAATTTGTTTTCCATATGTTAAACAATTTTGATCATTTTAATTGAATTTTTATTCAATTAAATACATTTTTTAAAACAAATTAGGGTTTTTGGATTAATTCAACCCTCATAAATCATTTTCAAAACACTTTGGGCCTCTAATAGAGTGTAAGACCCAATCCTTTTTTTTGACCAAATCATTTTTGGGCCTCAGTATATTGTATAAGTCCCGATACCGTAAAAAACAAACGGCACGATCGTCGCCTTTTGAAAAATAACCTTTTGGCCCTCAGTCACTTGTATAAGTCCCTCTGTACAAAACAACAGTGCGCTCACTGATAAAACCCTGGGCCTCTCCTTGAGCTGTAAGCCCCAAAAACTTTCTTTTTCAAAGCACTTTTTCCTTTGATTTTGAAATATACTGTTGTTTTCAATCTTTCTTTGTTGAACAACTAACCAAACATCATGGAAGCTCTACAACCGAGTAAGTGGTTATCGCTTTCATTTACCGCTTTCATATACATATAACTGTATTGTGGGGCTGTTTCACTGTAAGTTTTCTTTCATAAACTCATATCAACTGTGTAATAATAGTATAGATATTTAGAGTTTCCCCGGCAACTACGTCTAGAACTAGGTGACGCCGTTTCGTTTATTCGTAGAAATAGACAACTAGATCCCCAATAGGATCACCAGATACAGTCTTCTCTTCGGCTGTCCTCATTAGGAATTGTCAAGAAACTCTACTCCCAGAGATGAATGTATTCTCCGTGAATGGCATCTTTGAGTTTCTTCCAAATTGTCGAACTTTCCTGACTTGATCTATTCCTTGTGAATAGCTTTCCTTGAAATTCTCGGGGTTTGGGGACCCACGGGCTTCTTAAAAGCATCGGCCTCCTCTTGGGCATCGTACAAGGACCCTCAGGCTTCCTAAAAGCAACCCCGCCTCCTCTTGGGCTTAGTACAAGGACCCCTCGGCTTCTTAGAAGTATTCACACCCTCCTCTTAGGCTTCGTATAATGATCTCTTCCTCCGGGAATGATAGCCTCCTCTTGGGCTTAGTACAAGGACCGATCGGCTTCTTAAAAGTTTCCAGCCTCCTCTTGGGCTTCGTACAAATTGTCCCGACAACCTCCTAAAGGTATAGGAACAGAACTTAGTCATCTGCATAGAACAGTCCTTTCAAAGAGTCTACTACTGTTTCTCAAAGCATAGTACAAAAGATGAAACTCTAGACTTGGACAGTCTAATATCCTTAAGTCTCAAAGACATTCTCAAGTGACCCCTTCGTTAAATAGGAAGAAAACCCGTAGACTCGGATAGTCTCGATACTCTTCGGATTTCCAACTTCCTTAAAGAACAGGAATAACCTGGATCCTCGAATCAAATCTTTGAGTACAATGTTGCTCATATAAGAACTGATTTTCTCTTTCAAAATCAGTATAATGGACCTGTCACTTAACTGAAACAGCGCCATAGCCTCCTCTTGGGCTTTGTACAATGATTCTCCCCAGCGGAGTCAAACAACGTTTAGCCTCTCTCTCGGCCTTTGTACGAGACACATAAGAGTCCCCCTCGTTGAGTCAATCACCTCTTTCGCCTCCATCTCGGGCTTTATACGAGATACAAAAAGGTTCTTATTAAGCCAAACAAATTTTAGCCTCCATCTCGGGCTTCGTACGAGATACAAAAAACATTCTCTTGTTGAGTATAAAAGATTCTCCTGTTGAGTCAACCCTTTTAGCCTCTCTCTCGGGCTTTGTACGAGACACATATTAGCCTCCTCTTAGGCTTTGTATAAGAAAACCACTGGTTGATTCAATCAACCTTTTAGCATCAAAGTTGTGTCTTGTTCACAATACACAAACATCAACAACTTCTTCCATCTAATCGCTGTAAGCGGCAAGCCTCTGGATCATCTACATCCATGCCACTGTCCCTCTTTTAGCATGAGAAATTCCTAAGGAAATATGGCATTGCTCTAAAATGAGTTAAAGTCTTCTCCTTCATGTTAAAACCCCCTATAAAGGAAATTATGGCATTACTAGGATCTGTGTATCCCGGTTAAAGTAATTCTCCTTTATAAACAGTTGTGACAGACAAACCCCTCTTTAGAGATGACAAATTCTCTCTAAAGTCAAACCCTTTCAGCTTCACATCTTGGGCTTTGAACAAGATACAAATCACCTTTCGGTTCACGTCTTGGGCTTTAAACAAGACACCAAAACAACCATTTCCTCCCATAGAATAGGAGGAACTACGAACGCTCTGATTTCCCTGTTTCGGTAAACGGGAATACGTAGGCATAAGATTGAAAGAAAAAAAAATCTTAGCGAGCACACTAAACAAAAACCCAAAATCCCATACTCTCATGTATCTATCAAACATCAGTCCTAACATCCTAATCCTTGTTCCCCGCCAGAAACTTGTCATTCTATCAAAATAACACAAGAAAGGCCCCACCACATTGATCGCATCCGTAACCTAATAGACCGCTGTTTAAACTCAGTATGCAAGCAGGGTTAATTGGAGACATCTATTTCCCTTCCTTCATCAGCTCACAATAGGATAAAAAATGAATCGACCTGTAGTAAACTAACAGCAGAGAGCGACCGCGCTTAAGAACCGTGTCCAAAATCGCTCGCTACACATGATACACAAGGAAATCGAGGTATATGTCGAAGATATGATTGCCAAATCTAAAACAGAGGAGGAGCATATGACCCACCTGTCAAAACTATTCGAGCGTTTGCGAAAATACAAACTCCGCTTGAATCCCAATAAGTGCACGTTCGGTGTCCGTTCGGGGAAACTCTTAGGGTTCATCGTCAGCCATAAAGGAATTGAGGTTGATCCTGACAAGGTCAAGGCCATTCAAGAAATGCCTTCTCCGAAAACTGAAAAACAAGTCAGGGGATTCCTGGGACGTTTGAACTATATCTCCAGATTCATATTCCTCATGACCGCGACATATGCGTCGATTTTCAAATTACTCAAAAAGAATCAGGACTGCGTTTGGACAGAAAACTGCCAAACTGCCTTTGACAGTATTAAGGAATACCTGTTGAACCCCCTGATTCTATCACCTCCAGTGGAAGGAAGACCACTGATCATCTACCTCGCAGTCTTGGAAGACTCCATGGGTTGTGTACTTGGCCAACAAGACGAAACCAAAAGGAAAGAGTCTGCCATCTACTATTTGAGTGAGAAATTCACCGACTGTGAGACTCGGTACACTGTGCTCGAGAAAACTTGTTGCGCTTTGGCGTGGGCAGCCAAACATCTTCGCCAGTACATGATTCGTCACACTACTTGGTTAATCTCAGAAATGGATCCAATCAAGTATGTCTTTGAAAAACCTGCTCTCACGGGAAGGATAGCCCGTTGGCAGATGTTGTTATCAGAATATGACATCGAGTACCACGCTCAGAAAGTCGTTAAAGGGAGTATTTTAGCCGATCATTGGCTCATCAACCGATTGACGATCAGGAATCAATCGGGTTTGAATTCCCAGACGAAGATGTCATGTATCTAAAAATGAAAGATTGCGATGGACCGCTACCCAGTGAAGGGCCATAACCAGATTCCCAATGGGGACTTATCTTTGACTGAGTTGTCAATCATTACGAAAACAGCATTGGGGCAATTATCATAACACCTCAGGGTACCCATATGCCTTTCACTGCCAGACTTACGCTCAAGTGCACAAACAATGAGGCCGAATACGAAGCTTGTATCATGGGTCTCGAGGAAGCAATCGACTTAAGGATCAAGAACTTGGATGTATATGGCGACTCAGCTTTGGTCATCAATCAGATCAAAGGAGATTGGAACACATACTAATCCGGACTAATTCCTTACAAAGACTACGCTAGAAGGTTGTTACCATTCTTCAACAGAGTCGAGTTTCATCACATCCCTCGTGAAGAGAATCACATGGTTGATGCATTAGCCACTCTCTCTTCCATGATTAGTGTAGGTCAATGGAACGACCTACCTAAGATCGACATAATGCGCCTTGAATGGCCCGCTTACATCTTCACGATTGAAGCAGTCATAGACGACAAACCTTGGTATCACGATATCAAATGCTTCCTTCAGAAACAAGAGTACCCACCTGGGGCACTAAGAAAGGACAGAAAAACCCTCAGAAGGCTGGCTGGCAGCTTCTTTCTGAGCGGCGATACACTCTATAAGAGAAATTTCGACATGGTCTTGCTCCGATGTGTAGACAGACCAGAAGCAGACATGCTGATAAAAGAAATTCACGAAGGATCCTTTGGCACTCATGCCAACGGACACACAATGGCGAGAAAAATTCTAAGAGCAGGGTACTACTGGTTGACCATGGAATCTGATTGCTACAAGTACATGAGGAGGTGTCACAAGTGTCAGATATACTCAGACAAAATCCATGTATCGCCAACGCATCTCAAAGTTCTTTCTTCCCCATGGCCTTTTTCCATTTGGGGAATCGACATGATTGGCATGATCGAACCTAAGGCTTCGAACGGACATCGTTTCATTCTGGTCGCCATTGACTACTTCACCAAGTGGGTCGTAGCAGCGTCATACGCCAATGTAACCCAACAAGTGGTGGTCCGATTTATCAAAAACAATATCATCTGCCGTTATGGTGTTCCGAGCGAGATCATTACTGATAATGGATCTAACTTAAACAACAAGATGATGAAAGAGTTGTGCACAGAGTTCAAGATCGAACACCATAACTCATCTCCCTACCGACCCAAGATGAACGGAGCGGTAGAAGCGGCTAACAAGAACATCAAGAAGATTGTTCAAAAGATGGTTGTAACCTACAAAGACTGGCACGAGATGCTACCCTTTGCTCTTCACGGTTATCGCACATCTGTCCGCACTTCAACAGGGGCGACCCCTTTCTCTCTAGTTTATGGCATGGAAGAAGTGCTCCCCATCAAAGTAGAGATCCCATCAATTCGGGTATTGATGGAAGCTAAGCTTACATAAGCTGAATGGTGTCAAAGTCGGCATGACGAACTGAATCTGATCGAAGAAAAGTGAATCATGGCAATATGCCATGGTCAGTTATATCAGCAAAGAATGAAGAAGGTGTTTGACAAAAAGGTCTGACCTCGCATCTTCAAAAAAGGATACCTTGTGCTCAAGAAGATACAATCATTTCTCACTGATTCCCGGGGCAAGTGGACTCCGAATTATGACGACCCCTATGTGGTCAAGAAAGCTTTCTCAGGCGGCGTCTTGAGACTTGCAACCATGGACGAAGAGGAATTTGCCTACCCCACAAATGTTGACGTAGTCAAGAAATACTTCGCCTAAATAAAAAAAAACGTCTCGATGGATTGAAAACCCGAAAGGGCGGTCCAGGAAAAAATTAGAGACATGATCAAAAATCATCCCGGTGGATTGGAAACGTCACAGTACAATCCAAGCAAAAATTAGGGATAATGGCAAGTAACTACATTCGACAAAGGGGCAAGTCCCTCGGCAGCAGTTACATCATCTGTCAGGAAAACTCCAGTCAAGGTCATCTTCGACAGAAGCTCAGGATACCCCAAAGTCAAAGTTGGTAGAAGGATAGTGGTCGTTATGTTTCAATGTAGCCCTTTTCCTTGTAGATTACCATTTTCTAACTTTGTAAATACTCTATGAACTCACGTGTTTGGCTGATTTCGATCCTATCAATAAAATTTGAGCCCTTGTGCTTTTGGTTGCAATTATTATTTGTTTTAGCTTTACAGAACGACATTTTAATATGATTAACGATTCTTGAAACGAAACAAAAATGAATTTACTTATCAAACTTTTTCTGCTTTAAAATAAAGATGGCAATTTCTTTTGACTGGTGAACATCGAAAAAAACATCGATCGCCTCTCTAGAAGTAATCGAGCTTTGAAGTGCAGAATCAAAGTATTCCTTCTAAACCAGTGTACCTGAATGAAGGATCAGCTGTGTCAGAGACCATTGTTTCATCTAACACCCTCCTCAGAGTTCTTATCTCCTAAGCCCGACCAACAATTTTCCCCGCGTGGACTATCTCTCCTAAGCAAGGTGGAATTGCTATCGTGAACCAGTTATACTTTTCATCCCCCACTGTGGCCGAGTATCCAGTTTTGTTCATCTATCAGTCTGGATGTCGCGTCAGTTTTGTCAGCATAAACATACATACATCATGCATTATTGATTTACATTTATATTCATATTGCATCACTATCACTCTAGTCGGTCTTATTCCCTAGTGATAAGAGTCCTCTCAATCGAGTTGTCAGTTCTTTCCTCATCAGGAAATGAATCATCTAAGTGATCTCTCCTCCAGTTTATTTCTGGATTAAAGGTGGTCCCTTGACCACTTTGATAACTTGAACCTCTGAAGAGCCAGAGAGCTTCTGAAAAACATCACTCTTCGCCATTGAAGATGATATCTTCGCTTTCCCGGATTAAGGAAAATCCCTAGAGAAAGCCTCTTAATCAAAGATTCGGCAGTACAACAGTTTTTCTCTGAAAAAATTCACTGACGAAAAGGTCATCGACACCTCAAAATTGGATCACATCATATGGCATTTCTCCAAGAAGATCCCAAGAAAAGTATGATGTGGTATCCCCAAATGAAAGCAGTCTCTCAAGAAGACTCGTTTTCCCCAGTAGATTCGAAAAACGGCGTCTCAAACAGATAAGTTTGTGCCTCTCTATAATCAAAACGTTTTCCATCAAATGGCATCTCCCCAGGAAAATTCGGCGAGAAGATTGAGGAAAACCGCTACACATAGCGCCCCTTGTCAAGAAAGTTTATTGAGAAAAGAAACTGAGACCAGTTCCTTCGTAGGAAACCAGGATCGAGGGGAAATTTAATTCAGAAACTGAGACCAGTTCCTTGGTAAGAAACCAGGATCGAGGGGAAGTTTATTTCAGAAACTAAGACCAGTTCCTTGGTAGGAAACCAGGATCGAGGGGAAGTTTAAATCAAAAGAAACTAAGACCAGTTCCTTGGTAGGAAACCAGGATCGAGGGGAACTTTACAAAAGAAACTTAGACCAGTTCCTTGGTAGGAAACCAGGATCGAGGGGAAGTTTACAAAAGAAACTTATACCAGTTCCTTGGTAGGAAACCAAGATCGGGGGGAGGTTTATATCAGAAACTTAGACCAGTTCCTTGGCGGAAAAACCAGGATCAAGGGGAAGTTTTTACCTTTTCTAAGCATCATTGTTGGGCAAGAGAAGAAGGATGCGTGAACTACCATTCCTAACCACCATCAAAATTTCGGGTATTCCGATATTTAATCCTCTTGCACCCCGAATGCCCGAATACCTTCGTCATTCACACCTTCGGGTCCAAGAAGATTAAATAGGGGCATCTGTCATATCCCAAATTTTGACCACTAAGATTTCCCATCATTGTGCAAATCATCATCACAATATGGATGAACCATTAGTCTCCCCAAAGATGGGTGAGCATCCATTACAATCAAACTTAGGGTTTCAAGCCCTCTCTGAGTGCTTAGACAAAGGATCAATTAAGGAATGGCATCATATTCAACTTGTTTAGCCTCTCAAACATCCACAATGGATCAAGAGGACTCCCACTTCAAGAATCAAGCACAAGGCTGCAGCATTCCAAGTGGATTAAGCCTCAAGATCGCCAGTGTCACCAAACTAGGGTTTTGGTCGACCAGGGCCTCCAGTTGGAATTTTTCCTCTGGGCATGAGCCAATGCTTCAAAGCATAACCTATGATGCTCTAAGGGAATTCATAAACCCAATCATCAAGTTAACTTATCCTCAGGGGATGCATTCACCAAAAATCAGGAATTAGGGTTTCTTGACCTAATTCACCCCTAAGTTAACTTTTGGCACAAAACATGAGCCAAGACCTCAAGACATGATTTGAGGGTCTCTAATTCACCACATTGATCCATTTGAAACAATGGATTGATCCAAGAAGCTTAATCAATAAGTTTCAATTTCATCTGAAATTCAATTAGGGTTTCGCGAGAAAAGTCAACTGTATCTTTGACTTTTGACCAGGACATGCTCCCAAACCCTAAGACATGATTCAATACACCCTATAACACCTATGAAATCAATCCATCAAGTTTGATTTAGGTCAAGGACTTGATTTCATAAAGGATCGCACAGTTTGGAATTCATTTGACAAAAAGTCAACTGTGCACAAAAGTCAAACTTTGACTTTTTGAGATTTTTCACAATTATGGTTTTTTAAACCTAAAATGATGTTAATGTGTGATTTGAATCATCATTCATCAAGAAAAATCAAGAAAAGTGGGATAACTTGTAAAAGGGGTAACCATAAAAACTTAGAAAATTTTCTAAGTTATGGAACAAAGTGGCTAGGGTACCAACATTGGAGGACCATAACTCCTAAACCACAAGGCCATTTTTCCCCATCCAAAGCTGGATTTGTAGCTCTCATTACCCTCTACAAAAGCTTCAACTACACCTCATTCCAATTCATCATGGATTTTGAGTTATGGAATGATCAAAATCACAAAAAGTGAAAATGCCACTTTTTTCCAACACTTAGTGAAATTTTCACTAAGTCAGAATCTGCCTTCTCTTTTTTCCAAATGTAGGGGCATTTTTCACTTGGATCCAAAAACTATCAAAACCAATTATGATCAAACAGTTGTTGTATCATATGAGGGCTTTCCAAAATGGCCAAGAACTCCATCAAATTCCACTTGAACCACGAGATATGACAATGCCAATATGCCTTGCTGCAAACTGTCATGGCAAGGCAGATTTTTGAGTTTTGCTCGATTTGCCCAAATTTTGGAAAGGGCAAGCAACTCTATCCATCTGAACACCTCAAGGGGGGACCAAGGAGGAACCAACTCTGATCCCAAGCCTCCCAAGTCTTTGGAACCAAAAATAGCATGCCAAACCTAGAATTGCCTAAAAGAGGGACAAGACTCCAATTTTGGATTGGAGCATTCAATGCATACACCAAGGTGGCATGGACTGAACCATTCCCAACTGAATTCAGTCAAGACTTATCCAAGACCAAGGGAACCAGCAGCCTGTTCCCTAACCTCTAGTCAATGGCTAGAGGAGACTTGGATTCTCATTGCTCAACATTGGCCAAACCTATGCAGCAGTTGCCATTCACTATTCCTTGCAAAACAAACTTGCTCTACTATAAATAGAGCTCATTTGTGATCAGTTTGAGTACACCAAGGCCATCAAACAGATGCTTTCCTCAAAATCACCTTCTCACTTCCAATTTTGCCTTCTAAGGCAAGTCACCATCAGGTTTTGAGTTTGAGATCTATTCCAACCAAACCAATCACCCACACACCTCATAAACATCATATAGAAGTTATTCCAGATCATTTCAATCCACTCCAAGCATCCAGACACACTCCATGGCACCTAGGGAAGCTATCCAGATCATTGGAACCTAGCTGTAACACCTCTAACCCAAACCACGATCACCAGCTGCAAGAGGTGAGCATGAGCTCTTCTAACTCTATGATCCATGCATTTTTTGCTGCACAATAATTTGGCCATATGTTCATAATCATGCATAGAGTGTTTACCCTCAATCAATTGCTTTGTATTAATCGTCTATGGAATTTCTGAACCTTCATGCAGAATTTAGGGTTCTTGAGGTTTCTCTTTGATTTCTTATTCCATGCTTAAAATAAATGAAATTAAAGACCATAAACATGATCGTGAGGTTGAAACGAGTAGATTGATATGTAGATTGCATGATATAATCAAGTATTCAGTGAGATTGGATAGAAAACGCAAATCTGCAGAAACAGAGGGTGGCGCGTGTTCTTGCCCTTGTTCTTGGCGCCCTTTTTGAAAATTCAAATATTTGAATTTTGTGATTTTATTTAATTGATTCAAAAATTAATTTCTCTCCGAGTTTTAATGATTTTGAGTTGATTCTTTTTTTAATAATTCACAAAAATGTTAAAATATTTTATTTTACCAAAAAATCCCAAAAATATTATTTATTTCATATAATTGATATTTTTGCCAAGAATTAATATTTTAATTGTTTTTGACATTTAAAATATTTTTTCGTTCTTGATTTTGCAAATTTTTATGATTTCTAATCATTTTGTAGGTCAAAACATGATTTTTGAAACATTAATCTAAGATCACAATTTGTTTTCCACATGTAAAACAATTTTTATGATTTTTAATTTTTTATTCAATTAAAAATACATTTTGGAAGCAAATTAGGGTTTTGATTAATTCAACCCTCATCAAACCTTTTAAAAACATTTTGGGCCTCTAATAGAGTGTAAGACCCAATCCTTTGTAAATACAAACCTATTTTGGGCCTCAAATGTTGTATAAGTCCCGTTATATTTCAAAAGTTCAGCGCGATCATCGCCCGTTTAAAACAAACCATCTGCGCCTCTCCTCGAGCTATAAGACCCATTTAAAATCATTTTGGGCCTCTAATAGAGTGTAAGACCCAATCCCCCTTTTGAAACCAAAAACTTTTGGGCCTTGGATATTGTATAAGTCCCTCTGCGTTAAAAGAAAATCTCGGCGCGATCGCCAGTTCAAAAATCAAACCCTTGGGCCTACCCTCATGTTATAAGCCCTATTATTTTTCTTTAAACACTTTTGGGCCTCTTGAGAGAGTGTAAGACCCATCCCCTTTGTACAGAAAACCTTTCTTGGGCCTCAGTCACTTGTATAAGTCCCTGTACAAAACGACAGTGCGATCACTGATAAAACCATGGGCCTCTGCTTGAGCTGTAAGCCCCGATTTTCCTTTCAAAATCACTTTCTCCTTTGATTTTGAATATAATATTGTTATCAAAGCTTTCTTTGTTGAACAACTAACAATACAACATGGAAGCTCTACAACCGAGTAAGTGTTTACCCGCTTTCATTTACCGCTTTCATATGTATATAACTGTATTGTGGGGTTGTTCCACTGTAAGTCTTCTTTCATAAACTCATATCAACTATATAATACTAGTATAGATATTTAGAGTTTCCCCGGCAACTACGTCTAGAACTAGACAAAACCTCGTCTCCTTACATCCGACGTTCTCCCGGATATTTCAAACATGACCTAAACCATGAGAGTTTTCTTTTACAATAATTTTAGATAACTAGATCTAAGAAATCTCTCCCTTGAACAGTTCATATACAGAAGGCCAATGTTCCAAGTGAAACCCCTTCTGGAACTGTTCATCAGCCTCCTCTTAGGCTTAGTGCAAGGACCCACAGGCTTCCTAAAAGCATCCCCGCCTCCTCTTGGGCATTGTACAAGGACCCGTCGGCTTCTTAGAAGTTTTCACAGCCTCCTCTTAGGCTTCGTATAATGATTCTTCCTTTGGGAAGATAGCCTCCTCTTGGGCTTCGTACAAATTGTCCCTTCGGCTTCTTAAAAGTTTTTTCTCGCCTCCTCTTGGGCTTCGTACAAATTGTCCCGACGACCACTTAAAGGTATAGGAACAGAAATTAGTCATCTTAATAGAATAGTCTTTTAAAGAGTCTAGATCTTTCTACCACGAACGTACTGTCTCTTAAGCATAGTACAAAAGATAATACTCTAGACTTGGACAGTCTAATCTCCTTGAGTCTCGAAGACATTCTCAAGTTCCTTTCAAAAATAGGAAAAAAACACCCGTAGACTTGGGCAGTCTCAATACCCTTCGGATTCCCCGTTTCCTTAAAGAACAGGAAATAATCCCGGTCCTCAGATAAAATCCATGAGTACAACATTACCCATATAAGAACTGATTTTCTCTTTTAACCAACATACTGGACCTGTCACTCAACTGAAACAGTAACCATAGCCTCCTCTTGGGCTTTGTACAATGATTCTCCCCAGCAGAGTTAAACATTTTTAGCCTCCATCTCGGGCTTCGTACGAGATACAAAATCACTCTCTTGTTGAGTATAAAAAGACTCTCTTGTTGAGTCAATCCTCTTTTAGCCTCCGTCTCGGGCTTCGTACGAGATACAAATCACTCTCTTGGTGAGTATAAAAGACTCTCTTGTTGAGTCAAACCCTTTTGGCCTCCGTCTTGAGCTTCATACAAGACACATATAAAAACACTCTCTTGTTAAGTCAACCCTTTTAGCCTCTATCTCAGACTTCGTACGAGACACAAAAGCATCCTCTTGTTTGGTCAATAGCCTTCTCTTAGGCTTTGTATAAAGAAATCCCTGTTTGATTCAATCAACCTTTTAACATCAAATCATGCTTTGGTCACAGCATACAAACATCAACAACTCCTTTTCCCTCGTCTAATTGTTGTAAGCGGCAAGCGTCTGGATTATTTACATCCACGCCACTGTCCCTCTTTTAGCATGAGAAATTCCTAGGGAAAGATGACATTGCTCTAAACTGAGTTAAAGTCTTCTCCTACAGGTTGAAAATCCCCTATAAAGGAAATTATGGCATTACTGGATTCACATATCCCAGTTAAAGTAATTCTCCTTTATAATTAGTCACCCAACAGTTGTGACAAACAGACCCCTTTAGAGATGATAAATTCTCTCTAAAGTCAACACCCTTTTAGCTTCACATCTTGGGCTTCGAACAAGATACAAATAGACCCTTTAGCTTCACATCTTGGGCTTTGAACAAGATACAAACCACCTTTAGCTTCATGTCTTGGGCTTTGAACAAGACACCAAAACACCATTTCCTCCCATAGAATAGGAGGAACTACGATCGCTCTGATTTCCCTATCCCGGGAATACGTAGGCATAAGATTGAAAAAGAATCTTAGCGAGCACACTAATAAAAAAACCCAAAGTCCCCTACCACCAGCCAATTTAGCGCAGTATCCCAACAAATTCCCCATGAACAGTCCCGGTATTTCGTTCTGAATAAAATAAGTAGAGAGAGGCCCACAAACACGAACCGCATCTGTAAACCAACAGTTTTGACTGTTTAACCTCAGTTTGCAAGCAGGGTTAGTTGGAGACATCTATTTCCCTTCCTTCATCAGCTTTAATAGGATAAAAAATGAATCGACCTGTAGTACCCCAGAGCGACAGTGCTTAAGAACCACGTCCAAAATCGCTCACTACAGAATGCCCTCATGGTCCCTTAGTCAATACAAAGTTGTGTCTTCACAGGGTTCGTCATTATCCGAATTTTTTCCTTGATTGCGAGAGCATCGAAAATTAAATTCAATACAAGATAGATTTTGGGTTTCCTATTCACGAGGTGGAACCATGAGTTATTTCTTTGGATCTCAAAAGAAAAGGTTGGATTGGTGATTTGGTTGCAATATACTTTGAGGTGATAAAGTTTGAGAAATCTTGAATCAAATGTTGACAAAAAGCTAGGTTCAGGCTCTTTACCAAAGATCAAATCAAGTCATTGCTTCTTACAAATTTCAAGTTCAAATTAAAAGAATGTGCCAGAGAATTCCCAGATATTCATGTTCTTTCAAATTCATTGTTGTACATCCCAATTTCAAGCACGAGATTCATGCTTCAATATCAAATTTAGAATCACAAACCTGTTTCATTCAAAAAGAATTTTGGTTCTTATTCATGAAGATGAGAGTTTGGTTTCTCTTAGTAGTTTGTGACTTATGTGCTTTGAAGCAATAAACTTGGGTAAAATCTTGAAGCAAGTGTGGGCAAGAAATTCTCAAAGACTCATGAGAACTCAAAATTGATTCACCACTTAATTTCAAGCTATGAAGGGATTTATGCAAGTTACAGATTTATAAATTGGAGTCACGGAATTCAAAAATATCACGTTACAGTATCCTTTCAAGTTTACAATGTTCAAAAGTGCAAAGAGGAAGATGTACATGGGTTTTGCGCCATATCAAGTTATTACAACCATATCAAAAGCCATGTTACAAAAATACTAGTACTAAAAGTAAAGAGAGTAATCCTATTCATCCTGATACTAGGCAGCGTGTCGCTTTGTTGAACAGGCAAGTACTCTTATGCATGATAGCAAAGATGTGCCTAGCTATGTCAATTTAGAAATTCAAAAATGAAGTAGTCACACCAGCCAAAAAATTTCGCACTCAGTGAGGAAATGATTTGGACGATTTATCTGACACCAAAGATATAGCTAAGTGGCAATCTAACGAGATTCAAGTGTTAACGAGAAAACAATCTGGATATGTGGACAGCTTGAGGCTGGATTTTGGTACTATTAACTTGCTAGTTCATCTATAAAGTGCAGCAGCTTGACTTGCCATGGTTGCAACTATGTGATGTCATGCCTCATTTACAAACCAAAGCCTGGCCACCACCTGGGTTCCCTGCGGTAGGACTTGGCACTACAAAATCACCTGTCCAAAACAAGAGCCAAGATTGTTATTACAAAACACATTCGAAACCAAAGCTGACAAGCGAAATCAAGTCAAAAGCAGACTCTCAATCACTCGGACCTGCACTCATTCAAACCAACACAATAACTAAGCAATAGTCATAATAAGAGGGATGCTTATCTTGGCTGGAAGTGTGACGATTCCATAGATGGCTTCAAATAGATGGCCACGACACGCCATCCATCAGTCAAGACCTCTAAAGCCAATGCAGTTGTAGATTGGTTTGTTGCCCCATGAATTCTCAAAGTCCTCTGGAACGTTTTAGCCATGGCAACAATAGCTTGAAATGTTGGATTGTTGATGCTGCTACGTAAATCTCCTTGACTGGGGGAAATCCCTGAAATTTGATTCAGCAGGAAGTAATTCAAAACTCAAACACCTACTGTAACTTCTACAAAGCAAGTATTCAAATCTGGAATGCCCTTCTGGTGCATACTACTGCCAAAGAAAACAACAAATAATCACCAAATACAAGCCTCAGGAGGTTGTCTTTCCAGCATATCTAATTCTCATCTAGAAACACTTCCAAGTGAATTTGCATTGGTAAAATTTAAACAAGCATGGAAGCTCAAAGGAATAGACCTCATCAGTCTTCAAGTCGCCAATTCATTTTCATGCCACAGCCAAGAACTTACCAAGTCCTCCACCTACAAGTAACAAGTGTAAAGATCAAATTCCAAACGCAGGGTTATGAGTTCAAACACAAAATTATGTGGGAAAGATTAAACTTTACATACATGAACGACACCAACATCTCCAGCCAGTTTGAAGAATTATGGAAAGAATACATAAGTGAAGAACGAACCACGCCACCGCTACTTGAGTGAAACTGTTATACTGCTCTGCAATGACGTGTCATCATCATAATGGACAAGAGAAAATTTGCTACGTGTGAGCTCAAATGTTTTGGGTGACTTTTTTTCTTCTCACTTTGGAATCCTCCTTCAGTCTCTTGTAAAAGGAACTCTTGGTATCCTATGAAAGGGAAAAGAAGATACGTGATTAGAAACATCAAAATAAATACATCAATATGTGATCCGTCAAATCAGATCAAGGTTTCCAAAACCTATCCCAACATATTCAAGTATCTCCCAAAATAACCGCAAATCCTTATCATCACCGAACTTTCAATCCCTTGAAATCAGATTAAGAATTACAAGTTTATGATAAATATTTTGCTTCCTAAACCGTTTTCCCTCTTTTTGTTTTTTTTTCAAATCGTAAATTAGGCCTCAGAATATTTTCAAAAGAAGGATCACAAGCATTAAATAAGAGGATATGCAAGCTGTGAGAAGTTCAATTTAACATTCGTATTAGCTTCAAAATAGGAAATCCAGAATCAGAAATCTTTTTCATCATTTTCCAAAATAGAATTGTGGGCAACATCAAAAGACATCACCAGCAATCAATTCTTTCCTAAACGAAATAGACAAAAATCACATTGAATTAAGTTTCATTCCCAAAACATATCGCCAACTTTATTCCAAACCTAAAACAATCAGACAACTTTTAAATTATTCCAAAACAAGGGCAAAACACTCATTCAATGCATTCAAGAAGGAGCGTTTCAAACAAGTCGAGCTGAAAAGAGAAAAGTCATCAAAACAACAATCAAACCAACTCTTTTCCCAAATAATCCACAAATAATCTAAGCGTGAAAAGGAAAGGATTAAGTGAGAAGGGCCTCAGATCTTTTTTGAATCAGAAGTTATTATTTTCATCATTTTCAAATTGAAAATTATGGGCAATATTCAAATAGGATACCACCAGCACAATATTCCAAAAATGGCACAGTAAATCAGAGTAATCAAGGGAATCAAGTATTTCAACGTAGCATTAAAGTTCCAAACTTTCCAAATCAAGCAACCAAATCAAATCACCATAGTATCGTACAAAATCAAATCAGGCAAAGAATGAGAATATTGACTTCAATACAGCATTGAAAATTCCCAATAAACTCATCATTAGCCATCTATAAAAGGGGACATTTTCTCATCAGAAAAAGGCAAACATCACACAGAAAACCCTAGAGAAATCACACGAAAAAATCAGAGTCCACATATCAAACCCACAACGACAAAAAATCAAAATATATTTCCCAAACCCACAAATCCAGAGACTCAGAGACGTTCCATTCATCATCATCTCAAGCCAGAGAAGGAGAAGAACCAGAGCAATACAAGCCACAACAATCACGCAAAAGAAGGTAAAGAAGAAGAAGGAAATCTTCCCTGAAAGCCATTCATGGAGTCGTTCACAGCGTCGTCGGCCTCCTTCTCCCTTTTTTACTCTGCTTTGCTTTAAATTTATCGTTTTGTAACATGTAACAATCACAATCAATAGTGAAATAGGGTATCAGGGCCGTGTGGGGTGGGGTTTATGTTTGTTTGCTTGATTTTGGTTGATCGAGTGAGAAATAGGAGAGATGAGAGATGAACGGCGGCTAGGGTTTTCTTGAACCCTATTTTCATCTTTGAGAGATTTGGTGAGAAAGAGAACGAGAGAATGAGAGGCTCGTGTTCCTCCTTTTTCTTTTTTTCCTTTTAATCATGTACACACACTCCACAACACAACCATGATACACCCTCACCATTTTATCCATCTGATCACACCACACACACATCACGCGGTTGAGGTTTGAAGGTCTACGGTAGACCCTCCCTCCTGTGCACACACCAGATCCCTCCGTTTCTTTTCTTTTTCATTTTTTTTTAATTAACTTTAATCTAAATATGTAACTTTTATTAACTAATAAAAAATATTTTTTAGTAAAAACTTTTTTTATTAAAAAACTATTGTTCTTTAAAAATATAAAATTAAAACTCTTTTGTTTTTAAAAAAAAAATCTTTTTGTTCACCTTAAATAACTCCTTTTAAAAAAAACTTTAAAACAAATAATAACAAGAACCTTTTAATAATTAAAAACTTTTATAGGAAAACTTTTCTTATTTATTAACTTTATATAACTTTTAAATCAAATAACATTAAGAACTTTTTTTATTTAAACCTTTTTTAATAAGAAATCTCTAATAAAAATAATCCTTACATAAAATTCAAAGATAATAAACCTTTTATCCATAACCTTAATAATCAACACTCTTTCTAAATAATCATTCCCCATTAGATCCTTAAGCATGAGCTTGTGTGTTTTTTTCTACTACTACTTGATATCATATCATGTATTGCTTATACTTTTGTGTTTACCTTTGTTTGATGTATGTGCATGTTTTATATGTCTCAAACCTTTCAAAATATTAAAAACTCTCGATTCAACGTCGAGCCCATTTTCTACCCATATAAGTCGATTGCCTTTAGGTATCGCATTCAACCTATCGGTCACTATACACTATACTAGCCCACTTTGCTAGTGCGCACAATTAATCCAAGTTAGTCGTCCCCTTAATTCCAAAGGAAATGTCTCCCAATATTGACTTCCACATCATAGGACTAATTTTAGAACCATTGGCCTTAGGATTCGGAGTCGCCGTACTCCATGTATCGCCGTAGACACTTAGAATCTTAGCCTTAGGATCGGAGTCGCCGTACTCCACGTAAATGCTCCGCCGCGAACATTTACAATCCTACCCCTCTTGAACCAACCTACAACTTTAGATTCGTCGCACTCTATGTAAAGTCTTGCCCAAGACTTTACCTCCACTTGGAACCTTGACCCCGTCAAGAAGTTCCTCTTCTCAGAACTACGCATTACTCTGATTCTACTCCCGAGGATACGTAGGCACAAGGTGCGATACCTTGTCGAGTATACCTAGATATTAACCCCTAGGGTATCAACCTTTAGTATAGAACCCTTAGCAAGCGAGTAATAGATAACATAAGATACTAACAAGAGGTCCCGTAGAGTACTACGGACGTTAAGGATGCTCATACCTTCCCTAGGCGTAACCAACCCCTGAACCTTAGATCTCTAGGTTTTTTCGCTTTTAAACCTTTCCTTTGGATAAATCAAAGTCGGTGGTGAACATTTAAAGAAATGTGATCCTAGTTAATCAATAACTATGGTATCCAATTCTCACCGCAACATAGTGCCTTCATATCAATCAGAACTTAGGTCTAGTACCTTACCAAAAACATCGGGAAAACCCGAACATCCACATCAACTAACTCACTCACTCATATTTCCCAAGAAACTTTCCCAACCCATTAACGAATAAACACCATCAAGTATAAAGCGAAACCTAAAGCTAATATCCTGTGGATAACCATATATAGGATGGGTAATTGACAACTCCCCATTGTATAACCTGATCCCGGACCCCCCAATCTCTTTAAAGCATTTGTTCAGTTAAAAATTCGCGTGCAAAGTTAGTTTTAGATAACTTCCCTTTCCCTTCCAGCTTCACGGGATAAATAAGAAATCAGAAAGTAGCACCCCCTCCTCATTGCGGTGAGGAAAACCCAGCGATAAGGTGGTCGCGTCACCGAAAAAATCGCTCGCTACACTGTCCAGATCATTACACAACATTTGTAACACCTCCATCATAGAATTCGAATTCTTCTTGCAAAAGGTAAGCCTGACACTCTCAAACTCTATGATTCATGCATCATAAATGTGTTTTCAAGTTACAAACATGTTTATGCACTTATGTAGAGTGTTTCCACTCAATCAATTGCTATGTATGAATCGTGTATAGGATTTCATAGTGTTCTTGCAGAAATTAGGGCTCTTGAGTTCATCATTTGATTTCTCACTCCACACTTAATATAAATGCAATTAATTAGTACCATTAGAATCTTTGTTAAAAACGAGCAAGTTTCATGTTTACAAAAGTCATTTTCATTGAGTAATCAGAGAGATATGAGGGGCTTTGCAAATCCGAGGAAGAAGAACACGCGCGAGTAAGAACATGTGTTCTTGGCGCCCTTTTTCAAATATTTGAATATTATAATTTTTAATGTTTTATTAATTGATTTCAAAAATTAATTTCTCTCTCATTTTTTATCATTTTTTATTGGTTCTTTTTTTAAAATGTCACAAAAATAATTTATTCTTTTCAAACATTTTTGGGCCTCTAATAGAGTGCAAGACCCAACCCCCTTTGTACATAAATAATTTGGGCCTCAGTCATTGTATAAGTCCTGACGCTATTTTCAAAATAAACGGTGCGATCGCTGTTATTCATCTGGGCATCTCCTTGAGTTATAAGCCCCAACTCTTGTATAAAAATAACACTTTTGGGCCTCTAATAGAGTGTCAGACCCTTCCTTTTTGTAAATACAATAATTTGTGCCTCAGTCATTGTATAAATCCCTTTGTGGTTTTCAAAACTACGATGCGATCGTCGCCTTTTCGAAAGAGTTCATATGGGCCTCTCCTTGAGTATAAGCCCCAAATTTCCTTTTAAAACAACTTTCTTTTTTATTCAAGCTCAAATTCAAAGTTTTTTTTATCAAAACTTTCTTCAATTTCTTGAAAAAAAACTAACTATACAGCTGTAGTTACTATGCTTGGGCTTGCACAATTGTAAGTTCCATTATCTCTTCAATACATACTTGTTTATATATTTCCTTTGTGTATATATATATATATATATATGCTTGTACATACTTGCTTAGAGTTTTCCCCAGCAGTTAGGTCTAGGTTTAGATCAAACCAGAGGTTACTCTTTCAACATAGTCAAAACTAGTTCCCCATAGGAAATTCCAGATACAGCCTTGCCTCCTCTTGGGCTTATACAATATGGAACAAAGAAAGGAATTATTCCCAGTGAAACTTTTCTCAAGACTGTCCAAACTTAGAAGTATTGTGTACAAGAAATTCATTTCCCCAAAGAGGACTAATTCCCGGTGAAACCTCTTTTGAATTTCTTCAAACCCTAGAACTGTTCAGCAAAGGAAGAATTAATTCTCGGTGAAACCTTTCTTGAACTTTTCTTAGGTTTGGACCCACAGGCTTCCTAAAAGCATCCCTAGCCTCCTCTTGGGCTTAGTACAAGGACCCCCAGGCTTCTTAGAAGTTCTCAGCCTCCTCTTGGGCTTAGTACAAGGACCCAAAGGCCTCCTACAGGTATAGGACAGAAATTAGTCATCTTTGCTAGTTCAATCCTCAGGAGAGTCAGAATTCCCAAACATAGACCATTTAAGGGTTGATCTTTATCTCTTAAGCCAACGGCCTCCTCTTGGGCATCATACAAAGATCTCTCTCTACATCCATAACCTACCACTTCATAAGAGACTTGGAGAGTCTCAGCCTCCTCTTGGGCATCATACAAAGATCATTCTCCAGCTAAGAGTTAATCTATTCATTCAAGTAGACTTGGAAAGTCTCATCCCCTCCTAGATTTCCCAAGAAACCCTCAAGTTTCCTAAAAGCACAAGAAAAAACCCTGATCATTTCATCAGTCTCCAGCAGATTTTAAAACCTCCATAGGATTTCAAACTCAATTTTCAAACCTTCACTTAAAAAAAATCCCCAGCCAGGGTCAATTTACCATCAATAAAACCCTAACAGAATCAGAACCCCATGGCATCTGATATTTCAACTCTTCTTAAATCCCTAGCAAGAGTTGATATTCCTTTCTGATTCCCCAATAAATATTGGACCTGTCTTTGGATTTCAACAATCCTCAGCAGAAACCAGCCTCCTCCTATTAGGCTTCATATAAGAATTTCCCCAACCAGCATCCTCTTAGGCTTTATATAATGATTTTCCTCAATAGAGTCAGCCTCAATCTTGGGCTTTGTACAAGACAGATAAAAACTCCCCAGTGAAGTCAATCTCTTTTCAGCCTCAATCTTGGGCTTTGTACAAGACAGATAAATCCTCCTCAGTGGAATCAATCACTTTTCAGCCTCAATCTTGGGCTTTGTACAAGACAGATATAAAACTCCCTAAGCAGAGTCAACCTTTTAGCTTCAACCTTGGGCTTTGATAAAGGCACCAAAAATCAACATCCCCTCAGAGGAAATCAAGATTCCACTCTGTAGGAAGACATTTCTCTGTACATCACATATCAAAGCAGACAATCAAAAAACCCAATTTCCAGATAATTGTTGTAAGTGGCACACTTGTTGATTCAAAAATCCAAGTTGCAGTCCCTCTTTTATCCTAGTAAATCTTTTCTTTCATCTAATTGCTATAAGTGGCAAGCCTCTGGATTATTTACATCCAAGCCAATGTCCCTCTCTTAGCATGGAAGACTCATAAGGAAAAATGGCATTGCTCAACACTGAGTTAAAGTTTCTTCCTTCATGACATCACCCTTATAAAGGAAATTATGGCATTGTTGGATTGTCATATCCCAGTTAAAGCAATTCTCCTTTATAATCAATTACCTAACATTTTGTGATGAATAAGTGAGATACTCTCCCTTTAGAGATGACAAATCCTCTCCCAGTCACCCTTTAGCTTCAATCTTGGGCTTTAAACAAAACACAAATACTCATTTAGCTTCAATCTTGGGCTTTAAACAAGACACCAACCAAATTTCCTCCCATAGAAATAGGAGGAACTATGATTGCTCTGATTTCCCAGTTTTCTTTACGGGAATACGTAGGCATAAAATTGTGAAATCTTAGCGAGCACACCAATCAAAAACTTTAGGTCCAGTACCTTCCCAAAAACAACGAAAAACTCGAAAACAACAAAAACACTCTCTCAACACTCCCAAAGGAGAAATTTTTCCAAACCACAGTAAATAAACACCAGAAAGTATTTAAACCAACAGAGAAACAAGCAATAAAAAAAGTCTATGGATAACCATATATGCACCGGGTGTTGACAACTTCCCTTTGTATAACTTGACCCCGACCCCCCAATCTCTTAGCATTTGTTAAAGAAAATATTTGCGTGCAAGGTTAGTTTTAGATAGCTTCCCTTTCCTTTTCAGCTTCATAGGATAAATAAGAAATTAGAAAGTGGCACCCAAATTCCATTGCGGTAAGGTGGTCGCATCATCGACAAAAATCGCACGCTACAATGTGATGCACTTCTAATGTTACAAGTTCTGAAGATTCTGAAGACGTGGTTCAGGTGAACAAAGCTCTAAAGATTTTGAAGACACAATTTATGAAGATCAAGTTCTGAAGAGTTTCTGAAGACAAGGTTCTGATTGGATGAAGTGCTAAAGACTCTAAAGACAAAAAACATGCTTAATGAAATCTGAAGACTATGAAGACAAAGTTTTAAAGGAACAGATTTGGAAGACTCTGAAGATAATGCTTCTAAAAGAACGAGCGCTGAAGATTCTCAAGATAGATTCTGCTGAACAAAGATCTTGGAATTCTAAAGACTGGGTTTCTGAAGACTACACAAAGAATGACTCTTTTAAAATATGCTTCATCAAGTTAATATCTGAAGCCTTTGAAGACGCTAGAAGACTGAAGATCAGAATGGTTTTAAGCCGAATATAATAGCACTAAAACTATGTATCCTCTACCTCGAAAAGGTGGCCCATGAGCTAATTTTTGTAGAGTGATCTTGACCATTCCTTCATGTGAATGTTGGGATATTATTGTTGGAATATATTTCCAAGAATACCCCTCAACGGATCTATTCTCTCCTACTCTATAAATTAAAGACTTGAAAGCTTGAAGAAATGTTGCTTATGGCTAGAAACTAGTTGTTTGTCACTCATAGCTTATTGCTGAAGCAACTGCTGATCACAAAGAGAGAAAGATAAAAAGATTATTGGTTATTGTTCATACAAAGGATTATCATTCAACATAGCAAACAAATAAACATGTAGCAAGCAAAGATGAAGCTGCTACTATAAGTGTGCACAAACGATGATTATGCTAACACCATATGAAACAACTCAAGTGAGAAATTACAAGCGAAGCATAGTAGCTTAGTTGAACTTGATGGCTGAATTGGAAAAAGCATTATATGCTCAAGAAAGGAGTAGAAGATGCTGAAAGATGAAGCTTAAATGAAGAATGCTCAATGGAGAAGAAGTTGAAGCAGAATGATGAAGAATGCACAATGATGCTACATGCTAAAGCCATGTGAAACTAATCAAGTGAAACATCATAAGTGAAGTATAGTAACTTAGCTGATCTTGATAGTAAGCTGGAAGAAGCATTGCCTACTCAGAAAGGATCACAAAATCTTAAAGCTTATGATAAGAAGCTGTAGTGCTCATAAGAAAAATTTTAAGCAATACAGAACTAGGGTGCTTATAATCTCTTAGAGATTTATTTTTAGATAGTTTCTGTATTAGAAAGCAAGGAGTTGTTGCTCACATCTTGCTAGAAACACTTAGGTGTTCATGTACTTCATTTGTGTAATCAGCTTGTAAGAAGCATATATAGTGCGCACAAAAATCCTTGAAAAAGGTAATTTTCCTTGAGCGGTCGAATGATGACCAGAATGCTTGAGAGGGCCAAGTCGTGGTTGAGCGGCTTGGAGGTTGACTCCTTGAGCGGTCGAGTGAAGACTAGAATGCTTGAGAAGACTAAGCGTGTTTCTAATAGCTTAGTGGATGATTCCTTGAGAGGCGAATGAATGCCAGGGTTCTTAAAAAGGCAATGGAGGGTATCCATTGTGGTTGTAATCATGTTGATGATTAGTGGATTAAGTCCTTGTGATAAGGCGAAATTACCTTGACGGGTGGACTGGAGTAACTTCGTTAACAGTGAACCAGGATAAAATAATTGTGTTCATTTATTTTATTTACTTGTTAACTCAACTGATTTAATTTCCACAAATGGGGACGAAATGTAAAACCCAATTCAAACCCCCATTTCTTGTGTTTCTCAACCTTCAATTGGTTTCAGAGCTTGGTTCTGTTATTGATGTTTATCAAACACTTAACCGTGTCAGATAAAGATCTAGACGAGCTTTGAGAAACGTTCTGGTTAATCTCCTTCACCATCTACAGTTTTAGTCTCATACAATGATGAAAAGATTGAGTACTGAAATGACAAACTAGAAAGGTTCATTCTGGATTATGTCATTGATTCTTATAGCTAGTTGCTACTGACAATATAACCCTCTCTTATGATGCTTGCAAGAAGATTGAAAGCAAGATAAAGAATCAGTTGGTAAAAGGATAATAGACTCATTAGATAATTTGAAGAATCTGATGAATGATATTCTTGGAATACGTTAGTTAAGAACTATATATCTTCTTAAGGTGATGCCTAGACAAGGCTTCAAAAGGATCAACAAGAATCATCAGGAAGCAAGAAATCTTGTTTACTGAAAGTTATTCTTTCTGAGTATGGGATGTTTTCAAAAAATAGACTTGGTCTACCGTTGACTTTCTCAGTATTGCTCATTAGGAAACTCTTTCATGTGAAGAATAGAACAATGCTTGAGTCATGATTTTGAAGCATGAAAACTTCAAAGTGAAGTATGCTAAAGATGTTAGAAATATTGTTATCAATATTTTAAATCATGACTGTAGAATTTAAGATTCTGAATGATGATTTCTTCGTCAGGATTTTTGAAGAAGATGACCAGAAGCTTGCTATTTGAATAGAATCTAATGACAACCGATCAAGCCTGTAAATTAGAATTGGAGCTTATTATCAGGATTCTAACCGTCTTCACAGAATAAAGACATCTACTCCAATTCTGGAAAGCTTGGCAGATTTCTGAGGTCATCAGAAAGTAAGATTATCA
Organism: Lathyrus tuberosus; assembly: GCA_022829125.1. Lineage (NCBI taxonomy): Eukaryota > Viridiplantae > Streptophyta > Magnoliopsida > Fabales > Fabaceae > Lathyrus > Lathyrus tuberosus. Next base: position 4,222,900 of record JALAZF010000048.1, on the reverse strand, counting down.
AGCTGTTAGAAGAACAACACATGCAAGATCAATTTTCTGAGTTCTTGACATATGTGTGTTCATAAAGAAAATTGGCTTGACATGAGACAAGCAAGTTGTTAGCTTGAGAAAGGTATGTTAGTTGAACAAGCTTAAGTTTGTCAGAATGTTTTTCAAAGTCTCTTTTCAGAAGCTTCAGATACATGAATGTATCCTTCTGTAATCACCACTTTCTGGACTCATGTGACTGAGTGAAAGTATGAGCTTAAGAAGCTATATGATGAAAAGAAGATTTTGATGTTCTAGTTCTTCACAATTAGATACAGATGATTAAAGAATAGAACAAGTTTGGAAAAGAAATGGCTAAAATCATAATATATGAGAAATTATCTTGACAAAGCATTTCTAGGAAGCAGCTAGCATGTTTATTCAGAACATAATAGGATTTGAATCTATTCTGATGCATATTGGTTAGATTGCTCTGAATATCCAAAGGCTACTGAAGTACCTTCATCAGAAATCATATCAAGGTTAGATTTGATGATAAGCTTGAAAGTCATAAACTAAAGCTTAGTGGAAGAATCTTCTCTGTGATGAAGGAAATGAAGCTGTATCAGAATGAAAAAAATAGAAGATGTTTAATCAGAAGTCATCACAGTTCACACTCCCTAAGAAAGGAAAGACAAACTTTCTAATGAATTGTTTCTAGTTCATAAGATCAAATAAGTAAGAAGAAGATTATCATTCAAACCCTCAAAGGAAATAGATTTTGGATTGATGATATCTGCATCTGGTGAAGATCGGCATCTATTCAATGATTGAATTCTGATGATGCAAAAAGATTCCAACAAATTTATTTAGCACATAAATGCTCAAAAGTTTATGTTTAAGCTGAGAAACTTTTGTCCTTCTAGAAATAAGCCTTCTTGAAGAAGTCGCTTTTCAAGCTTTCTTGAAGATAGAATATGGATGATTCTAAGACGAGGACTAGAGATAAAACTTGGTTTTTCTCTAAATATCAAAGATGAAATCAATGTTAGAAGAGATGTTCTCACCCTTCAGAATGGAAGATCAAGAAGTCATGAAGATGATCGTGTCTCTGTACAATGTAAGGATTCCTATGAAGATTGCAGCATAAAGAAGATAAACGATGGAAGAAGAAAATGATTCTAGTGGTCCAACTAGAATTGATGTCAACAAGTCATCGACCGTAGAAGCTAAACGCGAGGTGATTTTGAAGAAGCCTCTACATCAGAAGCTGGAACCTACATAAATATTGAGTAATGTATTTCTAACCTTTAATATTTAATTTTAAATAGTCTATAAATCTATTCTTATATTCTAGAGAAATACGTTTTAAGAGACTATATTAGAAGGAATTCAATCTCTAAAATCTTTAAGATAAAATCCTTGCTAGGGATAATATCTTTTTCAAAAAATTTCTTACTGAAATTAAACTTGTTTTCATTTCACATGTGAACATAGTTCATTATTTAGAATGAAATAAGCATCTCAAAATTTGTGCTTCTCGAGAATAGAAAAATATATTTCTTAAACATGATGCGTAGGATTCGTATGAAAATCTTTTGACTATTGGAAATTAGGGTGTGACTCAGTTATTAACCATAATGATATAAAGAGTTGGTACGTTAAAAAACCTTTGTCTTATATGTACCATACCTCGTATCTGATGGTACACCTCGGGTAATGAGAATATCTTGGATAAAGGAAATGAAATCATTCACTTTATCTCTTGTCAGAATTTCTGCATTCATTCCTTATCAAGTGTCTTCTCTGTTTCTCCCTAAACCTAATGTCTGTATAGGTCTCCTACTCTCATATTTTATTAAGTGTATTAATATATCATTTTATCAACCAGTTTGGAAATAGCACCAGTCACTATTTTTTAGATAAATCATTAATTATTTTGCATGCCTCGAAACTGATTGTCATTATTATCTTTACTCCTCTTTTAAGTAGTATCTACCTTTTCTCTATTTATATCATCCTTCCATAAACCATTCTTTATCTCTTACTTTTCTTCACCGTATCCTTCTTACCCTAGTTGTATAACCATGTCTGTCAAAACCTTTTGTGGCAATGAAGAGATTCTTGAAGTCATTGTCGAAAAACGACCTCATTTTATGAGTTTTAAGGGAACATATCGTGACACTATTCTCGGTGTTCAAAAACAAAAATGGAGCAAATACTTTGATCTTTTAAATGGACCTGTTTATTCAAATCTTGTGAAAGAATTTTGGAAGTATGCCCTAATTAGTGTTGATGGCAAATTCATTTGCTCCCGTATTCATGGTGTTGGGTTTGTCACCTCTCCTAAATCCATTGCTGATGTTATTGGCTATGATCATTCCAGTATCACTGTGGATGAGTTTCGCTTTACCTATTTCTTCATTGAAAATCTTGCTAACATCCATGACGCTTCTCTCAAATATGAACCCACAAATCCCAAAAATCTTCTTCCCACCGCTAGAGCGTGGTTCAATCTTCTTCTTGCCAACTTTCTCCCTCGTGAAGTTGACAAAAATGTTCTATCTCATGTTGACCGACTCTTTATCTATTTTTTAATGAACAATGTCCGTGTCAGATTTCCCTTAACCATCTTCAACTACCTAAAAGAATCTATAACTATCTTAAGAAGTCAACTTAAGTCTTATATACCGTATGGAAGGATTTTATCTAAACTTCTTTATAAAGATGAAATCACCAGTGCGGCCAAAAGGCTTGGATCAAACGATGCACTTGTTGAAGAAAGTTGCAACATTGTCAGAAGCCTATTGAACTGATACTCTGCTAAGAGACTAGTTTCTTTGTTCTGAATAGAAGGGAGCTTACAAATCTCACTTCTTAGACTTTACAGATAGAATTCAAGAAGAGCTTACAAACCTCATCTCGAAGACCATCTGACACAGGGAGAGTTTACACACCTCAGGCCCTGAAAAGTTGTTGAATCTTAGAACCTCCAAGTTTTTAGTTTTATCATTAGGTCTAAGTATGTTTTGTGTCTTTCATCTTCCGTTGTAATTTCTTAATGAATATTAATGAAATTTTCTTTTTCATATTACTTTGTCAATTTCTTATCTATACCTTTTTTATTTCTGACAAAGGGGGAGAAAGTCATATATGATTTTGATATCCAATCTAAAGAATCTCATCCCAAATATAATTGAATATGTTTTACTTCTAACCATATATTTGAGAATTGATCAGGAACTTCGTAAAAGTTCACTGTATGTTAGAACAGGTTATCAGAAGACAGAAGTTAAGACATATCAGAAGCTATGATATATCAAAATGCATAATTTATATTTGATAAGATATCAGAAGATATGTTATATCAGAAGACATGTACAAGAAAGAAGAATACCAAACAAGCTTGATCTGATAATATATTAATATCTAGTGTTGAGCACTAAATTATCAGAAACAAGAGATGTCCATGAATTTCGCGCCGATACCCAAAACTTGTCAGAAGTTGTTAACTTTTTGAAGGGATGATTCAATTGGTATCTAAAATTAAATGGTATCCAAACCTCATATGGTATCTAGACTCCAGCATCGAAAGAATGTGAATTCTTCGAAGATGAAATCAAATCATGGTCATAAAAGAAAATATTTGGTTTCTGAACCATAAAATAACATAAGGATATGTGCACATGTTGGTGATTTGTGCTAAGATATTGAAGATTTGGTTTTGATACATGATGAGTGGCATCTAAGAAAGTATCTACCAGTTTTTGATATATAATGAAAGACATTAAGTCTGACAAGACTAATCAGGTTCTGATACGTCTACAGTATTCTGATAGTAAGCTTGGTTCTGAGATGAAGACCAGTCAGATTCTGATAAGACGTCACTGAGAAGTAATCCTTCTCTTTTGGACATGATTCTACTTCAAAATCATTTTGTGAGTCTTGGGATCAGGGGGGAGACTCTGAACAAGCATAAATGAATTTTGAGAGTTACAGAATCAGGGGGAGCCTGTTAAGCTTATCTCTGACTCTGTGACTTATGGTGATTACCCTATACGAATTGCTCTATAAAAATGCATTGTTTGTCATCATCCAAAAAGGGGTGATTGTAAGAACAAGATTTGGTTCTACATCTGGCCATTAAGTTTTGATGATAATTGCACATATTATCTAAGAGAACAATTATGTATGATATGGTTGTTAGAGCAAGAGTTGTCTCTGCAAGTCATCTCTATATTTTGATGATAACAATGAGTATTTGTGAAAGAACTATTTCATGTTCTAATGTGTGTTGTGTACAGATCATAATCATAGAAGATATCATATCTAACAAACACCAGCAAGATGTGCGTAATGATCATATGCGAGTTACTATGTGTAACACAAGTCGCAAGAAACAAGTATGCTTCTGTATCTGATCATAATCAGATATATCCAAGGATGTCGATATTGTTGCTGTAATGCTCTTGTGGATGCTACTCTAAAAGTGGTTATGATTTGAAGATAGCGAAGCTTCTGAAGAGATAATCTTGTGGAGAACCCAAGTGCTGAAGATTCTCATGACTTGAAGTTCTGAAGGCTGAAGGCTCTAAAGACCAAGTGCAGAAAGATTCTGAAGACTGGAGTGTTCTGAAGGTTATGATTCTAAACGTCAAGTGCTGAAGACTCTGAAGATAGCGTTCTGAGTGAACAAGGTTCTGAAGATTCTGAAGCACTTGAAGCAGTGAAGATAACGGGTTTCAAGACAAGGGCTGAAGCTCTGAAGACAGATTCCTAATGGACAAGTTCTGAAGACGGAAGACTTGAAGTTTCTGAAGACCCAGTTATAAGTCTCTACTCATGCTTCAATTAATTACCATCAGAAGCCTCTGAGGATTTGAAGACAAATGTTACCGTTAGCAATGACTGTACACCATTCTAAAGGTCCTATCCCATCACTTCTACCGTAAAAAGAAGATATGGCAGTACAACTTTCATCATTGCTTAACGACTCTTTTCAAATAGGCAACAACTCTCCAATGGCTATATTTTACTTGGCTATTTAAAGGAAAGGAGTATGCACTTCTGAAGGTATCGATGTGATGATAGTCGCAACGATCAGTTATAGTTGTTAAAACTAAACATTCAAAGCTATCACCATTAACACACGACCATTGTTGTTGAAACTCAAAGATCATCATTCAACACAACAACAATCAATTAAAATAGAAGTTCTTGATGAAGAAGACAACAATCCAAATCAGTCAAGTCATCAACCACCTTCTCGTCTGAGCTACATTAAAGATCTGAAGCAAGGAGTTATTGCTCAAAGCTTGCTCAACAAAGAAGACGAAGAAGAAGAAGATCTATAAGATGTCATCAACTGTCAAATCAACATACATCTTTGTAGAATATGAAGAAAGCAAGGAGTTGTTGCTCATATCTTGCTCGAACACTTGTGTGTTCTTTTGTACTTAAATTTAGGAGTTATCTGCTTATGTAGAAGAAATTTATGTAATCTCCAAAACAACTAATTCTATGTGAATTAGGATTCCTCAAGTGATCAGTGTGATCGGAGACTTGAGAAGACAATGGCTTGGTGTCATTGTGAAAAATCCTGGAAGAATGGTCAGTAAATGTTATATTCATTAAGTTGAATCCCTGAACCTTTAGCTATGAAATCCAGATATTAGATCTTGCGAGATTGGAATCTATTAGGTCAATGTTCGTTATATTCATTAAGTTGAATCCCTGAACGGTTCATTATGGGTTAGTCACAGTTGCGGTTGTGCAGGATGTTAGTCACCGGCTGTTGCCCGTGCATCTGTAATCGGTTTTGATTATAGTGGATTAAGACCTTGTGTTCAAGGCGAAATCACCTTAGAAGGGTGGACTGGACTAGCTTGAGAATGGCTCAAGTGAACCAGGATATATCATTGTCATACCCTAATTTTTTACCATAAGATTTCATCTCTTTTGTGCATCATCTTGCATATCTGCATGCTTTATTACTAACAGGTTTGTGTAGGAACATTGGTATCAAGTGGAGTTTGTGTTCATTTTCTCAGTCAAGTACTTCAAGACGTGATCAACAGATTCTGACTATTAGGGTCCTAAGGTTTCTAGTTGTTATTTCCTCAGAGTTTTTCAGAAGCTCAGTGTATGCCCCAGAGATTTAGGTTTTTCCTACAATTGGTATTGAGCATGGTCGTTTATGGACTGGTTGTGATTTTTGTGGCAAGTTATATCTTCATGGTTTGTGTGTCGGGTTCGTCATCATCCAAATCATTCTTTGATGGTGCAAGTTCATCATTTTTGTTTTTTAGAATGAAGTTTGGATTTTCTTGTTAAAGGTTTGAAGTTGTAAGTTTGTATTAAAATCTTGAAGCAAGTAGGCGAGAAAATCTCTAAGTGAAGTTTAGAATGCACATTTTTTTATGAAGCTTAGATTCTAGCCATTTATTCAAGTTGAATTATTTTTTCCATATTTAAGTTCAAGACATCATTCAAGAGGATTCAAAATATTGAGCAAAAAAACAATTCAAAAAAAATTATAGTTCACATTGCACAAAAGATTCATAAAGAGTTCATCTTTATTCTGAAGTACGAGACGATTGCTCTTGCAAGGCAAATTCTATGGTTGAATACACTGAGTCATGTATTATGGAACTTGTAGAATCTACTATGCAATCGTCAAAGCTTGATACCCTTGCACCATATGCTGTCAAGACGCGCAATGCTTGCCACCGCTATTGCTAAGTACTGCCTCACATCCCCATTAATTTGAGAAGTTATCCCGTGGACCCCACGTCACTGCAGAATATTTCAATGAAACAGGGAAAACACGATAGAGGTTAAAATGGGAATCACTCAAAAAAGCAAAAGCATGTCAAACGAAAATGGCATATGAGATTATCATCATCAAACACACGATCTCGCATTCATTTGGAGAAACCATAAAAAGGGAGCAAGAAAATCTGGTTCATCATTTTCTTTCCAAAAACTGAATTGGAAACATGATCTCGGTTATCAAATTGAGATCATCACATCAATGCTCATGGCCTATAAGAAGCATCAGAAATATCAGCGAAGGGGGGATTCATAGAAAAAAATCTCACACACATACAAGTTCACATATTCACAGAAAGTATACGGTTTGCATAAAGTAGTCTCACAATCCCCACACATACGCAGTGATTACCATACCTCACAAAACCTTCAGAAACTCACCAGAAAACATACATACAGAAATCAAAAGCAATATCCATACATGCATTGCAAAAAAAAAAAGTCTTCAATCACATTGCAAATTTCCAAAAAAACAGAGTTCATAACCAATAAATGGTTTCGCAGAGAAATACAAGCATCCATAGCAGCAAAAGGCGACACAACCTTCAAATCAAGAGTAAAATCACACAACATCATCAGTACACAATAGATATCCATGGTGCATTCATTATAGAAGAACAATACCTTCGATGTCGTCGATGTCGTAACCGCTCCTATTTTGATTTCAAAGCAACCGTGTACATTTTCGGAGTCGCCGCGAATCTCAAACCTCGCCACCTTCGGAATCTCTCGAAGGTACGCATTTTCTTTCAACTAAGCTTGCAAGATTCATTTGTATATTTGCAATTCGTTGAATGGTTTAATGTTCGTATGCGAACTTGTGGCTTTTCCGATACCATGAGCGTTTGAATGGGAGAGTGAGAATTTTAGAGAGTAAGCGAACAGATTGAGAGAAGGAAAGGATGCGGGCAAAAATGTGTGAATGCGAAAGAGAGACGGAGGGCTTGACGGAGGCGAATTGAGAGAGGGTTTCACGGCAAAGGAGAAAGGGTTATACAGTGAGGGGAGAAGGTTGAGAGAGTTTTGATTGAGGGAGAAGGGTTTAAAGATGGCGGAAGAGAGAATGAGAAGATAAGGGCACGAGAGTGATGAGCTGGGAATGCCCTTTATTCTTCTTTTTGTTTTTTTTTAAGACAATGTTGCAGTTGTGGGCTCGGGTGGGTTTAGTCCCACCGACCCAATATGTTTATTTTATTTTATTTTTACCTTTATTATTTTCATGCTTAGGGTATTAATTATAACATTGGATTTTAATTAAATATTTTGTTTTATTTAAATCTTGTTTTGTTATTTAGTTCAAATAATTAGAGCTTTAGGTTAGAAGTTAATCACGTTATTGTTAGGATTTAAGGTGGGTAGGACTCTTAATGATTAACTTTTTCTTTTAACTTTGGATTAATTTTTAATTTAATTACCGTTTAATTTTTTATCTTAGTTTTGATTAAATGTTGTCCCTAGTTTTGATTAAGTTTTGTTTAGACTTTGATTAAGGTTAAATTTTGGTGATACTATGAAATAGTTTCTTTACCGATATTTGGTCTTGATCCTTGTATTGACTATGCCTGTTTGTTCATATTTTTGTGGCCTATTCCTCATTCCAAAGGAAAGGTTTCCCCTCATTGACTTCATGTCTCAACTTAGCCTAAACGTTAGGTCCTTCCCATTTATCCTAACCTCGGGATCGGAGTCACCGCATGTGTTCTGCCATGGACACTTTCTACCCTTTTCAACCTAACTTTGACTTTAGAGTCACCACACTCTATGTAGTGTCTTGCCATAGACGTTACTTCCCCCTGGAACCTTGACCACAGTCAAGAGTTCCTCACCCTCTTTGAGGGGAACTACGGATACTCTGATTCCACTCCCGTCAGGATACGTAGGCACAAGATGCGATATCTTGGCGAGTATACTTAGATATTAACCCCTAGGTTTTTCCCTTAGCACAGTACCTTTAGCAAGCCAGCAATAAATAACATAAATAATAACAAGAGGTTCCTGTAGAGTACTACAGATACTTAGGATGCTAATACCTTCCCTAAGTATAACCAACCCCCGAACCTTAGATCTCTTAGGTTTTTTCGTTCTTGAACCTTTCCTTTGGATAAATCAAAGACCGGTGGTGAACATTAAGATTTGTGATCCTAGTTAACATAATAGCTATGGTATCCGATTCTCACCGCGATAGAAATGGAGACTTCACCGGGGATCTTAACTTAGAGGGTTAGGCCTAACTTGTTTAGTATTTTTGTTTTTCTTGCTTATTTATTATTTTGCTTGTTTATATCTGTTGTGCCTGGTTTTGCTGTGTGCAGGGGTTCTTGAGTGGTGAGGAGTCCTACACCCGGACTTGAGTGCAATTATGATAGGAGATGATATGGTCAAGGATACTTTGACGGAGTCGATTCCTGAAAAGTTGAATTGAGAAAATCATCGCTCAGTTTAGGTTCTTTTGAAATTAATGTTGTTTGAACGAGTCCATTTGTGAAAACGATATTAATTTCGACCAAGAACTCGTGAGACTGAGGACCGTAGTACCTTTAACCCCACTTGGCCTTTTAGGATGTAGTGCGGGGACTATGCGGGAGTCTATTGCCAAAATAATCGCTACGCGATACTACACTCGGACGAGATCCTCTTGAGAATATTATTGACTACCAAGTGATTTGGGAAATCGATAATATCCGAAAGATGGATTGTAGACTCTGGGAACTTTGTAGAACCCGTTCGGCAGGTACATTTGAAACCATAGTACGCACCTATTGGTATGGTTAGACCTTGGCTCCATGCTCGTGATCTTCAAACCCAGTCGCTTGCTTGTTTACCTGTATATGTGTATACCCGTGTTTATGCATCCATTCATGCATTCATGAATCATCATTCGGTTTCAAGAAACTCAATTGTTTTTTCCTTTGCAAATGCAATAAAATCATGGATTATAAAAAATGAAACTTTTTCAGTCTTTCCGAAATGTTTGAAACCCGCTATTGAGTTCCTTGAAACCATTACATTGAATTGCATATCATTGCATACATCCGCTTGTCTAGCAACTTATTTCCAGCTGTCTCTATCTTCCAGTGTTACCTGTGAGTCGTCAAACTGATTCCTCGACATCGATACCAGACTAGAGCTAACTACAGACGCATAATGGCAGAGCAAGAAGCACACAATGCTGAGATGCGAATGGAGATCGACGACCTTAAGTCAAGCATGGCAAAGCTCACTGAAATGCTCCAAGTTTTGATTGCTAGAGGAGAACCACCCCAAAGGACTGTCATTCAGGAAGTTTCAAATGCTGATCCTCAGCCTGTTCAGATGCCACCTTCAACTTGGCCAGAGTTTGGTTTACCTCCCGACTATTCTCCACATCTTGCATCTACTGCTATGATTGGTCATACTTCCAGACCAGTGTTTCAAGCTCCAGTTTTCTCCGAGCCTAGACCTGTGGTTCATGCTGTTGCCCAGACTACTCGACCTCCTTTTGAAAATCCCCTCTATGAGTACAATGCTGCCAGTGTTCAGGGTGAAGACCATGAAGATTTTGTCGAACCTAAAGTTGTCCGTGAACATTTTCAGACCATAGACAAGAGACTCAAAGCCGTAGAGGGTACTGATTTCTTCAACATTGATGCAGAAAACATGGGTTTGGTTTCTGACCTTGTTATGCCTACTAAGTTCAAGGCTATCGATTTTGTGAAGTACAAAGGTGATTCTTGTCCAAGAGCTCATTTGGTCATGTATACCCGAAAGATGGCTGCTCATGCTAAGAATCAAAAGTTGCTTATCCACTGTTTTCAAGATAGTCTGAGTGGAGCTTCTCTCAAATGGTATATGAATCTTGAACAGAACAGCATTCACTGTTTCCAGGATCTTATTAATGCCTTCATGAAGCAATACAAGTATAACCTCGACATGGCTCCTGACCGGCGTCAGCTGCAAAACATGTCTCAGAAGGATAAAGAGTCTTTCAAGGAATATGCTCAGCGCTGGAGAGAGTTGGCTTCTCAAGTTGAACCTCCTTTGGCAGAGAAAGAATTAACTGGATTGTTTATGGACATCTTGTCTCCATTTTACTGGGAGAAGATGATTGGTAGTGTTTCCTCCAGCTTCACTGATTTGGTTACTATTGGTCAGAGACTCGAGGAAGGACTTAAGAATGGTAAAGTATCCAAGGCTGCTGAATCTTCTAATGGTGCTAAGAAATTCTATGGGAATTTCCAGAAGAAGAGAGAAGATCAGACCAATGCTGTTATGTTTGAAACCAGGAGGCCTCATCCTCGACCACAGTATGCTGACCACCCTGATATTGCTGCTGTTACTCCTATGGTTACTGCTTCACGACCAGCTCAAGCTCCTCAACGTCCAGCTGTTGGACATAATCAGTTCCGTAATAGGAATAATTTTGATCCTATTCCAATGACATAAACTGAACTTTATCCTGGGCTGGTTCAGAAACGTTTGATTACTACAAGGCCTTTGCCTCCTCCTCCAGATCCACTTCCACTTGGATTCAGATCTGATCTCCATTGTGCATTCCACGAAGGTGCCGCAGGCCATGACTTGGAACATTGCTTTGCATTGAAGGCTAGAGTACAAGAGCTGATCATAATTGGTATTCTCTCCTTTCGTGACACCAATCCGAATGTCAAGAACAATCCTTTGCTAGAGCACGCTAAGTGAGGCTTTAGCTGACTTCAGCAGGCTTCAGTGTTTCAGACAGGACAACTCACTCTTGTTTCTGACTAGTCACTAGACTTTTGTTTCTTGTTGTTTGCATTTTCCTTATCTTGTATTAGCTGTTTGCTTTCAAATCATGTTTGTACTTTCATAATTAATAAAATGAGCATTGCGACTTTTGGATTCAATTCATTTGTGTTTGCTATTTACATCTTTATGCCTTCCTTTTCAAAAAGAAAACAAAAAAAAAACAACAAAAACAAGAACAAAATTATTATCTCTTTACCACTTTCTTTTTTTGATTATGCAAAGATTGGAGGGAGGATGATGAAAACATTATACTCATAATTGCTGTTGGTATGCTTTCAAATCAAAACTTTGCTGAAGATGTAAAGCATTGTTTTAATTCCTAAACACTGGAGAAATAAGGAAGATAAACCCTCGTCAACCCCTTTGAGTCTTGAAGTAGGAGTTTCTTTTCTTTACAAATAAAAACCCGCAATCTTAACCTGGGGCAGGGTAGTTCTCAGTTAACTGGATTGTGCATTCAAATACAAGAGTTTCATGCAAGACATCTTTCAACAAAAAGGTTGCATTCTCAATTTTTCCTTCGCACGCAACAAGCAAGTGTCGAAGATGTCTTTCAAGTCAAAAGTCAATGATGGTTCGCCGTAATCATTAAGCCAAGCAGTCACTTTCTTTAAAAAAAAGAGATAAAAAAAATCAAAAAAGGAAAAAGCCCGCTAAGTCGAAACCTGTGAAGGAGACTTAGGCAGACAAAAAACTGGGGCATCCCGCTGACTGTAAGATTCATGAGAAACAGTTCAGGAAAAAGTTAGGGATAATAAAAAGGAGAAATCTTTAAATCCTTACCATGAAATCCTCAATGAAAAAAACAACCAAGAGTTATAAGGAAGTAGTGCCTGTCACCTCAAAAGTCCCTTAACTTCTGAACCATCATCACTATCATCAATGCAATCCCTAACCTATGGAAACCTGAGTGCAAAGTCTGAGTTAACTGAGTGTAGGACTGGAGATCATCACGAAGATTGGGTGGGTACAAATAAACTTTGAGCCTTTATCCTTTGTTTCTTAAACCGTGAACCAAGCCACGTTATAACCCTCAAATACCTAATTGAAGCAAGGTTATTTTGAAAGCATACTACAACGAGGTTGCGTAAACTGACTCCTAAAGATCTTTGCAGATAAGCTTTTTTGGCATTACGCCTTTTTGCTTTATCTTTCACTTTTAAACGTCTTGAACCACCGTGTTCTGACCAGTGACCCTATTGTTTTACCTCTTTCCAAAAATGATTTTGATTTCAAAAGTTGCATGAACGTTGCATTTTTCTATGTTTGTATGAACACTTTTGTTTGCAAACTGGCTTCCTCTTAAGGAATTTTCAAACAGTTGAGAAACTTGGTCGGTGATCCAATCAGGGGCAAGTTCCTTTGATATCCTGTCAAGAATCAGTTCAAGATTTTTTGTTCAGTGGCAAGTCCATCTCAGAATTGGTTTATACAGAAGATTTTCAAGACTCGTGCTGGGGAAAGCTTTCCAAGAGCACAACAATTCAGTTAATTACAGAATCATTCCAGCTGAAGCAATTATCAGTTCATATACAACAGTCAACTAATCTGGGGCAGTTTACTTAAAGAATCCCCATGCAGCTTTCCATTCTTCCTACAAGGATCATCAACTTAATACAGTTTACCAGTGTGGCAGATTTGTGCTCAGTAGCATCTTTAGTTCCAAAGCAGAATGACAGTGATCTCTGTGTTGAGGAATCAATATTCCAGTTTTGTCTTCTCCACAAAAGAGTCAAGCCTTGACGTCTGCATTGCATCTGCATTTACATTTTCACTTGATCATATATCATGGCATAATTCATATACATGTGCATAGCAAGAGTGTCATCCTCATTTGCACTCATTTGCATCCTCCATAGGTCGTATTGTTATTCACGTCTTATCTTGTGATCTAAGTCCAACTCACTTGGCGCCTACTAAACAGACATTGTCGCGTCTATCCAATGCTTTCTTGGATACGGTGATCCATTTTATCCAATGCTTTCTTGGGTATCTCCTTGTTCATATTCGTTCAATGCTTTCTTGGACGTTGTGATTTCTTTCTATCTAATACTTTCTTGGGTATTTTCTTGTTCATAGTCGTTCACTGCTTTCCTAGATGTTGTGGTTTTCTTTACATCCAATGCCTTCTTGGATTACGCCTTTTGTCTCATTTGCGTCTGATGCCTTCTCAGATTTTGAGTCATACTTTTCATTCAAAGCTATTATTGGATGACTGGTTTTGTTGCATTCAATGCCATTCTTGAATGTAGTCTTTGTTCACATTCATCTAAAGCCATTATTAGATACTGTGATTATACCTTTCATTCAAAGCCATTATTGGAGGATTGGTTTCTCTGCATTCAATGCCATTCTTGAATGTAGTCTCTGTCCACTCTGTCTAAAGCCATTATTAGATATTGTGATTATACCTTTCATTCAAAGCCATTATTGGATGACTGGTCCCTTTACATCCAATGCCTTCTTGGATCTCACCTTTTTACCTCACAGTCATCTAAAGCCATTATTAGATATTGTGATTATACCTTTCATCCAAATCCATTATTGGATGTCTGGTTTCTTTACCATCTGATGTTTTTTCGGATGTGTCCCTCCTTCTGATGTTTTTCGAGATCGAGTCTTTGTTCAATTATCTAAATCCATTATTAGATACTGTGATTATACCTCTCATTCAAAGCCATTATTGGATGACTGGTTTCTTTGCATTCAATGCCATTCTTGAATGTAGTCTTTATTCACATTTATCTAAAGCCATTATTAGATATTGTGAGTTTACCTTTTATCCAAAGCCATTATTGGATGTTTGGTGCTTTTTCATCCAATGCCGTTCTTGGATGATGTTTTCCAAATATTTTGCTTTGTTTCAATTCGTTTCTGACACAACTATAACACCTTTTCCCCTATGGCACCATTCTCCATAGGATCCTTGTCTTTGCATTCATTCCATATCATATCATATCATAACATATGCATTTGTGGCATCTTAGGGCCAAAAATTATGCATGTTTATATTTAAGTCTCTCCTATCTCGTCGAGACGAAGATTTCAATCTCCATATCTCTGGATAGAAGAAACTTAAATAGGGGCATCTGTCATACCCTAATTTTTGACCATAAGATTTCATCTCTTTTGTGCATCATCTTGCATATCTGCATGCTTTATTACTAACAGGTTTGTGTAGGAACATTGGTTTCAAGTGGAGTTGGTGTTCATTTTCTCAGTCAAGTACTTCAAGACGTGATCGACAGATTCTGACTATTAGGGTCCTAAGGTTTTTATTTGTTATTTTCTCAGAGTTTTTCAGAAGCTCAGCGTATGCCCCAGAGATTTAGGTTTTTCCTACTATTGGTATTGAGCATGGTCGTTTATGGACTGGTTGTGATTTTTGTGGCAAGTTATATCTTCATGGTTTGTGTGTCGGGTTCGTCATCATCCAAACCATTCTTTGATGGTGCAAGTTCATCATTTTTCTTTTTTAGAATGAAGTTTGGATTTTCTTGTTAAAGGTTTGAAGTTGTAAGTTTGGATTAAAATCTTAAAGCAAGTAGGCGAGAAAATCTCTAAGTGAAGTTTAGAATGCACATTTTTTTATGAAGCTTAGATTCTAGCCATTTATTCAAGTTGAATTATTTTTTCCATATTCAAGTTCAAGACATCATTCAAGAGGATTCAAAATATTGAGCAAAAAAAAATTCAAAAAAAATTATAGTTCACATTGCACAAAAGATTCATAAAGAGTTCATCTTTATTCTGAAGTACGAGACGATTGCTCTTGCAAGGTAAATTCTATGGTTGAATACACTGAGTCATGTATTATGGAACTTGTAGAATCTATTATGCAATCGTCAAAGCTTGATACCCTTGCACCATATGCTTTCAAGACGCGCAATGCTTGCCACCGCTATTGCTAAGTACTGCCTCACATCCCTATTAATTTGAGAAGTTATCCCGTGGACCCCACGTCACTGCAGAAAATTTCAATGAAACAGGGAAAACACGATAGAGGTTAAAATGGGAATCACTCAAAAAAACAAAAGCATGTCAAACGAAAACGGCATATGAGATTATCATCATTAAACACACGATCTCGCATTCATTTGGAGAAACCATAAAAAGGGAGCAAGAAAATCTGGTTCATCATTTTCTTTCCAAAAACTGAATTGGAAATATGATCTCGGTTATTAAATTGAGATCATCACATCAATGCTCATGGCCTATAAGAAGCATCAGAAATATCAGCGAAGGGGGGATTCATAGAAAAAAACCTCACACACATACAGGTTCACATATTCACAGAAAGTATACGGTTTGCATAAAGTAGTCACACAATCCCCACACATACGCAGTGATTACCATACGTCACAAAACCTTCAGAAACTCACCAGAAAACATACATACAGAAATCAAAAGCAATATCCATCCACGCATTGCAAAAAAAAAAAGTCTTCAATCACATTGAAAATTTCCAAAAAAACAGAGTTCATAACCAATAAAAGGTTTCGCAGAGAAATACAAGCATCCATAGCAGCAAAAGGCGACACAACCTTCAAATCAAGAGTAAAATCACACAACATCATCAGTACACAATAGATATCCACGGTACATTCGTTATAGAAGAACAATACCTTCGATGTCGCCGATGTCGTAACCGCTCCTATTTTGATTTCAAAGCAACCGTGTACATTTTCGGAGTCGCCGGGAATCTCAAACCTCACCACCGTCGGAATCCCTCGAAGGTACGCATTTTCTTTCAACTAAGCTTGCAAGATTCATTTGTATATTTGCAATTCGTTGAATGGTTTAATGTTCGTATGCGAACTTGTGGCTTTTCCGATACCATGAGCGTTTGAATGGGAGAGTGAGAATTTTAGAGAGTAAGCGAACAGATTGAGAGAAGGAAAGGATGCGAGCAAAAATGTGTGAATGCGAAAGAGAGACGGAGGGCTTGACGAAGGCGAATTAAGATAGGGTTTCACGGCAAAGGAGAAAGGGTTATACAGTGAGGGGAGAAGGTTGAGAGAGTTTCGATTGAGGGAGAAGGGTTTAAAGATGGCGGAAGAGAGAATGAGAAGATAAGGGCACGAGAGTGATGAGCTGGGAATGCCCTTTATTCTTCTTTTTGTTTTTTTTAAGACAATGTTGCAGTTGTGGGCTCGGGTGGGTTTAGTCCCACCGACCCAATATGTTTATTTTATTTTATTTTTACCTTTATTATTTTCATGCTTAGGGTATTAATTATATAACATTGGATTTTAATTAAATATTTTGTTTTATTTAAATCTTGTTTTGTTATTTAGTTCATATAATTAGAGCTTTAGGTTAGAAGTTAATCACGTTATTGTTAGGATTTAAGGTGGGTAGGACTCTTAATGATTAACTTTTTCTTTTAACTTTGGATTAATTTTTAATTTAATTACCGTTTAATTTTTTATCTTAGTTTTGATTAAATGTTGTCCCTAGTTTTGATTAAGTTTTGTTTAGACTTTGATTAAGGTTAAATTTTGGTGATACTAGGAAATAGTTTCTTTACCGATATTTGGTCTTGATCCTTGTATTGCCTATGCCTGTTTGTTCATATTTTTGTGGCCTATTCCTCATTCCAAAGGAAAGGTTTCCCCTCATTGACTTCATGTCTCAACTTAGCCTAAACGTTAGGTCCTTCCCATTTATCCTAACCTCAGGATCGGAGTCACCGCATGTGTTCTGCCCTGGACACTTTCTACCCTTTTCAACCTAACTTTGACTTTAGATTCACCACACTCTATGTAGTGTCTTTCCATAGACGTTACTTCCCCCTGGAACCTTGACCACAGTCAAGAGTTCCTCACCCTCTTTGAGGGGAACTACGGATACTCTTATTCCACTCCCGTCAGGATACGTAGGCACAAGATGCGATATCTTGGCGAGTATACTTAGATACTAACCCCTAGGTTTTTCCCTTAGCACAGTACCTTTAGCAAGCCAGCAATAAATTACATAAATAATAACAAGAGGTTCCTATAGAGTACTACAGATTCTTAGGATGCTAATACCTTCCCTAAGTATAACCAACCCCCGAACCTTAGATCTCTTAGATTTTTTCGTTCTTGAACCTTTCCTTTGGATAAATCAAAGACCGGTGGTGAACATTAAGATTTGTGATCCTAGTTAACATAATAGCCATGGTATCCGATTCTCACCGCGACAATCGTGTGTTCTTTACTCTTGTTTATACTTTGTTTGATTGTTTATGATTTTGTATCAATTATCAGAACCTTGCTTAGTAAGTCAGAACCTTGCAACCAAACTCTGATGAGCTTCCGCATCGCACGTCTGATTCAAGCACCGCTAATTCAGATTCTCCTTATCGCTTATGCTCCGGGCATTGCAAGAACTGAATAACGCTTCGCAAATTAGAGTCTCTCAAGGAACTCTGATAAGTCTCTCGCACGTTAATAATAAGAAGCGAAAATTTAGTAAAAGTGAAAAACACAATTCAACCCCCCCCCCTTTCTTGTGTCCTTCTCACACCTTCAATTGGTATCAGAGCTCCGATTCCATTATTGATGGATATCAAACACTTAACAGTGTCAGAAAAAGATCTAGATATGGTGTGTAGAAATACTCTGGGTAAGATTTCAATCCACTTACAATTTCTGTATCAGTTCAGAAGATGACTGTGTACTAAATTGTAATCAAACGGATTACCGGAGCAAGTCAATGATTCATGAAGTTTTTGTTGTTGTCAACAACGGAATCTTCCTCTCTAAAACTTAAGAAAAGCTTGAAGAATCAACTGACAAGATAGATTCATCAGATAAGAAGTAGTATATGTTGAATGCTTATCTTGGAAGATACGTTTGGATAAACAACATATTTGCTAAAGATTGAATCATCAGAAAATAAGAAATCTTGTTTGCTGAAGTTTAATTCTTTATGAGTTTTGAGGTGTTTTCAAGAAACAGATTAGTCCACCCTTGACTTTCTCATTTAGAGATCATTAAGAACTTCTTCATGTAAAGAAGAAAGATTGTTGTTCTATGATTTTTTGAACTTCAGAATTAAAGTTTGCAGAAGAAACCTTGCAGAAAACTGAAGAACATTCAGAAAGAGGAAATCTAGAGATTCATCAGGAATCTGATTAAGAACAATGTCTGAGTCCTGACTGAAATAACATAGACATTCGAGTTTTGTTAACTTGAGAATTCATCTCAGTTGAATAAATCGTTATTGGTCAGAATGTTTTCTGTTATTTCTCTCAAAAGTTCATGTTGCATAAACTCTGGAATCAAAAGATGCTTGACTAGATGCAGAAACAGAAGTTATCTACTTGAAGCCAAAAAGAATCTAAGCCACTGATGTTATTCAGAATGAAGAAATCGGCTGACATTCTTTTCAGAAGAAGATGTGCCGTAAATCCTTTGATGGACAAAATCTAAACAAGTTAGATCAGCATTGCAAGAACAAGACTGTCATGCAAACTATGTCATGTGTTCCACACATGTTTGATGATACTTGTTTCTGAATAAGCTCTGCATTTGTTAAATGAAACAGAGCCAGAAGATACTATGAAATGGAAGCTTGATGAAAGATAGACGTTCTGATAATAAAGATCAGAATCTCTGAAGGTTGCTCTCAGAAATCGGTTAAATATTTCCGAACAGGAAAAAGGAAAGGATCATCTGAAGAAGATTGATTCTAGAGATCTGAGTTCAGAGGACAATAATATTCTTCAATGACAGATTACAATGTCAGGTCACTCTGAAGAAAGCAGAAACTGGAAGATGATGATAAGAAGCTCAAATTCAGAATGGAGAGCACTCAGATGAAGTATCGCGGTAAAGACTTCAGACTCTCTAAGGTATGACTCTTCTTATCAATGACTAATTAAATGTTACTGAAAATTCAAACTAAAAATTGACTGGTAAGTAAAATCATTAATGATATTCTCTCTTTCCAAGAAAAATCTTTTGATCAAACATCTGAACAATGTACTCACCCATTATAACATCTGTCATAATTATATATCTTGAGTAATCATGATTTATCCCTAAGAACATAAGTCCTATTAATATACTAAAGATCTTTCGTGTGACAGAAGTAACTCTATCCTTGTAACAGTCTCTACCTCGCTAACACTTCCAAGATCTTATCTATAATCTAAAAAGTATCTCTCCTTTTATAAAAACTGTTCACGTCAACAAACCTCTTATCACGTGATATGTACTTAATCTACGTCATCCCTAGTTTAGGCACAACTCATCTTACCTATTCAAGGTGTATATAAGATACCTCTCCCCATCAAAAGATATCACATTCAATTTCTTCTATCACATAAAACATTAGTGTCAAAACTCTGTCTTCCATTCACAATAATGTCTCCAATAACCTTTCTAGGAAACAAAGACCTTCTTGAAATTATTTCTGAGAAATAATTTGTGATTAATGTTCCTCCTCTTACGAGTCACATTGATAACAGTATTGGTAGATGTGCTATATACTCAGCAGTGGACTAGATACTCTACCATGATGGAAAAACCTATTTACGTGAATTTAGTTAAGGATTTCTGGAAGCATGCTTACCTTGATCATGAAACTGGTCATATCACTTCTTATGTTTTTGAAGTTCCCATCTCCATCACTCCTTTTTCAATCACTCTCGCAACTGGATGCGAAAATGTTGGAATCACTGTTGATTTTGACAGAAATAAGTTCTTTGTTGCTAATAGGTTTGCCTTTCTTCATGACCTATCATCAGGCTATAAACCTTCCAATCCTGAAAACCTCCTACCCATTCCCAAAGCCTGGTACAAGCTAGTGCTGTCAAATTTCCTTCCCAGAGGAGAAAACCATGACATACTGCGATATCATGACCATGAATTCATTTATTTTCTGATGAATGATATTCAGATAAACCTACCCCACACAATCTTCAACTGTCTCTGGAAATCCATCTCTGAATCCAGAAATCCCACAAAGTCTTACATTCCTTATGCAAGAGTTTTGTCTGAGATTTTCTTCAGAGACGGAATAATCAATTTAATCAAAGAAACAATAGCAGAGGATGGTTTTGAAAAATTTCCAAAGAACTGCTTGTTGAAGACAAATTGTGAAGTCTTTAGTGATTAGAAGAGCATAACTTATCTCTATCTAACAGCGTCTGCTTTTTCATTTTCTTCTTGTGTTTGTCTAAAACGTATCTGTTATAATTATTGTAGTCATGTAGGTCTGCCCTTAACTTATTGAGGAGTAATCAATAGTTAAACCGGTAAACCCTTCCTAATTAATGAAGTACTTTCTTTTTCTATTAATAGACGACTCATAGTCTTAAGAATGCTTATTTCTCACATATATTATATCACCTTGCACTGCTCAAATTAAATATGAATTTGATATAATATTAAGAGAAAAGGTGGATTTAGTTGAATTTGAAAATATGTCTTATATGCATGTATCTTTTGAAAGACATATGAAAAGATCTTGAGTGTCTCGAGAAACCATCATCATTAAAATGAGTCTGTCACCTCTACCACTCATAAAAGAGCAGTTATCAACCACAGTCGATTAATCTTCTCCCATTAAAAGTTTAACTGCTACTTTTCTTTTCCCATGTACCTATAGCATACCCTACGCAATCAAAACTTACCTAGGAATAATAAATGCAGATCTCTTGTATCGATTTAGTCGTTACTCCCATTTAATTTCCTTCACTCTCATTCCTCTATAAATATTAGGAACTGATCCTCTAACCCTTCTCATCCTCTATCTAAACTTAATATCCATTTAAATCTTCTGTGTGCTAAAACAATGGCCTCCCTAACATTTAGAGGAAATGTAGAAACCCTAGAAGTTATCTCAGAGAAAAGACCAAACCTAGCTCGACTCCAAAATGATGGTCTGGAAATTATAAGGAGCATGTAGATCCAATCTTGGCATGGCTACTATTCCTTGCTAAACGGTCCTGTCTTTCCAGCTCTTGTGAAGGAATTCTGGAAATTTTCCAGGATTAGTAATGATGGAAATACCATCTGGTCTTAAGTTTATCAACTCCCAATTGCTATCTCTATTTCCTCAATAGAGAAAATCACAAAATGTGTCGCCTCTGGAGTCACTGTTGATGACTATCAATCTGACTTAGGCATGGTGGAGAAATGTAAGATTTTATTTGATGATTCAGTTCCTTATGAACCAAACAACCCTGAGAAGCTTCTTCCTTCTCCCAGAACATGGTTCAGATTCTCACTAACCAACCTTCGACCTCGTGCAACTGCAAGAAGCACGTTGTCTCATGACGACAAAGTCTGTGTCTTCCTCCTGACGCATCATTATAGGATCGACCTTCCCAAAACCATCTTCAATCACCTGAAACACTCTATTAGAGTATTAAGAACTCAGATGCATTCTTACGTTCCTTACGGTAGGATACTATCTGAGATAATGCTGAAAGAAAAGTTTTGGGGATTGTTAAGCAAACTCGGGCCACAACCTTCAGTGAATGAAACAAGATGTGCTAGAATAGACAACGTTGAAGACTTTGATGATTAAAGTATTACTAGTCTTTGCCATAACCTATAGTTAGATCTAAGTTTTTAGTGTTAATACTCTATTCTCTGCTTGCTGTATGGCTCTCAAATGATCAATCAATGAAATTTCATTAATTCTGTTCCTGAATGGTGTACATATATTAGTTTTGTTCATTATAAAACATCACTAATTCTGATAGATCATTATCATATTAATCTTGTTCAAAATGCTCTAACTTTTTTATGATGTCAAAAAGGGGTAGAAATAGAATATGATTTTGATTTATATGTTAAAGAATGCTAAACATCAACTATGATATAAAATGCGTTTACCACTAACAACTATTTGATGTTTAACTAAGGAACTCTGAACGAGTTCACTAGGCATTCTTAGAACAGGTTAAACTGAAAGAACTCTGTTTAAAGTTCTTATGAAATGTTTGTTCATATTCTCGAAGTTGTACACTTCATGAACATGTGTTCAGAATCAGATTTACCCAGTACTGTTCAGAAGTTGAGAACTGTCTAAAAGTCAAAGTTATCGTGATTCTTGTTTCACTTCGTTCAGAAGCTGTAAGTTGTCTAAGGATATAACATTTAGAACATAAGAATCGGAAGAAGAAAACTTCCTGAAAGCAGTCAAGACAAAGTCTATAAGCCAAGATGCTTTTCAGAAGAACTGAGCAAATCAGAAGTCGAAGACTGTCTAAAGATATGGATAAAAGATCCAAGAAGAAGAAGTTATGATAAACTAAGATTTCAACTCTAAAGAAAATGATTTGGCATCAGACTAAATCTACAATTGGTATCAAACTCAGCAGACTAAGAATAAAAAGTAAGCTGGTATCAGATTCAGAATCAAGCTTTGATGAACCAATGAGTTGTGACAAGTAACAAGGTTCTGACATGAAGGCATGTGTTCAAGTCAAACTCTGAAATGACAAGATCTTAAGTGATGATCATAACTGGTATGACCAAATCAAGAATGTGAAGATCACCAAGTCTGAAACTCAGGGGGAGTTTCTTACGTCAAAAGACAAGTTCAATTCTGATAAATAGCGTGGCTAAGTTATTAGAAGAGAATTATTCTATTTTTGTGCTAAAATGATTATGCTGAAAAGTAGAAATTGCTTCAGAAGATTTTGAAGATTGTGAGCTCTGATACGATGACCAAAGGAACTAAGCTCTAAAGATTTGAAGATAGAGGTTCTGATGAATAAGTCAAGATGCTAAAGACTTTTGTCTCCTCAAGACAGATAGGGAAGTAGTCCTTCTCAATTCTATGTTCTGACAACTCAAATTGTTATTTTGTGTGTCTTTGGATCAGATAAGATTCTAGACAATCACAAATAAAATTTTGGGGTTAACACATTCAGGGGGAGCTGTTGTTCCAAACTCTGAATATGTTATGTTTGATGATTACCTTGTATAAAATGTTCAATCAAAATACATGGTTTTGTCATCATCAAAAAGGGGGAGATTGTTAGAGCAAGAGTTGTCTCTGCAAGTCATCTTTATATTTTGATGATAGCAATGAGTATTTGTGAAAGAACTATTTTATGTTCTAATGTGTGTTGTGTGCAGATCATAATCATAGAAGATATCAGATCCAACAAACACCAGCAAGATGTGTGTAATGATCGTATGCGAGTTACTATGTGTAACACAAGTCGCAAGAAGCAAGTATGCTTCTGTATCTGATCATAATCAGATAGATCCAAGGATGCTGATATTGCTGCTGTAATGCTCTTGTGGATGCTACTCTGAAGGTGGTTATGATTCTGAAGATACCGAAGCTTTTGAAGAGATAATCTTGTGGAGAACCTAAGTGCTAAAGATTCTCATGACTTGAAGTTCTGAAGGCTGAGGCTCTAAAGACCAAGTGCAGAAAGATTCTGAAGACTGAAGTGTTTTGAAGGTTATGATTCTAAAGGTCAAGTGCAGAAGACTCTGAAGACAGCGTTCTGAGTGAACAAGGTTCTGAAGATTCTAAAGACTTGAAGCAGTGAAGATAGTGGGTTTCAAGACAAGTGTGTAAGATATGAAGACAAATTCCTAATGGACAAGTTCTGAAGACGGAAGACTTGAAGTTTTGGAAGACCCAGTTATAAGTCTCTACTCATGCTTCTATTAATTACCATCAGAAGCCTCTGAAGATTTGAAGACAAATGTTACCGTTAGCAATGATTGTACACCATTCCAAAGGTCCTATCCCATCACTTCTACAGTAAAAAGAAGATATGGCAGTACAACTTTCATCATTGCTTAATGACTCTTTTCAAACAGCCAACGACTCTCCAACAACTATATTTTACTTGGCTATTTAAAAGAAATGAGTATGCGTTTCTGAAGGTGTCGATGTGATGATAGTCGCAACGATCAATTATCGTTGTTAAAACTAAACATTCAAAGTTATCACCATTAACACACGACCATTGTTGTTGAAACTCAAAGATCATCATTCAACACAACAACAATCAATTAAAACAGAAGCTACTGATGAAGAAGACACTATTACAAATCAGTCAAGTCATCAACCACCTTCTCATCTGAGCTACATTGAAGATCTAAAGCAAGGAGTTGTTGCTCAAAGCTTGCTCAACAAAGAAGACGAAGAAGAAGAAGATCTACAAGATGTCATCAACTGTCAAATCAACATACATTTTTGTAGAATCTGAAGAAAGCAAGGAGTTGTTGCTCATATCTTGCTCGAACACTTGTGTGTTCTTTTGTACTTAAATTTAGGAGTTATCTGCTTATGTAGAAGCAATTTATGTAATCTCCAAAACAACTAATTCTATGTGAATTAGGATTCCTCAAGTGATCAGTGTGATCGGAGACTTGAGAAGACAATGGCTTGGTGTCATTATGGAAAATTCTGGAAGAATGGTCAGTAAACGTTATATTCATTAAGTTGAATCCCTGGACATTTAGCTGTGAAATCTTGATAGTAGATCTTGCGAGATCGGAACCTATTAGGTCAATGTTCATTATATTCATTAAGTTGAATCCCTGAATGGTTCATTGTGGGTTAGTCACAGCTGCGGTTGTGCAGGATGATAGTCACCGGTTGTTGCACGTGCATTTGTAATCGGTTTTGATTATAGTGGATTAAGACCTTATGTTCAATGCGAAATCACCTTGGAAGGGTGGACTGGACTAGCTTGAGAATAGATCAAGTGAACCAAGATATATCGTGTGTTCTTTACTCTTGTTTATGCTTTGTTTGATTGTTTATGATTCTGTATCAATTATCAGAACCTTGCTTAGCAAGTTAGAACCTTGCAACCAAACTCTGATGAGCTTCCGCATCGCACGTCTAATTCAAGCATCGCTAATTTAGATTCGCCTTATCGCTTATGCTCCGGGCATTGCAAGATTTGAATGACGCTTCACAAATCAGAGTCTCTCAAGGAAATCTGATAAGTCTCTCGCACGTTAATAATAAGAAGCGAAAATTTAGTAAAAGTGAAAAACACAATTCAAACCCCCCCTTTCTTGTGTCCTTCTCACACCTTCAATGGTTTCTGTCTAGTGTGTGGCTATTTTCAATATGATTTTGACTCTGATAAGAAGGCGTGTGACGTCATCAGACTCTATTATCAACACTCTAGAAGAAAACATATGTGTGAACAAGTTAAAGTCAAGATTCATGAATGTTTCTAATACAACGGTTCTAATGAGCGTTAGTTATGAACATTCTAATTAAGACTTTATAAGAAAGGTCTACAAGACTCTCTAATGTGATGCGCTTCTAATGTTACAAGTTCTGAAGATTCTGAAGACGTGGTTCAGGTGAACAAAGCTCTAAAGATTCTGAAGATAAATTTTATGAAGATCAAGTTCTGAAGAGTTTTCGAAGTCAAGGTTCTAATTGGACGAAGTGCTGAAAACTCTGAAGATAAAGAACATGCTTAATGAAATCTGAAGATTCTAAAGACAAGGTTCTGAAGGAACATATTCTGAAGACTCTGAAGATAATGCTTCTAAAAGAATGAGTGTTGAAGATTCTCAAGATAGATTCTGCTAAATAAAGATCTTGGAATTCTGAAGACTGGGTTTCTGAAGACTACATAAAGAATGACTCTTCTACAACACGCTTCATCAAGTTAATATCTGAAGCCTCTGAAGATGCTAGAAGACTGAAGATCAGAATGGTTTTAAGCTGAATATAATAGTACTAAAACTCTGTATTCTCTACCTCGAAAAGGTGCCGCATGAGCAGCTTTTTGTATAGTGATGTTGACCATTCCTTTATGTGAACGTTGGGATATTGCTGTTGGAATATGTTTCTAAGAATACCCCTCAACAGATCTATTCTCTCCTGCTCTATAAATTGAAGACTTGAAAGCTTGAAGAAATGTTGCTCATAGCTAGAAACAAGTTGTTTGTCGCTCATAGCTTATTGCTGAAGCAGCCGCTGATCACAAAGAGAGAAAGATAAAAAGATTGTTGGTTGTTATTCATACAAAGGATTATTATTCAACAGAGCAAACAAATAAACATGTAGCAAGCAAAGATGAAGCTGCTACTATAAGTGTGCACAAACGATGATTATGCTAACACCATATGAAACTATTCAAGTGTGACATTATAAGTGAAGCATAGTAGCTTAGTTGAACTTGATAGTTGAATTGGAAAAAGCATTATATGCTCAAGAAAGGAGTACAAGATGCTGAAAGCTGAAGCTTAAATGAAGAATGCTCAATGGATAAGAAGCTGAAGCTGAATGATGAAGAATGCACAATGATGCAAGATGCTAAAGCCATGTGAAACTCATCAAGTGAAACATCATAAATGAAGCATAGTAACTTAGTTGATCTTGATAGTTAATCTGGAAGAAGCATTACCTACTCAGAAAGGAGTACAAAAGCTTAAAGCTTATGGTAAGAAGTCGTAGTGCTCATAAGAAAGCTTTTAAGCAATACCGAACTAGGGTGCTTATAATGTATTAGAGATTTATTTTTAGATAGTTTCTGTATTAGAAAGCAAGGAGTTGTTGCTCACATCTTGCTAGAAACACTTAGGTGTTCATGTACTTCATTTGTGTAATCAGCTTGTAAGAAGCATATATAGTGCATACAAAAATCCTTGAAAAAGGTAATTTTCCTTGAGCGGTTGAATGATGACCAGAATGCTTGAGAGGGCCAAGTCGTAGTTGAGCGGCTTGGAGGTTGACTCCTTGAGCGGTCGAATGATGACCAGAATGCTTGAGAGGGCCATGTACTTCAAAATTTTCATCCATAGTCTTCTGGATCAATACCCATAACTTTATGGAATAATCATCAACTATGGATAGGAAATACTTTGCACCTGAATGTGAAGGATTCCACGTAGGCCCCTAAAGATTATCATGAATTTAATCAAGGGATCCATGCGTTCTTTGTTTACCTTTGTTAAACTTCACCCTAAAGGATTTACCAAATACATAAGGTTCAAAAATTAAGCTCCAGAGTTTTGACCTTGTCACCACATAGCAAATTTTGTATCAAAAATTCAACCAGGCATATCTCACTAACATGGCCAAGTCCCTTATGCCATAGCTCATTATTCGAAACGAGTTTTATGGATGCCACATCTGCTGAACCACTTACAACTTCATCCTCAAGGGTATACAAGCCTTGTTTCTTCATGCCTCTCAAGACTTCCTTCAACCCCTTCATTACGTTTAAGATACTTTGCTCTCCTTTGAACACACAACCTTTTTTGTCGAATTCACCAAGAGAATCAAATTCCTCTTATGATCAGGTATATACCTGGCATCAATCAATATCCTTATCGACTCGTCATGGAGCTTAAATCTGAAAAATTCAATTCCTTCAATCTTGCAGGCTTTTTTGTTTCCCAGCAGCACTGATCCACCATCTTGGTCACATAATTCCTGAAACACGTCTTTGTTTGGAGTCAAGTGCCAAGTACAACCTGAATCCATAACCCACTCCTTGTTGGAGTCGTTGCTTAAAACCACTAGGACATCAAATGATTCATAACCATCTTGCATAATGGTTACATTACCATTATCCTTTCCACCATGATTATTCAGACATTTATGACACATCTTTCTTAAATGACACTCCTTCTTACAATGACAACACCTAATAGCACGAGCACTACCACCATAAAAATTTTGTAGAACTTTACCCTTTTTCTTCTCAAACCTACCATCTTTCTTCAAGAATTACCCCTTAACGGGAAAACCTTTACCCGTAGAAGATGGTTTGTACTCCTTTCGTTTGCTCAAATCCTCAGAGTACAAGGCTGATTGAACTTCTTCAAAGGTAAACTGATATCTTCCATATAAGAGAGTTTCTTTGAAATGAGCATGAGACTTAGGTAAAGCACACATCAACAACAATGCTCGATCTTCATAATCAATCTTGACCTCGATGTTTTCAAGATCAAGAATCAACTTGTTGAACATATCCAGCTACTCATCCAAGACTTTCTATTCACTCATCTTGAATGAATACAAATCTTGCTTCAGGTAGAGACAATTGACCAAGGATTTAGTCATATGTAAACCCTCGAGTTTGCTCCATACACATGTTATCGTCTTCTCCTTCGAGACCTGCAGGAGAACCTTATCACCAAGTCTTAATATGATGGAACTGCGGGCTTTCTTGAAATAGGGAGACTAATTTCGTGAATCGGTCAAAATTGGGAGACCAAAACTGTAATTTAGCCTAAAACAAATTTGGTGAATTAAGTGCAAAATTTTGATTAATACAGTTTATAATTTGATTATTGTGTGTTCTGACATAAAAAAATCTTACGTGTTAAATCAACATCGGCTAATAATATATATAAATGTAAGCTAATACAATCATAATTTGAATGAGTGTCAAGACATAAAACATAGTCCTTAAGTAATAAAAT
Organism: Lathyrus tuberosus; assembly: GCA_022829125.1. NCBI lineage: Eukaryota > Viridiplantae > Streptophyta > Magnoliopsida > Fabales > Fabaceae > Lathyrus > Lathyrus tuberosus. The sequence goes on along the minus strand of JALAZF010000048.1, from coordinate 4,193,960 downwards.
AAAAATAGTCAATGATGAGTAAAATATTAATTAATACATTTTATAATTTGGTTAATGAATGTCCAGATATTAAAAATAGTCTTAAGTTTTAAATTAAAGTTGATTAATGAAATGTAAATTATTGGTAAATATAGTGTTTAATTTAACCAAGCGGTTGTGCTCCAGTGGCAAAGGAGCCCCGTCCAAGGACATACCCGTGGAATACCGGGTTCGATTCCCAGGTACGGAACAACATGCTTTGCCAGTGCGCATGCCTCTCCGCACGAGCTCTGGATTACTAGGGCCCCTTTCCCCTAGGAACCAGAGTGCGATAAGCAATATATATATATATATATATATATATATATATATATATATATATATATATATATATATATATATAGTGTTTAATTTAATGTCTGAAAGTAGTTTAATACTATGTATATTATTCCCTTTGTCTAACAATAGGTGTTCGATTTTCTATTTTTATTTGTGTCAAATTATTTGTCGATTTAGAATACTAATGTGATATTTATTATTTATTTTCATTAACTTATTCTTATTTATTGTATTTTAATCATGTAACTATTCTATTATATATTATTAATAAGGATATTTTAGTATATGATATTCGTTTTATCATTGAAATAACAGAATTAATCATTATCTTAAAAAATGTGAAAATTAAAAAAATATCTATTGTGAGACGGAGGGAGTATTGATTGATAAAATAGTGAAGTAATTAATAAATTATAAGCAAAATAAAAGGTTAATAACATTCATTTTTATGGTTGACAAAATGATAAAATTTATATTTGTGTTACAAATATTTTTTTTATTATATTTTAAAATAAAATATGTTATACTTTTTTATAAAGATATTTTTTTTTCAAAATATTGCGTACCATATTTTTTTGAATCAAAGAAATATAATATATTCAAAAATATCACATTGTACACAAGGTGACCCCAAGGGTCCAATCACCTACTTAACAATTACATCAACAATTTAGCTATCTTATTTCTTAATTTTCTATTTTTCCAGCTTCTATAAACCACATTGTCTATGATATTTCTTCCTATGCTAGTAATCTCTACATGGTTCCCAAATATAACTGCATTCCTATAATTCCAAATGAGATACACGGACTCTGTCACCGCCATACGCAAGAGGGAGGCCCTCCATCCCTTACCTTTGGCCCTTCTAGTAATCCAACTTAATTCCTCATCCCAGTTCAGAGGAGTATGTTGAATATTCAGCCAATTTAAAACCTCACACCAAACAGGTTGGTTATAGCACAACCAAAAAACAAATGACTCATAATTTCCTCCTCAGATTTGCATAAACCCCACTCGCTATCCTGCAGCATATTGAAACGCTTTAATCTATCTTTCGTGGCCAACTTTCCATGGCAAGTTAGCCAAAGGCATAAAATGGCACGGGGTCTTGCCATATTTATGAACATACAATCAACATATTGTATGTATAAGGTTTGAACTCAAAATAGTAAAGAAAAATAGCATTACTCTTTTATACTGGTATATGTGAAGGATTCACATGTAATAATGTTTATTGGAAAAGTACATGCTTTTTATTTAGGGATGATGCTTAACTATATTTTTATTAAAAATAAAATATCATTTTATAAAAAGAAAAATTTAAAAGTAGTGTATTTTGTATCACATGACTTTCAATTCAGTTTATACAGATTAAAAAAAATATATTTATGAAATAAAATTTTTGAAATAAATTTTATAACTATAAAATCTAAAAAAAAGTTTTATAAATTTATTCATGCAAATAAGTTGAATATCAATATTAAATAAAACTCCAACTTTCAAACATAACAATTTGTTGATTTGTATGATATAATTGTATGATATAATTGTAATATAAAGTAATATAGAATTTAAACAAATATTATGTCTTATAGAAATAATTAAAAATAAAGATAGAGTAAAAAATAAAAATTTATAAATAAAAAAAATTAGTAAAATGAATTTGACTTTTACTTAAAAATAATAATGAGATTTATATTGAAAATAATATGAAAATTTAATTTCTTTAATTACATAAATTGTTATTTTTTAAATAATGAAATTCATACTAAAAATAACTGAAAATAAAACATTATTTTTTTGCCAACATGATTTCTTTTCAAAACGTTTGTTAATTTATAGTATTTTTATATAGTATTATTAATTTTCTAACTTTTTAAATTTATATTATTATTATATAGTATAATTAATAATAAGAGAAAATGGGTGACGCAGTAATAGTGTAAAATTTTTTTACATTGTCAATCAATCATGACCATGAGTTCCGCCAAATCAGATTGTAATTTTTTTAAAAATTATATGACATGGCAAAACAATATATTTTTATTGGATGACAGTGTAAAACTTTTTTACACTATCAGTGCATCTTCTTTAATCTCTAATAATAAATGAGTTTAGTAAAAATGCATTAGGAAAAAATGTGATAATTATAAAATATAATACTCTTTTCTCTTTGACCAAATAAAACATCAAAGAGATTCATGAAACCTTAATATAGTTTTGAAAGTTTACGGGTTTGATTCTTAAAATTTAACAAAATTTCATTTTTATAATTTTAATATTATTTAATTATTATAAAATAATAAATTAACATAATTATAAATATTAATAAAATTAAATTTTCCATTAAGAACACTAAATTGTAGGTGTATTTTGCAGTGTGTATGTTTGGGTTGAGGTACCCTAGTACCTCTTTATCAATTTATATATATTCTTGGCTTATAAAAAAAAACAAGAACACTAAAACATAATAAAAATGAAAAAAAAACTAAAATTGTGTTAAGCAAAAATAATAAACATAAAAAGACCAACATCGAATCAAAAAATTCACCGGTTCACTAGTTTGACCAATAAAATTTTTTTTAAAGGCAATGGAATTAATGAAAGGGAGAACAAGGGATCCTCCAACCCGATTACAAAAACTTAGAGAGAAACAAAACTCAGCTCAAGAACTAACTATGCAATTGAGAGGAGAAACAAACCAATCATAGAAAGAGCTAGAGCCTACTGCCCAAGCAAGAGAGCAAATCCACCTCCAAGACAGAAACTTAATACTATTGACTACCTCCATGACAGAAAAATCCTCTTCTCTAAATATGAATCTATTTCTGCCAATCCATATACTCCAACACGTAAAAGCCCAGATAACAGCTCCTAGATCTTTACCCGTCCTTTTCCGCACTGCTCTACCGAAATCCACAAGAGAAGAGGCGAAATCTTTGGACAAATCAACCTCATAGCCCATCCAAACCTCCACTGCTTTCCATATGTTATGCGCAAACTGACATTCCATAAACAAATGAGAAGCGGTTTTCTCATCACGCCCGCAGCAACTACAAGCCAGATTCGAATTTACGTCAAAAACACCTCTCTTTGCAAGCTGAACTTTGGTAGCGATTCTATCCTTTAGTAGTCTCCATAAAAAGACCTGAATCTTTGACGGCAGCTTGGTGTTCCAAAGGTATTTCAAACCTGCAGATGTGAAAGGATCAATCTCCATCACCTCTTGGGCCTGCTGAAATAATGAATAACATGAAGCAACTGAAAAGTTTTCCTCTTCTGCATAATTCCAAATCATAGTGTCCTTCCTCTACACATTAAGCTCTACTGAATTGAGGAGAATAAGAAGGTTCTCCATTTCGCAACTCATCCGCGACTGTGGCTGGATGTAAGGCATTGAACATTTCCAAATCCACCCAAGTTCACTATTAAAACCCGATTCAGCCACAGGTGCAGACTTGACCAATAAATTGATTGAATCATATGAATTTTTATCGAATCAATTACAACTATAGTCTTATGATCATACTGATTCTCACTATCTTTCAATTCATGATTTAACCAATTCGACAGACTAAAATAATCCAAATTTTAAAACAATGCTTAGAAGTTTCTCTATAATACATATTTTATGTAAATAAG